>CM053769.1:615837657-615915054 GCA_028658325.1 Potorous gilbertii | reverse complement strand
CATTCTTCTCCTCATTGGCTTTTTGAACCTCTTTTGTCAATTGAGTTAGCCTATTTTTCAAGGTGTTATTTTCTTCAGCATTTTTTTGGGTCTCCTTTATCAAGGTATTGACCCATTTTTCATGCTTTTCTTGCATCTCTCTCATTTCTCTTCCCAGTTTTTCCTCCACCTGTCTAACTTGATTTTCAAAATCCTTTTTTGAGCCCTTCCATGGCCTGAGTCTATTGGATATCAATTTCAGATGTTTGTGATACAGCTTTACCTTACGTCTTTACCTGATGGTCAGCTGTTTTCTTCCATGTCAGAGAGGAAGGTTGGAATCATTTGTTCCCCAAGAAAATAACCTTCTATGGTCTTATTTTTTTTCCCTTTTCTGGGCATTTTCCAAGACTTCTGAGATTCCTCTCCACTCCCCCTCGACGTCCCTCCCCCTGCCTAGATCCACCCAGCTAGTGCTTGGGGTCTGAGATTCAAATGCTGCTCCCCTGCCTCAGGGCTTTCAGTGGCAGGCCTGGCTTCTATTCAATTGGAGCTTAAGTTCTGGTGCTCAGGTGGGGTCAGGGCTGCCTCACTGGCTCAGTTCCTTGAGGGGGTTTATGCAGAGACCTTTTGTAATGGAGCGCCTGCTGAGCTCCTGCCTGCTCTGGGAGCCTCTGGCTGCCTGCTGCCTCTGCCGCTGCCTCTGTCACCCGAGTTATAGAGACAACCCACTCCCCTCTCAGCCCGTCCAGACGTATCTCTCACTGATCTGTGCATCTGTGGGTGGAGGGACCTTTGCAGCCGCTGGAGATTCTGTCCCTGAAGCCTGCTTGGATCTGCTCGCTCCTCTCAGTGCTGCATGGCCAGGGCAGGGCAGAGCTCCACTCCTGTCTGGTGTGTGATGGACCTTTGGTATCGGTTTTTCAGCGCTCTCTGGAACGGAAATCTCCTTCACTGTGTTGCTGCGTGGCTTCCACTGTTCCAGAATTTGTTGAGAGTTCTTTTTAGAGGAAATTCATGGGCTGTGGGTTCAGAGCTAGTGTATGTGAGTCTTTCTACTCTGCCATCTTGGCTCTGCCCCCCCACTTTGCCCAATTCTAATTTTCAAGGTATCATCTCCTTCCTTAAGATTCTGGATTTCCTTTTCTAATTGGTTGACTTTCCTTTCATAACCTTCTTGCTTTTTTGTATTATTCTTCTTTATTTTATTTTTAGTTTTTCCTCCATCTTTGTCATTTTATTTTTAAAGTCGTTTTAAAGATCTTCTATAAATTCTTTTTGGGCAGGTGACTATTTGATGTTACTCTTTGTGAGTTTCTTTACTTCAATATCCTCCTCTGAAGATGAACCCCAGTCATCTTTATTCCCATATGGCTGAATTCTTTCTCCTTTGCCTGTGCAGTTTTTAGTGGTAATAGCTTAGTTTTTATAATCATTTCTTGCCCCAGATCTTTAGTTCTCCCCTCTAGCTTAGAAACAAAGGCAACCCTCCAGCCTCCTGTAAGTGTTCATAGCCAGAGGCTTTCTGCCCCACGGATTCCACACCTGTGTCTATAGCTGGGTTTGGTGTTTCTTATTAGCAAAGGATCCCTCAATCTTCCTGGGCTCAAATATCCAACTCCTCCCACTATCCCTGGGATGAAAGTTCTGTGGGTGGAGAGAGGCAGCCTCTCAAACCAACTAATTCCTGGGCTTGCAGCTTGTTGTTGAAACGGAACCTAGCCTGGAGGTGTTTACTCTACACCCAAACCAAATCTCTTCCTAAGATTTTCCTTATGATTTTCTTGAATTGTCCCGGAAGACCACTGCTGTGCCCCTATTCTGACTTATCTCTAACCAAACCTAGTTCGCCCTAAGGTGCTATTTTAACTCTTTTGAGGGCAAAAATCTTGAGACCTTGGAATTTTCTGACCTACTCAGCGATCTTCCCAAAATCTTCTGGTCAGAACTTTTCAAAGCTCATTTTGTTTACTGCCTGAAACAATGCCAAACTTTGTTAATAATAAAATGACTAACAGTCATGACTTAACTATAGTTTAAGGTAGGGCCCAATTAAAAAATGGAACATAACCACACAAAAACAATTGGCCTAAACAGCTGCTTAGCAACCTTAAACCCCCAAATCTCACAAACTGTCAGTGAGCATGTCTGTCACCTTTAGGAGGGAAAATTGAGGGGAGGGGAAGGAAGAAATGCCAGGAAAGAGCTGCCAACATTTCTGAGAAGCAGCTCAACCCTCCTGACCTACATATAGGTTGGAATTTTAATGTGCATGTAGTATGGGACTGTAAACTTGCTCATAACCCATCAAAGGCTCTACCCCATATCTGGCCCCAGTAGGGGTTGTAGTTTTATAGTTTGTGAATTGCTAGTTTACCAGTCATGACTTTGGTTGGACCTTCAGAAAGCACAGTTTAATTTTATGATCCAAAAAGGGAGGTTATCTGCCTTTTACTTCTGTGTGAGTTTAGCTTTTTCTAGATTGATAGAAAACCCCTTCTGTAAACTATTGTTAATGCTTGTTTTCCAACTACAGGAGCTATATAATATAAAATATAATGGCAGACATTAATACAGCATTTTGAGGTTGGTTCTTTGCAACAGACCTGTGAGGTAGGTACTGTGCTTCTATTTACATGTGACATTAAGTGACTTGCTCATGGCTACACAGCTAGTTCGTGCAGATGGTGAAATTCTAACCTAGACTGCTACTGTCTCTAAGTCGTAGGCTCTTTCTCTCATACTACTCTTGAGTTCAAATACCCCTTCTGATACTTGCTACCTGTCTGATCTTTGTCAAGTCACATATATCCCTGAGTCTTAGTTTTCTAATCTCTAAAATGAGAGAAGAGGCAAATCAAGGCTATATGATTTCTGAGGTTCCTTCTAGATCTACAAACCTATGTATGACTTTAAGTTTTGTTTTAATAGCAGAGGAATCTAAATTTTTAGGATAGAAAATGGTGCATTTTAAGATCATGAATGGTTACAGAGGATCTAAGAACTAGACCTCCTGACCCTGAGGCATTAATCAATGACTATATTTCCTTCTGTGATTCTGAGATATAGCTACATTTTAAGAGAAAAATTAAGAAACATTTTCCCCTCATATCATCCCTTCTCTTCCTAACAAGCATACATTATTTTGTTCCTCCTTTGAAAAGGCAGATACCCTAGAAGCAGAGACTTCTTTAAGTGAAACATACTCTGTTCTCTCCAGGATGGATATAAGATTAAAAACTAATAGCCTTTGTACCTCCCTTAGCCTGGAAGATCAGGGTTATTGATCATCCCCACTGGACTTTTAACTCTGTGAGTAGAAACAAGCAAAAGCTGGGGCCTGAACTAAAAGTGTTTATGGCCCAAATCTGAAACTTGAAAGCAAAAGAACTACTAAATGGTTGATAATGAGGGAGGAGAACTTTCAATTATTTATAAATCATCTGCCCATCTCTTTTATACACAAATTCAGCCTTTCCTGGAGTATTCTTTCCTCATGATGAAGATATGACATAAAGAAAGAAAAATGAAAATTGGATGCTAATTACTTTCCCCATTGATAGCTTTTGGAGATAAGATAGGAATTCTGAGCTCAGAAACACAGAGAGTGACATCTAATCAGTTTTCCAATGCTTGTATAATTCCTTGTCCTTTCTCTCTCCACTTTCCCCCACCCCCGACCATTTTGGAATGAAAGTATCAAAGGAAAAAAATGGAAGTTACTCAAATAATTATGAATTTTACTTTTATCTTTAGTAATTTAACTATTACCTTTACATTTCTACTTTTTTGCTAATTGACCCCAAGGTCATTTTTATTTTTCATTTATTGATGAAAATGACATTCTCGTAAGCTATTTCTCCCATGCCATCTCATTCCTCCCATACACTTATCTTTTTCTAGGTCAGGGTTCCTTATTTGAGGTACAGGGACTTGTTTTAAAATATCTTATAATTTCAATATAATATTATTCAAATAATGATTTTGATACAGTTCTTTTGTGATGCTACAGATTTTATTTTATGCATTCAAAATCTTCATTCCGAGGAGCTCTAACTGGACTGACAAAGTGGTACATGGCACGAAAATTGTCAAGAAACCTTTTTATAAAGGTCTTAGAAGAGCTACTTCCTAATTTGGAAAAAGAAATCCAATCAGGATTGGTAGCAAGGGTTGTGACCATTAGATGGCATTCTCTTGTACTTCAGAAGACTCCATGAGAAACATAGGTGGGGAAATCAGAGCAGAAAAAGAAAGGGCACCAGACTCTCCTACCCCATCAGATTTTGTTCAAGGGAATAGTGAAAAAATGAAGGTTAAGTGGGAGGACAAATAGTAAGGCAGGTGCAATGCTGATAATAGTCTGGGGGAAGAGGAGCTGAGAGTGCTGACAGTTTAGGCTGGTTGGTTGGTAATTGTCCTTCATCTTCAAAGAGGACCAAAATGACTGCCAGGGTAAAGTGACATTTCAGTGTGTCCAACTGTGTCTGATCAGACCAATACGAGCTCAGAATGCTCTACCACAGGTTGGGCACAGATAGTCTGTGTGAATATTTGGGGTGGATATCCCAAATTTGTGCATCCTGAGTTTACTTCGTGCTCTCTCAGTTCCGCAATGGTTTAGGTATCTATTTTATGGAAGAAGGAGAATTTGTAGAAAACAGTTTTCACCTCATTTTGGAGTTGTCAATGTTTGCAAACCATTCAGGAAATTCAGTCTAAATTCTGTTTTCCCCCCTCATTAATGAAGTGGATTAACTTATTCATTGGTCAATATTCTCCTTTACTTTATTGTTTATCCTCCAACAATCTGTTAATATGCTTGAGTGTAGGAGCACCAAGTTAAATGCCAGTCAGAATACTTTGTTTTCCTGATAATTTTATGTTTTCTTTTCCTTTCTTTGCCAATGCTAAAATCCGGACCAGATGGAATAAAGGCATTATTTGCTAGGACTCTGTCTTCTTTTATTTTTTTTAAAGAAACTACTCTAACAGCAGTTCCTGCAGATTTTTGTTTTTAACCTTTCCATTTTCTGTACCCATTACTTCTATCAGCACTAGAGTTTAAATGGTAGGAATAGGGTGAGATCTTTTATCTTTCAGGCTCGGGCTAATAATATATGGTGCTTCAAGGAATGTAAATTGCTCATAGCCCCACACCATTCAAAACCTAAGTGCCAGATTTCAATTTTCTAATGGGAATGTGGAAGCTGCAAAATGGCATAATCCTGTCCTGACTGTTAATTAATCAGACACTAAAAGCTCCTATCCTCTAGTTAAACAAAAGGAGTCTGACAAGGAAAAGGAAGGTTCCTGTCACTAAAGGTGCTTGATTCAAAATGGGGGGTGGGGAAGAGATAGGAATACATGTGTAGAGGGATCCTCTTTAATAAACATCACCCACCACCACACCTTAACCCTTTCCCTTCAGTTGGCAGCAGGAGGTATTTGGAGGACCATGACTGAGGGAAGATCAGATTTTCTCCTGGGCAGAATTTGTTTGTGTCTTACACCCAGTCCATCTTCCCTTACCCCCATCCCCAGGAGAGCTGGGGACAGGGAGAACGGGCATCACTAGCCTCCCATTTAGAGGCCTCAAGAGACCTCCTGTGGGCGTGTGTCAGTAAATCAGGGCAGACAATGTGACTTGTACAAAAAGCCTTACAGCTGAGGCATTCTTGGCAGGGCTTTCTGCTGGCTTAGCAGAAAGGCACACTCCCCAGCAATTCAGCTTAGAGCGGCTGTTACCCAGGGATCATTGGGATCCAGGTGTGAAGGTTGAATATGGAGGCGGGAGGGGTAGCACAACGAGAGAAAGAGAAGGGGAAAAGCAGTAGGGGAGAGCCTGGCTTATACCTTCCTATGGCATAGGAGCAGCATCTCAATTTTCCTCCACCTGCTGTGGATATTAAATTCCAAATATACATGCTGCTGCTATTGCCGTCAAATGAAAACCCCTTCCTTCCTTCCTTCCTTTCTTCCTTCCTCCCTCCCTTCCTCCCTCCCTTTCTCTCTTCCTTCCTTCCTCCTTTCCTCCCTTCCTTCCTTCCTTCCTTCCTTCCTTCCTTCCTTCCTTCCTTCCTTTCTTACTTCCTCTCCCCTTCTTTTTCTTTCTTTCTTCAAAGTAATTTGTATTAAAGTGGCTTAGAAGAGATTAAAAAGGGGTATAGAAGCCCCCAGTGTCAGACCATGCTTGCCCCCTAAAACTCCCTTTCTTCCACACTAATTCAATACAGGTTGATCTCTAAATATCTTAAATGAAAAAGAAATAGCTGCTACCCCAGTACGGTGCATTTGGCTTTCTAATTACCAGGTTGAGTGAAAAATTATTTTCCTAAGTATAACCAGAACTATTTCCATGTTTGGTTTCACAGATTCTCTACAAGATTTCAATGCCTTAAGCCATTTTGTTCCCAGTCCTCTCAGTTACCAAAACAAGAATCATCTTTTGCAAAGGTCTTTCTGATTATATCCTTTCCCTCATCCCCCTGCCCAGCTGTAAGTGATCTCTCCCTGTCTTCTTGAATTTTTCATAATACTTTTTTTGGACTCTATTCACCCTCTAATGTGTATTATAGTTGCCTGCATATTTGTCTCATTCCCTTTTAGTAAAGTAAAAGCTCTCTGAGGGATGGGGCCATGTTTTTAGAAGCTCCTAGCAGTTAGAGCTGAAAGGGACTTTACCTATCACCTATCTACCCCTAGTACCTAACAGAGTGCCTTGGAAACAGTAAATACTTAGTATTTGCTTAGTAATGCTTAGTAATATCTATTGTCTCTCATTAAGCTTACAGTCACCCTGACTTCATTTGGGAATTGATACAATATTGTATCATTTGGTATGATGCTAACTTCTCAGGCTCTTTCATAAAATAATGTGATCCCAACACAGTGAATAATTAATTACAGCAGGGACTTAAAGGGATATTATTAGATTTTGGTGCTAAAATCCACCATTCCTATGCTGTGGGAGGGAATTTATCATTTTGGGCAAGAATGCTGTATTATAAGCTTCCATACAACTTATTATCATCTAGACCTGCCAGGACTTTCTCAGTGTTTGCTTCTTTCTAAATAGCTATGTCTCATTTTATGTAAATGCTGATCATTTCCTCCAGATATATTACCATATATTTATCCATCTCAAATCTTATCTCTTTTAGAATTGCAATTTTAATTTGTCATTTTTTGGTTGTTGCTGCTGCTGCTAAAATGAGAAGTTGTCCTTGTCAAAGTTGTTTGGGAATTTTATTAAAAAATTCAAATTCTCTGGTTGGCTGCCTACATCCTCTCAATCATGGATGCTGTAGAAAGTCACTCACCAAGACAGAAGTTTGCAATTTCCCCATTTAGATATGGCTGACAAACTCTAGTTTTCCCTAGTTTTGAGTTTAATCGAAATGAAATTAATTTTAACAACTTGACTTGCCTTAGTTTCACTGGGATAAGGTTAGGCCCAGAGACAGAAAGACTGTGGTCAAATATTACTTTTATGCTTACAGCTGTGTGACCGTAGGCATATAATTTTACCTCTCTGAGCTTCAATTTCCATTTTGTAAAATGCGGATAAGATCTATTGCCTTTCTGACTCATGGGATTATTGTGAGACTGAAAAGGAAACAATATATGTAAGTACTATGTGAATGCCAGTTATTCTTACTCCTAGTACAATTACAGAGGCTAGAGGAACCAATTTAGCTTTGGACCAATGTATGTGTTATGTTTTAGAGTCAAGTAGCCTAGTGGATAGAGAACTACCCACAGAGTTGGTAAGATGTGTGTTCAAATCATCCCTCTGAAACGTACTGACTGCTGCATTCTTGGAAAGTCACTTAATCTTTTTACTGACTCAGTCAAGTCTTTAAGACTATATATTACAGAATCTCTATTGATAGAATGAGTTTCCTTTTACCTATGGGATTGTGAGTTTGGTTCCCTTAAAAAAGTTATTGAAATTTCAGTGCTATGTGAGTTTTCATGTTTTCCCACTTAATCCATAATCTGTCTTCGATTCATTAATATGAACATTATCTTTTAATCTATTTGTAAAGCAATCAAGTCATATTTTTGAGTGAGTGCTATATAGTAGACTAAAATTTATCATGATTATTGCCTTGACTGCTGGGCTTTGGACATTCTGAAATGTGTATTCTTATCTCAAGGAGCAATCTTTTTTCAAGTCACTGTCATCTATCTATCCATCTATCCATCTATCTATCTATCTAATCTATCTGTTTTTAAAGTAATTTAGTATCGATATTAACATATCTACACAACTTAATGCCTTTCCTTGTCATACCCTTCCCTCTTCCTTTTTTTTAATTTTTTAATCCCTTGGCGGACTGAGTCTATTTCTTATGAGATACAATGTTTCCCTTTCATTAGTATAAGCTATTTTTCTCTGTCATGATTTTATTCTCCAGGTTTTTCATGCTTCATTTTAGCCACACTTACCCTGAAGTACCTTGACTCAATAAATATTTAAGGCATTTCCATCTTTCAAGAAACTAAGGTCTTTCCTTAGTTGGGGCTTTCCACCAACTTAAACTTATCTCTTCTTTTATTTCAATACCTTACCTGGATTTGGTCTTTTATCTCCATCCCCATCTCCTAGCAGTTCATCACTCTTTACCAAACCCTAGAGAGGCAGTCATTAATAACTGTGGTTATTTTCTTTCCTCAAATGAGAAGAGTCAAAGGGACTTGCTCAAGGATTGTGGTAGGTAGGATTAGGAACTAGAAATCTTATATTTGGCTGTATAGAAAAGAAAACCGAAAGGTGGTGGAGGCAGAGTGGGGGACTTTACAGAGAAGAAAGAAAAAATGACTAGATTTCACTATAAAATGTGAAATGATGATAGGAATATAATTCCACTCTTGTTCAACCCTCTCCTCATCCTCACAAACACTACACATCTCCAGTGCAGGTCCTGGAAAATCTTTAAAGTACAAAATCAGATCCCAGAAAGCCCATTCCTTCTCTGTGGGGGATATAGGGGGTGGTGCTACTTGACTGCTTGATTTAAACAAAACTGCCTCAAGACTGGGCACCCTTTTGATGTGTATGTGTCTCTCTCTTCTCTCTCTCTATTTCTCTCTCTCTCTCTCTCTGTCTCTCTCTCTCTCTCTCTCTCTCTCTCTCTCTCTCTCTCTCTCTCTGTCTCTCTCTCTCTCTCTGTCTCTCTCTCTTTCGTTGCTAAATCTCCTTTGGAGCCAGAGCCTCAGACCTCCTTAGAACATGTCAACACGTTCCTCAACAGAGAGGGGGAAGCTCAGAATTTCAACAATGGAACCTAGGCAGTTGTCAGACACATATAAACTCTTTCATTTCCTTGCTTTTACAGCTGGCTATCTGATTTCTGTTCAGTAAGGGGTTTAACTTTTTTCTCCTCAGAGCTACTCTGTTAATCTCTGATAGACCCCTAGTACAATGAAAAATATCCTCCACATCCCTTTCTCTGCATCTGCTTTTGTTGGTGGTACAGGCTGGAGTGACAGGATGACATGTGCAGATAAACTATTTGATTCAGTCTGAAATTATCCTGCAAATTATGGCATATCTCACCAGGGCTATCATGTTATTTAGTCTGCCAGTAGTTTATCTTTACCTTTCCACTGTTTATGTAAAACATTTTTATTAGAACAATGTATAATATTAATAAAAAATGAATTAAAGTGATAATAAACTAAATAAAACCTATCTTCAATGTTATACTTGGTAAATATTTATAATATATTTATTACATCTATTTAATATATACCAAGTAAACATGTTAACCATTACCAATATGCAATGCATCTAATAGTAGAACATGACATTTCAAACTGTGTTTCTCATAGGTATCTCAAGCTCAGTATGTTTAAAACAAAATGCATTCTCTTTTTTCCCCTCAAGCTCTCCTATTTCCTGAATTTACTATTGTTATCAAGGAATCACCACCCTTTCTGGCACCCGTGCTTACAATATCAGGATCATTTTCAGCTCCTTTAACTCATTCCACATATAAAATCCATTGCTGAATCTCCTCCATGTCTCATATACTATCTTTTTTTTACTTGTCCAGCCAAATTCCTAATTCAAATTCTTGCAATTGCCTTATGACTTTTGGTGTTTCTGCCTCAAGTCTCTCCCAATTTCCTTCTATTCTCTAGTCAGCCACCAAGGCAATTTTTCTAAAGTATGTTCATTCATCCATCATGTCTGACTCCTTATAACCCCCCCCCCCTTTTTTTTAAAATATTGAAGTAGTTTACTCTTTCCTTCTCGGATAAGGCACTGAGGCAAATGGTTAAATGACTTGCCCAGGGTCACACAACTAATCTGAGGTCAGATTTGAACTCAGGAAGATGAGTCTTGAGTTCAGGCATATCACTGTATCCTTTGTGCCAAGAAGCTGCCCTTTAAAAGTATTGGTTGAACACATAAACTCTCCATGTCATCCTTACTCAGTGAGCTCCAGTGCCTCCTTATTACTTCTGTATCGAATCCAAACTCCTCTATTTGGAATTTCAACCAATCAATTATTTATTAAGTGACTTTTAACACTGACATACAAGTATAAAGAATGAAACCATTCAAACCCATAGTGATTTTATCCTCTAATGGATGAAAAATACACACGCAAGCACGTACTATATATACATATATGTATACACAAAAAAATAATAAACAGAAACATAATAATATATATTATATAACATATGGATGTTCTACAATAATATATAATAGAAATATAATAAAAGATGATACATAGAAATATTAACATAGTTAGGAAGGAAGAGGGTAAGGGAATCAGAAAAGGCTTCATTCATAAAATGGTGTCAGAGCTACATCTTAAGGAAAGAAAAATAGACTCTGAGACAAAAATACAGAAGGAATACATTCCTGACATTGAGGACTGCAAAGCATGGAGATGAGAGATGGAGTGTGTTATGTGAGGAGCAGAGAGAAAGCCAGTGACTTGATCACAGGAGGAATGGTATTAAATAAAGACAGAAAGATTGATTGGGGTGAGGTTGTGTGAAACTTTGAAGTCTAAACAGAGAAATTTATATTTTATCCCAGCTACAAAAGGAAGCCAACTAGATTTGGTTGAGTAGGGGACTCAAATGGTCATTCCTGTGCTTCTTGAAAGTTATCTTTTTAGCAGTGTGTAGAACAGAAGTGTAAGACTTGGTCCAGGAAGACCAATTAGAAAGCAATTGAAAGAATCTAGGAGGGAAGGGAGGTGAATTTGACATAAAATGGTAGCTGTGTGATTGGAGGTAAGGGGTGACATTTAAAGATGCTGTGAGGGTAGAAGTGTTAAGATGTGGCAACTGACCAAACCTATGGAATCACAATTTGGTCTCTGCCTATTTTTCCAGTTTTTTTGTATTTCCTACTCTCCTCTCCCTGCATTTTATGATCCAGTTACACTGTCCTAATTGCAGTTCTCAAATGGGACACCTCATCCTCTTCATCTGCTCATTTTCACTGACTATTTCTCATTCTTGGAATGTTCTTCCTTATCACCTCTGAACTTTTGATTTCTTTGGCTTCATGCAAGACTTGCCTCAAGTTTTACCTTCTGTATGATGCCTTGTCTGGTCTCTCCAGCAGCTAGTGCTTTTGTTCTGAGATTGCCTTCTGTTCATACATATTTTGTGTGTACCTAGTTATTTACATGTTGTCTTCCCCTGTTATGGTTTATGTTCTCTGATAGCAGGAGCTGTTTTTGCCTTTCTTTGTATATTTGGCAATTAGTGTAGTGACTGGCATATATTATATGCTTAACAGATGTCCTTCATTGATGTAAACTATGTGCAGAATTGTTTAGAGACAGAATGGAATACCCTAGGTAAAATTTGGATAAACTATGCCCCTAGAAAGCACCTAGAATGCATGGCTATGGTTAATGAAGACTTAGAAAAAAATTAATGCAAATGATGCAAAGTACAGGTAATATTTTCACCAGTGTTGCTTATCAGAAGAGAAAGGCAGATTTAGAAAGTCAACAGCTGGCTGAGACGCCATCTGAAAATGGAATTTGAATTTCTGGATGATAAGTTAATGTATAAGAATGATGGACTCTTGGTAAGGAGTGGAGTACGTATAATAAGGACTGACTTTTTTTCTTGAACTTTGTGAATCATATTAAGAAAGCTCTATACCAAAGACAAACATGGAAAAAATTTTCCACAAATAGATTTGATAAAATGCTGGAAAAATATCAGAGAAGAAGAGTAGAAAAATAAGTTCTGTAATTCGAAAGTGCTAGACACAACACATTCACCAGAAGAAAAAGAACATTGGATTGTAAATATAACTTCTCAAAGTGTGTGTAGCAAATGGACTAAACTAGAAATCCTAAGGCAAGGAAGCAAATTTAACCTCATAAGTATCACCAAGATTTGGGGTATGACTTATGACTGAGGTTTTGTTTTGAAAGTGAATATCTTATTCAAAAAGAAGATAAAAAAGGAGTTGGATATTGTTGTATGTTAAGGATACCTCACATTAGTTGTGAGGAAATAAAGGGGGAATAGCATGGTGGAAAGCATTTGAGTGAGAATCAATAAAGTAGAAACAGAGCTAAAAGTGTTGGTAAATACTTCAGACTACTTGACTTTGTGGCAGGGGAGGGCAATCTTTGTTTACATTGGTATAGGGAACTCCTCATGAACAAACTCCTTTTCTCAATATGGATGGGCACCTGCTCTAAGGTGTATAGACTTAGAAAGTCACCTAGGGCACTGAGAAGTTCAATGACATGTCCAGAGTCATGTAGTCAATATGTGTCAGAGGCTAGAACTCAACCCCAATATTCCTAACTTGAAGGCCAACTCTCAAGTCAATACATTAAGCAGTTTTCTAAATATCTGTGAATGAATACAACATAATAGTGGAGATCTCAAAGAACTACATGAAAAACAATAAAGCTCAGAATGAGCTGAGACTGGTGGCTAATTCTTTTTTTTTAAGGCTTTATTTATTTATCCATTTATCTATTAATTTATTTAATTTTTAACATTCATTTTCACAAAATTTTGGGTTCCAAATTTTCTGCCCATCTCTCTCCTGCCCCCATCCCAAAACACCAAGCATTCTAATTTCCTTTATCACCAATCTTCCCTCTCTTCTAACATCCCTCCCTTCCCTTGTCCCCATCCTCTGTTTTGTCCTGTAGGGCCAGATAACTTTCTATACCCCATTACCTGTATTACTTATTTGCCAGTAGTAAGAACAATACTTGACAGTTATTCCTACACCTTTGACCTCCACCTTCTCCTCATCCCTTCCTCCCCACCCATTCCCCTTGGGAAGTAAGCAATTCAATAAATGCCACATCTGTGTAGTTTTGCAAACAACTTCCACAATAGCAGTGTTGTGCAAGACTAACTGCATTTCCCTCCATCCTATCCTGCCCCCATTACTTCTATTCTCTCTTTTGATCCTGTCCCTCCCCCAGAGTGTTGACTTCAAATTGCTCCCTCCTCCCACTGCCCTCCCTTCCATCATCTCTCCATCCTGTTTATCCCCTTCTCCCCCACTTTCCTGTATTGTAAGATAGGTTTTCATACCAAAATGAATGTGTATTTTATTTCTTCTTTTAGTCAGATGTGATGAGAGTAAGCTTCATGTTTTTCTCTCATCTCCCCTCTTTTTCCCTCCACTGAAAAGTCTTTTGCTTGCTTCTTTTATGAGAGATAATTTGTCCCATTCCATTTCTCCCTTTCTCCTCCCAATATATTTCTCTCTCACCACTTAATTTCATTTTTTTAAGATGTGATCCCATCCTATTCAATTCACTCTGTGCTCTCTGTCTCTGTGTGTGCTTGCACGTGTGTGTGTGTGTGTGTGTGTGTGTGTGTGTGTGTGTGTGTAATCCCACCAACTACCCAGATGCTGAAAAGTTTCAAGAGTTACAAATATTGTCTTTCCATGTAGGAATGTAAACAGTTCAACTTTATTAAGTCCCTTATGACATCTCATTGTGGCTTACCTTTTTCATGCTTCTCTTCATTCTTGTGGTTGAAGATCAAATTTTCCTTTCAACTCTGGTCTTTTCATCAAGAATGCTTGAAAGTCCTGTATTTCATTGAAAGACCAGTTTTTCCCCTGAAATATAATACTCAGTTTTGCTGGGTAGGTGATTCTTAGTTTTAGTCCTAATTCCTTTGACTTCTGGAATATCATATTCCATGCCCTTCTATCCCTTATTGTAGGAGCTGCTAGGTCTTGTGTTATCCTGATTGTATTTCCACAATACTGGAATTGTTTCTTTCTAGATGCTTGAAATATTTTCTCCTTGACCAGGGAACTCTGGAATTTGGCCACAATGTTCCTAGGAGTTTCTCTTTTTGGCTCTCTTTCCAGTGGTGATTGATGGATTCTTTCAATATTTATTTTGTCTTCTTGTTCTAGAATATCAGGGCAGTTTCCCTTGATAATTTCATGAATGATGATGTCTGGATTCTTTTTTTGATCATGCCTTTCAGGTAGTCCCATAATTTTTAAATTGTCTCTCCTGGATCTATTTTCCAGGACAGTTGTTTTTCCAATGAGATATTTCACATTATCTTTCATTTTTTCATTCTTTTGGTTTTGTTTTGTGATTTCTTGGTTTCTCATAAAGTCATTAGCCTCCATCTGTTCCATTCTAATTTTGAAAGAACTATTTTCTTCAGTGAGATTTTGGACTGCCTTTTCCATTTGCTTAATTATACTTTTTAAAGCATTCTTCTCCTCATTGGCTTTTTGAACCTCTTTTGCCAATTGAGTTAACCTATTTTTCAAGGTGTTATTTTTCTTCAGCATTTTTTTGGGTCTCCTTTAGCAAGTTATTGACCTGATTTTCATACTTTTCTTGCATCTCATTTCTCTTCCCAGTTTTTCTTCCACCTCTCCAACTTGATTTTCAGAATCCTTTTTGAGCTCTTCCATGGCCCGAGTCCATTGAATATTTATTTTCAATATTTGGGATACAGAAGTCTTGACTTCTATGTCTTTCCCTGATGGTAAGCATTGTTCTTCCTCTTCTAAAAGGATGAGAGGAGATATCTGTTCACCAAGAGAGTATCCTTCTATTGTCTTATTTTTTTACCTTTTTTGGGCATTTTCCCAACCAGTTACTTGACTTTTGGGTCTTTTGTCAAGAGTAGGGTATATATACTCTGGGAATCTGTGAGATCTCAGTTCCTCCAAGGTGGCACAATCACATTCAAGCATGTACTGGTCTGGACGTAGAGAGGGATTTTTATGCCCAGAATCTTAGCAGGTACCTCTCCATAGCCACTTGGCCTCCTGATTTTCAGATAAGCTGGATGGGCAGGGCCACCATTTGGTTTGAGACAGAGATCAGCTCACCAGGGCCTTCACCCAGGGCTCTTCACCTCCACCACTCAGCTCTTCAATACCCCCAGGGGTTTTTACGGTCCAACAATGTAGCTTCTGTACTGGCTGCTGTGCTGGCTCTGTGGCCACTGACTGCTGCCAGAGCTATGGGAAGGCCTTTCTCTCTTCCTGGCCTGCTGATAAAACCCCGTCACTGACCTTTGGTGCCTGTGGGCCAAGGGATCTGAGGACTCACTACTGCAACTTTAGATTCTGCCCCTGAGGTGTCCTTCTCCCAGAGTCTCCTCTCATCATGTAGCTCTTATCAGCCAAGCCTGGGCTGGGCTCTGAGCTTGGCTCTGCATCTGGCACAACCAATGTTTCCATGGGCCTTTCAGGTCATCATGGGCTGGAAATCTCCTCTACTCTGTTCTGCACTTCTGCTGCTCCAAAATTTGTTGAGAGTCCCTCTTTACAGGTATTTTATGGACTGTGGGGAGAACCCTGCATAAGTGTGTCTTTCTAGTATGCCATCTTGGCTCTGCCCCCCAGATTAATTCTAAGGATAACAAAGACTTTTTAGATATGTTCAGGATAGAATGTATGATAGATATATGTATGTGAAGAATAGAAGGGATAGGACAGCTGCTCGGGGTGCATGTGATGATAACAGGGAACAAGAAGAGGACTTTTTACTCACTTTTTATGTTACTTCTGTCTTCTTGATATTTGGACCTAGAAGGACAGAACAGAAATTATTAAGATGGAGTGGAAGCCCACTGAAAATTATGAAATAGTCAGAATTTAATTGTCATCCATAGTTCAAGTTGTCAAAATGATTTTAAGTGATATCTGAAGGAACTAAAAGAACTGGATGAAGGGTTCTACAGTACTGGAAAGGGGGGTGTCTTGATTTTAAGAAAAGGAAAAGTTTGAGTTCTAGAAGAGAAACAAAATTCTAGAAGTCTCAAAGAAATAGTTTTGAGTGTCTAGAAAGATGAACAGCAATTATTAAATGCCAGTGTGGCATCATCAGGACCAAGTCAAATCAGAAGAACTTCATTTATTTTTTATTTTGAAAATGTAATAGACTTTTAGACCCAGAAAATGTTTATAGGCACAATATATTTAGATTCTAGGATGCAATGCCTGGAAATAGGATGGAGAACTGCAGGCTAGGTGAGAGTAGCTCAGTAAGATCAATTTGGAGCTAGGTGAATGACTACCCACAAAGTAGTCATGAATGATTTGATAACAGTTTGGAAGGAAGTGCCTAATGGAATACTTCAAGCATCTGTCCATGGCTCTCTGCTGTTAGCTGTTTTTCATTCATGACATAAATGTCAATATAGGTGATGTGCTTGTTAAATTTGACAATGACCCATTGCTCAAGAAATAGCTAATCAGTCCACTGGATAACACAATTCAGCTTTAGAAAGATCTTAACAGTGGTCAAGCCTGATAAGAAAATTATTTAAGAGGTATTAGTGTCAATAGGAGGGGAAAAAACTACTGATAAAGAAGTCTAAAAATGGAAATAAGGGACAGCAAGTTTCTGTTTCAGTAGAATTAAAGAAGAGATTCCATGACCACTTATATAGGAAATAGTGGGTAGAATTTATTAACTGGTTAGAGATTGATTGTGACTTCTTTTGTCCTTCCAACTCAAGTCTCTATTTTCATGTAGTGAGTTCACCTTCAGTAAAAGAGTTTAAACAGAAGCTTGGTGCGTACTTATTGAAAAGATTCATGACTTGCATAAAGGTTGGATAAAGTGACCAATAAGGTGCCTTTTGAATATTGAATTCAATGTTTTACTATGTTATTTCATTGATGTCAAAGACCAATGACCAATGAAGCAAATAACCATGTGTTTGAATTATTTTAAAAATAAGCTTTTGTCTTTTTTTAATATCATCACTATTATCCTCAGTATTCATCTCCTGTTTCTTTCAGAAAGCCATTTCATTTAACAAATGGTATTTTTAAAGAGGGAAAATATCAGCACAGCTGGTGCATACATTGAAAAAGTCTAAAAATATGCAATGTATAAAACCATGAACTTCTCTCCTTCATTTAGGGAAAGTTGAATATGTACTCTCATATCTCTTTATTAGAGTCCTGCTGGATCTTTCTAATGTTGTTACATTCATTTACTTTTGAATATTTTTTGGTATTCTTTTCATTTCCATTGTTGTAGTTACTTTGTAGATTGTTTCCTTGGCTCTGTTTACTACACTCTGAATTAGTTCATATAGATCTTACTATGCTTCTCAATATTCAACGCACACATCATTTCATATAGTACAGTAGTATGCCATTATGTTAATGTATCACAATTGTTTTAGACTTTCCCGAATCAACAGACACCTACTTGGTTTCTAATATTTTAATATTATAAAAGTGCTGTTAGAACTCTTTTGGTGTATATGAGGACTTCTTATTGCTGACTTCCTTGCAACAATATCAAATAGAAAAATGATGGAACCATTTCACAGTTTCACCAACAATGGGTGTGTGATCGTCCTTCATTGCTGAAGAAGACCATGCTGTCAGAGAAATAATGACATGACTTACACTTAACTTTGTTTTGAGTGAGGGAGGGTTGTGCAGGTCACCAGCCTCATTTCTGCTCCAGAGACATCTGAATTCAGTTACCAGATATTCATCATGATGACTGGAGATGACCCGGGATGAGTCTATTGGGGTTAAGTGACTTGCCCAAGGTCACACAGCTAGTGAGTGTCAAGTGTATGAGATGAGATTTGAACTCAGGTCCTCCTGACTCCTGCACTGATGTTCTATCCACTCCACCACCTAGCTGCCCACCAACAATGGGTACCTATCATTTGACATACCCTCCAGTATCAACCATTGCAGTTTTTATCATCTTTGTTAGTTTTCGGGGGTAAGGTGAAACCTCAGGGGTTGTTTTTACTTGTATTTCTCTTATTAGTGACTTTAAGCATTCTTTCATATAGTCATGAATAGTTTGCAATTCTTTTGAGAACCGTTTACATCCTTTGATCATCTAACTTTTGGAGAATAGTTATTAGTCATATATGTTTATTAATTGTTTGTATTTCTTAGATATCAAATCTTTACCAGAAAATTTGATTAAAAAGTATTTTCTCATACAACCACTTTTATTCATAGTCTGGATTTAATTTTGTCTGTGCAGAAGCCTTTTGGTTTCATATAATCGAAGTTATCTATTTTATATTTTGCAATTGCTTCTATCTCTTCTTTGGATACAAATATATCTTCTACCCATTATTGTTAGAAGTATATGATCAGTTTCTCTTCTACTTTGTTTTTGGTATGATCTTTAATATTAAGGTGATATATTCATTTATAATATATTGTAAAATATCAGTCTAAGCCTAATTTCTGAAAAACTGCTTTCCAAATTTGCTGATAGTTTTTATCAAGAAAAGAGATTTTTCCTAAGTGATCTGTATTTTCCACTTTATTAAACACTAAGTCAATCAGTTCAGTTGTTTCCAATTCTTCCTTACGTAACTTCTTCTGTTAATTTATCTCTCTATTTTTAACCAATATCAGTTGGTTTTGATAACTGCTGCTTGATAATACAGCTTGAGGGTTGGAAGTGCTTTTCTTCCTTCATCCCTACTTCCTTTTATCCTTTCCCTTAATATTCTAGATCTTTCATTTTTTCAAATGAATTTAATTATTTTGTCAAGTTTTATTGGCATAGCATTAAAAGGGTAAAATAACTTCAGTTGTATTGTCATTTTTATTATATTAGCATGGTCTAGTCATAAGCATTGGATATTTCTTCAGTTATTTAATTTGTTTCCTATTTCTTTAAGAATTTTGTAATTGAGTCTATACAAAATCTTTGGGAGGTTATTCCCCAGATATTTTAATGCATTTAGGAATGAGATTTCCCTTTATATTGTTGCTTCTTGGGGTTTATTGTTACCATATGGAAATGCTGTTGGTCTTTGAGGGTTTATTTTTTAAGACTGCAACTTGTCTGAAATTATTATATTTTCTGATTGCCTGGATTATTATTATTTTTTTTACATTGGAAAGACTTACCTTTGTGAGTTTAAATCTGGTCTCAAACTCTCACCAGCTATTGATCCTGGGCAAGTGACTTATCCCTGTTTGCCTTAGTTCCTTCTTTGTAAAATGAGCTGCAGAAAGAAATGGTAAACTTCAGTATCATTTCCAAGAAAACCCCAAAATAAGGTCACAAAGAGCAGGATATAACTAAAATAACCGAGTAAAAACATAATTTATAAAAGATCTTTCCATGTCTCTATTTTGCAGAGTTTTTTAGTGCAAAAGAATGATTTAATTTGTCAAAGATTTTTTCTACATATGTATTGTGGTTTTGGATATTTTGGTTTTTAATATGATTAATTATGTTAATAATTTTACTGATGTTGAATCATCCTTCATCTCTGGTATAAATCCCACTTGGTCATAATGAATCATTTCTTGGACAAATTGCTGTAATCTGACAAAATCCTATTTAAAACAATTCTGACAGTTATTCATTAATGATATTTATCTAAAGTTTTCCTTCTGTATATTTGTCAAACATAAGGATTGTGGTAAGGTTTCTCAGTTTTTCAGAATAATTTGTGAAGCACTTTTTAAAAGTTTGGTAGAATTCTTTTGTGAATCCATAAGGACAAGGAGAACGCTTTTCCCCCTGTAACTTCCTCATGTATATTTTGGTAGTTTCTTTTTATCTAAATCTCTTTGACTCTCTAAATTTGGGTTATTTAAGATCTCTATCTGGTTTTATGATACTTGGGGTATTTTATATTTTTGAAGGTATTCCTCTATTTCTTTTATGTTCTTATTTTTTGTAAGTGCCTGATACACTAGCTGTTCTTTTTATGTGTTCTGCGTTTGCTATATCACTTTGCTCATTTGCTATGCTATACTGATTTGATTTTCTGCTCTTTTTAAAAATCAGATTGTTAATTTTATTGGTGTTTTCAAAGAATCATCTTTTAGTTTTACTTATCATTTCAATGGGTTTTTATTTATAATTTATCTATTTTTCCTCAAATTTTTAATATCTTATTTTTGTGCTTATTTTGAATTTGTTTATTGATGGGCTTTCTAATATGTATTGCATATTTAGTTAATTAAACTTTTTTATGCTGTTAATGTTTGGAGGGTTGTGATTCTTCCACTAAGGATTGCTTTAACCATATGTTAGAAATTTTGCATGTTGTTTCACAATTGGCATTTTCTTTTAAATAATTAGTAATCATTTCAATGATTTATTGTTTGATCCAATAATTATTTAAGATTTCATAGTTAATTCTCCTTTTGGGTTTGTATTTTTTGTGTGGTTCATGAAACAATGGCTATTTTTTATTATGTTGTGGTCTGTTAATGATACAGTAACTTTTTGCCCATCTACACTTGTTTGTAACATTTCTGTGCCCCAACAGTCAATTTTTGTAAAAGTTACAGGGGGTGCTACAAAATACATATTTTTTCAGTCTGATTTAGAAAATGCCCCAATAATTTTAACTTTGCTTTCTCCAGCACTTAGTTCAGTTTCATATTTTCTCTTTTGTGTATTTTTCTGTTAGATTTATTGAAAACAGGGAAGAATACAAAAATCTTCTGTCACTATTGTGTTACTGTCTCCATCTTCTTTTAGCACAGTTAGTGTTTCCCTTATGAATGTGGATTGTAAGGTGTTTGGAACATGTAAGTTTACTACAATATTGTTTTCTTCCTATGGTTCTTTTCAGTATAATGTAATTTTTTTGTTTATCCCTTTTATTTTTTAAAAGTTTCTTTTTGCTTTGTAAGATGATATGATTGCAACTCTTGATTTTTCTTTTTCTTCTGAAGTCACTTGATGCACAACAATTTTTTTTCTATCCCCTCCATTTTATTTTACATATGTCTTTGTTTTTCAAATGTGTTTCTTTCTTGTAAGCAGTAGATTGTACTTGCAGATTGTAAGATTTTGTTGTCTTACACAATTTGTCACTTTATTTCATTTTATTTTATATTTAATTCATCTGCACTTAAAGTTATCTGTTATATTTTCATTTTCTTCCATTTATTTCTAACTTTTCAAATTATGATTTTCCACTCCAAATATAAACACAGTACTATATTCTTTCTATGACTTTAGCTAATTTTTTTTTAATGTTGCTCTATTTTTCACTGGCTCCTTTGCTACCTCTCTTCCCATTTGTTACCAACTTCCTTTTTGGGTTTTGTTTACTCGTTTTATATTCATTCTTGTTTTTAATCTTGTTATTTCATTCTTCTCCTTCCCCACATCCACTCAAATAGACTTCTACTCATTTTTCTAATTTTTAACCTGTCCTGTTCATTAGTTTTTATATTTAATTTTTTGTGCCCCTTTCCTCTCTTTCTGTGCACTCTAGATCAGCTTTTCTGAATCTGTGAGTTGGGACCTCATATACGGTGGCATAACTAAATGTGGGGATCATGAAAAATTTGACAACAAGTAAGAGGCTTCTGAACGTGCAATGACCAAAAATAATTCAAAATCAAATGTGCAATGAATGTGGTGTTTATGGCAGTTTGCCCATATTGCATCACACAACTTTTATAGCAGCCTTGTTCTGACACTCAACACGTTCACTTTGCACTGTGCATGACACCCCACCACACACCACCAACAAAAGTTGCTAGAAACACGTCAGCTCAGACTTGAGATTATTGTATGCTATGAATTACAGTATTTTTACTGCCACACAAAGTTTTCTGCTTTTATGGAAACATTAAGTTTAATTATGGAAAATAAAAATTTTTCCACCATCATTCCTCAACATGTAAGTATCAAATTAGCATATCTTTGAATTGTATTGTTAGAATGTTTGATTTTTTAAAAAATGCTAACTCCTTTCATAGAAAAATATGTTTAATTGCAGCAGGAAAAGTCCTTTAATAATATTCATTCACTATGACCATGTGTGAAAGGTTTTTAAAATTAAGCACAAACACATGTAATTTCATAAACAAAACCTAGTATTTATTTGAGAAACTATTAGCAATATCTATTGATATTTTAGGAAAAAAATATTTTTCAGCTATGGATAGGTGGCTCAATTTATACAAAAATGACAAAATATTGATGACTATGTGACAGTCTTTGCTATCAAATTGTAGCACACCTAGATTGACAAGAAAAAGATAATATTTTGAATCATTTTTTGCAATAAATATTTACTTCTAATAATGATGATACTATGGAAGAACCTTTTTGCTTAATTTGTAATGAAGATTTGGTTATGGAGAACATGAAACCAGCCAAACTGAAACAACATCTTAATATCAAGCATGCAGCATACTGCAATAAACCAAAGGAATATTTTGAATAATTTTTGAAATTGTCAAATTAGGAAAAACAATGTTTTGAGAAGTGTTACTGTCAACAAAAAGTATTTACTTGCAGCTAATGAAACTTCTTATTCCATTGCAAATACTAAAAAGCTCTACATGATAAGAGATCTCTTATTACCAGTTCCTATTAAAATGTCAGAAATAGTTCATAGGAAAAAGTATGGGGATGAAATTTATAAAATTCCTTTATCAAATGATGCTCTTTCTAAAATAATTTCTGAAATTAGTAATGGCCAATTCCAACAGCTAATTGCAGACTTCAGTACAGCCCCAAATTTGCAATTTAATTAGATAATACATATTTCTAACATGTCACGGTTGTTACTTTATATAAGATATGTTTATGAAGGAAGTTTTCATGACCAATTATTGTTTTGTCACCCTTTGGAAGGACACCTAAGAAAGGAAGATACATATGTCACAAAGTCAAATTTTTCATAAATGAAGGTTTATAGTGGGAAAATGACCTTGGAGTCTGTACAGATGGTGCTAGAACAATGATGGGCAATAATGTTGAATTTGTAGCAAAAATTAAAGATGGCGGCAATGAACATTTCACTCTTCCTCACTGAAAGATCCATCAGGAGGCACTTGCAGTCAAAAATGCAGACAGATGTTGTGCTTCAAGATACTATCAAAATCATTAACTTCATTAAAAGCCATGCCTTTAATAATTATTTATTTTCAAATCTTTGGAAAGACATGGACTCCAATTTAAAAAAGCTTATTATGACATGCAGAGGTGAGGTGACTCTCAGGAGGGTGAATTTTATACAGATTATTGAAATTGAAAGATGAAGTTATATTTTTGACTGAGCAGAAATCCAATTTTGTGATTTTTTTCATAATGATTTATGACTTTCAAAACTGTGTTATTTGTGAAAAACTCAATGATGTAAACACGCCACTTCAAGGAAAAAATTAGCATATTTATGTTGAAAGTTAAAATTGAAAATTTTGCTTAAAAAGTTAACATATGGAAACATAGGGTGGAAAATGGTTCTTTATAAATGTTTACACCTACATATGATTTTATAGTTGAAAACAACCTTCCCAAATATTTGATCATAAGCGTTATAACTGATCATCTGAAGTGGTTGGAGACACAGTTTCAGAAATACTCCCCTTCAAATTTTGATTCTAAAAAAACTAAGTTGGGTTCACAAACCATACTCAATTGGAATAAATAAGTCAGTCACTTGACGTTAAAAGTTCAAGAATAATTTGCCAAGTTATTAAGTGACACAGGTGTAGAAATTGAGTTTTCTAAAAAAACCAAAAAGTTAAATGAATTTTGGCTTGGTATTAGGACAGAATTTCCAACCCTGAAATGGTCCTAAACATAATTCTGAAATTTTGTATTAGATACAGGATTCTCAGCATTGATGATTATAAAATCAAAATATCAATCAATTCTTAAAAATATTAAAGATGCTCTAAATCCTGCAGTATCAAATATTCTGCCAAGATTTAATTCTTTATGTAAAAATAAACAAATACATCATCTCATTAGCATGCAAATTTGCTTTCATCTTTAATAAATAATAAAATTAGATGTATACCAAAGAATTGTTTCAAAATAAATTTCCTTATGATTTATTACCAATAAATGTTTGATTTGTATACCGACTGTATATATCTACAGACCTAGAGTTGCACAAAAATTTTTCAAGTGAAAAGGTCACAAGTGGAAAAACTTGAAGAATCCCTGCTCTACATTTACATTTTCTAGTTCATGACCTCTATAATTCCTCTCTGTTCTCTGTATTCCTCATGAAATCAAAACTTTCAAGATATCTATTCTGAGCTATCCCCTCTAGGCAGTTTCTCCTACTGACTTTTAGATTTCACTCCTTGGATTCATTCCCCTTTCCATTGTACTTGACTCACTATACCGGTGACAGAGGAGATATCGTCTCCCTAGGAAAACCTCTTTCTCCCCATCTCGCTCCATATAAATCACAACTATCCCCTTGCCCAATTTGCCTTGAAATCTCTTCCCTGAGTCCATGTCCTCACACTAACTCCATGTACCAATTTTACCCAGGAGTTCCAACTGTTACTCTCCAATAATAAGTTGAGTCTCTTCAAGGTTTAGATCCCCCATACCACACCCAACACAATGCTCTTTATAGCAGCATTTATCAGTGGAAATGTCTTCCATTACCAAAAAAGGTCTCCCTCTTTTTCTCTTTTTTTCAACCTTTTCCCCCTCCTCTCCTGCTCTTCTATTGTTTTCTCCTCTTGTGAGACCATAGGGTTCATCTTCCCCTCATGGCTAAGCCTTGATTTGAACCTAACACATCCTACACTTTTCTCTATCTCCCTGCTACTCTGGAACTTTCATAATATCCCCCCATTTTGTAATATAGTTCCACGCCCCCTAAAAAAACCCCATAAAATCATTGATTCACCTTGATTTAAGGCAAGGTATTGTCATAATATCCATAAGAGTCCAGGCCCACAATGTCCATAGTGCCTCGGGCCCATGTTTTGGTTGTTCTTCAGTAATTTCAGGAACATCCAATTCTTTGCGACCTGATGGACCTCCATCCATGGGTTTTCATGGCAAAATTACTTGAGTGTTTTGGCTTCTCTAATGGATCACCTTTTCGACAAGGCAATGATCCATGGGCAAACAGAGATTAGGTGGCTTGTTGATGGTCACACAGCTAGAAAGTTTCTGAGGCTGAATTTGAATTCAGCTCTTTTTGACTCCAAGGCCAGCACTCTTTCCACTGTGTAACCTAATTGCCTCAGATGTACCACTTTACTGTTATCTCCATCTGACTTTCACTTCACCCTTGTCTCTGGGTACGTTTAGAAAAAAGACTCTTATTGGTCTTTCTGTTGTAACTCTGATGCTTCTGCTCTCAGCTCTTATTCAGTTATTCACCTCTCCTACACTTCTGTTTCTGGAGCATTTGAGAAGCAAACAATCTCTTCAAGTATGATTTTTTCTAAGCATGCTTCAAGCACCTTTTTATCATAGAATACACTACTCCTTTCTTTTATATTTAAATTCACATTTTCAGGCTAGGTCATGCTGGGCTGTTACCTAAACTCAATTGTTCTTGGGAATACATTACTTCTTTCCCTCCTGCATTTTCTGGTGGGTGTAGAGTATTTTGTCTTCTTCAAAATTCCTTTTTTTTATATTTGAAGATCTTTTTCCTGTTTGCTTGCAGAAATTGTTATTTCTGAATTGAGTTGTTAAATTTAATCACTGTGTCTTGGAGTTTATAGAGTATGTTTTTTTTTCTAGAAGTGAACTGTGAATTCTTTTAAATAGTATTTTATTTTCTAAATTCACAAGTTTTGGACAATTCTTTAGCATTATTTCTTGCATCACATTTTCAAGTTTTCTCTCCTGTGTTTTTTTGGCAGACCAATGACCCTTGGGGTGATTTTATAGATCAGAATGTTTTGGTCTTTTGATGAGGGTATTTTCTTTGAATTTTTTTTTTTTGCTTTCTTTCTTCTGGATTGTTCTTCACTTATATGTATTTGCATTCTTGACTTGTTTTCTTTTTTGTTTCTTGGGTTAGACTTGCTATCACAGATTCAGTTTTTTGTATTCTTTGCATTATTTCTCTATGTTCATAAACTTGGTTCTCATAATTCTAATTTGTTTTTTAAATCATTCAGGAACAGTGGTTCCATGTTCTCAAGTTCCACGGTATTCTTTGTCTCATGAAGCATTGGATGATTTTCTTTTGTTTTACATTATTTTTTATTCATAGATGCCTGAATTTGTTTTCTAAATGTGGAAGTCATACTACCCTTTGCTTTTAACATTTTACATGTTGATATATCTGATTATAGTTAAGACATTTTGAGTTTCCATCTTCCTCAGATCTTTGATAATTTCATGATCTCCCCCCACCCCTTATTTTACCGTTGCTCACTTTCTGTCTCCATCCTCTCTGATGGTGGTTTGAATGGTGGCAGAATCTCTAAAGCATGCTCCCATGCTGAGTAGTTCAGTTTCACTATCCTAGTTATTTGCCACACGTAGCTTTTGGGGGGGAGGGGGATGAACTGAATGCAACTGGATGTTGGGCTCTTTCCCTCTTTCCCTCCTAAGTGGAGTGCTGCATAAGCCTCCATATGTGGTGTTGTGCCCTGTTATCCTATCCAGCTTTCTCTGTTGGTCCAATTGCTGTTGCACCAGCAGTTCAGAGAGCTGTCCACTTAGTGCGATGAGGTTGATATCTGTAGTTTGATTCTTCAAGACTATGATAAAATGTTGAGATGCATTGTGGAGTTAGGTGCTCTTTCAAACCTGTATACATATTCTGCCTTTTTCCTTCTATTGCAGCCTCTCTCTTGCAGAAATCTGTGCAGCAAAGAATACTGCCTCTATGATGCTGGCTGTATATTTGTGGCCCTTGCAAACTTCTAAAGTCTGGAGCCTGAATCTCCATACCACTAAAAAGGAGGGAGATGAATGTGTGAGGTTGGATTTTGCTACAAGTCCATTTTGGGCGTCCTTGGGTCAGCTATCATAGAGTCTCTCTGTTATTATGGTAAGAAGGGAGGTGCTACTCAATTAGTTCAGGGTAAGCGTCAATTCATATTTTTTTTAACTTCTTTTGCATTGGAGATGTCCTATGCCATGGAGACAGCTGAAATCGTTTTATCTTTGGTGCATAATTTCTTTTTCTGTTTTTTTTTTGAGAGATCTGAGAAGTTATAGGCATCAGAGAAAGTTTCTAGTCCTCCACTGTATTGATCTCACATGAACCAATCCATACATTTAAAATTTTGCATTTTAGTTGCACACATATTGCATTTTAAGGCAGAAACTCAGGTTCATTCAACACTTTCCTTCCCTGCAACCTGTAATTAGGGCCAACTTGAGATAAAATTGTATACTTGGTAAAGTTTATCTCCTGCATCCTATTACTTTTCCTTTCATCTCCTCACTTTGATACCTTTCTGTAAATAGAAAAAGATCTAGTAAGTCACTAGAAACTTATTGTGAAGTAAGTATTAACCCTCACAAGGGAAAAGGAGACCTCAAAGGAATGATTCTAGTGGGAGTTGGACTTTATGACCTCTTAAGTTTTTTCTAATTCTAAGATTCCACAATGCTGAGACCATGAGATTTGACTATTACATAATGAAACTGTCTCCTCTGTAGTTCTTATAGAATTAGCCTTCTGGCTCTATGTTATTACTCAAAACTTTTCTATTTCAGATAGACACTTCAGGCTCTAGGTGGGAGAAAATATCTTTTAACTGGAAATATCTTTTTTTAAAATCATGAGATTTTCTACTCTGGTTTTTTTTTGGTCTACTACATCTAAATATAAAACCAACCTTTCTTATAATTCATAAGATCTTTCTTACTAGTTTACTCAACAAACATTTATTGAGTATCTACTATGTTTAGGGTATGTAGAGGTATTCAGGGAAGACTAGTACCTCTAGTGTGAGGGCTGCTGAGCCCTTCTTAGGGCTGTTTTTCTACAATTGGTGTCCACCTGAATCATTCAACTCTCACCTGTGGTGCCAAGAAGTTGTAGAATGGGCAATGGCCACACCCTGTCAAACCATTTCAGCAGACTGACTAAACCAGGTTGAGGGCAATCTAAAGGTCTCAACTCTTCACTGCAGTGATGGGGAGTGCCAAGAAGCTAGTATAGGTTTTAATAATAAAAATTAATCTAGTCAACAAACTTGTATGCCTGCCAAAAAGAGTGAGTGACAGACTCATAACCATGTGATTACCACTTGCAGTAAAGCACCATGCCACCATCATCAGTTAATATGCTCTCACCATGATGACCTTGATGAGGTCAAAGAAAAATGTTATGAAGACCTGGGACTCTGATCACCAATGTTCCAATAAGGGACAAAATTATAATTTTGGGTGGCTTTAATGCCAGACTAGGCACAGACTATCAGACATGACGAGGGATCATTGGGAGGAATGAGTCATAAAAAGCAACAGCAATAGTCATTTACTACTGAAGATGTGTCATGACTTTCTCATCACCAACACTATCTTTCATTTACCTAAATGCACTAAAACTCCATGTATATATCCTCACATTGACATTTAATAGACTATGTCATTGTAAGAAGAGAGACAGGATGTGAGTGATGAAGGCAATGTGTGGCACAGAGTGCTGGACGGATCATAGACTTATCCTCTCTAAGTTAAATATTCACATTCAACAGATATAGCAAGACAACTACTAGAAGACCTATTGTCAATAGATTAGAGTGATTCTATGAGTGTGAACAGTGTGTTGCGAATTTGGATGGAAAGACAATCTAACACACTATTGCCAATAGTTGAGCAGAAAAGGAGGGGGTAGCCTTCAGAGATTTAGCATATAGCATTGCATTTACTCATCTGGTCCAGATCACTCAAAAACATCAAGATTGTTTTAATGAAAATGATGGGGAAACTCAGAAACTCCCAAATGAAAAATGAGAACTCCACAGGGTTTACTATCAGGATAGTTCATCCATCTCTAAGAATGTAGCATTTAATTTCATTAAGGATAAAACACAAGTGAAACTTAAGAGAGATGCAGAATTCTTGGCTCGGTAAGAAAGCATATGAAATTCAGTTTTACACTGATAGGAAGAATTAAAAGTGCTTCTATGATGCCAAGAAGGCTCTTTATGGGTTAAAGACACTTCGGGCATCTCAGCTATTCAGTGCCAGGGGAGCCACATTGATTAGTGATAAGGACATGATCCTAGAGAGATGGGATGAATACATCTATAGTATTTGTAATAGATAATCAGCAATCAATGCTGAAACCATTGACTGTTTACCTTAGTTTGATATCAATCACTCCCCAGCTGAAGTTCCAACTAAAGCAGAGGTTTTGGATTCCATTAGACTCATCTCACATGGCAAAGTACCTGGTGATAATTCTATTTGATCGAGATTTATAGGACTGGGGTTCAATAGCTCATAAAATAGTTAAAATAAATTTTGTGGCCTATATAACAAAAGGATGTTATCTTCCAGGATTTCAAGATCTCCATTGTTCATCTTTGTAAAGGAAAGGGAATTAGGTTGTCCTGTGACAATTGCGGGGAGGAAGTCTCTTTCTTAGTCATTAACAGCAAGACTCTTTCACCTGGAAGGTGGTCATCTACCTGAGAGCCAGTGTGACTTCAGAAAGGATTGAGGAATGATCCATATAGTGTTTGCTGCTTGACAACTCCAGGAGAAATGCAAGGAGCAGAACAGAGGTCTATACACATTTGTAGATCTAATGAAGGCCTCTGACACTGTCAGTGCAGGCTTATAGAAATGTATAGCAAAATTTGGCTGCCTGGAGAAGTTCATCAGTATTACTTGCTCAGGTTCTGGATAATGGACTATGCTCTTATGCTTTCCCAGTCAACGAAGTGAAGCAGGTCTGTGTGCTTGCTTCCATGCTTTTTGGCATGATGTTTTCTGTAGTATTGTCAGATGCTTTCAAAGAGGATGAAAATGGCATCAAGGTCAGCTACTGCACTGATGGTAAAGTATTTAACTTGAAAAAGCTACATGCCAAGACTGAGGTAGAGCAAGAGTTGGTGCATTATTTTTTGTTTACAGATGATTGTGCTCTCAATGAAGCCTTTGAGGCTGAGTTGTATCAAAGTATGGACCAGGATGAGGTTCTGGGAAGATGGTGGAAGGTCAGAACATTTCAATCCCTCCAGATTTCCCCCACAAATGAGATAAAATAACACCTCAGGGAGAACATAGAATTGTAAAACAATGGTTCTTCTGGGACAATCAGAGATCTGAAGAAAAATCCCAGGACAAGTTTGGGTCCCTATGAAGAATAAACACCTCCAGGCTAGTCCCACTTAAACAACAGGAAGCAAGCCCTAGGCTTAGCTAGGTTGGGAGGTAGCCTCAATACCAGGCACAGGAACTTTTACCCCTGGAACAGTAAGGACAGTTGGATATCTGAGCTGGGGAAGATCAAGGGAGCCTCTGCTGACAAGGAACTCCAGACCCAGCTGTGCTGTGAAGACATGGCCCTGGACAAGAAGGAACACACCCAGTGAGTGTAGAAGGAGTGGGGTGGGGGTGCTGTTGTCTGTGGGCTTTCGTTCCAGGCCAGAAGGGAGACCTGAAGGAAGAGGTGAGGCCAGGGACACCATCCCGCATACTCTAGGACTAGAGATGCTAAAAAAAGCTGCTACAAATTAAAAAAAAAATGAACAGGCAAAGGAGAAAGAATTCAGCCATAGAGTTACTATGGGAATGAAGAAGACTGGAGTTCATCTTCAGAGGAGGATAAAAGAAATCCTCTTCTACCCCAAAGAGTAATTTTAAATGGTCATCTGCACCCACAAAATTCATAGAAGAACTTCAAAAAGACTTTCAAATCAAATAAGAAAGATTGAGGCAAAACAGCAACAAAAAAGAAGAACCATCCAAGAAAACAAGAATATTATGAAAAGAAAGTCAAAGAATTAGAAAAGGAGATCCAGAATCTTAAGGAGGAAAATTTCTCCTTGGAAATTAGAATAGGGCAAGGAGAGACCAGCAAAGTTATGAGATCAAGAAATAATTAAACAAAAATATAAAGAATGAAAAAATAGACAAGAATAATTGGACTATCTGAAAGCTATGATTACAAAAAATTCTTGATACAGTAATACAAGAAATAATTAAAGAAAATTGGCCTGAAGCATTAGAACAAAAGGGTAAAGTAGAAATAGAAAAAAAAAATATCACTGATCACCATCTGCAAGAGAAAACCCACAGGAATATCATAGTCAAATTCCAAAACCCCCAGCTCAAGGACAAAATATTATGAGGAATAAGAAAAAAAAACAATTTACATATGGCAGTACCACAATTAAAATCATACAAGACCCAGCAGTGGCGACACTAAAAGATTGCAGGTTTTGGAACTCTGTATATCAAAGAGCAAACAAACTGGGATTCCAGCCAAAAATATCATACCCAGCAAAACTAAGCATAGCTCTAATGAAAAAAGATATTTAATGAATTGTCAGACTTTCAGAAGTTTGTTAAAAGAAAAATAAAACGTTGAATTTAATAGAAGATTTGACACAAAAGAGTCAGCAGAAATATAAGATACATACTAAAGACTGATTACAAAGGTCTCAATAAGGATAAACTTCTTACCTTTTATTAAGTAAAATGTAAAATGTACATCTAAGATTGCTATTAGCAATTGGGTACTTTACAAGAAAGATTGGGGTAGAGCTGAGTATGATAGGACTTCAATAAGTAGAACTGTTCAAGGACAGTTAAAAGAGTAATTATCTTATACAAATGAGATGCCAGAGGAAGAAACAAAGCAGAGGAATCAGATGAGGGGGGAGGACTGGTAATTCTGCAAATTTACTTTCATCAGGATTGGATTCCAGAGGGAACTATATATATATATATATATATATAATATATATACGTATATATATATACATATATATTATATATATATAATATATATGTATATATATATACGTATATATATTATATATATATGTATGTATGTATTTAGAAGAGTATAAAAGTATTCAATTCATGAAGAAATAAAATGCTAAGGGGATAAGGAAGGGGGAGAGGATAAGGGAGAGATCTTTAGAGGGGAAGGTGAGAGAATAAGTTAAAGGGCACGATAGTAGGGTATTTAGGTTAATAGGAATGAGAAAATAAGGGAGTGATCCTTTGAGGGTAGGAAAAAGGGGGAGAAAAGAACAAAGTAAAAAGTGCACAGCAGTGAACAAAATCTGGACGGATTCTCTGCTGCCTGTGCTAATTTTGGACTAACAATTAACTCCAAAAAAACACGGGTTCTCCCCCAGTTAGCTACATCCCCAATTGGCTACAACAAGTAGAAAACTTTTGAATTCTGTGGATAAGTTCACTTACCTTGGCAGTGTACTTTCCAGGGATGTACACATAGATTGCCACATCTAGGTCAGTGTTTGGGAGGCTCCGAAGGAAAATATGAGAAAGAAAAGATGTTAGATTACCTTCCAGACTAAAAGCTCTATAGAGCTATTGTGTTGTGTATGCCTGTGAAACCTGGACAGTAATACCAGTACTATGCTAGGAAACTAAATAGCTTCTATTTGAATTGTCTTAGGAAGATTTTGAAGATCACCTGGCAATATAAGGTACTGAACACTGAGGTCTTTCTCAGGATAAACTACAAAGCATTCAATCTCTATGGCAGAGAGCACAACTCTAACGGGCTAGCCATGTTGTTTGAATGCCAGTCATACCTTTATCTAAAAGACTTTTACAGAGAACTTACACAAGGCAAGCATGCACATAGTGGTCAGAACTGATACAGTGACACTCTCAAGGTCTTTCTGAAGAACTTTGGAACTGATTGTGAGAAAAGGGAGAAACAGACACAGGACCATCCAGCATGGCATGCTTTCATCAAAGAAGGCACCATACTCTATAGGTGCAGTACCAGTTTGAAGACATCTTCTTTCCAAATGATTATACGGACTATTTGTGCCTGACCTATGGTAGAGCCTTCTGAGCTAGTATTTTCCTGATCATTCACAGTCAGAAACACTGTACTTGATTCCAACAGTGATGTCATTTTGGTCCTCTGTGAGAATGAAGGCCAGTAATCAACCAACCATGTTTAGGCACTATATTAGTTGATATGGGGGATAACAAGACACAATTTGAGCCCTCAAGGACTTGAAATCTAGTGGTTGATAAAAGCATGTACCCAAATAGCCACTTTGAGGGGCAAACAAGAAAATATAGTAGACTGGGGAAAGAGACATCAGTGTTTGGCACATGGAAGCCACTTAAAAAATGCTTGTTGATTAATCCGGGCTGAAGTTACCAGGGAAGCTTTTTATGGAGCAAATAGCATTTGAACTGAACTTCAAAAAATGAGCCTTATTTTAAAAGAGATGGAAGGGGAGATCAATCCAGATGGAAGGAACAACATAAGAAAAGACAGACAGAAAGGTGGAAATTACAAGCAGCTAGTGGCAAACCTTATAGCTTGGATGGAGAATAGGATATATGTAACAATCGTGGAAAATCTGCAAGTGTAGATTAGGGAGATATTGTGGAAGGGCTTGAATGAGATGGTGAGAAATTTAGACTTTATTCAGTAAGCAATAAGGGGTCATTAAAGGTTTTGTATTTTACTGTGACAAAATGAAAACTGCCATAGAGACACTAATCTGAAAGTGACACAGACTAGATTGAGGAAAACTGAATCAAGAAGATTAGTTAGAAGAATATTGAAATAGTACAAGTTTGAAATAACGATCATCTGAATTCTAATCTATAAATGTATTTATTGTTCTTTTTTAATGTGAACATGTAAAGGCATCAGTTTCCACAGCAGATTTAAACACTGGACGTAGATTCAGGAAGTCCTGATTTCAAATCTAATCTCAGACACTTATTAGTTGTGTGGCTTTAAGCAAGTCACTTAATCTCTGATTGCCCCAGTTTTCTTAACAATATAAATCAGGGGTAATAAAAGCTCCAGCTTCCCAAGGTAATCATGAAGGTCAAATAAGATATTTGTAAAGTGCTTAGCACTGTGTCTACTACACAGCAGGTACAATATGAATGTTATTTGCTATAAAACTTTCTCATTCAGGCTCAAAAATCTTAAGTTACAATTGAGTCTCCATCTCTCCTTCAGCTTTCCCTTTCAATTAACTGCCAAATCTTGTCAGTTCTATTTTCAAAAATATCCTTCACATCTGTTCCTAGTCTAATACCAGCATCTTAGTCTAGAACTTCACTGCAATATGCTTAGATTACTGTAATAATTTCCTATTTCTCTAGCTTCCAGTCTTTAAACTGGTCTTCCTATCGTGGCCAAAGTAGAATTTCTAAAGCTCAGATTTGATCATATAATTCTCTTACTGTAAACTTTTTAGTTTCTTCCAGTAGGTTTCTACAATATTCTTTTTAAAAGTGATCCATTATTTCATCTGTGTGGATATTCTCTCCACCAATGTAGATTGAAACCCCTTCATATCTTAGTATATAGCCTTTATGATTTCCTGTACCAAAATTAAATATTTGACAACAAATTTTCTCCTGATGAGTCTTTCCAAAATTATCAAGACTTGACTTAAGATAAACATACAGACATTCTATCACAACACCCTTGCTCAAAACTTTTAAGCATGCATTCCACTGGTATAGAATTCTATTTTACAATGAAAGATCAGCCTGGGACTTTAGCAAATAGCCTAGAACATTTAAATAATAGATTTTTGGATTGTTCAATTATATCCTTCCTTAGAAACATGTCTTAGATGTATTTGTACTTAATCTTTTGATGAATATCATTCCTGGGTAATCAACCCATTTTGTAATTAACTGTTTCAATAAATAAAAGCAAAATAAATTTAATGAATTTCATTGTATTTAACCATTTGATTACTGTTAAACTTGAACATCTTCACTAATCACTGTAGAGTATTTTCCCTCTTCAATTATTCCTCAAACAAGACATTCAAGTAGCTATTTCAATTGATGAACTGTAATCAATTAAGAGAATTGATAATGTTAACTACTTCATGTAAAATATGGCTTTCAATTACAGTGAGTAGGACTCAAAGGAAAAACAAAATATGTCTTATGAATACCATGAAAGAGGGAACCCTTGACATCAATAACAACTTGCACTTAACAAGTGCCTTACAAATGATTATAGGATCACAGATTTAGAACTGGAAGGAGGCTCAGAAGTCATCCATCTAGTCCAGCACTCTCATTTTCTGGATGAGGAAATTGAGCAATGGTTATAAATTGCATAGGGGCAAATTTAGACACCTTGTCAGTCATTGTCTCACAGTTGGGGCTCTCCCAGTGTGTAAGGGGCTACCTTGGAAGATGCTCTTCTGTAAAGGACATCCACAGATGCTGGATGAGTACTTAACAGGTATACTAGAGAAGTTTTTTTTGGGAGGGGCATGGAAGAGGTGGATCACATGACTTTTGAGTTCACTTAAAGCTCTCAAATTATGTGATTCTGCTGTGAAGGTTGACTTAAGGAAGTCAGCCTCTTCAGACCTCACTTTTTTTTCTTCTGTAAAATGGAAGGCATTGCATTAGATGACTTCTGATGACCTTTTTAACTCTTAGTCTATGATCCTAGGAGAAGGGATGATACTGAGATGTTTTTGAGGGAGCTCACTATGGAAAGTCATCTCTTTCAGGAAAATAGAAAGATGAAGAATCTGTTTAATAAGTAGTCATTATAGAAGGACTATATAAGCTTTTAAATAGAAATGTGGATCCCAAATTCACAGATATTTTGTATGATGTATTTAGTGAAGAAAATTTGGTGAAAAGCATTTATACAACTGACATGAAGGGCACAGATTGGAAATTTTTGAAGGTACTAGTCCTGAGGAATTGCTTATTCAAACCTGAATTAGAAATCTGAGCACATATTGTCTGAATGCACATATGAACAGAGGGCAACCTAGTTCTTTTTGTTTTCTGACCCATTGATCGACAGATCTCTCCAGTTGCTATTGATGTAAGAATAGCTCACGTCCAGCACTAGAAAATTACTTGCAGATGGTCCACTGGAAGTCTGCCGTTGACCCAACCGCATGACATTTTCAAATATGAGCCATCATTGAACAACACAAAAAAGAAAAAAAACTGCCTATGGTCATATGATAGAAAGTGTTGGATTGCTTTCTTATTTTACTGCTCTTTGGATTACTTCTTGCTTCAAGGAATTTGGTTTGCTTCCATGTACCCCAGTTTAAGAAGGATGGTAACATGCTGCTGCATATATGGAGTACAACAAGCAGGATGGTGATGGATCTTGAGTTTTCATGTTATGATCAGTTGAAGGAACTGGCCATGGTAAGACTGAAGAAAAGAAAATGTGAAGAGGTCTGATGTAGAGGGAAGCATGTGTCTTCAGGTATATAAAAAACTGTCATGTGGAGAGGGATTAGGTTTGTTATGTTTGGTACAAGAGGGCAAAACCAACAACAATGGATAGAAGTTCTAATAAGGCAAGTTTATTTTTTTAATCCCAGGAGATGAGTTTAATTATTTCAATTACATGAAATTGAAAAGATTTCACATAAACAACATTAATGCAACTCAAGAATATGACAGGAAGTTGATTATTACAAAAAAAAAGATTGCATCAAAGGACTGATAAAAATCAGCTGTCCAAGCTCTCTAGAGAACTAGTACATGTAGACAAGACCATGAGCCATGTCCCAGTGGACAAGTGGTCAAAGGTTATAAACAAATATTAGCAGCCACCCGAAGGGTTGTTCCAAATTCCTACTAATAAGAGAAATGCAAATCAACACAACTTTAAGACTTCTTCTCATACCCAGCAAGCTAGCAAGAAAGGCAACAACTAAAACGACAACAAGAATTGTATCATCCACATATAGGAGAGCTGTGGAAAGGCAGTGACATGAACAAAACCTTGATGGAGCTGTGAATTGGTCCAATCATTCTAAAACCCATTACAGGATTTCACTTACATAAAGTTACTGAAATGTTCATGCCCTTTTACAAAGATCCCACTGAGGGATATTTGTTCCCAAGGAGGTCAAAGATGTGGCAAAAGGACCTGTATACATCAAAATTTTCCTAGCAGCATTTTTTTTTGGTTTTCATAAAGAACTACATCCAGTGAAGAGGCCCATAGAGTGGAAAATGACTAAGTAAATTATTCTTGAATAAGGCAACTTTAATCTTAATGCTGGGAATTTTTTTTAAACCATTATTGCTGTTTAAGAGTGAAATGAGTTGTAAGGGGGAAGTGATGCCATCTCCCTTACTGGAGGTCTTCAGGCATGGTGGGGATTCTTTTTATAGATATGTGTCAGGATATGTCTGGCTTCCATTCTAATTCTCAAATTCTGTGAAGTTGAGATTCTCACTCAGGGAGGGAGACCTTTGTAAATCTCAGCACAGAATTTATCCCTCAGAAAAACTTTTAGTTGCTGTGTGGACTCTAATTGACAAACACTAGACAAACGCAAAAAAAAGAAAATGACCTCTTCTGACAGTACCTTTTTTCTACCTTCCCTCCAGCTTAGTGCCTAAGCTAACCAAAGAAGAAAGAAAGGAAAAAACCCAAAGATATTATTGAAAGGTACTGGATCCTAAAATCTCATGATTATTGGGAAAATGGAGTCAGTCAAGTTCAAATACTTTCTCGGGTGCTCATGACTTAGGCAAACCAGGATTGCTCTAAAATTTTGCAAACAATTAAGAACAGAATTTTAATCCCTTCAGTTACTATCTTTTTCCAACAGTTTTTGATTTGTTCTCTGATTTCTTCTCATGAATTTTTAGGCTAATATAATCAGCAGATGCTCAAACCAGCATGATTCCCTGGGATAGTATAGGGACCACTCAACTCAATTACAAACTATATACCAGTAAGTCTATATATATTTGCTCGTACACAGAGAGGACTACAGGATCATAAATAATTCTAAAGGATACTCTTTGTCCTTAGTATTAGGATAAAGTAAAGAATAGAACTTTTATTCTGGATCCAGTAAAAAAGAAATACTTGTTATCAGGCATTACTCCATATACAGCTTTGTTTCACATCTTATTAGGTCAGAAGTTGGTTGCCTCTTGTAGTATGTTGCGTTGGGTCAATTACTCTCTTTTACCCTCAGTTTTCTCATCTACACAATGGGGATGATAGCAACTACCTTTCAGGAGAAATCAACTGAGATAATGTATACAAAACACTTTACAGTTCTAAAAGTGCTAAGTAGATGTGAACTATTATGGAAGTACACGTAGTTATTTAACACCTAAACAGACTTACTTTGGAGTTGAAATAATACCAATATGTGCTGGATTAACATATTTTGCTGTTCTTATGCAGACTACGAATTTATTGGGTTTTGTAAACTGCCAGTGTAAAAACTCCTTCCACTGAAGTCAGTTGATAACTTACCCAATTAACATTAATAGTAATAAACTACAATTATTACAATAACTAGTATTTATATAGTGCTCACTATATGCCAGACATTGTGCTAAATGCTTTATAATTATCATTTCATTTGATTCTCACAATAAGTCTGAGAAGTAGAAGCTATCATCCTCATTTTATAAATGAGGAAACTGAGGCAAAAAGAAGTTTGTTTTGCTCAAGGTCCCATAGCTAAGAAGCATCTCAGGCTGGATTTAAACTCAACTCTTCTTGACTTCAGACCCCGTCTCTAACTACTATACAGTTTAGCAGTCTCTAGCTTTAGAGTGTTGCCTAGAACACTGAGAAGCCAAATAATAGACCCACATGTGTCAGTCATTAAATAAACCGAGGTCTTCCTGATGACAAGGCAAGTCCCTGTCCCTTATTCCTCAAGGCATAACAAAACTCAGTAATTATCATTGACCTTACACTAGAAAATGCTGAAACAAAGCAGTTAAAAGACTACTATTTATCCAGTCCTTTGGAGTCCTGGTTCCCTCATTTGTTAGTTTTCTATTATTTAAGACTCAGTTTCCTGATCTTTAAAATGAGGATGATATAACTTGCTCTTTGTACAAGTACTTGGGAAGAGAGTATTTTGTAAATCTTGGAAATCCATAAAAGTTTCCATTACAACATACTAGATTACATGATCTCCAATGTTATCCAGTTTGAGCAGTCTATGAGCCAACATTCTTACTATAGTTCTATTCAGGTGTTTCAAAATCTATGCCTTTTTTAGACGAAGGAGCAGGATTTTTTATGGAACTGAAGATGTTAGGATTTTCCTACCCTTATTTTTGGCAATTTTTCTTGAGCTTGTATTACATTATGTCTATATATTTTGAATAACAAGAAGCAGCTACATTTTAATTAGTTCCCACCCTTAATTATTGGACTTCCCCATGTAGAATGTTTTTTTCAAATGAATTGTCATTACAGCTTATTGGCAGAGTGGTGTATGGGGACCTTGACTCTGATGTAGCTGGCTTCACATCAAAGCAGTCTTTTTTTGAAGCAGTTAACTTCCTTTAATAATCCTTATACCTTTTCAAATGCATACATAACCCTTGCCCCTCCCTTTCACCACCAACTTCAGAGAAAAATCTGACCCCCAATTGCCTCTCCATTCATGACCAAGGGCATCCCATCAAACCTAACTTGGCCCTCTCAACAAAGTGATCAGACCATTAGACTGGGTCCAGATTTTTGCCTGAGGTCTCTGTGGTTTTCTGTATTTTGAAATGCAGCCCTCCCTACTTCACCCCCTCCCCTGTGTTAAGGGGCAATTTAGAAAGGCAGCAACTGTGTCTGACATGTAAATCAAGTACAGATGGAAGAAGGCAGGGATTCAGAATTGCCCATCAGAGAGAATAAAGGAGGCTATGTACACATGAATAAAGTATTTTACATTTTGTGTATGAGGCTGTCTGCAGAAAAAAAATCTTTGGGGTCTTTCCCACTATAAAAAATCAACAGAACACAGCTTGACTTTTTTTTTTGAGATGAAGAGAGAAAGCTGCCCTTAGCCTTCCTCCTACTCTTGTTCTGGGAGTTCTGTGATTTGCATTTTGGATGTAAACTCATGTAAATCAAAGCTGATTTCCAGATGAAAGTCTTACTGTTGAGCACAGACTGGAGGAGGTCTCTAAACTCCTGTATATATTTGGCCCTAAAAACCTGCCTAGCATGTGGATGAAAGCCAGAACAACCAGGGGATAGTCATAGATTTGTCATGGAAGACAAATGTCCTCTTTTTACTAAACATACTGTGGTTTGGTGAAAAGACCATTGTGTTGATAATGGGAACACCTAGGTTCAAGATCCGAGTTCCATTAAGTACTAGGTGTATGCCCATGGGCAAGAACCATTGCCCTTCTGGGACTTGTTTTCTTCCTCTCTGACCAGTTGGTCCAAATAATCTCTGCAGGTCCTTTTCCAGGACCGCTATCCTATGATCTGTGACTTTAGTGCTGGAGGCAAGATAACAAACAAGGGAACCTAGGGAGCTCAGTTGGTAAGAGCATGGTCCTAAATGGGGGTATTTCAGTTCCCAAAAAACTAAATTTTTCTGGTCAAGTACTTTTTCATCTAACAGACTGCCTGTTTCTTAGTCATGATACATACTTCTGAATGAATCACAGATTTAGAGTCTTAAAAGTCATCTAGTCTACCTGCTTCATTCTAAAGATGAGGGATTTGAGACCCACAGTGCTTAAATGACTTGTTCATGTTCACACAGCTAGTCAGTGCCTTGAATCACAATTTGAACACAGGTCTTTTGGTTTCAAGTTCAGAGTTTGATCTAGGGCCTTCATCCCACCTGCCTTCCTCTTCTTCTAGAACCTTGTCCTCTTCCCTCCTCCTCACTGGGAAACTTGAAACTTTTATTCTTTCAGTCTTTCAGGTTCACAACTTCTAACTTTCTAGCTGAATGGACATTCCCCACCTATGACCACAGAGGACTCGCCTACAAAGGATCACCTTCTGCTCTGTAGGAATACCTGCATAGCAGGGCAGCTAGGTGGTACAGTGGATAGAGCACCAGTGTCAGGAGGTCTTGAGTTCAAATCTCATCTCAGACATTTGACACGCACTAGCTGTGTGAACTTGGGCAAGTCACTTAGCCCCAGTTGCCTCATCCTGGGTGATCTCCAGTCATTCTGGTGAATATCTGATTCAGATGGTTCTAGAGGAGAAGTGAGGCTGGTGACCTGCACAGCACTCCCTCACTCAAAACAAAGTCAAGTGAAAGTCATGTCATTATTTCTCTGATAGTGTGGTCTTCTTTGGCAATGAAGGACAAACACATACATACATACATACCTGCATAGCCCTCCTCCTGAACTGGCCATGGCATTTTAATTGACCCAGAAGTTACACTGATTCATGCAACTGCCTGAGCTTACATGAAGCATGGATCCAGGAGAAATAAACCAAAATAAATGCTCTCTTCCTTCTGAGGCCTCTAGATGGTTATGCTGCAGACTCAGGGCTTCCTAGTGATATTTCTGGTTGTATCCCTCCCTTGTCCCTTCCCAGTTTTACTTCAGTGTAGGGAGTCAGTGGGTTATTCTGGTTTGAAGGCATTGAACCCAACTCAACTGTGAAAGGGTTGAGAGATTATATTGGTTTTAGGGTATTAGTCCCGGCCCTTTTGGGAAATAACGAAAACAGACATTTGAGTTAGAGGAGACATGAAAACTATTTGTATAAAAATTTGAAGGTCTATTGCCTGGAAGAAGGGTTAGGTTCATTTTATTTGACTCTGGAGGGAAGAACTAGGAACAAGTACTCACAAGTAAATTTAAGTTTCATGTGTAAGAACGTGGCCTAATAATTAGAGTTTTTAAAAATATTACAAGGATTTTTTTTAACAAGGGGAAGATTTAGAAAAGAAAATAAATGCATTTAGATCATATATATGTATGTATATATGTATACATATAAATTAATTGTTAAGTAGTTAATTGAAACATCCATATGTATATCTGTCTATTAAAAAGTGGAATTTAAAGAGTAATATGTGCAATGTGTCCATAGCACTGGATGGCAGGAAGATGAGAGGGCATTTTATCTGGTGTAGAATGCTTTCATTCTTGTCAATAGCTGACTTGAAAATTCCCATACAGTCTTCTAGATATGTTCTATGCTTTACAATAACCTCTTGCTCCTTTCATGTTCTCATCAAAATATACATTTCCTCAACTGTGGCTGGGAAAGCTGTCTGTAGAAGCTAGTTGACAGTTGGATATTAATAATTAATTGAGCTTAGCCCTCTTAGTGATGTTAATCCAAGTGAATTTTTCATGAATAAAATTTTGCTAAGACCTAAAAGAGATAATTTTGGTTAAGGAAACTTTCCTAAGTGCCTGGTTTACTTACTTGTAAGGCTTCGTCTATGAAGTATATTAGAATAAAGGTTGAATTGGGAGTCAGATTTCCTAGATTATCCAAATAGGACCATCTAAAAGGAAAGACACATAGTGTTCAGAATGCTAAAGGTCAGAATGCACTAATGCTAGTGAGGAAAGATTATGACAACAAAATAGTTTATTTTTAAACTATTTGGGGGGAAAGGAGGATGAAAGAAAGAATAAGACCATTACCTAAAGTTGGTGTGATGGTGATAATTAATGGCAAAACTAACTCATCATTCTTCTTTGGCTTTGGTTTCAGGGAGAATGATATTTGGACTGGAGAGTGTGGGAGAACCAATAAATATGACTAACTCATAACCGATCTAAGGCAGCTTAGTAGGATGGAGAGGTAGCTTTCAAATCAGGAAGATCTAGGATCAAGTCCCACTTCTAATGGCTACTGGTTGCATAACCCTACTCAAGACTCATATAGTGCACTAGAGTATTTGCCAATCTTTACTATAAGAGTTTTTTCATCAAGAGTTTCAAATACCATTGAAATAATGGATCCAGTTTCCTTTCTGCATCAAAGACTTAAGAATTAATATCCCAAATAATTAAAGAGATAGTAAGAGAACACCCAAGTGAGCTTAATGAGTTCAAGTGACAGACCTAGATGAACTACATCCTTGGGACCTGAAAGTCAGAATGGATGTGATTGGTAAACTCAACATCCCCAATCTTTGAAAAATTGTGGAGAACAGGAAAGGTACTTGGGAAGGACATATCTTCAGATATTTTGAAAAGTGGATGAAAATAGAAACAACTTTTTATAAAGGTCATGTTAGACTAGAATGTTTGGCCAAATTGAAACAAAATGAAACTTAGACATCAATCTACTTTTACATTTCATTTTTAAAAAATGAAATTTACAAGTACATAATAGAGGAGTCACAGAAGACAGCCATTCATATGATTAGAATCTGTGATTTTAAAGTGTTTTAAGTTCAACATTAATCAATAGGATGATATGATGGCCAAAAAAGCCAATGTCATTGTAGGCTACATTAAGGGAACTATAGCTTCTAGATATGAAAGGAGGTGATAATATGCCTTGGTAAGACAATGTCTAGAGTACTGCATTCACTTGTAAAATAAATGCTACAGTACCTTAGAGAAAGGGGTAGCCTATGAGGACAAAGGTTGTAATGTATAAGACATTTTAGGACATAAATTGATAATGTAGATATAATCTGGAAGAAAGTAACCCAGATAACTTTGATGCCATGATGGAGTTCAATGTCATATGACAATTACTTGAAGAAAATGAGCCCATCAAATCTGGAGAAGAAAAGACTTTGCAAGCATATTCCTTGTCAAGTATTTGAAGGGATGTTGTGTGAAAAATGGGTTAGATTTTTCTGTTTGATCCTAGAAGGAAGAAAAGTAGAAGTGATTGGTAGAAGTTTTAAAAAGACCTTAGGCTAAATGCCAGGGGGGAAAAAACTTCCTGACAAATGGAGCTTCAAAAATGGAATGATTTTCTTCAGGAGATGGTATATTCCCCTCATTGGAGGATTTCAAGTGAAGGTTAAATTACCCCTTGATAGGGAAGTTTTAGAGGAAATTACTTTTCAGGAATGATTTTAATTAGCAATATAGCCTGTTGCATATAATGCTGGGTTCAAATCCCATTTCAGATGTTTAATAGTTCTGTGACTTTGGACCAGTGATGGAAGCACCTAGGCTTAGTGTCTTTATCTGAAAGTGATTTGGCTTTTAAGATCTTTTTAGTGATCCTATGACCCACTGCAATCCACATTAGTTCTGATATTCTGGGATTCTCTTATTCTGATTGTTTTCTTTATGCTTCAAAACTGTCTCACAACATTTATCAGGTTAAAAAAAAATTGCTGCTAAACAACATCATTTGCCTGGTCTCTCCCTGATAAAATATCCTTCTATTATTGGAGAGAAAAAAGTCTAGAAATTATTTGTTAAATATAAATAAATTCTAATCATGCTCATTTTATACTCTAATTTCAATCTATTCCTATTTTAAATAATTTTTACTAATGTGGGTAATGATAGTTTGAGTAAATTGTAATGTATTTCCAGGGCAAGTAGACCTTTCTTTTGGGAAAATAATTCACTAGTCATCTCTCAGTAAACTTGGCATCTGTATTCTTGATTACAAATTGGAAAATGGATTTTCTGTCACAAATAGGCCTTGTGTAAATTTGGGCAATCTCACTCAGTTTTTTGAGAGCTTGGTCACCCTTGGGTAAGCTGACCATCAAGTTTCCAGATCCTGAAAGACCAAATGGTGAAAAGGTCACAACAACCTTGAAGCCTTTTCCAGCTCCCACCCCCCTCCCCTTACTAGTACATCAGTTATGAGTGACATCTTCCTCCTCTCTTCACCATTTTATTTTTCACTATTTTCATGTCCTTTTCGTCACTAGAGATCATAATGAAGGACAGCATTTAGAAGCGTCAAAGAAGCAAATTTAGGCTTGATGTCAGAAAAAATGAACAAACACACAAAACCCTCTCTAATAATCAGAGCCATCCAAAGTGCAATGCACTGCCTCAGAAAGTGAGTCATCCCCTCATTGTATTCCTTTTAGGTTTGTGTTGGATAGAGCAGCATCTGAAGGCCCTTCCAGCTCTCAAAATGCCATTACTTTGTGATTATTCAATAGGAAAAATTTCTGAGAATCTAAATATTATGAACTAGGGAAACAAATGAGGATAAGACTATACCTCTGCTCTCAAAGGGTAGGGGCAGAGATAGTTTATAGTAGTAACTGCTAAGTATAAAATGATCAGTAGGTAAAATAAATGCTACAGTACCTTAGAGAAAGGGGCAGCCTATGAGAACAAAAGTTGTAAGGAAGGGAGAAATTAGAGTTACTGGAATTGAGAGTTGAAAAGATGAAATAAAGCAAGGGAGGAAGTAAAGAAGGAAGGAAGAAGGAAGGAAGGAAAAGAGAAAAGAAGGAAGGAAGGAAGGAAGGAAAGAAGGTAAAAGAAAGAACCATCTTTTAAAAATGTATTTGTTTTCAGTTTTCAAAATTTACTTCCATAAACTTTAAATTTTCTCCCCCTGCCTCCCCTCTTCCTTCCCAAGATGGCATGCAATCTTATATGGGCTCTACACGTACATTTCTATTAAACACATTTCAAGTGAGTCATGTTGTATAGCAAAATTAAAACGAATGAGAGAAACCATGAGAAAAACAAAACATAATACAGGAGAAAACAGTCTGCTTCATTCTGCAGTCTGACTCCATGATTCTTTCTCTGGATGTGGATGGCATTTTGCATCATAAGTCCTTTGGCAATGTTTTAGGTCCTTGCCTTGCTGTGAAGGGTTACGTCTATCAAAAACAGTCCTCGCACAATGTGGCTGTTACTGTCTATAATGTTCTCCTGGTTCTGCTCATTTCACTCAGCATCAGTTCATATAAGACTTTCCAGGTTTTTCTGAAGTCCTCCTGTTCGTCACTTCTTATAGCACAATAGTATTCCATCATATGCATATACTACAGCTCGTTCAGCCATTCCCCAGTTGATGGACCTCCCCTTGATTTCCAATTCTTGGCCACCACATAAAGAGCTGCTGAAAATATAGAAACAACATTTCTCAAGGGATCATTATATACTAGGTTCTGTGCTAAGTGCTGGGGATACAAATACAAGCAAAGAGAAAGTCTGTCCCTGCCTTCATGGAGCTTCATGATGAGGGAAGATAACATGCTAAATGAAACTTAAAGTGTGTATGAGTGTGTGGGTGAATGTGTATGTGAGTGTGTGTGTATATGTGTGTGTGAATGTGTGTATATGTATGTGTTTGTGTGTATGTGTGTGAGTGTGTGTATACATGTGTGTACATGTATGTAAGTGTGTGTGTGTGTGTGTAGGGTAGTTGGGATTAGGAGATGAAGTTACCTGAGTCAGGTTTTGAAGTCCAAAATGTCAGAACAGAAGTAGAAGGAGAATGGGGGCCACTCAGCCTGGATCCTTTCAAAAAATGGAGGCCTCAGGAAAGACTTTTTAAATAAAAGAATCAAAATCAACAACAGAATTATAGAGAGGTCCCAATGAATTTTCTTTTTAGGAAATTATGAGAAATACCCTGGATGAGAAGTAAGAAGGATAGGAAGAATTGATTAGAGCTGGGATAGAAGAACTAAGGGAGAGACAAATACCCTTCCCTATTCTAGGCAATTACAATGTAATACTAAATAGACTGAATGGGCTTTTCTGTAAAAATCAAGAATTTTGCAGGCATTGGCAATCATTGTGAACCTAAGGGCTTTCCACAAGAATAAAAGTGGCTGCTGTTTGGAGAGCACTTTATACATATTGCCTCTTCGATCCTCCTGTGAGTTCTGTGAGCTATCTGCCTAATTCAGACCTTTGTAATCTCTCTCTTGGACCACTGAGATAGCCTGTTAGTTGGTGTCTAAATCTCAAAACCCTCCCTTCTAATCCATCCTCTATACAGCCACCAAAATGAGATTTCTAAACTTAAAAGTCTAATCATATCCTTTCCAGATCAATAAATTCCAGTGACTCCCAAGTACATTCAAGATCAAATACAAACTTCTATGTCTGGCATTTAAATCCTTTCATATTCTGACTCTTACTGACCTTTTGAAATGTATGCACATTACTCTTGCTGCTAAATACTGTAATTCTTTTCTCTACGACATCAATCCCATGTGTCTCCTTCCTGCCACACATACCTTCATCTTTCTAGTTCAGTTTCTCATTACCTCTTTCCTGGGCTATTACCAAAACTTCCTATTTGATCTCCCTGCATCAATTCTCTTTCCGCTCCAAGATCTTCTCCACTTAGTTGCTAAAATAATTTTCCTTAAGTACAAATTTGACCATATCATCTCCCTAAACTCCAGTGTCTTGCAGTTGCATCTAGAATTAATCTTAAGGTCTTTGGCATTTAAAGTTTTTTACAACGTCTTCTTTCTATTTTTTCCAGGCTTCCCTATATATTACTGCCTTCCATGCATTCTGCGATCAAGCCATTGATCTACTTTCAAACCTTTGCACTCTTAGAGACTTAATTCTAGGACCATTTCTCCAGGAGTTTTCTCTGGTTTCCCCATATGCTAGTGTCATCTTCTCTAAGGTAGTTTCCATCTTTTCTGTATTTACCTTGTGTGTTCAATAGCTAATAGGTAACATTTATACAATCCTTAATATGTGACAGACATTGTGATTTGCAACTATTGCTTCATTTGATTCTCACAGCAGCTCTGGGAGGTGAATACTATTATTATTTACAGATGAAGGAACAAACCTAAGTTCAGTGATTTCTCTAGGGACACATGGCTGATGAAAAAGAGAAGGGGGATAGGGAAAGGAGAAGAGAAAGAGGAGGAAAGAGAAGAAAGCAGGGAAGGAGAGGGAAAGGATTGATGAAGACAGGACTAGAGAAGTAGAGGTATGAGTGGTGGGAAAATGATATATTGGAAAGATATAGTGCTGGAAAAACCTTGAGAGGGAGAGAGAGAAAGAGAGAGAGAGAGAGAGAGAGAGAGAGAGAGAGAGAGAGAGAGAGAGAGAGAGGGAGAGAGAGAGAGAGAGATTTATTAAATGTTTGGTGAAATTCAAACAGAACTCTCTCCTATTGCTGAGTCTAAGACTCTTTCCATTCCACCTGTCTCTCAAGTAATCCAGCAAAATATAAAGAGGCGAAAATAGTTTTCTGCATCCCTTACTGCTTAAAATTGTAATTTCCACTCATTATGTGTAAATATTATGCTTCCTAGCAAGGGATCAAACACAGGTTCCAGTGTTTGGCGGATCTGTTCTCTTTCATGTGTTGGCTGACGATAGACCTGAATGAATGAATAGATGTCTAGGATTTTCCAGGGCCACGTATATACTCTTGTATTATTTGATTTTCTTAAAAGCACAACCAGCCACAGTTTGAAAGAAATGTTTCATATTCTTCATAACAATCACTACCATCTTCTTATCATAGTGCTATCAACTAACTCCCCTCAGCGAACCACTCCTTTAGGGAAGGCTAACAGTGTCTTATGGCCTGAAAGTCAGATCGGGAGAGATTAAACAGGTGGGGATTAATTAGCAAGGAACGATAGCTAATTAGCAGCTCTAGGTGGTCTGCTGGGATGACTAAAATGGCAACAGTACTTTTAAAAGGGAAAGGCAAAGGATATCTGTGAGGGATCTATCGAAACCAAAAGGAAAAGCTTGAGGTCATTGAGTTTTATCCAAGGCTTGTCAGACTTCCCTCCTAAGAAGCCTTGCTTCCAGTTAGGGTCTCTATAAGTTAAAAGAGACCTACAGGGAGACAATTTAGAAAGGCTTCAGCAGAGAGTAGTGACCATGATTTGAAAGCTTAGAAAATGGGGCCTGTGAGGAAAAGTGAGAGGGATTAGAATAATTCAGTCTAGCGACTCAATAACCCCTTTTAAGTATAAAAGAGGCTGTTAGACAGAGATGGTGACCAGCTGTTCCTCTTTTCCACTGAGGAAAGAACAAAAGGAAATAGGCTTCCATGGTAGCAGGAGGGATTTAGTTTAGACAGAAGGGAGGAAAACAAAACAAAACAAAAAACTTCCCAGCAGTGAGTTGTGAGACACTTCCAGAGAAGTCTACAGAGGGAGGTTGTGAAATTGTGTTCCCTGGAGATCTTAAAGAATACGTTAATTAGGAAGAGTCTCCCATCTGTTTGGGATAACAGGGTCTAGACTGTCCTGTGCTAAGGCTATGGTATTTGGAGGTCCTCTAGAAAACTAGAATCCTTGCTGTACCTGGGACAGCTCACAAGGGACTCTAAGATTGTTGCTGTTTGTTCTTCATTCTCCAAGAGGACCATGACATCAGGGAAGTCATGCCATGCCATGCAAGTGAATCGGACTTAAGTCAAGGAGGACTGTAGAGTTGGACCAGATTTCAAGTAGTAGTCATAATTGCACATATTCTCATAGTACTTTATAGTTACAAATTGCTTTTTTCATAAGAACCGTATTATATCTGTAATATTACAATCTCACTTCTCAAATGAGGAGAAACTAAGGCTTAGAGAGAATATGTAACCCACCGAAGGACCCACCCAAGGGTACAGAGCTAGTAAGAGATGGAACTAGGACTCAAACCTAATTCCAAATTTATGACATGATGCCATAGCAAAACAAAGCAAAACATAACAGTGTGTATATGTGTGTGTGTGTATGTGTGACAGAGAGAGAGACACACACAGAGAGAGACAAAGACAGAGACAGAGAGAGGCAGCATGAATGACCCAGTGCATAGTCAGAAATTAGACTTTGGAACCTGTCTCTTCCATTTTCTAGATGGAAGACTCTGGGGAAGCCATTTTAATTTTCTGAGCTTCAATTGCTTCATCTGCAAAATGAGGAAAGACCACTTGATGAACTGACCTTACTCTGGGTTGTTATGAAGCTCAAATGAGATAATGTATGTAAAGAGCTTTGCAAACTTTAAAGCACTCCATCAATTCATTGTCATAACTTTTGTGGATAAAAAGGATTGGATAAGAGGTCAAGGAAGACTGTTCATAAAACTCTGTACTGTGCAAACTTCTTCGGACAGAGTTCAGGCAAATTCCTACCTCTGGGAGTCTCAGCTGAATTTCCTATGATTATGTGGAGGAAAATTAAAGTCCATCCCATAATTATAAGTTTGGTCCTGAAAAGAGTTGAAAAAGTAGACTTCCTTTTCTTCACCTTAGATGTACGGTACTTAAAATTGTGGAATATTGTGTGGATTGGGAGTTACAGGTGATTTTTTGGTTTTGTTGGACTGTCTTTCTTCCTTTGTAAAAAACTCTTTGTTATAAGGTCAATAATCCATTGATCAACACACATTTATTAAGTGCCTATTATGTGCCAAATTCTTTTCTAAGCGTTGGTGATACAAAGAAAGGCAAAAGACAGTTCTTTCCCTCAAGGAACTCACAATGTAATGAGAGAGACAGCAAGCAGACAATTAGGTTGTTTTTGTTCAGTCATGTCCTAATTATCATGACCCTGTGGACCCATGTCCATGGGGTTTTCTTGGCAAAGGTACTGGAGTGGTTTGCCATTTCCTTCTCTAGTTTTATTCAGGCAGGGGTTAAGGGATTTGCCCAGGGTCACACAACTAATAAATGCCTTAGATCAGATTTGATGACCTCTAGTCTTTCTGACTTCAGGCCCAATGCTTTTTCTACTGTGCCACATGGCTGCCCCAAACAACTATGCACAAACAACCTATGTAAAGGATAAATAGGAGAGAATCAATGGAAGGAAGGCACTAGAATTCAGAGGAATTGAGAAAAGTTTCCTATAAAAGGAGAGATTTTAACTGGGACTTGAAGGAATCCAGAAGATAGACATGAGGAAGGATTGCATGCCAGGTATGGGGGCATTCAGCAAAAATTCCCGGAGATCGGAAATGGAATGCCTCATTCCAGGTACAGCAAGGGGACTACTATTCCTGGAATGAAGAGTATGTTGGGTGGGATGGGGAGAGTGTAAGAGAATTATTAGGTGGGTTAGGCTATGAATGACTCATTGAGCATAGAAGGAAGGATGGATATAGTTTAGAACAAAGGTGATAAAAGTTCAAAATACATCAACAAAATAAAATAATCAAAAATTAAGTACCATATTTAATAATATGTTAGAAATAATGTTTCTTAGTAGTGTTATGATCACACTAGACTCTTTTAAGCTATCACAGCAAAATACGAATTCTCAAAGGTCTTAGGAAGACACAAAATCTTTGAGGAGGGGCCCAGCAACAGACTGTGACAAAATTCAAAATTTACTTCAGCATCCGGTATTGTGATATAGTTTAAAGAACACTAAACTTGGAATGATGGAACCTGGGTTCAAATAATGGCTCTGCCATTTATTAGTTGTGTGACCTTGGGCAAGTCATTTAATATCTCTGGACCTTTAGATTTATTACTTATAAAATAAAAGAGCTCAATTAGATGATTTCTAAGTTTCTTCCACTCTAAATATAGGATATTGAACAAGAAGAGTATGTAATTTTTTTTGAGGGGGGCAGAGGAAGGCCATGAAACAAATAGAAATCTGCTTAATGAAATGGCAATTTAAAGCCCCAGATCCATTTTCAAAAATCTTGGTTAAAATGTGTTTTATTATCTTCTTTACTCTACTTTTATTCCAGGTTTTTGGTAAAAAGGAGAAAAAAAAAACTTTTTTATGGTATATGTACTCTGAGGCCAGGGCACAGTACATAGGATGTCGAATAACACAGAGATCTCTAAATCTATGGGCTATGGCCATTTATTGAATCAAAGGAAATCTTTTTCCAATCTTTTGAGCAAAGGGGCTGTAAATCCAGTTCATTCCCCTCAAAACCCATGCGATTTAAAAAGTCTGTCATTGGCAGAGAGTTCCTAATGGACTTGAGATGTCTCACAACTTATGAAACATTTTCCTCCCATTAATATCTCCTATGTTGGTGCAATATAATGAAAGATGAAACTTTGCTCTTCCTACCTTTGTGAAGAAGTAGCAAATTGTAAATGCAACTAACAATTGTTTTTCTTATTTTTAATTCTCATGTAAATCTGATTTTCTCTCTTCTCTAATTTTATAATCATTTTTCCCTAACATCACCAGGCCTACACAGTAATTAATCTTCTCAGCAGTGGTCATCCATGGTCATGCTTGCTTTAACTGTGAAGATGGAAATGATCAATAGATTAATCATAGAGCTTTGTGTAATTATACAGATAATATTCCAGATCTAAATACAGAACTGACATACATAGCAGATAAATACATGCATTTCTTAAATCTATTTCTTCTAATAGGCAACCTAAAAGGTTCAGTGACTAGTATGGTATATGGGAATACAGAATGCATGAAGTCTATTCCCAAGAATACTGTCAATGGACCTTCAACACACTTAAGTCTTGTTCTGCACATCAGGAATGATGTCAACAATACCATTGTTCTTATATGCATCATAGGACTCTCACCAGAGAAAGCTGATAGCCCAATGGATAGAGTTGACTGGGCTGGAGTTAGGAAGACCTGAGCTCAAATCCAGCCTCAGATGCTTCCTACCTATGAGAACCTGGGTAAGTTATTTAACTTCTGATTGTCTGATAAAATTGATCCATTGAAGAAGGAAATGGCAAACCACTGCAATATCTTTGCCAAGAAAATCTCAAATGGGGTCATGAATGGCCAGACATGATTGAACAATGAATACATTTTGGAAAAGCACTTTAGACAACTTTTTAAAAGGGAGTCCATAAGTGCCAGCATACAGTTTTAATGATCAAATTCAGTAGCAGAAAGTGAAGAATAAGTCTGAAGGTGCAGTACCTATAGAGTGCCCTTAATATCAATCTTGGTAAAACCCTTGTAGACTTCTTCTTACTTATATATCCATACCTCCTCCAAAGTTGTACCATGTTTCTAGATACCTTCCATATATATACATATATATATATATTTATATATATATCTGCATTTTTATCCAGCCCACTATGTTGTCTCTTTTTCATCATTCAAAAAGATCCTAGAGTCCCGTTTTCTCCATGAGACCTTGGTAAAATGATAAGGACATAGTTAAATAGTACTCTCAGTTTCACTTTCTAAACTCTTGCCACCAACATCTTATGCCAAAGAAACTTCAACTGCTAAAGGTTGCAACCCATTCAGTGACTGCCAGAGTAAGTCCTACTTTCAAACACTGCTTCGAAGACTTAATAGTTGCATGAATGAACAAATTACTTAATTTCTTTCATCCTCAGATTCATCCAAAAAAATGAGATGGTTGGTTGAGATGACCTAAGGTGACTCCTAGCTCTGAATCTTGGAATTATGATCCACACTCCTCATACTCTGCTGTTTTTGTTTCTTACTATGATTTCTCCAGAGAGAATTGCTCTAGAGGATGGCAGTACTGGTAGCCATCCTTTTGGTAATGGTAGCACCATTATCCTTCCAGTCACCTAGACTCAAAACCTCAGAGCCATCTGCAACTCCTCACTCTGACCCTTAGACCCAATCTGTTGTCAGATCTTGTCATTTCTACCATGATTACATCTTTCATCTGTATTCTATTCTCTCCACCTCATAACTACCAGTTTAGTCCCTAATGACCTCTCTCCTGGACAATCGCAATATCATTTTAACTACTCTCTTCAATTCAAGTATCTCCTCACTCCAATTTATCCTCCATTTAGACATGATAGTTGTAAAAGGTACGTCTAACCATGCCCTTTCTGTAAGCTACATGAACTCCAGTGACTCCCTATTACCTCCAAGATCAAAATATAAAATCCTCTTTTAGCATTTAAAGCTCTTCATAATCAGGATGCATCCTAACCTTTCAGGCTTCTTGTATTTTAGTTTCTTTCATATAGTCTTCAAACTAGCTACATAGACTTACTTGCTGTCCCTGGAACACAACAGTCCAGCCTGCATACCTGTTTTTTGAACAAGTTGTCCTCCATGCCTGGAATGCTCTGTCTCCTCACAACTACCTCTTGGTTTTCCAGGCTTCCTTCAAGATTCAGTTAATGTCCTACTTTCTGTAGGAGTCCTTTCCCACTCTCTCAGCTGCTAATGCCTTTCCCTCTGAGATTACCTACCGTGTATATGTCTGGTGTATACCTATTTATCCATTGTCTCTCCTGTTTGGAATAGTCATTCTTTGAGGGCAAGAAGTGTTTTTGGTTTTCTTTGACTTTCCCCTTCACTACTCCTACCTATTGTGAGGTAGGCCTACTGTGTACAGAACTCACTATCTTCACCTGCCACAAATTTTAATGTGGAACCCTAAACAGCCTAATCTCCTTTCTCATTCCATGAATTTCTTTCTATTGTTGTTTAGTTGTGTCTGATATTTTATGAACCCATTTGGGATTTTCTTGGCAAAGATACTAGAGTGGTTTTCTCTTTCCTTTTCCAGTTTATTTTACAGAGGAAGAAACTGAGGCAAAGAGAGTTAAGAGACTTACCCAAGGTCACACAGCTAGCAAGTGTCTGATGCCAGATTTGAATTCAAGAAGATGAGCCTTTCTGACTCCAGGCCCAGCTCTCTATCTACTCTGCCACCTAGCTGCTGGATTTCTTTCTAGTCAAAGATAATCTGCCTAAATACTTTCTGCAGTGGTTAGCATTGTTCCCCTCCATTAAAATCTCCCCATTTCAAGGATTCTGGACACCTGGCTTTCATTGTGCAAGCTTCATTCTTTCACTACCTATGCTTTTATTCAAATCACCCTCAAACTAACTACCCCAATGTCCTATTCTAGGTCAAACCTCTCCTTCCAGTGTGCCTGCTTACTGGGAAGAGAGAGGAATACAGTGCAGTGCAGGCTGTGCCAGCACAGGTTGAGCCATACATAGCAAAGAAGCAACAGGCCTTGGAAGTGTCTGGATCAATGACAATGGTGGCATAGTTCACAGATGGAAAGGGGGTCAGAAAACTGGTCAGAAGGAATTATAGGCAATCCTTTGCTGGCACTGGGTGCAGGACTCTATAGCATGGTTCTGGGTTGAAATCCTAGAGAGAGGAGGAGCACCGGAAAAAGCGGGGACCTTGTTGATATTTCTATGGAAAGAAATAGTCCTTGTGGCCACTCGCAGATCAGAGTAGAGTCCAGGAGAGCAATACTTCTCTTTAGATCATACCACCTTGGAAGAACTGAAACTTACAGACTCCCAGAACAATTTCTGAACATAGCAAGAAAAATGCCCCCAGAAACAGAGCCCAAATTTAAAATAAAGTTAGAAGTCAAGAAAAGAGAGTACACACACATACATACATATGCACACACAACGCACACAATAACCTCATCCTAAAAAGTTACTATGGTGAGAGGGAAGATCAAAACACAAACTCAGAAGAAGACATGCAGAGCCTCAAAGAAAAATGTGAATCTCAAGGCTTGGATGAGCTAAGGGGGAATTGAAAAATCCAGTAAGAGAGGCAGAGGAAAAATGGGAAAAAGAACTGAAAGTGATGCAAGAAAGACTCAAGAGCTTGCTTTAAAAAAATACCAAAGTAAATGATACCTTAAAAACACAATAAGCCCAATGATCAAAGGGGCACAAAAATCACTGGAGAGAAGAACTGATCAGAAAATAGAATTGGTCAAATGGAAGAGGTGATACAAAAAAAAATCAACGAAGAATTCCTAGAAAGTAGAATTGGCCAAATGGAAAAAGAGGTACAAAAGTTCACTGAAGAAAGTAATTCTTTAAAAACTTGAATCAGACAAGTGGAAGCTAATGACTCCTTGAGACATTAAGAAACTATAAAATAAAATCTTAGTCATAAAAAAGTAGAAGAAAATATGAATGACCTGGAAAATAAAGGAGAGAAAATTTAATAATTACTAGAATAACTGCAAGCTATGTTCAAAAAAAGAGTTAAGACATCATCTTTCAAGAAATTACCAAGGAAAACTGCCCTGATATCCTAGAAACAGAGGGAAAAATAGCAAATGAAAGAATCATTTAAAAATGCCATTAATATAGTCAAATTCCAGAGCTTCCACACAAAAGAGAAAATATTGCAAGGAACTACAAAGAAACAATAAAATATTGTGAATCCAGTCAGGATAACACAAGATTTAACAGCTTCTACATTAAATGACATTCCAGAGGACAAAGGAAACAGCATTACAACTAAATACCACCTACTCAGCAAAACTGTAAAATCTTTCAGAAGAAAAAATGGATACTCAATAAAAGTGAGGACTTTCAAGCATTTCTGATGAAATGACCAAAGAGAAGAGAAAATCTGATTTTTAAATACAAGACTCAAAGGAGCATAAATAGGTCAACAGGAAGGATAAATTATAAGGGATTCAATAAGGTTAAAATGTTTGCATTCCTACATGGGAAGATGCTACTTATAATGCCTGGAAACCTTTTTTCTTTATTAGGGTGGTTAGAGGGAGTTTACAAAGACAAATAGCATGGATGTGAGTTGACTATAGTGATATATTGGCCAAGAATAAATTTAAGGAATGGAAAAATGGATACACTGGGAGAAGGGAGAGATAGAATGGGGAACATTATCTCATATAAAAGAGGCATAAAAGAAGGGAGGGAAGGTGATGAGGTGATTGGCAATGCTTCCTTACTCTTAGTCTCATTGGGATTGACTCAAAGAAGAAATAACATATACACTCAGCTGGATATTTAAATCTCTTACCTTAAAGGAAATAGTAGGGTGAGGGGTTGAGAGGAGTAGGAGGCTGATAGAAGGCAAGGCAGAGGCATGTGGTGGTCAGAAGCAAAACACTGGTGAGGAGGGACAGGATGAAAGTAGAGGAGGGAGAGAGAAAGAAAGAGAGAGAGAGAGAGAGAGAGAGAGAGAGAGAGAGAGAGAGAGAGAGAGAGGGAGAGAGAGAGGGAGAGAGGGAGAGAAGGATAAACAGGGGAAAATAGAGTGGAGAAAAGTACATAGCTAGTAATCATAGCCGTGAATGTGAATGGGATGCACTCACTCATAAAATGGAAGCAGATAGGAGAGTGGATTAAAAATCAGAGTCCTATTATTGTTTACAAGAAATACACTTGAAGCAGAAAGTAACAAATGTAAAGGACTAAAGGAAAATCTATGATGCTCGGCTGAAGTAATAAACAAACAAGCAACTGAGGAAGAAATCATGATCTCACTCAAAAAAAAGCAAAGTAGATCTAATTAAAAGAGATAAGCAGGGAAACTTCATGTTGCTAAAAGTTGTTATAGACAATGAAGTAGTTTCAATATTACACATATTTCCACCAAATAGTATAGCATCCAAATTCTAAAAGAAAAAATTAAAAAGTTACATGAGGAAATAGACAATAACAACAGAATTCTTAGGGACTTCAACTTGCCTCTCTCAGAACTAAAATATAAAAAAGTTCTAAATCACTATTTATTAGACAAATGCAAATTAAAAACAACTGTTTGGTACCATCTCACACCTATCAGTTTGACTAATATGACGGAAATGCAAAATGACAAATGTTGGAAGAAATATGGGAAAATTGGGACACTAATGCACTGTAGGAGAAGTGGATTGATCCAGCCATTCTGTAATTTGGAACTGTTCCCAAAGGGCTAAAATCTATGTATACTATCACTACTAGGTCTGTAGCCCAAAAGGATTGAAAAAGATGAAAAGGAACCATTTGTACAAAAATATTTCTAGTAGCTCTTTTTGTGGTGGTAAAGAACTGAAAATTGATAGGATGTTCATCAATTGGAGAATGACTGAACAAATTGTGGTATATGACTATAATGGAATACTATTCTGCTATAAAACATGGTGAGCTGGATGCTTTCAGAAAAACTGGAAAGACTTAAATGAAATGACACAAAGTGATGTGAGCAGAACCAGGAGAACATTGTACACAGTAACAGCAATATTATATAATGATAAACCGTGACTATCTTAGCTATTCTCAGTAATTCAATGAGCCAAGATAATTCACAAGGACTCATGATGAAAAATGCACTGAACCTCCAGAGAAAGAACTGGAGTCTAAATTTATATTGAAGCATACTATTTTTCACTTTATTTTTCTTGTTTTATTTTTTCTGCTTTCTTTCACAATATGATCAATACAGAAATATGTTTAGCATGATTGCACATGAATAAGCTACATCAAACTTCTTGCCTTTCAGAGAGGGGTGAAGGGAGGTGAAGGGAGATCATTTGAAACTCAAAATCTGTAAAAATGTTAAAATTGTTTTTATATGCAATTGGAAGAAATAGTTTTTAAAGAAAATTAATCTCTAAATGCTTTAAAACTCTGACACTTCTGGCAGGAATTTCTTCTATTTGTATGAATCAAGTTCAGCCAACCACTATTCCTGACTTTCTTTTTTTAATTAAAAATATCCCTTCCAATTATTAAGCATTAATGTTCTCTCCCCACATCAGCCTCTAATTGAAAACAAAACCTTATAACAAATGCATAATTAAGCAAAATAAATTCTACCCTGGAAAGGTACAGAAATATATGCCTTATTCTGAATATTGAATCCATTATTTCTCTGTCCTGAGCAAGTAGCGTTCTTTATCATCATACCTCTGGAATCATGATTGGTCATTGCTCTAGTCAGAATTCTTGTCTTTCAAAATTACTTGTTTTTATAATTTGTTAAGATAACAAAATTGTTCTCCTGTACGTGAAAGGAAAATGTCAGCTGTTGGAAGACCATTGGCGACATAGGTACATTAATGCAACATTGACTTTACTTTCTTGAGTGTCAATGTGGAGATACTGAGTTTAAATGTGTTAGATTTGTTGTCAGTAATGAGAATGAATCATAGAAGCAATGACAGAGCTGTGTCACTTTGCGTCTATTTTCCCCTCTCACTTCTAGTTTCATTTATAATTCTTCTCAGCATGAACTGGTTTAATTGGACTTTATGTTATGGTTCTTGTAGGTTCATTTTACTGTCTACTATTCTTTGCTATTTTTTGTAAGGTGATTCTGTGCATTATCCTTTATCAGTCAAGTAACCAAGTAATACTTTTTTATATTTTAATGGTTCTATCAGTGATATGAATACTTCCTTTAAAATTAAAAATTGCAGTTCATCTAAGCTTTCTTATCTAGTATAGTTTTCTAAATGTCTTTTCACAAATCTGCCACAGAGGATCTGTACAAAGTGCTGTCATGTTTCTTCTAGATCTTTTGACATTACAAGGATACCAATAGGGCATTCAGGCTATCCATGAGTTATACTTTATTTTTCATATATGATTACCCACTCCCTATTCTAGTCATTTATTGTTATATTACTTTTATGAAAAATTGTGATTATATTTTAACCCTTAACTTTAGACACTATTCTTTGGAGGAAAGGATGAAGAGGAGGGAAAATAAATATTCTGGATCTTAGTTCCCTAGAGAGACAAAGAAGAACCATGTCTCAGAAGGAGGTAGGATCCTGAACTTGGGTGAAATGATCAATGATGCCATCACATTGTATGTGCATACCCTGTTTTACCCTTATATTATGCTGGCTATTTTTACTCTCCTGTTCAACTGTGAACTGGGATTGTCCCATATAACATATCCTGTAATCATGTTAGAGAAGATAAGCATCTTATCAGGAGGAGAGAGGTCTTGCTGAGGAGTATCTGATAAATTTGCCACCACTGAGGTGAAAGGCAAAGAGGCACTGGTCAGCAACTTTGCCTGGGAATTTGAAGTGTCTAGCCAGGAAAATCAAGGCACAGAAAATTCCAGATAGATGGGATTCCAGAGAAGTGACAGAGTATAATAGGAAGAGGGGACATATATATAGAAAAGAGACAGATTGTCAGATAAGACTAGAGATTTTTTTTCAGACTGCTCTACCAACTAATGGTATATTATCTTCTGTACAAAAGGCAGGAAACCAGTATAGGGATAATTACTGTGGGGTTTGAAAATTTATAATATCATGGAATTAAAGCTTTAGAGTTACAAGAACTCTTAGAAGTTATCTTGTCCCATACATTTTACATATGGGGAAACTAAGGCTGAGGGAGAGGTGATAAGTGGCAATTCTGAAATTAGGATCCAAGTCTTTAAAAGCCAGATCCAGTATTTTCTTTCCATTGTACAGTGATGACTCCACAACTTGTGAGTGATTATGCATCTCATTTAGGGATCTTTACAATATTCTAAGACTTGGTGCTATCAGCGCAATGGCATCCGTAAAGGAGGTGTAAGACTTCACCATTCATAAGGAAGATGTTTTTCATTTGTACTCTGAATTAAAGATCCTCCAAGATGGTAGTAAACATCTTTTGTACCTCATTTGTACTAATAATCTGAGATGGTGTGATGGAAGTCAAAGTAGGATCTTTGGCTGTTTTTGTTTTAGTCTAATCAAGGGCCTCTGATTGCATCTTGCCTTTATCAATCAGAGTCTTTACAAGGAGGAAAGTGCAGAAACAAGAGTTTCTTGAACTAGAAACAGTGTACGTATTTGTATTGTTAATTGTTTTAATTTGATTAGAGATGTTTCCCCCCTCATTGATAGGCCTGCTCATTATGGGAAGCTTGATTAAGGGAGTTGTTCTGTAGGAGAGTCTCAAGTACCTTTTGCTTTTTCTATTGAGGCATTGGGTCAAAGGGTTGTGATGCCCTCTTGACTCCAAAAAAGGTATAAATACTCTGATCTGAGGTTTTACTTTGGGGCTCCAATTCTGGTAAGAAGATTTGAGTGCCAGATGGGGACTCTGGGAAGCTGCTGAGGAGCCCCTGGCTTTGAGAACCCAAATGTCATACTTCCCTCTCTGCTAACTATGGTCAGATGGTTGAAGTCCAACTGTCTGTTGAATTTAGACAGAGGAAGCCTTATCTGCAGATCTTTTGATTTCTCTGTATTTTTTGTAAAATTCAGGGTGCTGACTTCCTGAACTAATTGAATGATATATGTACTTGGTTAAAGGAATGATACATATGCTTGATTAAAGTGATTGTTAACCCCTTGAAAGTGGCTTTCCTTTTATGAATGCAGATCTAGGAACCTGTGATAGCAGACCCCCCCCTTTGCATATGTTGGGGGTCTTACTGATACAGATGGCAATGTTATTTCTGTTGCCACTTTTTTCAAAGAATCATGACTTTTATATAAGAACAGAAGACATCTTGTTGAAGGTGGTATTTTGCTCTACTAAGTGATTTTTTTTATAGTTAGTAAACAATAAATGCCATGGGATCATAATCTCTACAACTTTAAGTCTGTGACTACAGCAATGTTGTCTGCTGTGGAACATTGTTTGGAAAAGCCTGCAAAAAAGCCTAATTCTTCTCATATCTTCATTATAGTATGAGATGTAACCTTGATGCATGCTTAGATTACTCTTATTAAGGTTTTGTTGGGTTAGGAAAAAACAGGTATATGATCAACATTCCTTGATAGTTCTTTAGTTGTCTTTTTAGGTTATAATTAGGTTCATCTATGTTCTTGTTTTCTGCCACACGGGGAACCTATGCATCAAGGTCCTCCAGTTTCTATCACCTTCAACATGCCTCTACTCTGTATCTATTGGGTTTGTCAGGTTCTCTTTTCCATCTTTGTTTTTCTTTCTGCCATTTATATTTCCTCATATAATAGATTAAGGACTGTGAGAGTACAGTTGAAAAGTGTTAGCCTAACTGTTTATGCTGGAGTAACAAATTTGCCATTGAAATTTCTAGAGCTCTTTTCAATTATTTTTCATATTTGTTGTCCTAATTCCACTTTTAAATCCTCTTGAGGTCATCTGATTTATTTGGATATCTCATCATATTTTCTGCAAGCTTGATTTTCCATCCACTGTTTTTCACTGTTTTATGAGGTGAAACACCTCATACTCTTTGATCTTCTTCTCTTATAAGATTTTACAAGAACATTTATCATACTCTATGCTGAAATTGCCAATGGTTACCAAATCTATCTACTTGGCAAAGAGATCAAGTGTTCCCTGGTTTATGTTTTTAGGTTTTATTTTTGGTCTATTCTTTGTGATGATTGATTTACTCAACTTAAACTTCCTTAGGAAATAATAATAATGTTTCAATGTCTATTCCCTTATATATTTGCCATTTTTTGTACCAATAGATTTTCATTGTAAGTCAACCTTATAATTATTCCAGTTGTGTGTCATATTGTCTCATTTTTATTTCTTATTTCATTCAGTTTTTATTTTGATCTTTGCACTAAAAAATTAATAGCCTGACAACACAGAAATGACGCCTACCTAAACAATAGATTGCTTCCTATTTCTTAAAATAGAATTATTTTCATTTTTGTCATTCTATTTGATGCCTGCTATGCCCAACACTTCCCAATTCTTTTCCTAAAGAAAGTTGTGATTATATAGGCATGAAAATTCAGTACAGCCAACAGACCTTTGACCTACTTTGCTTGTTATCTTTGAATGAAGCTTTAAAATATATTCATTTTCTATCATTCATTAAACACAACCTTATGCTAAATTAAAATAAACAAGAATTAAAATATATGATTTAATTGGAAGTTTTATTGACTCTTCATATAATTTCTTGTAATTAGTATCTGTGATAGAGGCCTCATTTCTAAAATATAAAGAGAACTGAGTCAAATGTACAAGAATACGTCATTCCTCAATTGATAAATTGTTAAAGAATATGAACGGGTAGTTTTCAGAGGAAGAAATTAAAACTATCTATAGTCATGTGAAGAAATGCTCTAAATCACTATAGATTAGAGAGATACAAATCAAACCAATTCTGAGGTACAACATCACATCTATCATATTGGCTAACATGACAAAACAGGAAGATGGTAAATGTTGGGGAAGATGTGTGAACACTAATTCATTATTGGTGGATTTGTGAGCTGATGCAACCATTTTGGAGAGCAATTTGGAACTATGCTCAAAGGGCTACAAAGATGTGCATACCCTTTGACCCAGCATTTCATTGATTTCCAGTTCTTGGCTACCACAAAAAGAGCTGCTATAAATATTTTTGTATATGTGGTACCCTTTCCAATTTTTATGATCTCTTTGGGATACAGTCCTAGCAGCAGTAAAGAAACGAACAATGACCATAGATTGTTATTATGGGGACAGGGAAGATCAAGGCACAAATTCAGAAGAGAACAATATTGTCAATATACTCACATCAGAAACTGCAAAGGGGAATATGAACTGATCTCAAGGCCTGAAAGGCTTCTTGGAAGAGGTCAAGAAGGATTTTAAAAGTCAAATAAGAGAGGTAGAAGAAAAAGTGGAAAAAAGAAATGAAAGGTATGCAAGAAATATTCCATAACTTGGAAAAGGAAGGACAAAAATTGATGATAGAAAACAATTCTTTAAAAATACAATTGGTCAAATGGGAAAAAATATGCCAAAGAAAACAAGTCTTTAAAAAATACAATTGACCAAATGGGAAAAAAGTACATTGAAGAAAACAACTCCTTAAAAAGTAGAATTGGTCAAATGGAAAAGGAGACACAAAAACTCACTGAAGAGGACTCCTCAAAAATTAAAATGGGCTAAGTGAAAAAGGAGGTACAAAAAGTAATTGAAGACAACAATTTGTTAAAAAATAGAATGGGGCAACTGGAAGCTAATGACTCTGTGAGATATCAAGAATCAGTTAAACAAAATCAAATGAATGAAAAATAAAAGAAGAAAATGTAAAATACCTAGTTGGTAAAACAATTGACTGGAAAGTAGATCCAGGAGAGATAATTTAAAAATTATTGTTCTACCTGAAAGGTAGATGAAAAAAACAGGTTGGACAGCATCTTTCAAGAAATCATTGAGGAAAACTGCTCTGAGGTCCTAGTATCAGAGAATAAAGTAGTCATCAAAAGAATCCACCAATCACCTCATAAAAGAGATCCTAAATTGAAAATTCCAAGGAATATTGTATCCAAATTCCAGAATTATCAGATGAAAGAGAAAATACTGCAAGCAGTCAGAAAGAAACAATTTGAATATCACAAAACCACAGTCAGGATTACACAGGACATTTGCATGGACATTACATGGACATAATGCAGGACATTAAAACATTGGAGGGCATGGAATATGATATTTCATAAGGCAAAGGAGTTTGGATTACCACAAAGGATCAGTTACCCAGCAAAACTGAGCATAATCTTTTAGGGGAGATTATGGACATTCAATGAAATATGGGCCTTCCAAACTTTCTTGATGAAAAGACCAGAGGTCAACAGAAAATTTGATCTTCAAATGCAAGACTCAAGAGAGGCATAAAGAGGTAAGCAGGAAAAAAAACACATATTATTAATAAGGGAAACTGTATACATCCCAACAAGGGAAGATGACACTTTAAACTCTTGAGAACTGTATTGTTATTACCAGATTTAAAAGGGATATACATAGACAGAGGGCATGGGTATAAGCTGACCTTGATGTGATGATAAAATCTAATTAAGGTGTGAAAAGAGTTTATGCTGGGAGGATAAATTACATCACTTGAAAAGGCACAAAGACCTATTACAGTAGAGGGAAAGAAGGGAGAGAGATGAGCATTGTCCTTGGATTTGACTTAAAGAGGGAATAATGCAATGAGTTAGGTGTAGAAGTCTAACTTACCCTACAGGAAGTAGGAGGGGAAAGAGGAAAGAAAAGAAAGTGGCTAGATAGAAGGGAGGGCAAATTGAGGGAGTCTGTGGTCAAAAGCAACATTCTAGTAAGAAAGTAAAAGAAGAAAGGAGAAAGAAAGACAAAAACAGGAGGAAAATAGAACGGAGAGAAAGATACAGATAGTGATCATAACTGTGAATGGGAATGGGATGAATTCTCCTATAAAAGAGAAGCAGATAGAAGAGTGGATTAAAAACCACTTAAAAATATGTTTTTTACAAGAAACACATTTGAAGCACAGGGATACTTACAGAGTAAAGGTAAAAGGTAGAGCAGAATATATTATGCTTCAGTTGAAGCAAAAAAAAAAAATAAAAAGAGCAGGGATAACAAGCCTAATCTCAGACAAAGCAAAAGCAAATATCATTACTTAATACGTATGCACTAAGTGGTATCATATCCAGATTTTTAGTAGAGAAATTAAGGGAGTTACAGGAAGAAGTAGACAGTAAAACTGTGCTAGTAGGGAATCTCAACTTCCTCCTCTCTGAACTTGATAAATCTAACCTCAAAATAAATAAGAAAGAAGATAAGAAGGTGAATAAAATTCTGGAAAAAGTAGATATGATAGACTTCTGGATAAAATTAAATGGAGATAGAAAGGAATATACCTTTTTCTCTGTAGTACATGGCATCTACACAAAAATTTATCTTGTATTAGGGCATACAAATCTCACAATCCAATGCAGAAAGGCAGAAATATTAAATGGATCATTTTCAGATCATCATACAATAAAAATTACATATAATAAAGGGCCAAGTAAAAATAGACTAAATTAATTGGGAACTAAATCATCTAATCCTACAAAATGAGAGGTTCAACCAACAAATCATGGAAACAATCAATAGCTTCATTCAAGAGAATAACAATAAAGAGACGATCATAACTTTTTGGATTCACTGAAAGTGCTTCTTAGGGAAAGTTCTATGTCTCTAAATGCTTAAAGGAATAAAACAGATAAAGAAGAAACCAATGAATTGGGCATGCAACTAAAAAAGCTAGAAAAATAACAAATTACAAATCCCCAATTTAGTACCAACTTGGAAAATACTGAAAGCAAAAGGAGAGCTTGACAAAATTGAAATTAAGAAAACTATTGAACTATTAAATAAAACTAAGAGTTGGTTTTATGAAAAAAATAGATGAATTTTTGGTTGATTTAATTAAGAAAAAGAAGAAAACCAAATTACCAGCATCAAAAATGAACAGGGTGAATTCACCACCAGAGAACAACCATCAATGAATTCCCTAAGAAAAAATGTCCAGGGTCAGATGTATTTACAAGTGAATCCTATCAGAAACTTAAAGAACAATTAATTCCAATACTATATATATTATTTGGGGAAATAGGTGGAGTCCTACCAAATTCTTTTTATGATACAAATATGGTGCTGATACCTAAATTGGGAAGAGCCAAAACAGAAAAAGAACACTGTAGACCATTTTCACTAATGAATATAGATGCAAAAATTTTAAATAAAATATTAACAGAGATTACAAGAACTTATCTCAAGGACAATGCACTATGACAAGGTAGGATTTATACAAGGAATAAAGGGTTGCTTCAATGTTAGAAAAACTATCAGCATAAACGACCATATCAACAACAAAACTAACAAATCATATGATTATTTCATTAGATGCAAAAAAGAATTTGACAAAATACAATACCCACTCCTATTAGAAACACTAGAGAGCACAGGAATATAGAATCTTCCTTAAAATGATAGACAACATCCATTTAAACCCATCAGAAAACATCATATGTAATGGAGATGAGAGAAACATTTCCAGTAAGATCAGAGGTGAAACAAGGATGTCCATTAACACCACTATTATTCAATATTGCACTAGAAATGTTAGCTTGGGAGGAGACATGAGCCTGGTGACCTTGCATAGCCCTCACTCACTCAAAACAAAGTCACGTGCAAGTCATGTCATCATTTCTCTGATGCCATGGTCTTCCTCAGCAACAAAAGATGAGCACAATCCTGTGAGTAGATGCAGCTGGCTGAATGAGGACCCAGCTAGCTCCTCCTCTCCTGTCTGTCTCCCCTTCCCATTTCTTCTCCTGTCCAAAGGAAGGTAAATTTGGATGATCAAAAGATGCCCCGTTGACTTGGGTTTTACTGACTAGTTCCCTTCCCTTCCCTTCCCTTCTCTTCTCTTCCTTTTCCTTTCTTTTCCTTTCCCGAAACCTTACTCCAATGGGCCCCTGCCTAAGGGCTCTTCTGGACCCTCCTGGTTTTAAAGTGATTCTTAATAGTAACTATTACTCTTTCCCTCCCAGCCTGACATCTTTCTTTTTCTTGGCATCATTAAAGGGGCCATGCCCTGGCTACTTCTTAAATAGTCCTATTCAATGAATGGGCATTACCTCACCCTAAGTGAGTATCTGTAAAGCCCTTGAACTAAAGGGTCCAAGGTTTCCCAGTGCATCCTGGGTCATCTCCAGTTATCCTGATGAATATCTGGTCACTGAATTCAGATGGTTCTGGAGGAGAAGTGAGGCTGGTGACCTTGCACAGCTCTCCCTCACTTAAAACAAAATCATGTACAAGTCATGTCATCATTTCTCTGATAGTATGGTCTTCTTTGGCAATGAAGGATGAACACAAGAAATATTAGTTTTAACAATAAGAGAAGAAAAAGAAATTAGAATGGGCGAAGAAGAAGCAAAGGTATTACTCTTTGCAGATAGTATGATGGTATACTTAGAGAATCCTAGAGAATCAAGTAAAAATATTAATCAAAATAATAAATTTATCAAAGTTGCAGAATATAAAATAAACCTATATAAACCATTGGTATTTCTATTTATTAATTACAAAGCCCATAGCAAGATATAGAAAGAGAAATTCTATTTAAAGTTACTATAGATATTATAAAATATTTGGGATTTTACCTGCCAGAACAAAACCAGGAACTACATGAACACAATTACAAAACACTTTTCACACAAATAAAGTCAGATCTAAATAATGAGAGAGAGAGAGAGAGAGAGAGAGAGAGAGAGAGAGAGAGTGTTGGTTGGTTGTTATTCTTTGTCTTCAAAGAGGACCAAAATGACATCACCAGGATAAAGAGAAATTTCAGTGTGTCTGATTGTGGCTAATGAGACCAACACGAGCTCAGAATTCTGTGCCCACAGGTTGGGCAGATATCCATGTGAACATTTGGAGTAGATATCCCAATTTTGCACATCCTGCACTTACTTTTTGCTGTCTCAATTATGCTTTGCCCAAAGAGCACAGCATCCTTTCTAATGTGGGCATGCCATGCTAAGCAGTCCTGTGCCAGAGTCTCCCATGTTGCATAGTCAAATCCAAAGTTCTTGAGAGAGACCTTGAAAGTATCCTTGTATCACTTCTTCTGGCCACCATGTGATCGCCTGCCCCATGCAAGTTCTCCATAAAATAATCTTTTGGGCAAGCATACATTTTGCATTTGAACAATGTGGTCAGTCCATTGGAGTTGTGCTCTCTGAAGCATAGTTTGAATACTTGGCAGTTCAGCTCAAGCAAGGACATCAATGTCTGGTACCTTATCCTGCCAGGTGATCCTCAGAATTTTCCTAAAACAATTCAAATGGAAATGATTCAGTTTCCTGGCATGGCACTGGTAGACTGTCCATGTTTCACAAGCATAACAGTGAGGTCAGCACAGTGACTCTGTAGAACTTCAATTTATTAGTCAGTCTAATAACTCTTCTCTCCCAAACATTTCTTCAGAGCCTCCCAAACACTGAGCTAGCTCTGGCAGCACCAATGTGCACATCTTTGGAAAGTACACTACCAAGGTAAGTGAACTTATCCACAGCATTCAAATCTGCTCCATTTGTTGTCACTGATGGTTCCACATATGGATAGTGTGTTGGTGACTGATGGAACACCTGTGTTTTCTTGGTGTTAATTATTAGGTCAAAATTAGTACAGGCAGCAGAGAATTGATCCATACTTTGTTGCATCTCAGCTTCAGATCTTGCATTGAGTGTACAATCATTTGCAAACAGAAAATCATGCACCAACACTCCCCCCACTTTGGTCTTGGCTTGTAGCCTTTTCAAATGGAAGAACTTGCCATCACTATGGTAGTTGACCTTGACGCTGTGTTCATCCTCACTGAAAGCATTTAGAGAGCAAGAGAGAGAGAAAGAGAGAGAGAGAGAGAGAGAGAGAGAGAGAGAGAGAGAGAGAGAGAGAGAGAAACGATCTCTGCCACGTGGTCAAGGCTGGGCTGTGCTCCGCCTCGAACCTGGTGCTATAGACCTTTCCTGTTGGCCTTCCAGGCATCCTTGACCTGGAAATCTCTTTCACTCTGTTGTTTTGTGGCTTCTGCCACTCTTGGATTTGTTTAGAGTCAATTTTTATGGGTATTTTGTGGGATATGGGAGGGAGCTTCTATAGGTCCATCTTTCTACTCTGCCATCTTGGCTCCACCCTCAGTGAAGTTTCTTAATCAAAGAAATAGATTCTCTGTATGAACTGTGAGCCAAGCAGGGCCTGAGCACAAACTAAATGATGGACATTTTTTCCTTGACAAAACCAATTAGTGATAGAAAGGACAAAGAATGTAGAGACTTAACAATAATATCCCTTAAACCCTCAAAGATTTGTGCACTTCACCTCAAAACACTAGCATATATATTCTTGAATTTGTCAGTACCAATGTCTTGCTAATAGGTAGTGAGAAAAGCAAATTGATATTGTCTCTATGTTTTGCACTAACTCTATTCCATATCACCACTAACATTTGGTATAGTAAGGCATGTTTCTTTGTCTTTGAGTTGTTCAGAAGTTAATAATCAGACTTTTTGTTTTTCTCTCTAAGTTAAGTTTAGAAGTTTAGTTTTCCTGCTAGTTACTGTTTTATTCTTGTGTCAAAGGAATCTGTCATCCTTGAAGGATGCAGGTGGATGCCAGGGAGTCTGGTCTGTTGCCTCTGCAATACTACCTGTACTTTAAGAAAGTCTGGTCTGCTATCACTGTGATACTAACTAGTTGTACAGGTAGACACCTTCAATAAGCTTTCCATAAAAACAAGATGGAGGGAGGGGTTGTTGCTAGCCTTGTCTTTTTCTAGTAAATTATATTGTTCCTTACATCTGTGATGCTTCAGATTGTAATTAATCACATTGCTTTTCATATGTATGATGGTGCTTTCTAGTTTTTGGATGCTCCACCTATTGTGGGTAAAAATGATCTGCCTGCCTTTATTCAAATTCTTTTGGCATGTGGAAGAGCCAAGGGACCCCTTTTGTTGGTAACTGCTAACCTTACCAATAAATTGAGTGGGATCAGATCTTTGTTCCTCAGTTCACCTTAATTTTAATTGTGACACTTGAACTTTCAACCAGGAGTCAAGACGAGGCATTAGCCTAGCAGATTAAATTCTTCCTTGGTCTTGAATCTAAAGGCAAGCTTCTACTTCAACAGGTAAGGCTATCCCTTCTAAAGGAATAGGTAAGCCTCCATGCTGTTGGGAAAGAAGCTGCCTGAAGTTATACACCACACTGGAGAACTTCCTTTAAAAGAATAAGGTTATGCTCCTCACTAGTGAGGAAAACTCTATAAGGCAAAATGAGATTTGGCACTTTTTAAAAATTATGTGCACTAATTTTTTATTAAACACTTTTCAGGGGGAGATGAAAAATAAATTAACTAGCAAATGTTTCTCTATACTATCTTTACTGTAAATTTCATGTATGGTTTAAAGGTTTTTATAATTGCTAAAAACATCTTAATGGATTTTTGAAAGTTTACAGCTAGCATTAAGATTAAGAACAAACAGCACAAGACTCTCTCACCTTACTGGAGATGGTAGATACATTATTGTCATTAAGGAAGTGATTTTACCTATTATAGAATAAATAGAATTAAAGTCAGTTTGAAATAATTGATTAGGTATACTAAAAGCAAGGTCACCAAAAGAAAGTGGATAATATCGTGTATTTGTAAGCTCTTAGGAACCCTAAAGGCAACAGTATTATAATTAACCAAAGCTGTACAAAAATTTTTTTGTGCTAAATTTCAAAGGAAAAATTTAGTGGGTGAAGATGGGTTTTATAGAAACTCTGGAATAGGAAATAGTAGTGTCAGATCTGAATATGTAAGGAGAACAAAGTAAGGTCCAGTTTGCAGGGCTTTAAGGCCAATGCAGAGATATATAGAGAAAGGAAGTGAGAAAGTTTAAACAAGTAAGATTTGAAAGTAAAATGGGTTCGGAGTTTACGAAGAAAGGTTTGAGGGAGGTTTTTGATCTCTTGAAATAAAAAATGATATGAGAAACTAGATGTGATTATTCTTTATGATCTAGAAACTATAGTAATATATTTGCAACATGAAATTATTTGAAGATAGTATATTAAAATTCTGTCCTTGAAAGACCATCACAAGAGTATATTTTAGCTGTTATGTGAGAAATATAAAATCCTCATGGATTCTAAAAGTAAGGAAATAGAAATGTGAAGACATCAAATGAAGCCTCTCCAGTTAAAAAAAAAATTACAGAAAATAGTACATGCTTCTAGGAAAGGTGGGGATATCCTCTGCAAGAATTTGAGTAGGTTTTGGTTGAAAAAACAAATAATTGATTTGGCTCTTGGCTCTTTGAGTGATTTAAAAGGAAATAAAGAGAAAGACTTAGGGAACTGAGAGTGTCATCACAAAACGAATTTGAAATTGGGCTAATTGATGAGAATAGACTTTAAATTTTGAAGTATTGCTGAATAATGGCCCTTCGGATTTTTTTAAGTTTTAAATATTGCCATTTAAATGAATAAAAATCCAGATTTGATTTAGATATAATTTTGTTGTGAAACTAAATAGGATAATTGTCATAAATTAGAGCCCAATACAAGCTACATTTACCATTTAGAAGAAAATTATGGCAAAATAAAGAGTCAAAATCAAGTCTCAGGAATTTGTTAGCTGTGTGACCTTAAATAAGTTATCTTGCCTCAGCTCCTTGATTTGTAAGGGGATGATGACTCAATTGCTATGGTTGTTGTAAACATCAGAATAATATACTGATTGTGAAATGCTTACTAGAGTGCCTGTCATACTGTAAGGACTATGTAAATGTTATTTCTTGTCAATATTACCATCATTTTTCGTTAATTGAAAATTATTCCTCTATGTTGGAATTTAAATGAGAAAAGTACAAAATGTTAAAGGTGATAAAATGAATGATTTTCAATATATTTTGGAAATTTATTTGACTGATTTTATATATGACTGAGTTTTATTTCATGATATTGTGCATGTTATTATTATGTTTCTAAACTTTCTTGTATCGTGATTTTTGGGAAGCTATTGCATAAGAAATACTATTAAGAAGGTGATGCAATTGTTTCATTGAAAAATTTAACTCTTTCTAATTTGGATACTGAGAAATTATTAATAAAGTTATTGGAAACTATTGTTATAATGTTGGGAGCTATCACCTATTTAATTGAGCAAAATTTATTTTTTTAATTTGATATTTTATTTTCCTCCAATTACATGTTAACAGTAATTTTCCTTTCATTTTTAAATTTTGATTTCCAAATATTGACCCTCCCCCCATCCTTCCATCTTTAGAAAACAAGTAATTTGATATAAACTATACATGTGCAGTCATGTAAAATATATTTCTACACTAGTCACATTGTGAAAGGAAACACAAAACAAAAAAAAAAACCCAATCCAAACAACCCAACAAGAAAAATAAAATTTTAAAAAATACTTTGATACACAATCATATTCCATCAGTTCTTTCTCTGGAGATGGGTAGCATTTTATCATGTCTTCAGAATTGTTTTGGATCACTGTATTTCTCAAAACAACTAAGTCATTTGCAGATATATAATGTTCTCTTTGTTCTGCTCATTTCAATTTATATCAGTTCATGTATTTCCAGGATATTCAGAGGGTATCCCACTCATTATTTCTTATACTATAATAGTATTCCATCACAATCATATGCCATGACTTATTCAACCATTCCCCAATTGATGGGTTTCCCCTGAATTTACAATTCTTTGACAACCTTAAAAAAAGCTACTATAAATATTTTTGTACATATAAGTCCTTTTCTTTCATTTTTTATCTCTTTGAGATGTATACCTTGTAGTAGGATTGCCAGGTCAAAGGGTATGCATGATGGATTATTTCAAATTGCTCTCCAGAATGATTGAATTAGTTCACAACCACATGAACAGTGCATTAGTGTCCCAATTTTCCTACTTTCTCTCCAATATTTGTCATTTTTCTTTTCTTTTATAGTAACCATTCTGAAAGGTATGGGGTAGTAGCTCAGAGTTACATTAATTTGCATTTCTCTAATCAACAGTGATTTCAAACATCTGTTTATATGACTATCGATAGCTTTGGTTACTTTGAGATTTGTCTCTTTGTATCCTTTGATCATTTCTCAATTTGTGAACAATTCTTATTTCTATAAATTTGACTCAGTTCTCCATATATTTGAAAAGTGAGACCTTCATCAGAGAAACTTTCTGTGTTTTTTCACAGCTATGATCAATGCATATTCCCCTCCATCCTAATTTCCCCCCATTATACTACGTTTTCTCTCCTTTCACTTTCTCCCTCCTCAAAAGTGTTTTGCTTCTGACTGTTGCCTCTCCCAATCCATTTTCCTTTCTATCATCACCTCCACCCTCCTATCCCCTTGCTCTTCTACTTTCCTGTTGGATAATATAGATTTCTATTAATTTAGCATATTTAAAAGGGAAGAATAACAAATACTATGTGGGGAGATGGAGAGAGAAAGATCTTGTAAAATCTTTTTATTTGTAAACTTGCCAAGTTTATTGGGACCATCTGCTTGAGAAGGGTCATAAAATCTTATCACCCCTCTGAAAGAACTTGCTTAATGTTGTGAAATTCTAAAATAATGAATTTGTTTACTGAGAAACTGGGATCCCCTCTTCCATTACAAACACTTCTTACCAAAAAGTGTGCATGTGTGTATATGGCGGAGACTTACAAGCTTGTTTATAGAAAAGAGTGGATCTTAAAGATTCTTAAAGATTATTTGGCTGTCTCATCAAAATTCTTCAACTATATTTATTAATAAATAGTATTATTTAAACTACATCTTTGGACCAACTTATTTTCAAAATACTCTTAGATTCAAAGATTATTTTTTTTCGCTATGAGGGTTAAATAGGAAATATGAATATCTATTATTCTAGAAGCTTACAGTAGCCAACATTTTTCTAGGGTTCTTGAGTCAATATCATGTATTCACTGTATTGTGAAACTCCAGAATATGATTACTCTTAATTTTTTAAATATTTCATTTTTTTTTGCTTCAGGGTGGATATAAACTACTAAGACTCAAATGTGCCTATTTAACAATAATGGTTTTTACCACTTGAGTACAGCAATAGTATCATAATCCTAAGCTATGATTAACAAAATTTTGTTATTTCATGTAAAATCTTTTGGCACTGTAATTTGATTTTCTTTTGAGTTTTTAATTCAGGAATAAATGCTAAAGTATTATTAAGTCAGTAATCCACCACTTGAAGGAAATGACACAAACTGCTCAAAGAGAGTATGATCTAGACTGCTGTAGGTCAATGTGTATACCTGGGAAAAGTTGAGCTATTACCAAATATAGGACCCTACTGACTCAGTTTCCTTATTGTGTGGTGGTGGAGTAGGCAAATGCCAACATCAGGAACCCCCACATGCCTTAGTATAACCAGGAGAATGGGTAGACTCTAACTCCAAGAATTGTCACATGATTCAGCATATCCCTGGACAAACAGAAAACATCCAGGGGCTAGACTTCCATGTAATTCAGTGCAGCCTTAGGGAAATGCAGAAACAACCCACCAGCATCAACATCTGCCAGGCTCATTATTAGCTAAGGTGCCAGACCCTTATAGCCTCCAGCAGTGTGCCAGCTACTTCCTATCAGTGCAGCACCAGACACCAGAAGCCTGAGATAGTACCCCTTTCACCGTTGGATCAGAGCTCAAATTTAAAAGAAAGGAAAAAGGACAAAAAAATAGATGACAAAAAAACAACAACGAAAAAGAATCTGACCATAGAAATTTATTCTAGTGACAGGGAAGATCAAGACACAAATTTAGAAGACGACAATAATGTTAAAACACCTGTTTTAACCCCAAAGAAAACCCCAAAGAAAAATGGAAGTGGTCTTAAGCTCAGAAAGAATTCATAGAAAAGCCCCGAAAGGAGCTTAAAATTACATAGGAGAGAAATTGGAGAAAAGAAAAGAAAAATTGGAAAAAGAAATGAGAATGATGCAAGAGAATTATGGGGGAAAAAGAGTCAACAGTATAGAAAAAGAAAATAACAATTTAAAAAGTAGGACTGGCCAAACAGAAAAAGAAGTACAAAAACTGAGGAAAATAGTACATTAAAAGTTAGAATTGGGGGCAAGTGGAATCTTATGATTGTATGAGACATCAAGAATCAATCAAACAAATTCAAAAGAATGAAAAAAATGGAAGAAAATGTAAAATGCCTCATTGGAAAAACAACTGACCTGGAAAATAGATCCTTAATAGGCAATGTCAGAATCATTGGCCTATCTGAAAGCTATAATCAAAATGAAGATCTGGAAAGCGTTTTTCAAGAAATTATCAAGGAAAATTTGCCCTGATATACTAGTACTGAAAGGCAAAGTAGACATTGAAAGAATCCATCAATCACCTCAGGAAAGAGATCTCAAAATTAAAACTTCAAGAAACATTATAGTTAAATATCAGAACTGTCATATCAAAGAAAAGTACTGTAAATAGCTAGAAAGAAAGAATTGAAATATCAAGAAGCTATGATCAGGATTATATAGGATTTAGCAGCTTAAACATTAAAGGATCAGAGGACATGGAACATAGGATTATGGAAGGCAAAGGGGCTAGGACTATAAGCAAGAATCACCCACCTAGTGAAGTTAAGCTTAATACTTCAAGGAAAACATGGGCATTCAATGAGAAAGAAGGATTGCAAGCTTTCATAAGGAGATTAGAATAAAATAAAATGATCTCCAATATTAAGACCCAAGAGAAGTCTTAAAAAGGAAAAAGTGAAAATAAAACATGAGAGTTTCAATGGAACTGAACTGTTTGCATCCCTTCATGGGAAGATGCTACTTGTAATTTATTTATTTTTAACTAATTAATTTATTTGTTTTCAGTTTTCTACAATCACTTCCATAAATCCTAGATTTTCTCCCCCTCCCTCCCTCTCCCCTACTTCCTCCTCCTTCCACCCTCCCTCCCTGAAATGGTGTGCATTCTTATATGGGTTCTACATATGCATTCTTACAAAATACATTTTTACCTTAGTAATGTTGCCTGGAAGAATTAAAATGAATGGAGAAACCATGAGAAAAACCAAATAAAACGCCCCCAAAACACAAGAGGGAATAGTTTGCTTCATTCTGCAATCCAATTGCATAGTTCTTTCTCTGGATGCTGATGGCATTTTGATTCACAAATCCATTGGGGTTTTTTTAGGTTCTTGCATTGCTGTGATGGGCTAAGTCTACCAGAAAAATTCCTCACTCACTATGATTATTGCTGTGTACAAAGTTCTCCTGGTTCTGCTTCTTTCACTCAGTATCAATTCATATAAGTCCTTCCAGGTTTCTCTGAAGTCTTCCTGTTCATCATTTCTTACAGCACAATAGTATTCCATTACATTCATATACCACAACTTGTTCAGTCATTCCCCCATTGATTTCCAGTTCTTGACCACCACAAAGAGGGCCACTATAAATATTTTTGTACATGTGGGACCCTTTCCCATTCCTATGATCTCTTTGGAATATGGTCCAAGGAGCAGTATTGCAAAAAGTTTGCACATTTTTATAGCCCTTTGGGCATAGTTCCAAATTGCTCTCCAGAATGGTTGGACCAACTCATAGCTCCACCAACAATGAATTAGTGTTCCAATTCTCCCACATCCTCTCCAACATTTATCATCTTCCTGTTCTGTCATGTAAGTCAATCTGGTAGGTGTGATGTAGTACCTCAGAATTATTTTGATTTGCTTCTCTCTAATCTGTAGTGATTTAGAGCATTTTTCATATAACTACAGGTAGCTTTAATTTCTTCCTTTGAAAACTGCCTGTTCATATCCTTTGACCATTTATCGATTGGGGAATTACTTGTATTCTTGTACATTTGACTCAGTTCTCTGTATATTTTAGAAATGAGGTCTTTATCACAGACACTAGTTGCAAAAATTCTTTCCAATTTTTTTGCTTTCCTCCTTATCTTGGTTGCATTGGGTTTACTTCTACAAAAACTTTTCAATTTAATGTAATCAAAATTATCCATTTTACCCTTTATAATGTTCTTTCTCTATTGTTTGGTAAAAAATTTCTCCATTCCCAAGAAATGAATGTAACAATCTGCTGTCTGATAAACCCTAACATCCCAGCTTCTGGGATAAGAACTCACTGCAAAGATACTTGTAATTCTATTTTTTTTAATATAAATTTATTTATTTAACTTTTTACATTCATTTTCACAAAACTTTGGGTTCCAAATTTTCTCCCCATTTGTCCCCTTCCCCCACCCCAATACATCCAGCATTCTAATTTCCCCTATCACCAATCTGCCCTCTCTTCTTTCATCCCTCCCTTCTCTTGTCCCCATCTTCTCTTTTGTCCTGTAGGGCCAGATAACTTTCTATTCCCCATTACCTGTATTTCTTATTTCCTAGTAGCAAGAACAATACTCGACAGTTGTTCCTAAAACTTTGAGTTC
>CM053769.1:615733568-615837157 GCA_028658325.1 Potorous gilbertii | reverse complement strand
GAGAGAGAGAGAGAGAGAGAGAGAGAGAGAGAGAGAGAGAGAGAGAGAGAGAGAGAGAGACAGAGAGAGAGAGAGAGGGAGAGAGAGAGAGAAACTGATGAACTCGGGGCAGAATGAAGCATACCTTCATTTTTCTTGGAGTTTTCTGCATGTGTTTTGTTTTAAACCATGAATAATATAGACATATGTTTTTCATGAGTTCCCAAGTATAATTGATATATTGCTGGCCTTGGGAATGTTTAGGGAAGTGGCAGGTGTATTTTGGACTCATTTTTTAAAAATAATGCTTAATTTTTTTCATATGTAATTGGTAAATATATAGTAATAGACAGATAAATGTGTGTATATATTTTCTTTTTTAAATAAAGTATCTATTTAGTGACTTTGAGAAAAGGTTTGGTGGAGGAGGAAGCTGAAAGGGAAACCTACTTAACAAAATTAAATTTTTGCTATATTTTTCAATGTGTTTTTTCTAAGGGCAAGAAGCAGGTGCAAAGTGTTTGGTGTAGGTTCATTTGAGGCTTTCTCTCTGCCTGCTAGACTGCAATGCCCACTCTAACTATTTTTCAAATTAAAACTTGCCAAATCTCCAAGATTTTCCATGCATCTCCCCAAACATTTTAAGATACTCCCAACTATTAAGGGTCTGGATTTGTTTCTTGAGAATCTGGGAACCAGAAAGTCTACTTGTGTGGTCTCGGACTGCTTTGTAATAAAAGATTGGTTTGAGTAACCTCTTTTGACCTTCAGACAAAAAGCAATACAACACTATCATAAGTTGCTCCAGGATTTAAATATGTAATAATTAGCAAGCATACAGTCTTAGGATGAATATAGAAGAGCAGTTCTTAATCTTGGGCGGGTGTGGGGGATGGGGATGGTTATGAACTCCGTTAGCCGTCTGGTAAAGCCTATGGACTTCTTCTCAGAGTAATGTTTTTAAATGCAGAAAACAAAATATATAATTACAAAAGAAACCAATTATATTGAAATAAAGACACCAAAATATCTTCTAAAACTAAAAAGTTTGTGGATCCCAGATTAGATCCTCAGGTCTAGAATTTGCAGAGGCTTATTTTAGTATGGAAGTGGCATGAAGCAGGTTGTGAAGTTACTGACACTCTTGGAGTGGAATGATTCATTCTGAATTTACTAGGAAATCTGAACACCCCTAGAAAAATCTAGTAAGTATCTGAGCCAAGACTTGGACTTCTTGACCTTATGCTCTATCCACTGTGCCATCTAACCAAGAAATCCTTTATTGCCCTGACTTTGAAGCTAGTGTATGCTATTTTTTTAACTTCCCAGGCAAGGATAAAATCATTTCTGGTGTATGAATTCCTACTTAGCACATAGCAAAAAAGAGAACTGAGATGATATTGCTAAGTGACAAATTGGCAGATGTCCAGTTGAAATTCATGGCTAAAATGAGTTTCTTGGGTAATATGTTGCTTTTGGATTGTTAATTTTTTATGCCTGTTTTTTTCCAATAATCAAAAGTTACTGTGTCAGGAATGACTGTCATTGCAAACACTACCTTACTGAAGGAAGCAATGTACTTCCAATCTCTACAGAGAGACACACAGATTCTTCTGAGGGAAATTAAATAGTATTTCCAAGTAATGAAGTCTCATCCCTCAGGGCAAGAGACAATCACTCTGGTTTTCAAGAATGCAACTTTCCTCTCTTCTTTCTCCCTCAAATGCTGTCCAGTTGTTGGAATTTATCACCAAACTGAATTTCTCCCTTTTCCTTTTGTTGGAATCAGGAATTATCCTCTGCCAGAGTAGGTTTAACTTGAAAGATGAATTATATGAAGTACCGTGAAGAACCCTATATCCTTTTTCAATCCTAGGACTTTTCAATAGTTCCTTTAGCAATAAATATCTCAAATTATGAATAAGCTGACCTCATTATGGGACAATGTGCTTTTGTTAACTAGCTTTTTTTTTAAATGCTAGTACTCAAGGACTATTGTCAAAGCATAAATACTTATAATTTAGAAGTCCAAGGATATGTGAGATAAGTAATTGCCAGATTTAATCATTTCTATGAAAAATCTAACTCAAGAGAAAGTCACTCCTCTAATATTCATTCAGCAAAGTCTTTTTTGAGTACTTATTACCCTGCTCTGTCCTAAGGTGAATACTAAGAGGAAGACAAAGTCTCACCCTCAAGGGGTTTACAGTCCAGTGGTGATCATATATACACACATAGCAAAGCCTTATGGGATAAGTGCTTTAACAATGGCAAAAAGTGCCTTAGGAATTTGGAGAAAGATGAGATAGTCTCATGGATGAGACTAGTATTTGAGGCAGGCCTTATGAAGGACTGATAGGATTTTACTAGAAATTCATGCCAGTGGTAGAAGTAATGAAGGGATGGAAATTTTACTGACAAGGAAAGGATAAAAGTTATTCAGAGAATGATGAGTAGTCTGGTTTGGGAGAAATATGTGCAACATTCAATTAAGCAGATGATATGAGTGAAAAGGTAGACTGATGCCACATTTTACAGGCCCTTGAATATCAAGTAAGGGGTTTATGCTTATTTGGCAGGCAATGAGGACACACTGGAAGTTTTTGAGTGGGGGAATGGCATGCCAGTTAAAACTTTGGAAAGATACATTTGGAGATAGTGTGGAAGATGGGTTGAGATGTGGGAAGATGTCAGGGAAAGGAGGCCAATTAGGATGCTATTGAAATAGTACTATACTAGAATAAGGCTATCAGCAGCGGAAAATAACATGCAATTATGCCAATGAGGCTTGGTGCCTGGATAGAGGAAAAGAGTCAATGAATGGGGAAAAACTGAAATCACAACAGGAGAGGAGACGGTTTTAAAGTCCCAGAGGAAGTTTAAAGGGATGAAATTAAGTGCACAGGTGGGGAGGATTTGAGCTTGAAAAGGAGAGAAACATTTTCTTTTGAGACCAGAAGAAAGGAAGAGGAGATGACTAAAGGAGAAGAGAAATTTTGAGGTGGAAAAGATCATATAGTAAAAAAAAGTCATTTTTAAGGGGAAAAAGAACAGAATGAATTCATGGTCATAGTAATCATCCCCATCCCCTCCCCCACAAATGCACCAGAAGAGGCAGAATTATTTTGCTGAGAGTGAGAGAGGAAAGAATGACATTATGGTCCCAAAGTTAGTATGGGAAAAAAGTTAGTGCTATGGGGAATATAATGGAAAATAATGTCTTAAAATGGCCAAGCACCGCTGAGGAGCAAACTGAAGTGTGCAAAAATTTATAGTGGACCATGTCTGTACTTTTCAAAATGATTTTGTAGCTTTCTCTAATAATTCTTGATGTACTAGTAGCAAGAACAAAGGGAACAGATGGTGGAGATGTAAGAGCTACCGATTACTTACTGAGCTTGCCAGAAGGTCAAGGGGACAAATGATTTTAGGGGACAACTTGAACACCATTGAAATGGCTGAGAACAGTAGCCTGGGTAGGGAAGCACCAGATGGGACATCGTAACGGGAACGATCGCCAGGAGACAAAGGACTACAAGGTTACAACGAGAGAGAAGAGCAAATATAGAACGTATGAGAGACTAGGGATATATTGTGCAGCATTTCTTGTTTAGATATGAATAGAATAGGTGACTTTGGAGGTTTCTTCCACTTGTAAGATTCTATGACTGTGAAGAAGAGAGGAGAAAGGTAACATAGGTGTGTACAATGATTAGGGTGCCTGAGTTTTTCCTCTTATGTAAAATGCAAATATATAGCATGAAGAATTTTTTCATACTATATTGAGGAACTAGAAAAAGAAGTGGAAATAGCACATGAAACATCTAAAGAAAAGCAAGAGGGAGTAGAATAATTCAGTCTAAAAACTCAAGCAACTCATTTAAATGGGGAAAAAATGGTTGTTAGTGATGGTAAAATATTTAGGTGGAGAGGAAGCTATAGGAAGGAAGATATCATGAAGGGAATAAAAAAAGGTAAATTAGCATTTTGTAGAATATGTTGAAATCCAGTACCAGTTATATTGCTTAGTTACATTTTTCTCTTTTGAAACCCTACCTAAAAATGAGAAATTATAGTTAAATTATTATTTTTTTCATTAAAATAAATATTTTTAGAATTTGGAGTATTTTAAAAACCTGGTTGCTTATTTAGAATGATTGAACAATGTGATTTTTAAGAATGCTTGAAGTAAAAAAGCAGATTTCATCTTGGGAGCTAAAAGTTCAATTAATTAGTTAGTTAATTATTTTTTTCTTCAAAATATCCAAATAAGGAAAGAAACAGTATTATACTTAAAGCATATATATAAAGTTGTGATTTTGGATTTATGCTTAATGATTTTAACAAATCAATCAATGCAAATTTCATTTTATGAAGCAGATTCTTATATTAGGTCTTGCCAGGTCTAGGTCTCACTTGACATATTTCTGAACAATGTCTCCGCGACAGTGACTGACTATTCTCATCTTTTGCTACATGAAGGAATAATACCACATTCATATTCTGTCAAGTTTCTTCTCATCAAGCCTTCTAATCTCTCCAACCTCCCATAATTAGTAGGCATTCAGCCAAGGTGGGGAAAATGTAGGAGGACTCTTCACTGTGGAAAGGGAAAATATGCTACAATAGTGTCTCCTAAAGAGCAGGAATTAGTATAAGCCTGACATTTCTTGGATCTCAGATAAAGAGATTTATTCACTGATGTATTGACAGGGCATGATTATGAGGCCTTCTCACCTTTGAGGAGTTCCCAGGGCATGGACCTAACGGATGTTAATGAGCTCCCTTATCCAAGAAAGGCTCTAACGTTTATTTCACTAAGCACATAGCATGTATTATATATACATATATGTATATACATGCGTAATGTATGTATATATAAATATGGACATACATAGAAGCACATGCCATATAGGTTTATATATAATATATTAGCATATGTTATATATTAGAATATAGCATCATTATATTCATATATTTATACACATATATAATGTGTATAAACAGGTTATCACTGCCCCCCATATACCTTAACACTAAAACAAGTTATATTCAAAGGTCCCTGCCAATGCAAAGTGAGTATAGGAAGAAAAGAGATGGCCACCAATTCAATTAAGGAGGTATTCATATCTATTTCACATTGTGTTAATGCCAGCATTTTCAGCAGGGGATTAAAGATGCAGGTCATGTTTAATGAGAAGCCAGAACACAAAGCTAATCCAAGGCCAGGGATGTAGAATAAAGGATAAGTAGGGGAGAATATCAAGCCTCGGAGGGAACCCAGATGTTGATTCTCAAGGAAAAAGTGGGTGTCTGGGACCAGGCTAGTAGTTTAAATAGGGGCTACACTCTCAGGTACTGGAGGTCAGAGAAAGACTCTAACTGATAGGTTTTTTTTTTAATTTGTATTTAATTTTCCATAGATAAATAGGTCAATAACCCAGCTACTAATAAGAGGCCTGGTATGTACACTGTTGCTTAAAAAATGCTCACTGATGAAAGGATTACAAGTCCCAAGCTAGATTCCTGATGTTAACTAAGTAAATTAAGAATCTGCAAAAAGGCTTACATGACAGAAAGGCCTCATAAGTAAGTACTGAATAATATGACATTGAGATAGATACAGATGTGCCCTGGTTTAAAGATGCTGAATATACAAACTGATAGAATAGAGGTGATTTTTTTCCATCCCAGAAATGTCCGTCACGAGATTATTTTAAGCAGGAGTTCTCCTGAGGAAGTTAATTGTATTTGCCAGTCTCTGATTAATAAAGAAACTGAAGTGGAACCTGAATGTAAAAAGACACTGCCGATTCAAGTTCACTCTGAAATGAAGAAAAATATAGGCAACCATATTGGAGGCTAATAAGAAAATAAGATTTATTTAAGAAAAAGTAGATTTACTACATATTGGGAGGACACATTATATAAAGTATGAAATCCTAGTATAGAAAGGCAGTATACGGCCCTGAATCAGAAAGCCAGGCAATTAATGTTTTCATAATTCTTGCTTTCCATCATTCCTAACCAACAAGATATACTTGACTTCTGACAACTAAAACATTTCATATACATCTAGTTTACTCTCTTTATTTCACAAGTTACAATCATAAATCCTAAATCTCAAAATCGTTATTTGATTGAGAAAAGCTAATTGAATTTGTTCAGGATTATTCAATCTTTTATTTTTCTTTTGAGGACCACCAACTTCTTTATTGCTCTTCTGTTAATGCCTTTCATATGTAACCAAAAGTATTCTCCCTACATAGCTGCTCACTGAAGATTTATCTTTTCTTTTACTACTTCTCATGGAGTATCTGACCTTATGGTATTCACGTAAGATTTTCTCAAAATGGATTACTCTGTATTCATATCCATGACATTGTTGTAATCTGATTGGGTTCAGCAACCTTATGGATTTTCACACAATAGGAGGGAGGTATTTGGTCTACCACTACCCAATTAATCTATATATAGGTCCTAGGGCATAGATACACACACCTATATGTGTATGAATTAGTGTGGGTATATACATACACACACATATATATTTATATGTATATATATAATATAAATCACATCTCTATGTATCTATGGGTGTACATGTATGTACATATGCATATACATATAATGTATGCATATGTAGGTGTATTGTGTATATGTGTTTGTGTATGTGTGTGTATCTATCTTAGCCATTGGGTTCACAGATAGGGTCTCAGGAAGGTTTTTAACATGAATAGGAAAATATATCTTCATTATTATTTGTTTTCATTATAATACTGCATATATTTTGCATTGTCAAAGTAGTCCATGGCACAAAAAAGGTTTGGGACCACTGCACTGGAGTCACTGTATTTGCAGTGCAGACAGAACTGCTAACATTAAAGTCTTCTTCCTGAGTTTTAATCGAGTCCAAATATAAAAATGAAGGTAGGGCTTCACCTGACCTCTCAGAAATTGCCCTCCAAACAACTCTAAAATAATGCCTCAAAATGAATTTTGGAGCAGCAAAACCAACAAAAAAACAGAGTAAAACAATATTTTAGTCCAAGACAACTTAGAAGGCTGGAAAGAAAGGTATATTTCAGTGAAGGAAGGAGGACTCAGTCCAGCATTCACTTTGCATAGAGAAATAGCAGCAAAGCTCCTTACCCTTACACAAGAGAACCATGCCCAGTCCAAGCCAGCAGCAGACCTTGGAAGGAACTGAATCTGCATCAGAACTCTCAGGCCAAAGACTATAAGGGAATCAGACAACTGGTCAGAAGGAAATTGCAAGGGTCCCTTTGCTAGCATTGGATGCAGGGCTCATTTGCATTTCTTTTAATTGGTTCCCTATCAGTCCAAGGGTTAACAGGGGTAGTAGCACACTAGAGCTCTCAGCCACAAGGGAGCAGGGACCCTGGACGCAGGAGCAAAGCAGAAAACAGTACTTGTGGTTGATCCCAGACAATAGTACAGGTCAAGAAAGCGGTGACCACACAACTCCTTAGATCATACAATCTCAGAAGAAGTAAAAATTCACAGGCCCCTAGAACTAGCTATGAAAACACCAGAAAAAAACAAAACAAAACAAAAAAATAACAGAAGCTTTAGACTTGCCCCCTGCCCCCTGCAAGCAGAGCCTAACTCTAATTTAAAATGAAAAGTCAAGAAAAAAGCTGAAAAAAGAGAGTAAACAACAACAACAACAAAAAGAATCCAATCATAGGCTATGGTGACAGGGAATATCAAAACAAATTGGGAAGGGGATGACATTGTCAAAATGGTTACATGCAAAGCCTAAAAGAAAAATGAGAATTGCTTTCAATTCCCAAAGAAACTCATGGAAGATTTCAAAAAGGATTTTAAAAAGCAAATAGAGGTAGAGGATAAATTAGGAAAATAAATGAGTCATGGAAGAAGAATAACACCTTCAATAAACAGAAAAGACTAAATGATAAAAGAAGTAAAAATAAAATTCCACTGAAGTCTATAAAAAGCAGGATTAGCCAAATGGAAAAAAATACAAAAAAAAAAAATAACTTAACCACTCCTTAAAACATAACTCTTTAAAAAGAAGAATTGGTCAAATGGCAAAGGAGGTACAAAAGTTCACTAAAAAAATAATTCCTTAAAAAATTAAAAATAAATTAAATTAAAATTCAGTAAATGGAAGCTAATGACTCCATATAACATCAAGAAAAAAAATCAGGTCAAAAGAAGGAAAAAATGGAAGACTGTGAAAAAGTATCTTGGAAAATAGATTCAGGAGAAAAAAACATAATAATAACTATTCAAGATGATGGCAGAGTAGAAAGATGAAGATACTCTAGCTCTTCTCACACAGCCCATAAAATGCTTGTAAAAAATTACTCTAACCAAATTCTAGAGCAGCAGGTCACAAACAACAGAATAAAAGAGATTTCCAGCTCAGGGTAGCCTGAAAGACTGACGGGAATGGTCTATCACACAGAGCATGGAATGGGGCACAGTCCACAGAGCCCAGCCCAGCCTTGGCTGTGCTTTGCAGCAGGGACAGGGACAGGACCAGAACAGGCCTCTGGGGCAGAATCTTCCTCAACAGTAGCAGTTCTCACATCCCTCTACTCACAAACACAAAAGACACTTCAAAGGTCAGTGAAAAAGCTTTTTCTCCTGGGTGAGAAGGGAGTAGGGTCCTCCCCTACCCTGGCCCCAGGCAGCAGCTGTGGCAGCTGCAGCAGCATCCATTTTTGGAGCCCTCAGCCTAAAGTCCCTGGAGGAACTGATCAGTACCTAGTGGCGATTAAGGGATGAAGAAAAGTGCTGGCTGTCTTGGTGGAGCTGGTAGAGGCTTTAGAAAGGGAACTCTACTTGCAGATCCTAGGCAGAAAAGCTTTGGTAGCTCCCAGACCAGAGCACAGGCCAGGATAGGAGTAAAGTCCTCTCCCTTGATTGAGCCACCTTGGAGGAACTGAGAAGTTGCAAGTCCCCAGAGTATAACCCTCTATTGACAAAGGACTCAAAAGTCAAGTAACTGACAAGGAAAAAGCCCAAGAAAGGGAAAAAAATAAGACTATAGTAGGTGAACATATGTTCTTCCATTATTTCAGGTGAAGAAGAATAATGGCTATCATCAGAGACCTCCAAAATTAATGTGCAATGATCTCAGGCCATGGAAGACCTCAAAAAAGATTTTGAAAATCAAGAAAGAGGGATGGAGGAAAAATTGGGAAGAGAAATGAGAGCAATGCGAGAAAATCATGAAAACAAGTCAACAGCTTGCTAAAGGAGACCCAAAAACATGCTGAAGAAAATAACACCTTTAAAAATAGGCTAACTCAATTGAAAAAGAGGTCCAAAAAGCCAATGAGGAGAAGAACGCTTTAAAAAGCAGAATTAGCCAAATGGAAAAGGAAGTTCAAAAGTTCACTGAAGAAAATAGTTCTTTAAAACTTAGATGGAACAGATGGAAGCTAATGACTTTATGATCATCCAATAAATTACAAAACGAAACCAAAAGAATGAAAAAGTGGAAGATAATATGAAATATCTCATTGGAAAAACAACTAACCTGCAAAATAGATCCAAGAGAGACAATTTTAAAAATTATGAGACTACCTGAAAGCCATGATCAAAAAAAGAGCCTAGACATCATCTTTCATAAAATTATCAAGGAAAACTGCCTTGATGTTCTAGCACCAGAGGGCAAAATAAATATTTAAAGAATCTACTGATTACCTCCTGAAAGAGAACTGAAAAGAAAAACTCCTAGGAATATTGTAGCCAAATTTCAGAGTTCCCAGGTCAAGGAGAAAATATTGCAAGTAGCTAGAAAGAAATAATTCGAGTATTGTAAAAATATAATCCGGATAACACAGGATCTGGCAGCTTCTACATTAAGGGATCAAAGGGCTTGGAATAGGATATTCCAGAAGTCAAAGGAACTGGGATTAAAACCAAGAAACACCTATCCAGCAAAACTGAGTATAATACTTCAGGGGGAAAAAATGGTCATTCTGTGAAATAGAGAACTTTCAAGCATTCTTGATGAAAAGACCAGAACTGAATAGAATATTTGACTTTCAAACACAAGAATCAAGAGAAGCATGAAAAGGTAAACAGGAAAGAGAAATCATAAAGGACTTTCTAAAGTTGAGCTGTTTACATTCCTACATGGAAAGATAATATTTATAACTCTTAAGACTTTTCTCAGTATTTGAGTAGCTGGAGGGATTACACACACACACACCTATATCTATACATATCTATATCTATATCTATATATCTATATATATATATATATACATAGAGAGAGAGAGAGAGAGAGAGAAAGAGAGAGAGAGAAAGAGAGAGAGAGCACAGGGTGAATTGAATAAGAAGGGGTGATATCTAAAAAAATAAAATTAACGATTAAGAGAGGAATATATTGGGAGGAGAAAGGGAAAAATGAAATGTGGCAAATTATCACTCATAAAAGAGGCAAGAAAAAGCTTTTTCAATGAAGGAGAGAAGGGAAGAGGTGAGAGGAAAAAAGTGAAGCTTATTATCTTCACATTTGGCTTAAGAAGGAAATAACATGTTCACTCAATTTGGTATGAAACTCTATCCTACACTACAGGAAAGTAGGGGAGAAAGGGACAAGTGGGGTGAGAGGGATGATAGACGGGAGGGCAAATGGGAGAAAGGAGTAAGTAGAACTAAAACTTTTGGGGAGAGACAAGGTCAAAAGAGAGATGGCATGCAAGATTGGATGGAGGGAAATACAGTTAGTCTTATATAACATGACTATTATGGAAATCTTTTTCAAAACTTCACATATATAGCCTATTTTTAATTGCTTGCCTTCTCAGTGGGGATGAGGTGGGGAAGGAGGAAGGGAGAGAAGTTGGAATTCAAAGTATTAGGAATGAATTTTGAGAATTGTTTTTGCATACAAGTGGCAAATAAGAAATACAGATAGTGGTGTGTAGACATCTTCCTTGCCCTACGAAAAAAGAGAAAAGATGGGGGTAAGGGAAGGAAGGGGTGTGACAGAAGGGAGGGCATATTGAAGGAAAGGATAATCAAAATGCAAGGCGTTATGCAGTGAGGGAAGGTGAGAGATGGGGAGAACTTGGAGAGATTTGGAACTCAAAATTTTGTGGAAATGAATGTTGAAAACTTAAAAATAATAAATAACCTGTAAAAACAGGAAAAAAAAAACAAGACAAGTAGCAGAACTAGAAACTATCCCATTCAAATGTTAATTTAAGAAAAGGGATCATGATGTCATCGATACTTTTCTAGAGCAAAGGATGACACCAGCAAAATAATAATAATAAAACTATTGGACAATATGAAAGCCATGATAAAAATATAAGAGCCTATACATCATATTTCAAGAAATCATTAAGGAAAACTACCCTGAAACCCTTGAACCAGAGCATAAAGTAGAAATAAAAAGTATACTAATCACCTCCTGACAGAGAACCCAAAATGAATAAATCCGAGGAATATTATATCCAGATTCTTGAGCTTCTACATCAAAGAGAAAATATTTCAAGAATTAAGAAAGAAACAACTCAACTATTTTTGGGTCAGAATCAGGATAAGGCAAGATACAACAACTTCTATATTAATGGAACAGAGAGCTTAGAATATGATATTCTGGAGGGCAATGGAGCTAGGATTATTCCCAAGATCATAACCTAGTAAAACTAGGTAAAAATAAAATGGACATTTAATAAAAATTAGAGTACTTTCAAGCATTCTTGATGAAAAGACCATAACTGAATAGAAAATTTAATATTCAAACACAATTCTCAAGAGAAGCTTAAAAAAATAAACATGAAAGAGAAATCACAAAGTATTTGATAAGGTAAAAATGTTTGCATTCCTACATGGGAAGATGATATTTGTAACTCCTAAGACCTTTATCATTATTAAGGAAGTTGGACATAGACATAGACAGAGGGCATGGGTGTGGGTTAACTAAAATGGGATGAGATCCAAAAATAAAAAAAAAAATGGATGAAAAAGAGTGATGGGCTGGGAGAAAGGGAAGGGAGAGGTAAAATGCAGCAAATTATCTCATGCAAAAAATACATGAGAGTGCTTTTATATTGGAGAGAAATACATGGGGCAAGGGAGGAGGTTCTTGAACCTTGCTCTCATTGCAATTGGCCAAAAGAGAGAATAACATAAACATTTAGTTGGGTATAGAATTCTATCTTACCCTAGAGAAGTAGGAGGGAAGGGGGATAAAAGAGTGGTGGGGCTAATAGAAAGGAGGATAGATTAGGGAGGTGGTGGTAAGGAACAAAACACTTTTGACGGGGGACATGGGGAAAGGATAGAGGAGAGAATAGACATAGAGACATAGATAAACAGGGAGAAATAACATGGAGGGAAATATACAGTTAGTAATCAAAACTGAATGTGAATGGGATGAACTCACTCATAAAAGAGAAACAGATAGGAGAATGGATTAAAAATATCACAATACTATATGTTCATGACAAGAAAAAACACTTGAAATAGACATACACAGAACAAAGTTAAGGGACTGCACCAGAATCTATTATGCTTCAGCTGAAGCAATAAAAAAGAAGCATGATTAACAGTCATGATCTCAGACAAAGAAAAAAATAAAAATACATCTAGTTCAAAAAGATAAGCAAGGAAACTATATCTTGCTAAAAGGTGACATAGACAATAAAGAATATCAAGGTTAAACCCATATGCATCAAATGGTATAGCATGAATACTTTTGAAGGAGAAATTGAATTAATTATAGGAGGAAACAGATAATGAAACTATATTAGTGGAAGACCTGAGCTTTTCTCTCTCAGAATCAGATAGAAGTAACCAAAAATAAACAAAAATAAGTTAGGAAGGTGAATAAAATTTAAGAAAAGTAAGATATGATAGACCTCTGGAGAAAACTGAATGGGAATAAAATATAATTTTTTTTTGGAGTGGCACATGGCAACCATACAAAAGTTGAAACCATATTAGGGTATAAAAAAACCTCACAACCAAAAAGCAGAAATGTGAAATTAATTCTTTTCAGATAATCATGCAAGAAAAATAACTTTGAATAAAGTTCTGTGAAAATGTAGACTGAAAATTAATTGGAAACTAAATTATCTAGTTTTAAAGAATGATGGGGTCAAAGAACAAATCATATAAATCATAAATAATTTCATTGAAGTGAATGACAAAAATAAGACAACGTCAAAATGTATGGGATGTCGCCAAAGCTGAACTTAAGGGAAATTTTATTTTGTGCAAGGCAATCAGGGTTAAGTGACTTGCTCAAGGTCATACCACTAGTAAATGTGAAATGTCTGAGCCCATATTTGAACTCAGGTCTGGTGCTCTATCCACTCTTCCTGCTCTTTAAGGAAATTTTATATGACTAAATACTTGTATCAGTAAATAGAGGAGGGGTTGGAAGATACAATATTTGGGCATGCAAATAAAACAAATAACTAGGAAGAGAACAAATTAAAAATTCCCAATTACACACCAAATTGGACACCTAGAAAACCCAAGAAAAGATTAATAAAATTGAAAATAAGAAAATAATTAGGGGTTGGATTTATGAAAAAATGATAAAAATCAATAAACTATTAGATGATTTTATTAAAAAGGAAAACCAAACTAGCAATATTAAAAATTAAAAAGGTAAATTCATCTCCAAAAGGAAATTAAAACAATTATTAGAAGTTATTTTGCCAAACTATAGGCTAAAGAAATCTGACATTGTCAGTCAAGTAGATGAATATTTACAAAAATATAAGTTGGCCAGATTAACAGAAGAAGAAATAGAATACTTAAAATCCCCTATTTTAGGAAAATATATTGAATAAGTCATCAAGGAAGTACCTAAGGAAAAAGTTTCCAGATTTAGATGGAATCATAAGTGAATTCCACCAAACATCTAAAGAACAATTAATTTCAATACAATAAAAATTATATGGAAAAATAAGCAAAGCAAGAGTCTGACTGAATTTCTTCTATGACACAAATACTATGTTAATACTTTGATCAAGAAGAGCAAAAAGAGAGAAAGAAAACTATTGATCATTTCCCTAATGAATATTGATGCCAAATTTAAAAAAATGAAATACTAGCAAAGAGATTACATATATCTCACAAAGTTTATGCACTAAAGGGCAGGATTTAAACAGGAATACAGGGTTGGTTCAGTATTAGGAAGAATATCAGCATAATTGACTATATCAATAATAAAACCAGTACAAATCATATGATTATCTCTATAGATACAGAAAAGGTTTTTGACAAAGACTTAGACAACAGATCTTGAAGAGAATTCTTAGGTCATTTAATCAAACCCTTTAATTTTACAGGTAAACAAAAACTGTCTTGAAGAATGACTTATCCAATATGATGCAAGTAGTATTGATCTCAGAGAAATTGTCTCCTCTGTGATTTTAAAAGAATTTGGTCATGTGATGAAATGAGTCAGAAAAGTGTCACCACTGACACAAATATGAATAGTAAATTTTCAGGCTGTCCTGGAAATGTCAAAGATTAGTTTTTAAAAACCATCAGGTATCTCTGTGTGTTCTGTAGGTGTCATTTTCATCATAAGTACTACTTATCATGTTATTTTTTTTTTTACCCAAAGATGACTAACCCCTACTCATCCCTAATCCTCAAGAAAAAGTAGGAAGATTGTAGCTGATATTCATGGTATGCTAATTAGGTGGTATCTCCCTTTGTTTACAGGCTTATTGATTTATGGCTGGAAGTCACCTAAAAGACATTCTATTCCAACTCCTGAAACCTTTATGGAGCACTTAAAGGTTTGCAAGGGATTTTACAAATCACACTTAAACCTTACAACTAGGAGTAGGGAAGGCCTCGAAAGGGGGAAGGAATAAACATTATCTTTTGATCAACAGCTCTGTGAAGTCAGTGCTGTTATTTTTCTCCTATTTGCTAAATGAATAAAATGAGGCTTAAGTGAAGTGACTTGCCCAGGGTCATATAGTTAGTAAATGTCAAAGGTGGAATTCAAGTTTAGGTCTCCCTGGCTCCAATCCAGCGTTGTATATATTTCACCACCTGGCCTTTCCCAATTTAGTTAGGCTGGCTCTCAGATTAAAAAGTGTACAGTTCATCAATGAGTCCCTACTTGTAATCTTTCTAGTTTAGTCAGACAGACTAAATATTTTGCTCCATTGACAAGATCTTGGAAAGCTCAGGGTCACCTCTGTGCAAAGACAAATTATCAGAGTAGGACCTGAGTGGCAGCTCTATTCTATGTCAAGGGTAAGTAATTAATTCCTTCCAGCAACACAAGAATAAACATTGGTACATTAGAAATTTAATGTAGCATGATAAAAGACTGTAATGAGAAGCAGGTGGGAGGAAGTAGGTGGACTATTGGGGCATATTGCTACTGAGTGTCATTGTCCAGTAAAGGAAGGAAGATATGACTTTAGACTTTGTGCTATTAATTGCTTTGATAATTGGCTAAGGGCTTATACATAGGGAAAGAGAATTGAGATAATAGTAGCTTAAGGAAGGTCAAGGGAAAGAAGATCAGCAGGAGACTTTTGAAAGCATTCCCAGGAAATACCAGTGACCAGGAACATTGATGAGTAGAGACTATCAATAATTAGACACAGAATAGATTTAGAGAGATCCACAATGGACTTGAGGTGAAGGAAATATGTATACCAAATGAGTTGTTTATTAGGTCTGAGAGTCCCCAAGGAAAGCAGACAGCTGTGTAAGCAAGCACAGCTGTCCATCACAGCTAATTATGCCCTAGGTTTTAAAAGTTTCAGTAAGTTTCTTTGCCCCTAATGACAATTGAACAAGTTCTGTTGGATTGGCAAGAGAGATGCCCAAAGTATTTGTCTGTCAGAGCAAGGAACAGTTGCTGAATTAATGAAGTATGTGAAGATGTATGGAGAGGGGAAAAAGGGCACAAAAGTGTTTGTAAGCTTGGGGAGAGGAAGGAGAATTCTGAAAAGAAAGTGAGGGAGGGAGAGTGTAGATGCTAACAGCCAACTCCTTGCATGACTTCTTAAAATCATCAGGATGTAGATAGTAACAGGAAGAAAAGAAAAGCGATTATTAAAAGGAGGGTAAATTCAGGAAAAACATTAGTCATAAGTAAAATAATTACTACACTTAGAGAGGATAGAAAAGAGATTAAAGGGGAAAAATGAAAAGCTTGTGACTTGAAATAGATAGGGAGCAAGGAACATAGAGAATGAAAAGTAGAAGAGCACAGGATAGAGGGAAATAAAAATTAACTATCATAACTGAATATGAATGGGATGAACTCACCCATAAAACAAGAAGAGGTTAACTGAATGGAATAGAATGAAAATTTAACCACTTTTTTATAAGAAACACACTTGAAACATAAAGACTCACACAAGACTAAAATAATAGATTGGAACTAAAATGTATTATGTCTTAGGCAGACATGAAAATCTAAGGGTAGTTAATGATTTCAGATAAAGCAACAGTAAAAATAAAGGCGATAAAAAGGAAAACCACATTTCACTAAAAACAACATAGACTATTGTAACAGTAAGCAACCCAGCATACACAGGAGGGTGTCCTACCGCAGGTTCTTAGATCTGCATTCATAAAAGGAACGGCAACTTTTGAGGGGTTAACAATCACTTTAATCAAGCTCAGGTATCATAGAAAGTCAAAATCAAAATTTCAGAGAAAATACAGAGAAATCAGAAGTCAGCAGGCATGCTTCTAAAATGTCTGACCATTATATACATACATAGTTACCAGAGAGGGAAGCATCAACTTGTGGGTTTTAGTGGAGGTGGGGAGGGGGAGTCTTTTGCTACTTCTGTGATCAAAGAAACACTTCCAGTCACCAAGCCCCAAAGTAAAACCTCACTCTCAGAGTATTTATATTTATACACTTTTTAGAGCCAGAGGGCACACCCTTCTGACCCAGTGTCTCAATAGAAAAAACAAAAGGTACTTGGAATCCTCCTACAAAACAACTTCCCCTAAACAAGCTTCCCACCATGGGTAGGCCCATCAATGAGTGGGAAAGATCCTCCTTAATCACATTATTCAATCAGTGACACTTTCAGTAAAACAAAAACAGCAAAAGATCCTATTTTACAGCTATTAATTGACTTCAATGCTTAAGAAATGAGCAATGATGGTATATGATTCTTAAAGGAAAAATTGAAGGATAAGGATAAATAGACAGTAAATCCCCTTATAGTGGGATATTTCAATTTGCCCTTATCAATCCTAAATAAATATAACCAAAAAAAAGAAGTTAAGTAGCTGAATAGAAGAGAATTCTAATAAAATACTAGAGAATTTAGATATTCTAGACCTCTGGAAATTGTTGAATGAAAATAGAAAACGACTGTAAAATTAACTAGTAAAAATCTTTGCAATGAATTTCTTTGATAAGGAAATTATGCCCCAAGTTATATAAGGAACTGATTCTAATCTATGAGAATAAGAAGCTTTCCCTAAGTGATAATTGCTTTAAGGATATGAACAGGAGCTTCTGAAGTGAAGAAACCTGTATCTATAGCCATATGAAAACATCTTCCAAATCACTAAAGAAATATTAAAGTTATCCTGAGATCCCACCTCACTTTCATCAGATTGGCAAAAATGATAAAAAAAAATGGAAAATGTTAATTGTTTGAAAGTCTATAGTGAAATTAACATATCAACTCACTGTTGGGGAACCTGTGAAAAGGTGCAAACAATTTATAAGACAATAATTTACAAATCACCACAAATCTTTTGTCTCAGCTTTACTACTACTAGGCCAATACCCCAAAATAATTAAAGACAGAGGAAAAGGTCCTATATGTAGATATGTATGTGTGTTTCTATATCTATATATGGAGAAAAATAAACATGTAGATTCACACATATATATATATATGTTCATATAAACATATATATAGACACATATACACATGTGTATCAGTTCTTGTGGTAGTTAAAAAAACAAACTGGAAATTAAAGGAATTTCCAACAATTGAGAAATGACTGAATAAATAGTGGTTTATGAATGCAATGGAATATTATTATGCTGTAAGAAATGAGGAAACAGAGGATTTCAAAGAGACATACAAAGGATTGGATTAGCTAATGCAGAGGGAAGTAAGTAAAACCAGAAGAAGTTTGTACCATACTGTCAATATTGGAAAGACAAACAATTTTGAAGAATTTTATAGACTGTTAAAGAATGAAACAAGGAGAATAATTTATAAAACAACAGTAACACTATAGAGATAAACAATTTTGAAAATTGTAGAAACTGTAATTGGTATAATGACAATCTCTTCTAGGTTCTAGAGACCGAAAGATAAACTATGATCAACATCCTGGCCACAAGATAGCAGTTAAAAGGTAGATATAGATTAGTAACCTTGGTAGCATAATCCCAAGTGATAAGTGCTTTAAGGATATGAATGAGAAAGGTCTCTCCACTTAAATTGCTATTACAACAATATATAAACATGTATGCACAAATTAGCTATATACAACATAAACTGAAGATAATCAACTGAGGGAAAATACAAGAATTAAGGAAGACTGATATGTATATATATTTTATATACATATATATATATATAGTCTCTATATGTGGTCTCTCTATACATATATATATGTGTATGTATATATATACTTTCTATAGAAGGTAAGATTTTAACTGGTATTTTGAGGAAGCCAGGAGTAGAGATGAGGAAGCTTAAGATTCTAGGTATGAGGGAAAAACCACAGAAAATGCCTGGATCAGAGATACTCTTGTAGTCTTAGAGAAATACTGAGAACACCAAGAGATTAAATGATTTGCCCAAGGTCACAAAGCCTGTATGTATACAAAGTAGGACTTGTACTTGGCCTTCAAGTCATCTTTCTCTCTATTATGCCACAATGTCTCCCTCTCTCTTCCTCCTCTTCTCTCTTAATACTGTTGTATTCCCTACCTGAGCCTAATGCTATTAATAAATGGAAATATCTTCCCTTTGCTTAGACTAGCCGCACATCCGAGGCACTCTAAGCTTGTTCCATAATGTACCTTGACTAGCTATTGTCTTCTGAGAATAAAGACATCCTAACTGAACATGTACAGTTATCCTGTAAACAACAGAAAACAATGGACTCAAATTACAAGTAATTAAAACACCTGAGATTTTATTCATTTCTGTCTACTTTAAATATATATTTAGTGCTAATTTCTAGATTTGAAATAATTAATATTGATCTGGATTCCAGATTTCCTGAGGTCCCATGCAGCATTAATAGAGTGATTGCTTTATTCTCTATATCTTTGTTCTCATTTACATGGTAATTTACATAGACAATATCGGTGATAACAAGTCAGCATTGTAATAGCAGCCTTGAAGGATATGTATAATGGCTCACTAATTAACATATAGAAGGACTACTGAACACGATAAAGAAGGGCCATATTAGCATTGGGGTCATCTTACCTTCAGGGAAATGAGGTGTTTGCAAATACTTTTTCATGTCACTTAAATTTAACTACCTCCATTCCAAGGTGAGAAGATGGCATTTAACTATTACAAAATTCCATGTTGACTGTGTTTTACACAGACTTCTTTGACATGGTAAAGGACTACTTGATGAAGTAGAATTCTGCTCTAGAATTCAGGAGTTCTTAACCTATTCTGTCATGGACCCCTTCTGGCATAGAACTGGTGAGTTCTATGAACCCCTTCTCAGAATAATCAATCTATTAATAAACACTGATTAAGTGCCTTCTCTTTTCCAGGCACTTAACCTAGCTCTGGGAATGCAAAAAGAAAGAAGACAATCCCTGCCCTCAAGGAGTATGGGGATCTATCGGGAGGGACGGATGACGTGGAAACAAAGACAAAGCAAGCTACATGCAGGATAACTAGAAATAATAGAGGGAAGGCATTGGAACTAAATAAGGTTAAAGAAGGTTGCTTGTGGAATGTGGAATTTAAGTTGTGACTTAAAGGAAGTCAAGGAAGTCAGAAGTTGAAGTGGAGGAGGGGGATTGTTCCAGGCATGAGGAGAGCCAGATAAACTTTCTAGATCCATGCAATGGATGTCTTGTGTGTGGAGCAGCTAGGAGGACAATGTCACAAGATCATTTGCAGTGGTGAGTAAGGTGTTAAGAAGACTGAAAAGGTAAGACAGAGTTAGGTTATGAAGGGCTTTGAATGAGAGAATTTCTACTTGATCCTAGAGACAATAGAGAACCACTGGAATTTAATGAGTAGAGGATGTCTAATAGCATAGAATAATACCTTATTAGGAAAATCACTTTAGTGACTTAATGGAGGAAGATGTATGAGAATGGGGAAAAATTTGAAGCAGGTAAACAAGTCACACTGGCTATTGCAATAATACAGAAGTAATGTAATAAGAGCGAAAACTGGAGTGGTATCAGTGTCAGAGGAGAGAAGGGAGCATATTCAAGAGTTTTTTGCAAAGTCAAAATCAACAGGCCTTGCAACAAATTGAATATGGGGGCTGAGAGAGGAGTATAGGATGACTCTTAGGTTGTAAATCTGAAGGACTAGGAAGATGGGAATAATGGTAAATTTATTTGTTTGTTTTGAGACTGAGTCTCTTTATCTGGTCCAGGGTAAAAGTTCAGCAGCCACTCACAGGCTGTAGTCAACAACTGATTGACTCAGAAGCTTTAACCTGCTCCATTTCTGATATGAACTGGTGTGCCCCCCCTTAGCTACTGGCTCCCCTGCTCTTGAGGAATTGACATATTGGTGACAGACTTAGTTCAGATACTTGGGCATTGCAACCTATTATAGCTCAGAGTTCCTGAATTTATTTGATCCCCAATAGCTCTGTCTCAGCTTCCCCAATTATCATCTACCATGCCAGGCTCAGAATAATACTTTCAAATGCATAAACTAGAATACACTGGATTATAAAGGGAATCAATTATGTTAAATAAGGATGTTTTTTCCAACAAATTTCACAGTTCACCTGAGATTTATCCACAGACTCCTTGAGGATCCATGAATCCAAGGTTAAAATTATGCTGCATGGGAGCTGATGTAACAGGAATAGGATGGAATATATGTCCTGTCCACTAGTTATGAAATCAACCAAGAAAATGCTGTTAAAGGAATCAGAATTATCCTACCTACTGATCCAACTGAGATCACACTACTTCCTGAATTTTCTGTGTGGTCTTGATGAAGGCCATTAATCACCACTCCTTACTGTTTTACTTCTTTTCTTCTCATTAATTTATTTGTTTGTCCTCTGTGTTTCATGAAATTATTTGTAGATCTCACTTCAATCTTGGCTCCTTACAGTCGGGATTTTATGCCACTTTTAACAATTGAAGACAAAGTCCAACTACCATGGAACCAGCTTGAGAATAAATGATAACATTGGGTTGGGGAAATTGTTGGAACAAAACTTGTGACTTCATCCTGGCTATGGAAAATAGCTGACTGGGAGCTTCTCTATAACAATAAGAGGGGGTGAGCACAGAAGATCAGATATCAGAAGGTTCTTTCCCTTGAAGGAATTCATTAGAGTTAATAGCTTCTGATTGCTTTACCCTTCAATGCTTGTGTCAATTGGCTCCATGTTAATTCTACAGTATTCTCTCTGGACCTGCTCCCTTGGCTTGTTGACTGCTTTCTACCTCCTCTCTTGCTAGACAGATTCTCAACTCTAGTCATTCCTGGATTCTGCTTTGCCAGTCTATTTTTATTCCATCATTTTCTCTACTATCATAACCATTTTCCAGTTTCTGACTCAAAGGCTCTCTACTGCCCCTTACCAAAGTTGGAAGATGATAGAGACCTATTCTTGGACCTCAAACCCCAGTGGACTCAGGCTCTCCCAGGTTACCATATTTATTTACAAAATGCTCTCTGGGCATTTAAGTTTACAATGTTTGCCTTTGTAGGTGAGTAGGTGAGCTTTACCCTCTGTGAAAGTGGTGATTTGTATGTTAAGCAAAGGAAATTGCCAAAGTTCCTCATTTGAAAGGTAGCAGGTATCATTCACTCAGCTAAGCGAAATAACTTGTGATATATATTACAATCAGTAAAAAATCTTGGATCCTTGGGGATTTTTTTTTGTCAATGGATAAAATATCAGAAAGAGGGAACTTCTTTTCTAATTCAATGAAATTAAGATGTGAATGCCATATATCCTCTACATGTGTTTTCTAATGCATGTGTCACCAATAAATAAAAAATAAACCCTCTGACAATTCACTAAAAAGCAACTACTAGCAGGTGTTCAGCATATTGCATTGGAAATCCTTTAAAATGATCATCCATTGTTCTGGATTTGGATTTTTTGGGAGGGGTATTACTTCTATCATTGCTAATTGCCATGTGGCCATGACTCAATGGCCTTCTAAATGATGCAAGTCCTAAAGAGCTCTACTAACACCAGAAACATCTGGAACAAGCTTAGAATTTGGTCTTAGAACCTGGATGTAAGTCAGAGACATAACCTTTTCCCTAATTCTTGCCCTTTGATATAAATAACTGATTCCCCCAAATGAGATTCCCCTTATTTCCCAACCATTACTAGCACCACCATCCCAGTACTCCAAGGAAAAAGTAGTTTGACCTCTCACTAATCTCAGGAAGTTTAGTTTCTTCTTTTTAGTTGAATGGATGGGAGGGGGAGGGCTGGCCCTGCAATTTCATTGGTATATGGAATTTCTAGATGAAGAATCTGCCTCTCCCAATGCAAATCAGTACCTTCTCTGCAACTTATAGACTCAGGAGATTGCCTAAATTACTGAAAAAGTATGTGATTTGACTAGTGTCACACAGCTGATTTGTCAGAGTAAGAACTTGTCCTCAAGTGCTCCTGGTTCTAAGGTTAGCCCTCTATCTACCATGCTTTGGTGACTTATTTCTTCTAATAATTTATTTCTTCTAATAATTTCTTTCTAATCACTGAAGCCAATGTGGATACATTTTATTGTGTAAGGCAAGAGTTTAAATAATCTATTGGAGATAAAAAGAAATCATTCAGGTGTTTGTAAACTCTGACACCTCAAGTCTTCCATGCTAAATGTGTACTATTAGTACACAGGAAAAATATTACTTATTAAGAATCTAGGTTGAGTTAATGGTTAATGAATCTACTTGTCTTCGTTCTGTACTTTAGTAGATATGAGAGAAGAAAGAAGTACCTGTATGATAAGGTGAATGATTAAGAACTAGAGAGATTCAGATATCAAAAGCGTAATCAGTGCTGGAGTTGGGTAAATAGGAAATACAATACTTTCCCACTTTCATTATAGGGCATCTCCATGCCATTTACAGCTAGAGTTTTAGCAGATCAAAGACAGCATTGAAATTGCTAACCACATCAAAAAACTACCTCCCCTTTACATACCTTGTTATGTTGCTTTCTAGCATCTTGCTTCCTGCATTTAACTTGGTGTCCTCAGAATGGGCAGTTTACCTTTGTTCTCTTCCTTTGGTGTTTGAAGTTGATGAAGCCTCTCCCTGGAGTTAGGAGTTCAAACAATAATGTGAAGCCTTGAAGTTGCACCTTCTCTTTCCCTCCAGTTAATCTTAAGAAACTAGAAGCTTCTTAAGATCTTTGTACCCTTTTCTCAACCTCATCACTGCAATCATATCTTTGTTTCCTTTCATGCCACAGTAAATACTAGTACCCCAGAATGGAGCATTTTTGCCCTCTATGAACTCTGCTTCTGAGACGTTATTAGTCATCCCCAGGTCTCTTATGATTCTGATTTTCACCTTGCAAATATGTCAAAGCATGAAAGCATTCCCATAGCAGTATTCACAGGCTCTCCGCTTCTCTGATTCTGGGGGGAGAGATTCCAAATCCTAAGGGGATTTTTCCCCTTGATATCCCCTCAATACTGCACTTAGCAAATGTTCCCTCTGACTGAGCATGGTTGAACAATATAACTTATAAAATCTGTTAACCACACTCCCAGATGAGAAAAAAAAGGGCTATTTGAACAAGAGAAAGAAATGTCCTTCCTTCCCTTCAGAACTTAGTAGAACTTTTGTATTAATTGAGCCTGAGAAATAGTAACAAAGCCCTCCCAAAATACATGCACAAAATGGTGTTTTCTACAGGGGAGTAGATCACTGTGTTCTCTCCTTTCCGTCAATATTGACAATTTGCCTAGTTGTCAATCACAGAGTAGTCAGTGGTTTTGATGACATGGTAGATAGAGCACTAGGCCTGGAATCAGGAAGACCTGAACACAAACCCAGTCTCATACACTAGCTATGAGATCCTGGGAAAGTCACTTAACCTCTATTTGTCTCAACTTTCTCAGTTATAAAATGGAGATAATGATAGTGCCCACCTCATAAGACTGTTTTAAAGATCAATGAAATCATTTTTGTAAAGTGTTTACTGCAGTGCCTGATATATACTAAGCACTATACAAATGCTTATTTTCTTCCTCCTCCTCCTCTACCATCTGTATCACAATTCTGTCATTCTTTACAAAATCTCTTAACTGCTCTGGGTATCATTTCATTCATCTATGAACTGAAAATCGATGCCCACTATGATTCTTTCCAATTCTAGATCCAATGACCATTGTAAGAAGAGAAGAATTCTCAATGGGCCTAAACTATCCCCGTTGGAGAATGCACCCTCCAATGACACATCTTGTTAGCCATCCTGCTTCCACATAGGGATTATGCAAAAGTATCGTAGAGGTCCTTTCGAAGTCTAAGATTCTTTGAACATTATTTTCTGTGTGCCAAACAATAATATTTGATTATCGTAGAAAGGCACCAACAATAATCTTTTCCTATATTTTCAATCACTTATCTTCTATCTCATTAAAATTTGATTTGAAGGACTTCACTTATTCCAGTAGAAATGATACGTTATCTCCTATTATTACGTTAAGGCCATTTTCAGAAACAACTAGGAGGGTAAGAAGAATTTGTTAATCTCATTAGTTTGAGTATTTTCTGAGATCTCCATAATTGGCATTTATCTCTTTAGATGAGGAAGGGAATCAAACAAGAATTTATTCAGCAATTACTATGTGCCAGACCCTGCACTAAGTACTTTATAATATTATCTCATCTCCCAACCAACATCTGACACTCCACTCCCCAGTATTGCAATGGAAGAGAAATTTAACCCATTACTAATTTTCTGCCATCTCCATTACTGGCATTCATTGTTTTACAAGGGAAAGGGAACAAGCATTTATTAAGTAGTTACTATGTGCCAAGCACTGTGCTAAGTACTTTCCAAATATTAGAAGATAACCAGCCCAACCTAAGTACAATTCTAAAATCCATTTACTCACATGGAGACATTGTTAATTGGCAAAACATATGCTTTTGCTGTGTCATTCCATTGTGTAGCTCTTTTCCTATTCTATACCTTGATAAATCTATGTTTTTCCTTCCCCAGTTCTACTCTAAGGTGAAACTTGCTAATAAGAATTATAATAAATATCCAGATTCCATCTTATTATATTGCCTTGATCTATCCTATATGCAGGTTATATGTAGTCTTCCAGTGTACTGCCTCCTTCCCCCCTTCCCCTTAATGAGCAAGTGCCTTAAGGTTTTATAATAAAGGCATTAAAAGCGAATGATATTTAAAACAGCTAGGGTAATATTTAGTAAACTTAGAGAATGCAAATTTTTTTTGGATACTTTTCAGCAGTCTGGATTGATTTCAAGTCATGTTAACTGTACCACATGGAGTCACCATTACCAACATGCAAATGTGCAGAGAGGAATGTAAGAAAGGGTATAGTACCTGAAGTATTATTTGCCAATTTGGAAATATATCCTAATTCAATTCAGCAACTGTGTATTGATTTTTGGTTGCCTTTGGAAGTGACTGACTCAGAAATTAGCCTCTAAAGTTTAATAAGTATTTAACTAAATTTGTCAGAATTCCCTGACTTCCCTGATGCTGGTGTGTAACTATGGGCATTCTGAATAAGCATTTAGTTCATCTTCCTTAGGACATGGCACATACTTGGTATCTCCCTTTTGTCTCTTTTGTAAAACCACAAAAGTGAAGTCCATGTTGAAATAGCCTAGAGTTGCATTTATAATTTGACATCTTTTTGAGACTACCTCATTAAACTCAAGTTGGATTATTTGTCTCTGGTATAATAAGTAATGCAAAAGAAGAGTAGTGAGAAGCTAGTTTGTGTGAAGAATGACTCAGGATGTAAGGAAGATTTTCTTTGGCACTTACTGGAAGTGAGAAATTGAGACAAGTACCTATATGTCAAGGAAAATGGCCCACTTTTACTCAAATTACATGGTTAATTTAGGAGTTTTTCCTAAATCATATACATAATTAGATGCTATTCTTTCTCTTGCTTATGAAGAGATGACCTTAGAAATCCTGGGAGAATATGTACCTTATCACAAAATCATGTTGTACCATGCCATTATGGCAGCATTCTCCATTTACCATGCTTCTCAAAGAGCCTACTTGCGTCAGTAAATTACAGAGGCATAATTATCTCAATAGCCACTCTGACTGAATACCAAAGTTGAAATAAATAATGTCTATAATTACTCCTAGGGAAATATAGAGGGTATGGGAGTGGGAGTGTGAAAATAAATTTTTTTAATTATGAGATTAACAACAATTTTATATGTCTTGCTCTAACTCCTATCTATAGTAACCTAAAACCTTCAAAGACATCATTTGTCTTCAAAAACAGAGCAATTTCCTCCAAAGATCAATTAGTGAGAGTAGAATAAAGCTGTAACAAGTAGCCATCTAACACCTCTCTCCTGAGGAAAGCTAATCAAACAAGAAATACATAAGTAATTTTCATGTCCATTTATTCTAGGTACCAGGAAGTCATCACATGTTTATCACAAAATTCATTTTTGGATACGAGACTACAAGAACTGACATACAAAACCAGATTATGAACCATCTTCCTTCATTTTCCTACTGTTAGAATTGTGCCAAAGGGCATTATGAGAATAAACACTTTTATTTTCCCTGACAATCCATAGCATTAGAATAGCTAAATCATTTTAATTTTCCTCAGTAATTTCATCTACATTTTTTTAAATCTGGACCTGTAATTTCATTGGTATAGACAATTACCAGTGAGGAAAATTCTTTGGACAATGGAGATCAGTACCTGCTCTGCAACATAGAGTTTCAGAGAGTCATCTGAGGGCACTAAAAGGTTGTTATTTACCAAGGATCAGAGAGAAAATCTGGGTATCAGAAGTAGATCTTGAACTCAGGGACTCTTGATTGAAGCCAGATTTCTGTCTACTATGCTATTCTCCCTCTCAATAACCTATTAAGAATCAATTATAATAAATTTATCTGCCTAAGAAAACTTACTTTTGTGTCTTTTTAGGGAGACATAAATAGGACATAGTACATACCCCATACCGCTTGCTCCATGGCTGAAACATGCTTCTTCAGCTGGTCTCTTGGAAATACTCATTTCATGCAGGATTCAGCTCAAGAGCTGCTTTCTATATAGACTTATAGGATCAAAATTTTAGAACTGGAAGGGACTATGAAGTTCAATGTCTTCATTTTACAGATAAGCAAACTGAGATCCCAGGAGATAAGTGACTTACCAAGGGTCACATAGGGATGAAACAATAAAATCAGAATTTGACTGTCCTGTGACTACGAAGAAATTATTCTACACACCAGGACTTTTTCAACCTACTTTTGGTCATAGTCCCTTTTGGCAGTCTTATTAATTAACTACTGAGACTATGGATTTCTTCTCAGAATGTTTGAAAGTTGTAAAACACATAGGAGTATAAAGAAAGCCAATTGCATCGAAATAATTCCACACACATATAATATTATATACACAAAAGTGTATATATATTGCCAGCAGAGCTCATAGACCACTGAATTCTATCCAAATATTCCAGGTTGAAGACCCCTATTTTACATGAAGCCTTTTTTATCTCCTCCTTCCTCCTAAAACTGCAGCAAGACCATTTTCTCTATATTCTGTATTGACATTGACACAAATATATGTACACATGTGGTATCCCCTTTTAGAATGTAAACTCATTGAAAGGAGGGCATTTTGCCTTTGTATCAATAGCACTTACTATAGAGCCTGGAGCAAAGTAGTAACTTAATCAATGTTTATTGCTTGATTCCTCTCTTTGGGTCTCAGTTTCTTCATCTGTGGAGTGAAGGGATGGGTTGAACTGGCTGACCCACAAATCCATTCCAATTGTAAATGTTATCCTCTGAGAGACTTGTAACTATTCAAGTGTGGGTTCCCTCAGAGCAGTGATGGTCTTGCATTTTATTTATATTCCCAGAACTTAGTATGAGCTTTGCATGTAGAAAGCCCCAAATAAATACTTTGTCCCACATACATTCAAAATGACAGACTTTGACCAAAAGTGGAACATTCTGCAATGTGAAGTAAGCCAACCAGTTATTTGCCCTAGTGTATTATCCTCTCTCTATCATACTGAAGTTCAGCTGCCTGGGACGCAATGATCATTTTCCTAGCTTAGATATATTACTCTGGAATATTCCTGCAGAAGGGAAAGGTCCACTCTAACTTCTGAGAGCCTAGATTTTTCTTCATCAAGCATTCAAGCCAACTCTTATGTAACTAGGGATTGTGTTGGCAAGAAAGGAGATGATCTGTAGAGGGAGGGAACAATGGGGAAGGGAGATGTTTACCTTTCTGTCAAACACTGAAGACCAAAAAGTTTACTAGAGTCTGGGAACTAAGGAAACACCAGACAATGTAGAGAATAGCGAAGTCCTCACTATAGAAATAAGATAAAATTTATGTAGATACTAGAGCAGGAGGAGAATATCTATCATTTGGATGTTCATCAGAGTATATGAAGTGAGAAAACCATTGTTGATATATAGATGACTACTTGAAAACAAAATGTGGCAAATAACACACCAACCAAAACATAGTGGCAAGGCTCATAAATCAATAATACATCAAAGTCCTGTGGTTTCTTAGATGTGAGAAATTTCCTTTATGGCCCACAATACATCTCTGACTTCAAGTTTTAGGAGATTCCCTGATGACAAGAACTATAGTTGTCATACAGCTAGTATGAATTAGAGTTAGCATTTGAATAGAGGTTTTCTTGGCTCCAGGTCTTCAATGCTTTCCACTGTGACACACTGGCTAATAATAGAGTGATCTTTACTATGTTTCTTTTCTTTCTTTCCTCCTTTTTTTTAATTTTAATTTTCTCAGTTCATAGAATTTTAGAGTTGGGAAAATTCCTTAATGAGTTGGAAGAGATTCCTTAGGTAGAATCCTGGAATTAAAGTCCTTCTCCCTTAGTATCTTTTGACAGTACAAAAAGTTGAAGTCCAAATCTGAACTAGTTGAGTCTTAACCCTCTGACTTTTTCTTTAAAATGTGCCATTGTTTTCTCTCCAAAACCTGGTTCATTTAATTTCATAATGATGGTTGTGACCTACAAGGTGACTAATTCCTTCATGAAGAAAATAATTCAGTTGACTGTTTGGTTTACTTGCTAGGGAATTGGAATACATTCCCTTATAACTCCAAAAGAAAGAAGAAAATCAGTCAGAAAATGAAAAGTTATTTCCTAGTCATCTGAAATTGCTTCACATTCTTGGTTTCATAATGTTTGATAATGTCAAAGTAAAATTCTTATATCTGTATTTTATAGTTCAGAAGAACTCAGTTGTCAAGAATCAAATGTATCTAATGGAATAGCTGCAGCATGCCCTAATTTCTCTAATTATAACTTTGATCCCCACTGATGCTTATAGATAGCTCTTAAGATTGTCATTATTGACCAAAGCCAGCTTTTAAAATTTTGATTCTGAGATTTTGATCCAAGAAAGGAAAATGAGCAGTTTGTTTACAATTCACATTTAATTACATAGACCATCAAATCCATCCTCAACTAGCGCCAGATTGCTTGAAAGAGAGCAGAAGTCCAACATGATGCCTGTTGCAGAATATTACATAGTCACAGAGCCTTCTCTTCTTGTGAAAAAAAAATGACTACTTGGAAGAGTATTGGAAGTTAACACTAGGTGTGCTTGCTTTCAATGTTATCTTTATTTTAATCTACTTGGAGACCCTATTGCATACTTCTAGAAGTAGAACTGCCTTTGGATGTGGGTGGAGACAGACCAAAGAACTTTTCGAAACCTTCTGAGGTGGGACCTACTGGAGAACATGCAAAGAGACACTGTCTCCTGCGAATTTTTAGTGCTGCAACAAACCATCTTAAATCATTTTTATCTTTTCATTGCAGGATGTGTTTAGTGTGCTAATGTACAATGAAACTCATTTTACATCGGAATGATTTTGTGAAAGAAAAGCCATTCCCTATTTTTTTTAAAAGAGTTACCATTAATGTAATCTATTTTCTTGAAAGCAATGAAATCATTGAGATTTTGTTAATGGTAGATTTCTACCCTTTCATTTCAGGGAATTGAAATAAGGCAACCTCAGACTTTTGTGTTGTGTGCATTTTAGCTTCAAATGATCATAGCATTAATTGCTAAAATGGCTTCTCTCTCACACCGAACTTTTGTTAGCCCAAATTACATTCCAACAGGACCAGGCTGCACTGCCTATTGCTAGTGTGGAAAATGACAGACTGCATATTCTCCTAGAATCATTTTGTTTTCTGCCAGTAATTCCAGGTGCATTCATCCTATTGCCTTTTGGGTCATGAGAATTTCAGCTTTCACAGAGGCCAATACACAAAACCATTTATGTATAACATATATCAGCAAGTTTTCAAAGTGGGACCCAGGGATACCTGGGGGTCTCTAAGAGTCATAATACTAATAATTTTAATTTCTAATATATATTTATACCTGTAATCTACATGAACAAAAGCTCTTCAGGGAGTTACTTGTTATTTTTAAGAGCATAAAGAGATCTAAGACCAAAAGTTTTGAGAATTAAGTCATTCAATTCATAGTATTTTATAAGAATAGTTTATATGCACTTTAGAAGTATAAAACATTTTTCATAAACTGTAAAATTCAATCTTAGGACAATCAAGTGAGATAGGCAATGCAAGAAATTTTTATGGCTGAAGAAATTAAGATTCACAGAAAATAATATGACTGGAAAACTAGAATTCACATCTTCTAACTCCAATTCTAGTGAGTTCATCAAGGACATGAACCAAGGTTAAAAAAAACTGAAACAGTAGAAATATTTAAATGAAAATAAAGACAAAAATGAATAATGAACAAGTAGAGGGGAAATTAAGTCTTAGCCAAAAGACTGGAGAATGGACAAATGCAACAGTTAGAGAAGTAAGGGAAGAAGAAGGACCCCTGAAAATTCAACCATGTAGTAGGTTTTGGGTTCTTCCATAAAAAGTGGAGCTAGATTCTTCAAGGAGGAAGCATCTTGTGTTCATGGAAAAATAATGAGTAACAATAGAAGAAGACACAATTTGTGATGGTTGATGAACCCCTACTCAGGAGTTTCATGATGGCTGTATGTTTACTTGACATGAACAATTGAGAAGTATGCTATATGGCTGGGGCAGGTAGGTAGGACATTACAAAGAGCCCTAGAAGACTCATCAGATCTGATAACCACCAATTACTTCTTGTGACTCTTACAGAAACAAGTGATAACTCCAGAGAAATTCTTAAATACAAAACATCCCCAGAATCTGTATGTTAGTAGCTTAAAACTGAACTCTGATATATTCTATACAATGCTTGCTGGTGATTAAGAAGTCATAGGAAAAACATTAAAGATTTAATCATCATGACTTTTTTTTTCAGTTTTGCTTCTAAGGAACATTATAGGGAAAAAAAACCTAACACATTTGTAACTATTAGAGCAATCCCACAGTAGAATAGCCTGGCCAGGAAGGTAGTGAGTTTGCCTTTATTAAAAGTCTTCAAATAAAGGTGAGATATCACTAGTTGAGAGGACACTGGACATTCTTGTTTATGGAAGAATTACACTAAGTTCCTTCCAAATCTCAAAATTTTAATACTTTGATAATAATGTCATTCCTCAAAAAATTGAGGAGGTCATTCAATTCAATTCTATTTGAACATATATTAAGTGCTTGCTCTGTGCAAAGCACTGTACTAAGTACTAGGTATAGAAACTATAAAAAGAAAAAGCTCTTCAAGGAATCTACATTCCACTGGAAAAACACAATATTCACATAGATAAGCTCATCTGGAATATATAAAGAGTAATGTGAAGACTAACCACTAGTTGGACCAGTAAAGGCTTCTATAAAACAGTACAGAGTAAAGAGGTAGAATCTAATCTAAGGGGAACAAGTATCAGGCCAGACTTACTGGAATGGAAGGTGCATGAAACAGAATAATTTGAAATAAGACGGGAGAAGTCAGTGTAAAACTTTAAATGCCAACTTGCATTGTTATTTTCTATTCTAGGGGCAACAGGGAGTCATATCTCTTTTTAGGAATTCTTATTTGTAGCTGTGTGGAGAATATATTTGAAGCGGGAAGAATGGAAGCAAGATAGCTATCACAACACTTCTGGTGAGAGGTCATAAGGACATAAACTAGAATATTGGCTGTATAAATGGGGAAAAAACTGTACACTGCAACAACCACAGTGTGTGAGGATTTTTTTCTGGTAGACTTAGAACTTCATTGCAATGCAAGGACTTAAAAAATTCCCAGTGGTCTTTAAGGGAAAATGCTTTCCACATCCAGAGAAAGAACTAGAGATTTCAATCACAGAATGTAGCAGATTATTTTCTTTAGTATTACGTTTTGGTTTGTTATATGATTTCTCTGATTCATTTTAGTTCTTCTATGCAACATAACTATGGTGAAAATGTAATAATAGGAATGTATGTGTAGAACCTATATAAAATTGTATACTGTCTTGGAGAGGGAGGGGGAAGGAGAGGAAAAAAATCTAAGTTATATGGTAATGATTGTAGAACACTGAAAATAAATAAAATTAAAAAAAATAAATGGGGAGAAAAGCACAGATGTGAGATTATGGAGGTACACATGACAAGACTTTGAAGTCATGGTCTATGTTCTTTAAAAATTCAGGGAGAATGATACAGGTAATGTAGGACTAGAGACAGGAAAATGAGGTCTCAACTTAAAAAAGTGGGGAAACAAGGCTGTATCCTAATATTATAAGCTAGTGAGTTTCTTGGAAAAACACAGAATGAATTATTTAATGGATGGTCTATAAAATCTTTAGAAGATTTCACAACTTGGGAAGTTTTTGAAGAGTGAATCAGGATGGATAATGCTTATTTCTTTTTATCACAAGGTAACTTGAAAGGAAGGAGTGAAACAAGCATTTATTAAGTATCTACCATGTGTCAGACACTGAGCTAAATGCTTTACAAATATTATTTCATTTGATCTTTACTACAGTCCTGGTAGATAGATGCTATTGTTATCTAAATTTTATAGTTGAGGAAACTGATTCAAACTGAGATTTAATGATTTGCTCAGGGTTTCCTAGCTAGTAGATGTTTGGGACTGGTTTCAAACTTAGGTCTTCCTGACTCCAGGTTCAGCATTCTGTCTTATGTATCACCTGGTTGCAGCTATAACTTGGCATATAGATCAGAAGAATGCTGGATATATAGTCTGTATTTTAGCAAGATAGTTGTCAAAGTTATTCATGCTGTCCTTATGACAAATATGGAGAGATATTGTATTGATGATGATAGTTAGGTGGGCTTGAAACTGATTTAATGACCCAATCCAAAGAATAATGGTTATTCAAATAATTTCAGTCTGTTGGAGTTGTCTTGGGAGTACCTTTGAGTTTTGTCTTTAACCCTCTACTGTTCAATGTTTTTACTAATAACTTGAAGTTGTAGATAGCATGACTATCATATTCAACTGGATTGAATTTGAAATCCTAAAGGCAATCACCCATCAACACTCCCTCTCCCCCTCAATGAACTCCAATAGCTTTACAGTCATCTTTTTGGCTTTTAATTTTTACAACGTGATCCCTTCCTACCTTTCCAGTCTTCTTATATTTTATGTAGGTTACCTACTCTACAGTCCGGCAGAGCTGGCCTTTCTGTTATTCTTTACACATCATATAGCATCTCTTGACCCTGTATTAGTATTGGCTATCTATCATAGACATCCCTCCTTATCTTTGCCACCTGCTTCCATTGCTTCCTTCAAGCTTCCAATTAAATCCCATCTATTTCAAGAGGCTTTTTTTCAGATGTTCCTTTATCCCTTTCGATAACTGCCTTTTCTTCTAGCTTACCTTCCATTTATAGTTTATATATCTTGTATGTACAATATTGTTTGCACATCACCTTTCCCATTAGAATGTGAACTTCCTTAGGGTAAGAACCGTGTTTCTTACTTTTCGCATCTTTTTTGGCATGTAGTGTAGTGCCTGGCACCTAATAAATGCTTATGTATTATGAGGAAGATAACTTAGTGATCACATTTGTCACAAGGTGTTTGGACCTGGTAACATGAACTCATGGAAAGAAGTTTCATGGTCTCTTGCAGTTCTCTCACTTAGGCTTCAATTCCATTTGCTTTAAAAATAAAGACCTATCCTTCCAAGAGTGAGTATTTTACATGAAAAATAAAACAAAATACATTTCTACATTCTATCTTCCATCCATTATCGTTGGATATACTTCAGGCAAGAGTATTTTCTCTTCTCTGACTTCCCCCTCACTCTTAACATAGATGAAGAAAGTCCTTTAGCTTTCACTGCAAGCTTCACTCTGATCTTTAGTATTCCTGATATTATATGTAGTACTATGCAATTTTTCTGTTTATCCTCCACTAGTTTTCCTTGTTTCCATTTTCTATACATGACTTTTTGATAAATCTTAATTGGTTGATAAGTATCCTATATAATCATTTTAATCATTTTAGATAAATTTTCTCTGTGTTATCAAACGCGAACCTTTAAGATGGCACAATAACATCTTCCCAAGGTTCTCATCATTTGTATTTTAGCGACTGATCTCTTTGTTGTTGAGAATCAGGTCTTGAATAGAAATCTGCCTCAGCACAGCAAAATCTTCCATAAGTTTAAGTTTTGAAACCCTCTTAACTAACGTTCTGTTAAAGCTGACATGTGATTGGTGAGCTGCTGTCTTTCATCTCTGAAAAAACATGGCAAATGAGAGAGGACTAGAGACAGGAAAATGTGATCTCAATTAAATAAAAAGAAGATAGGGTCCTACCATAAGCTGGATGGTTTTCTTTTTATTCATGCCCAAGTATGGAATTAATTATCTAATGGAGGATGGCCAATGAACACTTCAAAAGTTTCAATATGGGTTTATCAAGAACCAGTCATGATGGGTAAATCTCATTTCCATTTCTGACACATGATAAGAAGAATGTTGAAGACATAGTCTGGATTTCAGCAAGACATTCGTCAATGTTACTGATGTTATCCTTATGGCCAATGTGGAAGGATGTAGTCTAGGGATGATATTCTTAGGCAGATTTGGAACGAATTGAATGAGTGCATCTAAGGAAGCATAATCTATATTGGCTTGGAGAGAATGATCTGCGGATATGACTCAGGGTTCTGCTGAATAAGCTTTATCAGTGGCTTACTTGAAACCCTAAGTTTCATGCCTGTCAAATTTGAAAATGACAAAAAAGTGATAAGGAGAGCTACCTTGTTGGATGATAGAATAAACGCTAAGGATATCAACAGATTAGAAAGATCAGGAGAATCCAATAATATTAATTTCAATAAAATTGAGTACAAAATCTTTCACTTGGGGTGAAGAGGTGTTACATAAGATCAAGTTGAAGGAAGCTGACGTAGAAAAATAATTAATGAAATATATAATTATCTGAGGTGTCTCATGACCACATGGAAACTATGATTGAATGGTTAAATAAAAAAGAACAGAGGTAGCTATAAAAACTTTAATATACATATATGACATTATAAGAAAATATCTTAGGTGATGTATGAGGAGTAAATCATACTGGTCACAAGGGATTAGATACAACTCCTTGATGTAATGGCAAGTAAGTTGAATTTTCAAGGATGAATAAGAATTCAATGTGTAATGAAGGTGAGGGATGGCATTCTAGGAACTGAGAATAGTCTGCAAAAGCACAGAATTATGTAAACTTGTGGATTTTGGAGGCAGAGTGTTTTATAGTTGGCATGGGCTACAGGGTATGTTTGGGGCATTATAATAATTTAAGGCTAGAAATGCAGGTTGATTGTTCCTGAATGTAGAAGCCACTGAATGCCAGATAGAGGAATTTTCAGAGCCACCGAATATATTTGGGTAAAAGAGTGGAATAACCAGATATGTGCAAAAAAATGAACTATGGTACAAAAAAATATGAAAGGTAGAAAACAGAAGAGACTTGGGATAATGTGTAAGAAAGCAGAAGCTATAGTCTAGATAAGGGACAAAGAGATCCTTCATTAGGATGGTAGTAGTGAAAATAGAGAGAAGAAGAGGAATTAAAGAGATGCAAGGATGAAACAGCATGTCTTGTTAATTAATAAGAGGTGACAGAGGGAAAAGAATCAAAGGGAAAAGACCCATGTTTATAAACATGTAACCTAGTGAAAGGTAGTGCCACAAAAGGAAGTTATATTTGGTTAGAGGGGAATATTAACTCAGTTAGAAGCATATTTGTCCTAAGCAGGCAGCCGGAGGTAGCTGGTAAAGATATTAAAAGATGGCACAATTAAGATAGGAAGACATGAAACGAATTGCCCAAGACAACAGAACTAGGAAGTAGCTGAGCTCCTCATCCCTGGAGATATTCGAACAGAGATCAAATGACCACTTATCAGAGATTTTGTAGGAAAAGTTCCTTGTCCAGTATGGGTCATACTTGATGGGTCGTCTGAAATTCTATGACAGGCTGGAAAATGTGAAAAGAAAATTTGATGGTGCATTGCATCTTTGTTTTCTCCGCAGACTGTCCATCTTTCAATGATTCTTTCAGCACTTGAGGATTTAATGTGATTTGCTCCTGTACACAGGATAAGACCAATTACAGCAACACCTCTTAACACTACCATGGAAGACTAGTGAGGAAAAAATGAGTTGGAAGCAGAGTGCTCAATTCAGCATATTTTACCTGATTAATCAATGGGGAGATTTTTTCCCCTTTCATTTTTAGCAAACAAATGGCTTTTCTCCAATTCAATAAACATCTAAAGCAGATAAATAGCAAAGAGCAGTAGGCAAAGCACTTGGGGCATAAAAATGATTACAATTTAGTAGCTGAAGTCTGTACTTTGCTTTTTATCATAAGATTAGACTCCTTAGTTTCAACAGAGAATAAATTGGACTCATCACAGTTTTACCTGAAACGTGGGAGGATTATATTATTAATACAAAGTCCAACTTGAAAATCAGATTTAAAAGTAGTCCTTAGAGGCAATCATAAAATGTTAGGGTTGGAAGAGTTCATCAAACTATTTCATTTTAGAGGTCAGTAAACTGATACCCAGAAGGATAATAACTAATATTTAATATAACTTTTTCAGTTTTGAAGATGATATATATACATGTATATATATATATATATATATATATATGAAGAGAGAGAACATACATAAATATAGATACACATATATGTATGTATGTACATTTGATCCTTGCAATAGCCCTGTGATCTCAGAATTATTTTAATTCTAATTTTATAGATGAGGATGCTAAGGCTTAGTGAGACAAAACAACTTGCATAGGACCACAGAGCTAGTCCAAGGCAGAAATCAAATTCAGTCTCCATGACTACAAGTCCAATGTAGTGCTCCATACGTTGTACCACCTAGTTGCCTAAGGAGGGGAAGAAATTAGTCCAAGTGGCAGAGTTTGAAAAATGATATTCTTTAGTACTTTCAGTGAGTTACAAGGGGATTTTTCAAAGTTAAAGAGAGAAAGAAAGAAAATTTCAAGTGACTTACATGTGGCCACCAGAGTCATGATAGCCTTTATTGCATCCAGGGTAAATATAGCAGAAGGCAAGGGTATAGGACAGATGACAGTACTACATTAGTTGTTCTTATTGTAGGAAGGAGCAATTCAAACCCCTGGAAAAGGGACACTATAGTGAAGGGTGGTTATAACACAAGTTGCCCTGGTTACCAGGAAATGAATCAGGGAGGATGGCTGATATCATAGGAAATAAGCAAATTCCAACATGGCACTCTAGGGTTAAGCCTCATTTCCCCTTCATGCTATTTATGGCTCTGAGTCCCATCCAATAATCATATATAGCCTCAAAATGAAATGAAAATAGGCTGTCTTTTGGAAGTAGTTTTGATATCTTTTTCAAGTGCTAGGATTCTGGCCAGGTTGAAATTACCTTATATTCAATTGTAAAGATATACTTGGATTTCTCAATGGACTTTTTAGACTATAACTTCCTAGTGATAAGAATAACTTGCATAAACTTTTCCAACTTTTGAAATATCCTTGCTTTATAATTATCCATTTAATTCTTGAAATTCCACACCACCTTTCATGAGGTTATCACTATCATCAACACTAACAGAAAATGTTTCTAATGCTCAAAGAGATTGTTGTTTTTTAAACAAAGAATCACAGTGACAATATCCAAGTTCAATTGAATGTAAGTATCTTAATTCTGAAAGCTAGTTAGCATTGACTAGATCACCAATTTTGCCTTTGGGGCTTGAGCTTTTTTTTATTATTAAATTGAAGAATTCTATTCAATAGATTTTTTTTCATATAAATTCTAAATGAATTCAGCTATTCTCTCTCCTATTTGTCATGTGCTTTTTATAACTAGGCTGCAAGTGGGTGATTTGTGTGGAAGCCAGCTTATTAGTAATGAGTTTGGAAGTTCATTATTCAGTAGGAATATATTCAGGCTCATCAAGGAAACTCAAGTGCTCCTCCTTGGTAATTCTTTTCAAAAAGCAAAGATTGGTACCTAGAAACTGAAATCTTCTCCTATCATCTTCTTAAAAGAGGGCCATTTAAATAATTATTCAGGAAAGTAGTGTTGAGGGATAAGGATTAGGAAAATGATACTCATCCTTCATCTTAAGATCTGAAGAGTTCTGGTTGTTGAGACAGAGTGCAGTGAGGGGTGGGGGTTGGTAAGAGGACAGGACAACTCTAGGCAAATTATGGAAAGTTGTGTTTCAGTTTGAATGACTATCAGTAAGTTTGCTGATGGAAATGATACTTCTTATCTTAGCTATTAACTTGTCTATGTTAGGGAAAATAATATCTAGGGCATAAAATTAAAGAAGAAAATGGCTAGAGATTCAACAAACAAATTTCATTTGTTAAATAACCAAAAACAACTCAGTGGTTGCCTAGGAATATCACTTCAGTCACATTTCACATCTTCCAAAGTAGATTAATAACTGTTATGGAGTTGATATTTCAACATTTATCCAAATTCTGTTCTTGAAGCATTTTGTAGGATTGTGTAATAGAAAGGACACTGAATTTGGAATCAGATGAGGGTTCCAGTCCTGGCTTTGCTACAACCTCCAAGGTTTTCTCAATCTTCTTGGACCTTAGTTTTACCAACTGTAAAATGAAGAGATTAGATGATTTCTAAAATCTCTTCTAGATCTAATTTGTAATCTTACAAGCCAACATTTTTGACCTGTTCTCCTAAAATGAGGAGAGTATAATTAATTCTTAAAATGTAGACAAAAATGAGGAAAGCAGTTGAAGTGGATGGTATTTTGAATGAGACCCTTTGAAAGGTTGAGTTTTTAAATAGGAATAGAAATGAAACCAGGAGGTAATTTATATTAATTTTCATAAATGCAAATATGACCAGTAGCACAGATGCAGGGTAAGAGGCCTATGTAATAATTTAAGAAAGTTAGGGGAAAGCTATAAATGACCAAGTTACACTGTTTCTTTTCACTTATTTCTTCAACTGGATGACAAGTCAAATCCTTGTCAAGAGGGTTCATGCCTCATTCTTCTTCAAGATCACCAACATTGAACAATTCTGGGAACAAGTACCTGAGAGACTCACTTAGGAATCAAAGATGATTTTAGAAAATGATGTGTGTGGCCTCATCATGAACTAGCAGTAAGTGATAACATGTGCGTAGTACTACTGAAGGAAATAAATGAAACTCTTCCTTACTGCATACATAGATAATTCTCCCCAAGTGTACACTATGTGGGTCACAAGCAATGTCAAGGTCATGAAAAACAAAACAGACCTATGATTTCTTCAATGTATGCAATTGCCAGTGAGCAAATTCCCTCAGAAAATGCAGGTCAGCACATTCTCTGCAATTCATCACATTAGGTACCACACATGGTACGGACAGGTCAGATTACTTATTCTACAGCTAGGATTTTTCAGAGGCAGGGACTGAGCTCAGCTCCTCTTGACTGAGACCATTTACTTCTGGAGAAGTATAAATATAAGGAGGTAGATTTGACCTCACTAATGTCATAGAGACTTGATGGCATGGAATCCATGACTACAGTATAACTTTGGATGGATAGACCTTATTCACAATGAACAGGACATATAAAAAGGAAGTGGGGCAGGTTATTAAGATTAGATATTAATGTACTGGAATCCATGAATCAGAGCATGGAAGCAAGATAGAACATATTTGTATAAAGATCATCAGAGGCAGAAACAATAATGTTATTAAAAGATATCATAGACCATCATGATAGAAGGAAGATAGATTCAGAAAAAAATATCATGACAACCACAGCTATCAGGAGACTCAAGATAATACTTCATGAGAAAAGATAGGAGGGAATAAGCATGTATAGCCTAGAAGAGAGAAAACTTAGGTAGGATAGGATAGTTGTGTACCACTCTTTGACAGCCTATATGTGGACATAAAATGAAATTTGTATTTTTTGGATGTGTAAAATAGAGTTAAGAGTGGTATTTAGAGGATTCAGAGAGGAATATTTTAGCTTACCAATGAAGGGCAAACTTCTTAACCATTAGAGATAACAAAAATGGAATGGAGTTCCTTGGGAAGAAATAGATTCTCTATTACCAGAAGTCAAGTGAAGGCTGGTTGACCAGTTAAGATGGAAATTGGAGAGGGGATTTATGTTTAAATATAATTTGAACTGCATGGCTTCTGAGGGATCTGCAAACTCTTAGATTGTGATCCTATCATCTATGTATCAATAGAGCAAGCTCTCTGGCTCTGCTATCACTATCTAACAATTTATGCTTCCTAAACCTCTTCCTTGCAGAAAGAAGTAAACTGCATGCTCTCAGTCCTGTCATCTTGAATTCATGGAAAGTTATTTAACTAGCAGTGATGAATACAGAAAAGGGTATAAGTGAAGTGAACAAGTGAGTGAACATTTATTAAACATCTTCTATATTTTAGGCCCTACACTAAGTGTTTGAGATTTTTAAAAAGGCAAAAACAATTCTATGCCCTCAAGGAGCTCACAGTTCAATGAAGAATACAAAATGCAAATAACTATATACAGACAAAATATATACAGGGTAAATTGAGGATAGTCTCAGAGGAAAGGCACTACAACCTAGGTAAAACCTAGTTGCAACTGGAACATTTTAGTTTTTCCTAGAGTTTCCTAGGTCTGGATGTCACAGTTTTATAGAAGACATGCTGGAGAAAAAATAATGAGCAAAAAATTACACAAGCATAATTTCTAAGTGCTGCCATATAGATGATTAAGTTTTCTACAAAATGATAAAGATTAGAAACCAAGTTCAATTCTGCTATGCTTCTCCTTGACCTTAGCATTTCAGTCAATAGTCATTCATAGGCCATTTGAGCTTAGATGTCAAAAGAGCCTATACTTCAGAAGTTGTCGGGTCAAAGAGCCATATCTATGAAACTCTATAAGGAAACAAAATAACAGTAAAAATCTTTCAATTTCTTTACATTTATAAGTTAGAATGATCAAGAAGGTATGTAAGCCCAATGTGATAAATTAAAGATGAGTTAAAAATGTAAAAATTACGTCAAAAAGCATAAAACACTAAGTGATTATTAAAACATTTTGTCTTTCCTGAATGAGCTAAAACATCTTTTATTTAATCATACCTTTAATCATTAACTCTTTGCAATTTACTATAATTATATGACATATGGAAATGAGATCAGCACAGTATTCATATCATTCTTTTGAGCATTGCGAAGGGGATAATTTGTATTCTATCAATGGATCAACTGAAAAGGGAATAGCTACTCACATTTATAGTTCTTTAAGTATTACAAAGCATTTTTCTCACAACAATCCTGAAAGGTGGGTAGTAAAAATATTATTATACCATTTTATAGATAAAAAAAGTGAAGTTCAAAGATTTATTAACTTGTCTATGGCTACAGAGTGTTACACTTGGTTGCAGAGTATGTTAGAATAAGTTGCTAGACCTCTACATCTCTTCAATACCTTATGCTACCAACTTAACATCTCTGTCAAAGGAAGAAAGAGGATTATCATGATTTTATGATGAATTCATCCTCTTCCTGACACCCTCTTTCTTTTTTTTTATTGGATAATACATTTCACAATTTTCCCAGGAATCAATGTTAAGGTTTTGGTCTATAATTTTACTGAATATATTCCTTTCCCTCTTTTGAAATTGGGAACATCTTAATCCTTATCTAGTCCTATGACTCCTTTCCTAATTCTCTATCATTTTTCAACTATCACTGCAAGTGTCCTGGTAGCCATATTTTTTTTTAGTTCCTTCAGTGTTCAAGAATGTAATTCATCTCAGACAAGTAACTTGGATTCCTTAAGGGAAACTGAGGGCTTCTTGATTATTTCCCTACTAATCTTGGATATTATTTCCATATTAGCTATTTGAGTTGTATACTTTCTCATCCAGAAGACATTCTCTTTAACATAGAACATGTAAGCCAAATAAGCCCTTTGAAGTTCTGGCCTGTCTCTGTTGTAATTTCTCATTTTATCACTGACTACAAGCACTGGTTCTGTCCCTTCACTGGTCCTCACCTTGCCTACCATACAACTTAAAAACACACATGCTTTGCCATCCTCAGCTTTCTCTACCAGTCTCAGATCATTCTGGGCTTAAGTACTTTGAACATTATTTTTACAGATCATGCCACACTACCGTAATCATTCTCTTTTTTTCATCCCTTACCTTTATTTTTCTGTACTTGTATCTTTAAATTCTAAGTTGATTGATAAATTCTCTGTGCATTCATATCAGTCTCTTTTGATATCTCCCTTCCTCCTTATTGGAATTAACATCAAACCAATGCCGGAGGCTACACCAGTCACATAAAAAAATATGTCAGATATGGTCAAGTTGGAAATACTTCAATAATAGATCTAGGGTATACTAGATGTCTATCATCAGAGGGTTAGCCCAGACAAGTTCAGAGGGGATCCTGGATGATAAAGCATTTATCTACAGAAACTCTCTAGGACCCCCTACTAAGATGTTGTTGTTGTGTTATTTTTCAGTTGTGTCTGACTCTTTGTGCCCCCATTTTGGGTTTTCTTGGTAAAGACACTGGAGTGGTTTGCCATTTTCTTCTCCTGCTCATTTTATAGATGAAGAAACTGAGGTTCACAGGTTTAAATAATTTGTCCAGGGTCACACAATCAGTGAGTATCTGAGATCCGATCTGAACTCAGGACAGTAAGTCTTTCTGATTACAGGCCCAGCACTCTATCCATTGTGCCATCTAGTATTGCAATCTGTATCAGTGGAGGAAATAACTGCAAAAATGTTCAAATAATGCAAAAAATGTTTCAAAAATTGTTAGAAGTGGCAAGAGAGCCAGGCAAAATGTCACTGTTACAGAGCATTGCTCCCATATCAATGAAATCACAGATGCTTGGAGTATTGAAGTCAATGTAAAACTATTATCTTGTTTAAGAGTCAGCTTTACATGACTTTATGTATTTTGAGCAATTTGATCAATGATAACTCCTCCCTCTCACTAAATATATAACCAAAATAAAATTTAAATTGAAGTAACGAAATCTCTTCATATTAGATTTTGTGAATCTGAATTTTATATATGAGATGTTATTTCCTTAGATTTCTAAAATACAGAAAACTGGCATAACTTATGATTGCAAGATCTAGTTTCTTGATTATATCATAGAGCAAAGCTTTCAGGTCCCAATCTTTGGTGTCAATATTTTAGGAATCTACAGTTACATTTGTTATAGTGCAGAGTCTGTTATATTGTGAATCAAATTATATTCCAGCAATACAATTTCTATATATGGTAAGACTTTAAGAAAATACAAATTATTTGTGAACTGATTACTCCTCCTGTTCTACAACACCAACTTCATAAAAGAGGAGAGCAATTCATTATTTATCCTTAATCCATGAACTTAGGAAGGGACCATGATCCAATAGAACCCTCCCCCACCAACTTATAAGCAGAAATTTTGATTCTTGAACACTTTTATAACTTTGTAAGCTTGAATAAATCACTTGACCTCAAAGAGACTCAGTTTCTTCATTTATATAAGAAAGTGGGACTAAATAATCTCTCAGGTTCTTTCCAGATCTGACATTCTGCAATCCTGGAATGGAGTGCACCTAAGTAAATCCAGGAGAGAAATCAGCAGCCAAATGAAAGAAAGATCAGAGAGAGAGAAAAATAAATACATTCTCCTCAAGAATGGATAGAAAATTCATTCTGTTTCAGACAATAAGGGAAATCTTTGGTGATACCTTTTCCTCCCATGCTAGCGTAAGGAATACATTTCATGGAAGTTTGTTTTAATTTTATGTCATCCATAAGTTATGTAGAAAAGGAGAAAGTGCTGCTTTTCCAACTTGGACCGATCTTTATCACCAGAGATCTACTCATAGAAATGTTCAGTCTTGATCTGATGAAGAGGAAAAAGAATACAAATAATCTTTTCCTCCTGATGCAACAGTGCACTTTTGCTACAAGGAAAAAAGAAATAAACAACCAGGATAAATGTCTGACAGTTTCTACTCCATCAACCTTGAAATTACTCACATCCAAAAGGGTATGAACAACAGAGATAAAGCCACTGAAATAGGAACCAACTCAATGGAGGCCTGCTTATTTAAACTCTTTTCAATTTTTAATTTAAAATTTTTTTGCCATATGCCATGTCTAGCTAAGTGAGCTGGATAGCCTCCAAACGCAATGTGGAGCTTAGTAACTATGAAAAGCAGTAAGCTGAACAGAGGCTGCCTTCAAATAGTCTTGCCTTGTATCACCAATATTAATGCTATAGGTTTTATAGAGTGAGGCCTGACAAGTGGATGATAGCAAAGCAGTATTTTCCTGATAGATCTATAAAGTCACTGTCCTGAGTGCTGAATCTACTACAGTGGGTGGCAGTTTCTGGCATTCTATATTAAGAGTTGGTAAAAACATTATTTGTCCTGTAGTTCAATTCCATAATTTTATAGCTAAGGAAATTGAGGCCCAGAAAATCCACATGACTTACTCAAGATCTCACTAGTCATTAAGTAGCAAGACTACTTCTTCTCACTCAAAATTCAATATTACCTTAATACTGTGCAATTGAGAGAATGGAAGAGCCCTGAAAAAGTTATCTCTACATCACTTTTCTTTAACCTTGTATTTTAAATGACCTGGTATAGACATCTATTTAAAGGAATTTTTGGGAAAATGGAAATTCATGTTACAATATTAATAATCATCTAATTTATTTGTTTTGTGCATACATACCTATATGGTGTGTGTGTGTATAAAATTTCTACCACAAGAATCCCACTTTGCATTTTCTATAGCGTTTTATATACACCATGTCTTTCTGTCCTTACTTACAGGATCCTGAGTTAAAAATAATAGCTGAAATTTAAATAGCACTTGACATGTTATTTCATTTGTACTTTAAAACAACCCTTGAATTGGATACTGCAAGTATTATTTTCACCATTTTCATATATGATAAACTTGAGAGTCTGAGAAATTGAGTGACTTTTACATGGCTAGGAAGTACCAGAGTCATGATTTGGAACCTTTTGTGTTGTGTACCCTTTTGGCAGTCTGGTGAAGCCTATGAATCCCTTCTCAGAATACTGTCTTCAAATTCATATTTGAAATAAACTACATAGGATTATAAAGGAAGCCCATTATGTTAAAATGCAGTTTTTGATTTTTTAAAAAATTCATAGATAGGCCCTAGGTTAGAAAGCCTTCCTCTAGGTTCAGCACTTTATCAACCTTACTAGATTTTCTCTCTAGGCAGGCCAAGTATTAACTTCATTTTATAGATGAAGAAATTGAAGAGTCATTACATTACTTATATTTAGAATCAAAATTTTGGGCCAGAAAATAGTTCAGTTTGAAATTTCTCAAACCATATTCTGTGGACTCCTGGAGGTCTACAAAGAAATCCAATGCACTTTTCCAGAGAAATATTAATAGTGGCAGACAAGCACACACAGCTAATCTGTCTAATTTGTTGTCTGTGTTGTTGTCAACTGCCAAGTGCTGCTGCAGCTGCAGCCCCATCTGGAGGGGTAGAGAGCACGGGAGCCATGTTAGCCAGGAACCTAGAAATTTGCCACCTCTTTGTGGTTTCATTGCCTATTCTAATTAAATTTGCTACCAGATGCAGAGGTTGAACTAGAAGGTAAGGTCTAAACTGAGTCATCTATGAACAATCACAGCTTCCAGCACCTGGGATAGCAACAGTACCAAATCTAACCCTGAATCCCTGCTGTGGCCTGAAACTTACCAATGTAACCTCAGAGTTTATGGTAAGAAGCAGGAATTAGAGAAAATATTGCCAAATACCTGTGTCTCTTTCAGAGATATTTGCAGTTTCAGACCTTGGCAGAGAAAAAGTAAAGTTAGAGAATCAGACAAAAGTCTAGGTTTCCAAGAAGCTTTCCTAGAGCTTTATCCTACCTCTTACTCTATATTCCATCCTTATTCTGGCTCTGTGACAAATACTATTTCTTTGCTGCCCTACCTGGGGACCTGCTACCATCCTTCCCATTGATTCATCCCCAAGTTCCTGATCTTCTTTCATGGATTCCAACATTTTAGTTTCTTCTTGTGTCCACATCACCCACCACTTTTCTTGTTTGGTAGTGTTAGCCTGATTACTAAACAAAACGAGAGTGCCAAAGTAGTTTTACTTGTGAGAGACTCGTAGGGACATTGGTTTCTGGAGATCTTAGTTGAGAAATCTTCTGACATGTAGGAAGGTGTTCTATTACAGCTGTTGTCATCTGTCTGCAAATTTTTCAAAGCTGAGAATACATATGGAGAAGGAAAAAATGCCTCATTTTACATCAATCAATGATTAAACATTTAAATCATGTGGTCTTGAATTAGACATTCAATAGGGCACACAATGGGGTATTTGTCTAATTACTAGATATGGTTGGAGAGATTCATATCATCTGTTCTGGAGGGATCTCTATATCCCCTATGGGTGATTGTACCTCTAATGAAATGAAGTTGTAAAGTAAGAAAGCAAATTTGTACATATTATTCTTAAATAATTAATAAAAATGTGACAGAGAAAAATTGCTTCAAGAAGATCTGGGTTCAAATCCTGTCCCAAATATTTATTAGTTCTGTGTCTCAAAGCAAGTCATGTAACCTATCTGAGCCTCAGTTACTTCATCTATAAAGTTGAAGGTTGAACTCAATGATTTCTGAGTTCCCTTCTTTGTTTTTAACTCTATTTAGGAATTTTTTAAAAAAAGAAATTCTCCATTGAAGTGGACACATTGGGGACATTGTAGATCATCCTCCCCCAAAAATCTCTTAGATTCATAGAAGGAACATATGCATCATTATTGTATGTATACCAGTGTACCATGGATAAAAATACTTTGTGGGAAATGGATTGGTATTTTGGATATAGGATTTTGAGCTGGAAAGGAACTTCAAAATCTTCTATTGCAACATTCTTATTTGACAGATAAAGAAATAAAACCAGAGACATGTATAAAGCTAAATGACTAAAAGTAGCAATGCTAATATGCAGACCCAGGGCTTTTAGCTCCAAATACAGTATTATTTCCATAGTATCTGTCTCCTTGCCATATATCTATTTATGTCCTGTTCAGGAACTAAGTGATTTCCAGTCATCTTTCAACTTAAATATCAATTCAACTTAAATATCAATATCTAAGGTCATGATATTAATTAAATGCATCTCCTGACACCTTTCCTCACTGTCTTCCAATGCCAATAAAGCCAGTCACTAGGGGAGACTATAATCCTCCATAGAATACAAACATAGAGGGCCATAAAAGAAAGAATTCATAGAGATTATCTAATTCAAAACTATTCTTCATTTTACAGATAAAAAATGTGACACCAGAGGGAAAATCGGTATTGGAACCCAAGCGTTCTGTATCCCTATCAAGTACTCTTTCTCCAACTTCACACAGACTCTCTTCTTATATCTTCAGTCAAATGAAATTTATGAAATATATCTAAGGACCAGATTAGACTATATTAGAAATCATTTTTTTTCTTTTACAGTTGGTGAATTCAGTTGTTGGGTTCTTTTCTTCTTAGTTCAACAGAGAAACTTTATAATTCACACTTTGATATCTCAACCTCTTCTTATACTTGAGCTTCGGCAAAGTCCTGGAAAGGAAGAGTAGGCTGCTTCTTATGTAGCATCTTCCTGGGTTAATATTAAGCCAAGGAGATGATGGAATGAATGCTGTAAAGTCAGAAGAGAAGCATGTCACAACTCAGTTTTTTAAATGCCCCATCTCATAGAGCACCAAAAATAAGCATTTTTTTTCAGAGTTCCATGAGTTATCCCTTATAGAGATTACATTTCAGTTTGACTATAACACAAATAAATCCAGTTGCTTTATTTCTCATAGCATTTTGTATTTTTTTCAAGTAATTTTATAATGCTTTGCTGTTCAGAGGATTGCTAAATATTTATTAAATTGAAATTTCTATGAATACAATAGCATTCAACATTAGTGGATAAAATACACCCATTTTACAGGTGGAGAAATTGACATGCAAAGAGATCCAATGTATGACCAAGGTGAAGCACAGGCATGACACTAGAATCAGAATATTTTTTCTTTTTAAAACTTTTGCCATCTTCCCTCCAAAAGAATTACTCCTTTAACCCCTGATAAAGAGAAAGCTGTGTTAATTCACTTAAATGATTCAAATATCTACCACCAGGAGATTTAATTATTATTTCCTTGGACCTTCAGCAACCAAGACATCTAATAGTCTGTGTTTAGGAATTTCCATTGCTGAAATGAAATTGTTCACATCCTGCACATTTTGAAGATGTATAGACAAGTGACATGCCTATTTCTTTAATGGAAGGAAAACATTTGAATTTGAAGATATTCCGTATTACAAATGGTGAGATTGACATACCTGTAGCACAACTAGTTCAAAATGTCTGGTGGATAATTGATGATGAAAGACTGCATTCAAAAGAGAGATTATAGATCTGAGAGGCATCTAAACACTCAGATAATTGAACCCAGTTATAGTACCACTACCTGCTTCCCCCAATCGTCTTTTGCAGAGAAAAGTGAACTATTTTAGGACTACTGTGGATGCAAATGAGGTTTCCTGCAGTAGAGGGTGAGCCAGGATGAGGAAATGATATATTTAATGGAAACACATTATAGAGGAATTGCAAATTGTGCCAGATGCTTCAGCTTTACCTAGACTGTGGCTGAAAAGGAACCTCTAAAGTCAGGAAAGCATAATCATATAACTTTGGAAATGTAGTATTACTGGTGCTCAACTCCTTTCTTCATTTCTGAGTGTATTGTCAGAAATAGCAGAGGACAGTAGCAGCTAGTACAGAAGATCAGAGAATAGGAAAAGAAAAACAAGGGAGCTTTTCCCTAAAGTATATACCCGAAGGAGGGTAAGATGATTTGGTTTGAGGGTCAGAAAGGCTCTTCATTGGGAAAATAGACAAGAAAGAGGATGTAATCACAACCCATTGTAGCACCCAGGTAAAGCCAATTAAAAATCACTATTCTGACCCCAAAGAAGCTATTCTTATTGCTTAATTGTGATTTAAATTTAATAATTTTCTGTTTCCAGCCTACACCTTGCCAACACATCTGTATCCAAATTTTTTAACAACCCTGTATGAAGCCTAAGGCACTGATTGTGGCAACCTTCACTACCTTTAATTAATGGAAGCAGGATGGTTAACAGCAGTAATGGATGATTTCTTGGGGACTATTCCTGTTAGAAGCACTATTTAAGAATTATATCAACTCTCACCTATTTTTAGAATTTAGCAGCAGTCAGCCCTAGAAAACTGGGTCCCAAAATTGGCCATTTCCTAGGATTGTGAATAAAGACTGACTTGTCATTGAGCCCACGTGCTTGCTATAGGAAACAGCTAATTTGAAAATTAGTTTTACATGCATTTTAACCTTTTATAAGTGTAATGTGTCAGCAGTCTCTTCAGCCCCTGGCTGAGAGCTGCTGGCAAGCATTTCTCTCTGCCTTATAAAATTATTGGGCAGTAACTGTTTCTCTGTCCCTGCTTTCTTTCTGAATCACTATAAGCTATCATATATTGAGGCTGGATACAGGATTGGGAACGTTTCTCCTTGCACAAGTAAATAATGGAGTGGGATGGATAAGCAAGTACTATAAAAGAGGAACTAAATATACAATGCTCAGATTCACTCATCTAAGTGTGGGTCAAAAGAATACCGTCTCTTACTGGTTCATCTATTAGTTTCAAGGAATCTCTGGTCACTCATGACTATATGTGTACAGTGTTTAACAGTTTGTAAGTGTTCTCACACATTATTCCAGCTGATCTTTATAACAATCTGATAAAATAGGTAGAGCAAACATTATCTCTACACTACTGATGAGGAAACGAAGGCCCAGAAAGTTTACATTTTTCTTTCTTATGTGGTAGTCTCATTAGATACCTGAGTTCAATTATCTGAATAGTTAGATGACTTTCAAATCTCTATCTCTGACCGTAATATTTCTCCTGAATCCTGGTCTCCATCATCAATTCTCCATTGGACATGTGGAACTAGCGAGGCCACAGGTGTCTCAAGTTAATTGTTTTCTATAAAGAATTCATTATATTTCTCCAAAGACGCTCATCAAAAGTTTTACATTATTTTTAATTACCTCCAGAAGCATACCTATCACCCAGGTTTGCAATTTCCATGTTATCCTGAACTCCTTTCTCTCACTCACACCCTATATTCAAATGAGCTTCCAAATCTTGCTAAAATTATCTTTACCAGACCTTTCAGATGTATTCTTCTCTCCATTCATAAAGTCATCACTCTTCTTCAGGCCCTCACCCATTATTAGTTTTATTCTGGACTCCTGCCACAGTCACCTATTTGTTCTTCCTGCCTCATGCTGCTCTTGACTCTAAGCATATCGTTCACATAGCTACCAAAATGACTTTCCCAAAATCTAGGGTTGTTGATACTACCTCCATACTCAATAAACTTGTTGTGGTCAGTCATGTCTGTCTCTTCATGATAGAGATTTTCTTAGCAATGATACTGGAGGGGTTTGCTATTTCCTTCTCTAGCTCCAGCTCACAGATGAAGAAACTGACTTGTCCAGGGTCACATTGCTAGTAAGTGTCTGAGGGCAGATTTGAAATCACAAAGAGTCTTCCTGAATCCAGGCTCAGGACTCTATCTAAATAACACTACTTAGCGGCCTTACTTAATAAATGTTTTTAAAAATTATTTCTAGGATCAAGTATAAACTTCTGTCTATCATTAAAGTTCTTCATAACATAGCTCATTTCTCCCTTTCTTATCCTTTTACGTGTTACATCCCTCTGTATACTCTTTGATTTGGCCTACCTGTTTCTTATGCATGATATTCTATCTCCTGTTTTCAATCACTGCCTTTGCACAATTTGTCGTGTCTGGAATTTTATCTATCCTCACTTTATGTCATAGTATCCTTGGTTTTCATTAATATTTCGCCTGAACAGGCCTTTCTTGGTCTTCCTCATTTGTTAGTACCTTTTCCTCTAAGGTCACTTAGCATTAATTTTGTTTTTATCTCCTATATGCCTGTATATGTATACATTCTCTTTCCCATTAAGATGTCAGCTCTTTAAAGCAATGACTGGTTCTACTTTTGTCTTTGTATCTTAGTATTTTTTTCATAGTATATTCTCAATAAATGTGTGTAAATTAAGCAGTTTTCTCAAACTCATGCAGCTAGTAAGTAATAGAGTTAAATCTCAAATCCAGGCTTATGATTTCCATCCACTACACCATGACTGACAGTAAGAAAGGAATTACGAGGACTTCTGGGAACCAAGATGGTGGAGTAAGCAGTAGATCACTCTCGCCCTCTCTTACTGACCATGAAAAACCCAGAGAATATTCCCCCAGAAAAAAATCATGAAATAGTGGAGCCAGTAGAAAGATGAGTTGCAACAGTCTTTTAGCTTGGAAGTATAACAGTAATTTAAATGGGAAGATGTTTCCTATTCATTAATAGACCCATGTGACCTGCTTAAATCACATGGAAGCCTAAGTCACATGTGGTAGGAGGAACTTGCTGAACAGGAAGGGTGGAGCAGAACTGGGAGGAGGTTGGTGAGAGTAGTTAGGGAGGAGGGGAGAGAAGACACAGATAGTCTTGTGAGTGTTTGTGGGAAGGCATGGGGAGAGAAAGGCTTGGGAATGGCTATGTCTCTTACAAAGCTAATATGTATTGAATTCTTGGTTACTATGATGAATTTGGCTTTATGGTGTTGGGATTTGGCTTTCTGGTATCTAATAAATGTGTTTCTTCTGCCTTCTATATGGAAAGTCTGTTATACTTTGCGATTCAGAACTACACATGTTCATAGTTGCTGCTGGTGCTGTGAATGTTGCCTTGGTGATACATTTGGCATCACAAACAGGATCAGAGAGTACAAAATCTCTATTTGGGGGCAGAAAGGCTTTCTAGGAAGAAATAGATATTCTAGGATGGGAGGATTTACCTTATTCCTCCATAGCAAGGAAATGAGCTAAAATCACTGGACCAGTGAAAACTGGGAACCAAGGTTACAGGAGGGAGAACCTAGAGTTTTAGAACAATATTTACAAGAAATATCAATAAAACCAGGGAAAGAACTGGCAGAGGTGTATAGGAGAGACTGGAGTTTATTAACAGGTTATTGTATTATAGGTAAAAGTAGAGACAAATTGCTAAAGGAAAAAATGAGATGGAAATTCTCAGAATTTGGTCTCTCTTTTAAAAGATCAAGCTGAGGGATCTCAGGATGAAGAAAAGGTTGATCATTTACATCATAAGAAGAAGTGGAAGACTGACAAACGAAGTGTGCTTAGAACCTTTGTACTGACCCAGCCTAGTTGCCACAGCAATGATTGCCATGAGAATGCATGGGAGGAAAATGTAACAAAGTCAGAGTTGGAAAATTAGACAATTTTAGAAAGAGAGGTTTTTTTCAGGCAGAAGCACACCCAATACTAAGACAAAAAAGGAGAGTTAAGGGGGACAAAAAAGGAGATAATTGAGAATTTTACTCAGCAGAACGATGGGAGAATCACTAATGTCTTGGATGGTGAGAATCAGTGATGAAGGGGCCAGAGGAATATCTACAGATAGTCTGAATTACTTGAAATTCATGGGTATTAATCAGAATTCTTTGTACAGCAAACTTTTAGAGCTTACAATATGCAGGGAGGTAACAATACAATTAATATGTGAGTTTTGGATGCAGAAGGATACAGTAAGCAGTATCCTATTGATTCTATGTGATCTAGCAGAGACAGACATTGGTATTTACTTAGGGACTGTCTGAGAAAGTTAAAGGAGGAGGTAATGAAGACTGCCTTAATGATCAGGAACGCAGATGTGTACTATGATGCCCCATTAGCGTTTCCCATAGGAATATAATAGTGAAGAGAGCTCCTCCTGTTTATAACCCACTAGTTCTGACTCTACTAATTGGAGAAATAGGAGATTTCAAAGTTAAGTGACATAGAGGAAAGATAAATTTCCTCCAGAGAGAAGAGTAATTAGCCAGTAGATTCAAAGTCAGAATGGACTGACAAGAAAAGAATTGTTTACTGTTCTATTGAGATCAGGGGTAGATTTTAGAAGCATAGATAGTATTCCAACTAATGAACCATACAAAATGTACTGAGAAAAGGGGTTTGATACTAGATGGGATAGAGAGATAAGGACTGTCCCTACAGATTCTCCCGAATACCTGTACCCAAGTTTGGCACACATTCAGGGAGAATGAGAAATGGGCTGAGCCCCAGCTCAGATTAAAGAAATACACAGACAGGATTACAGACTCCATATCAATGTGACTATATATTGGAAAAATGGTCAAATAATGTAATTAGAGCATTAATAGATATTGATGTAGAAGCCTCCCTTATGTATAGAAATTCTGATAAATTTAAACATGGAACTCCTATCACCATCATAGGATTAAGAATGGTGGAAGTATCAGCCAGAAAAGTCAAACTAATGATGAAAATTGAACAATTACCTAAGAAAGAATATAGCATAGTAATCGTACCTATTCCTGAGTGCATCTTTGTTATAGATATATTGAGAAGTATGACTTTAAAGTTACATGAGGGGAGATACCAATTTGTAGTAAGGAAGATAGGAGTTAATATAGTTTTAGTGGGTAAAATAAAAATGAACCCAATCACTTTACTTGAACCATCTGAAGTGATTACTTTAAAGCTGTATCATGTGCCAGGTGGGCAAGGTGAAACTACCAAAGCTATAAAGGACTTAGGCAGGATTTGAGACTGAAGTGTGAGTTCCTACAACCACTAGATGGAATAATCCTGCCTGGCCAGAACGAAAGTCAGATGAGACATGGAGGATGATGGTGGGTTATATACAATCAAGTAAGGTCACTCCTCCTTTGTTTACTGCTGTTACAGACACTGTTATCTTAATAGAAAGGATTCAGAAATATGATAGGACTTGGTACACAGTTATTGATTTAGCTAATTCTTTCTTTACTATCCGAATAGATTCTAAACAATGAAACTAATTTGCTTTCACTTGGCAGGTTGACAATTTACTTTTACATGCTTGCCACAAGGATACCTGTATAGCTCCACTATTTATCATTTGATTGTGGCTGAACATTTGGAGGAATGCTACCTGGTATACAGCTTTCCCACTACATAGATAATATACATGATACAGGGTAAAATGTGAAAGAAGTGGAGAAGAGTCTGATGGTTTTAATTGAGCATATGAAAAGCAAAGGATGGGAAATTATCCCTGTGAAGATTCAAGGGCCAGATCAAACTGTAAAATATTTAGGTATACAATGGCATAAGGGGCTGTGAGAGATTTTCCTGAAAGCCCAACAAAAAATTCAGGATTTTCCTATCCTCACTAATAAGAAAGAGGCCCAAAAGTTTATGGGATTATTTGGATATTGACAGCATCACATATCACATCTAGGACAAATTTTGAAATTTATATAAAATTACTAGGAAAAATATGAATTTGATTGGGGACTTGAGCAGAGTAGAGCTTTCAAAGAAGCAAAAGCTGCTATACAATTGGCTTTAGATTTATGGGCTATACAAGTGATCTTGTAGAATTACAAGGGACTGTACAGGATAAATATGCAAACTGAAGTTTATGGCAAAAATAACGAAGTTGAAATGTATACACCCTTAGGATTTTGGTCTAGGAAACTCCTTTCATCTGGAATTCATTACACCCCTTTTGAAAAGCAGTTGTTACTGCATATTGGGCTTTGGTAGAGACTGAACAACTGACTTGGGGCTATGAGGCAATTTTAAGGTCTAGAATCCTAATTATAATGGAGTATAGATAATGAGTACCCCAGCTTCTCACAGAGTTGGACATGCACAAGAGGTTAGCATAATTAAACAGAAGTGTTATATTCAAAATAGATCTAAAACAGGAAATAGTGTAGTTCTGCTTTACATGAATCTATAGCAAACATAGATACTGAAGGAAATGACACACCCTCTGAACCAAAGCAACAGTTAGTACAGTCCTTTGCAAGATGGAATGAGAGCTATGATGTATTGACTAAAGAATAAAAGAGACATGCACAGTTTACTGAAGGGAAAGCAAAATATTTGGGCCACAAAAGACATTGGAAAGTGGTAGTCTATAGCCCAAGTATTAGACAGACCTTTGAAAGTACTGAGATAGGTGGAAACAGTCAGCATGCTGAACTTATGGCAACACATCAAGCTATCAAAACAAAACAAGGAGGATAGTATCATATATTCACTGATTCATGGGTGGTAGCTAATGGGTTAGCTACATGGACGCCCTTGTGGAAAAAGCAAAATTGGGAAATTCATGGCAAACAAGTGTGAGGCAAAGAATTATGGGGAGATATATGGGACATGTCTTTGGTTACTAATTTGTCAGTTTTTCATGTGGATGCTCACATGGCCCTCACCACAAGAAAATGAGTACAGTTCAGATGCTGATTGACTAGCAAAGATCACCACTCAACATATGGTCCCTACTCTGACACCAACTGACGATCCTGTACTACCATCAAATGGCTGGCCATTTACGGGTCCAAGCCACACACCATTGTGATACTAGTAGAGGAATGTTATATATGTCAGTTGGAAAAGGAACAAACTGTTACTTAGGTAGTAACTTCAGGGATAACAAGGAGAAAAATACCAGCCTAAATTTGGCAAATAGATTATATTGGACCCCTGCCCCAAGATAAAGGATGCAAATTTATATGTACTTGTGTTGACACCTATTCAGGTGTACTAGTGACTTATCCCTATAAGGATGTGTCCTGGAAAAACACCTGCAAAACTCTAGATATCATAAGTCTATATTACGAAATCCCCATACAGATTCAAAGTGACAATGGGTCACGTTTCAAAGGTAATAAAATGAAGAGATATTGTGTATTAAACAATATAGAATGGATACATTATTTTCCAAATTATTCACAAGCGTCTGGGTTAATTGAAAAATGAATGGATTATTGAAAGAACAGTTAAAGAAGTTAAGTTCTAAAAATTTTTATCCACATTGGAAAGATAATTTGTTTAGGGCTTTCCATAACTTGAATAATAGACCATTGGGAGGAACTACACCTCTAGCAGAGTGATGACTCCATATGTACAAATTAGAAAACAAAAAACCTATAAGATCCCAAATATTGAGTATTGGACTGTGAGGCCAGATGTCACAGCACTGTACCCAGAGACATCTGGCTTGGCAGGATATGATTTACATTGTTTAGAAGACTTTTAGTTGGATGGAAAAAAAGAAGAAAAATCTCTACTGGAATATGTATAAGAATCCCCAAAGTCATTTAGATGGATATTACCTAAATCAGGACCTGCAGTTCAAGGAATTCATGTATTGGCTGGAGTAACAGATTCTAATAATCAAGGAGAAATTATTGTGACATTGCAGAATTTAGGTAAAGAACCCATACAGTTTTGTAAAAATGATAGAATAGTTCAAGTGATTTTTATTTCTTGTGAAACAATATCCCTTGTGAAAACTGACTCTCCTGCCAAAATAACTAGCTGAGGAGCTGAAGGATTGGGTTCTACTGAAAGAATAAAATTGGGAGTTAAATATGGGTAAGATGAAAGCCAGACAATATTCCAAAGGCTACAGAAATTATTGCAAATAGGAAAGATAATGCTGTAACTATTATCACTTCAGGAGAAGACTTTTACCAAATTGTACCCTTAGCTCATATATTCTACTGTGAATGAGGCTATGAATAGTGGGTTCATGGACTACAAAAGTACAACAGATCCTATATTTTCCCGTCTTTTCCTTATATCTCCTTTCTTTTTGTTTTTGTTTTTTTTGTCTGTAAAACTTGTTTGCTATATCTACCCTTCTTTTCGTTATTGTCTCCTTGTTTCTTTTTGGTTATTTTTGGCTGTAAAACTTGTTTGCTAGACTTGTTTCCTGCAGGCTTAGTACCGTCTACCTGCAGATGCCTGAGCTCTTAAGCCAGATGTCACCCCCTGGACCTGGCATTGACCAAGCTCCAGATGCCAGCTAAAGAACTGACCTCTTGAATGGGACAGTTCTACATCCAATTTCAGCAGGAAGTAGCTACAGTGGAAAAGAGACCTTCAACCCTAACCCCAAGATTTTAGGCCCCATTCATTCGTGGGAAGAATGAAAGTGTGCTTGTGCTCAAGCCCCATGCTAAGATGTTGTTTTATGTCCTTATTTTGTGTGATGCCTGTTATATTGTTGTAAAGTTCTGTTGATATTAGTTGCCCAAGATATTGTTTTATATGCTTATTTTCTGTTATCTCTGTTATACTTTTGTTGATATCAGTTGCTCTACTGACCTATGCAATGAATATGAAAGGTCTTGGTTGGAGCCCAAATGTAATGGTAATTTAAAGGGGAAGATCTTTCCTACACATTAATAGGCCCATGTGACTCATTTAAATCATATGGAAACCTAAATCACATGGTGGAAGGAGCTTGCTGAATGGGTAGAACAGGAAGGGTGAAATAGAACAGGGAGGAAGTTGATGAGAACAGTTAGGGTGGAGGAGAGAGGAAACAGACAGGCAAGGCTAACCTGAGTGTTTGTTTGTGGGAAGATCCAAGCAGGGGCGTGGGGAAGGCTTAGGAATGGCTTTGTCCCCTGAAGTGCTAATGTGTATTGATTTCTTGGTTACTATAGTGGTTTGGCTTTCTGGTGTTGGGTTTTGGCTTTCTGGTGTCTGAATAAATGTTTTTCTTCTGCCTTCTATATGGAGAGTCTGTCATGCTTTGCAATTCAGAACTACACTAGCATATTCATAGTTACTGTCAGTGCTATGAATATTGCCTTGGTGATACAGGAGGCTAGGGGGATTAAGGGAAATTGCCCTCTTGCTGTGGCTGAAGGAGACAACTAAAAGGTCAGAGGTGTCTCAGCAAGCCCCACTTCAGAAAACCAGTGAGAGATCTTAAGTCCCTGGGTGGTGGAGTAGGCAAGTGCCAACACTCGGTACATACCACCAACAGCTCCAGTTCAGCATCAAGTAAGCTACCAGCCTCTAGATGCCAGCACCTGAGGTGCAAGGACACAAAACCAGTGACCAGGCCCTAGTTCCCAGCACAAGAAACTCAGGAAAGTGACCCCTGGGCCCCAGAAGCAGAGATCAACTTAAAAAGCTAGAAAAAAGTCAAACTACATGAGCAAAAAGCAACAAAGAAAAACAGTGACCATAGAGAAGTAGTTTGGTGACAGGGAAGATCAAAACCAAAATTCAGGAGAGGACAACATTGTCAATATACACCCATCTGTTACCTTAAAGGGAATATGAACTGATCTCAGACCCAAAATGCCTTCTTGGAAGAGCTTTAAAGAAATTTAAAGTTAAATAAGACAGGCAGAAGAAAAATTGAACAATTCCTTTAAAAATACAATTGAGAAAATGCAGGGGGTAGTACACTGAATAAAACTCCTTAAAAAGTAGAATTGGCCAAATGGAAGAGGAGATACAAAAGCTAACTGATGAAAACTATTTGTTAAACAATTAGAATTGGGCTAGTGGAGGCTAATAACTCTTTGAGACATTTTCTCTTCCTCCCACCACAATGCCCTCACTGAAAAGAACAATATGGAGAAGGAAGAGGAGGAGGAGGAAAGGAAGAGAGAAAGGAAGGAAAAAAGGAAGGAAGGTCACTTTTTGTTTTGTTTTGTTTTATTTTTAGTTTGTAGACTAAAAGAAGCATTTTCATAACATAGTAAAATAAAATATTGGACATGTAACTGCAAATCTATTATGTACAACTTGCTATTCCTTATAAACATATAACAAAGTTATGTAAATTTCTTTTTTATCTTTTTTCTTCTTCCCCACCCTCAAGATGGTTGCCATTAGACACAAATACGGGTATACACACACACACATATATACACATGCACACATACGCAAAATCATTCTATACATACTTCTATTTATCCGTTCTTTCTCTGGATGCAGAAAATACCTTTTTTTCATATGCTACTTTTAGTTATTTTGGATATTTATAAATAGTAAAAATGATTTATTTACTCAAAGTTGTTTTTAAAACAATATTACTGTAAACTGTACATGTTCTCTTGCTTCTGTTCATTTGTCTCTTTATTATTTCATAGAAGTCTATTCATGTTTTTCTATGATCATCAGTCATCATTTCTTATACCACAGTAGTATTCCATCACAATAATATAACACTACTTGTTCACCCTGCCCCAAATTTTCGTAAATTAACAGGATGTAAAGTAAATCCACATTAATCAAAAGGATTCGTATACATCACAAATAAAACCTTGAAAGAAGAAATGGGAAGAGGCACTCCACTTAAAATAACTCTAGACAGTATAAAATACGTAGGCATACACCTGGCAGAAGAAATCAAGAACCTACATAAATAAAATTATAAAAATAATTTTATACAAATAAATCAGATTGAAGTAATTGCAGAAATATTATTCATGGGTAGGTAAAGACAATAATAAAACGACAATATTACCTCAACTAATTTGTATATTTAATGCCACCCCAATCAAATTACCAAAAAAAAGTATTTTACTGAATTAGAAAAAATAGTAACAAAATTCATTTTGGAAGAACAAATGTTACTTTTAATAAATATGCGTAGTCAAAAAAATTCTCATATTGGCACTTGCATAAATGTATGTTTTATTCTGCAAGGTCTCCTCTCTGTCAAAACACACATAGCAGTCTTTATTATCAGTCCTATGGAATGATGATGGGTCATTTCAGTAATGGGAGTTTTTATGTCTTTCAGAGCTACTTACTTTTATAATGTTATAGCAAGTATTGTTCTTTTGTTTTTGTTAACTTTGTATGGGTTCAAAAAAGTATTCCCGGGTTTCTCTGAAGTTATTAGTTTCATCACTTCTTATAGTGCAATAGCATTCTATCATATAAACATACTATATTTTTTTCAGCCATTTCCCAATGAAGTGGTACATCTTTAATTTCCAGTTTTCCACCATACACACACACACACACACACACACACACACACACACACACACACATACGCACACAAATAAGCTAGTGTATTTGTTGGTTGAGATATGCTATGTACTTAATCAGTTTTACTGGTCTCTGTCTCTCTCCCCCTCTCTCTCTCTCTCTCAAACAATAACTTGATAATTACTACTTTTCAATATAGTTTGCTTCTAATACTGTTAGACCTTCTTACTTCCCACATTTTTCATATGTTCCTTTGAGATTTTTGGCCTTTTCTTTCTCAGGAACTTTTAAAAAATATTTTCTTGCCCTATAACATAATCCTTCAGTAGGTGGTGCAGTGGATAGAGCACTACTGCAGAAGTCAGGAGGACCTGAGTTCAAATCTTGCTTCAGACATTTGACACTCACTAGCTGTGTGACCTTGGCCAAGTCACTTAACCCCAATTGCCTCATCCTGGGTCATCTCCAGTCATCCTGATGAATATCTGGTCATTGGATTCAGTTGGCTCTGGAGGAGAAGTGAGACTGGTGACCTGCACAGCCCTCCCTCACTCAAAACAAAGTCAAGTGCAAGTCATGTCACCATTTCTCTGATGGCATGATGGTCTTCTTCAGCAACGAAGGATGAACACATAATCTTTGACTCAGTCTGAGCTTGTGTTTCTGACACTGAAGATGATGCTATGTTTTTATATTCAAATTTGGCTACTAGCCCTTGTTTCCTTCTCCTGTACCTGACTCTTTATAATTCAATGTTACTATGCACCTACATTTGTTTCTTTAGATAGCTGCCCTCATGACTCTCACTCTTCTTTGTGTCACCAAAATTTCATTCTGGAAGTTAATCCATAGGTCTCAAAGTCACTGTTTCTTTTAGAATATGAAACTATGGGACCATTCCTATCATTGCTCTAAACTCTTTTAGTTTCAATATTCCAAAGTGTGAAGAACATTCTAGACCTTATCAACTGGATATCCCCTCACCCCTTTATTTATTAGGAATTGTAAAATGTAGTCACTTCTTATAAAGAGTTTGATCCTTATTGCTCCAGAAAATAATTACTTTTTCTTGACCAGAATTAAATCAAGAATAGCTGATGCCTTTTTTTATACCCTTCATTTTTTAAAAGATAGCCACAAATCATTCCGTAGAGTTGGTTTCCATTCTGGGTGTGATTTTCCCTAGGTTTCTACTCTCTTCTATTTTATATAAATCATAATCAAGGGAGTATATATCTTTTCTAGTACTAGTTTCATTTTTTTTCTCTTCATAAACTTAGTCTCTTGAGCCTGACTTGACTCTGTGTTTGAGATTTTAATTAATTTCCCCTAAGTATATTATATTGTATGTAACGACTCCATGTTCTCCATATCTCTTACCTTTTTTGCTCATTTATGCAACTCAAGCTAATAGATTAATCCCTCACTAATTCAGAATAACTTTAGGGAAGGGCAATCTGAATTGGATAAAGGCAGAATCAAGGAAATGCTTTTAAAGAAATACAGTTTTATTACTTTTGAGTACACAGTAACCTTAACTAAGCCAATATCATGGCCTAATAAGATTCCTTAGGGGGATCTTCTTTAATGAACAGGTAAGTTTATAATTAGCCAAGAAATGATTTGTATGTAAATGAGTACTTCTGAGGTATTTAAAAATATTTTGTTCTCAAGTACCTAGTCTTTACCATCTGCAGTCTTATTTATGGTTTTCGTTTGCTTAACAAAGCCATTTATTTTTCTAGGATTGAACAAAAGTAAATTTCAGCTCTGGGCCTAGTCCAAATGATCACCAATTCAAAGAGGTTCCAAATTGATAAAGATTCCTGGGTAAGTAACCAGGATTACAGAGAAAATCTAGGAGGCATAAAGTGTGTCTTCTAAGCAGATATCATGTACATACTATGTTCTCTCATATCTAATGAGCTTTAGTTTCCTCTTAAGATCCCAACCAAAATATTTCTTTAAATAACAGAGAGAAGCAAAGAAGGAGACGAAAGAGGGGAGAAGGAAGAGGGAACTGGCAGGGGGGAGGAGAAAGGAGAAAGCAAAAGAAGAGGAGAATGTTCTTATGAACTAGGGCTCATATCAACACAAAGTTACTACCTTAACCTATTCACAGAAGGTATTACAATGACTTACTTGGCTTGAGGCCATGCCCACATTTACAATATGAAATCTCATTTCTGGGTGTCCATTTTTGGGAGGGAGAAAAATTGTGTGATCTGAAAGTGATGGAGAGCTTCAAGTGGTTATTTCTTAAATTTTCAAAAGCTATTTTATTTTTTAATCACATCAAAACAATTTTTAACATTTTTTTTTAATTTCTAGTTTCAAATCTTTTTCTTCCCACTTTCTCCTTATCCCTCCTGAGATAGTAAGCAATTTGATATAGATTATACATGTTCAGTCATGCAAAACATATTTCCATAGTAGTCATATTGTGAAAGAAAACAGAAAAAAATTGAAGTAAAAAAAAATTATACTTTGATCTGCATTCAGACTCCATAAGTTCTTTCTCTGGAGGTGGATAGTATTTTTTATCTTGAGTCCTTTGGAATTGTCTTGGATTTTGGTATTGTTGAGAAAAGCCAAGATTCCGCAATTGTTTATCATATCATATTGCAGTTACCATGCACATTTTCTCCTGGTTCTGCTCACTTCACTTTGCATTAGTTCATTTAAATCTTTTGAGGTTTTTATGAAAGCATCCTGCTCATCCTTTTCAACACAACAATATACCACAACTTGTCCAGCCATTCTCTGATGTTAGAAGTGAGCCTAACTAACAAGCCCCCAACAGTGAGAAACATGCTCACCTTAAACAAAGAACAACACCTGCTGTGAAATCAGGAAAGTTTTTATTAATCTTTACATCTATTCCCCCTGAATGGACCAATAACCTCCCCAGTAAGGTTATAGGAAGACTGCCACACTTTCAGAAAAATGGAGCTTCTTATACTATTTTCGAACTTTGGATCTCCCATGACACTGTCCCCTGGCCATATGATTTTATATTCTCCTTTCTGATAGGCTTTTCCTCACACAGCTCATTGAGCCTGCACATTAGTTTCTAACCTCTAACTTGACCATGGGAACTTGACTAGGACTCTGGGGAAAAAGAACTTTCTTGTTTGTCACACCCAATGAATGGATATCCCTTCAATTTTCAGTTCTTTTCTACCACAAAAAGAGCTGCTATAAATATTTTTTTTGTGCAAATAAATACTTCTTTCATATCTACATATATATATGTATTTATACAATCTCTATATTTCTCTCTATATAGAGCTCTCCATATATATGTAGATATATATCTTTATCTATCTATCTATCTATCTATCTATCTATCTATCTATCTACACACATTCATATCTTTAGGATACAGACCTAATAGGGCGTTGCTAGGTCAAAGGGTAAGCCCAGTTTGATAGCCTTTTTGAAGTATTTACAAATTGTTCTTCAGAATGATTGGATCAGTTTACAACTCTACCACGAAGGCATCAGTGTCCCAGTTTTCCCTTATTTCCACAAACATTTCCCATTTTCCTTTTGTGTCATATGAGTCAATCTGATAGATGTGAGATGGCACCAGACAGATGTTTTAATTTGCAATCATTTAATATAAAATGATTTAGAGACTTTTCTCATATAACTATGGATAGCCTTGATTTCTTCATCTGAAAATTGCCTGTTCATGTCCTTTGACCGTTTATCTATAGAGGGATGACTAATACTCTTCTAAATATGACTCAGTTATCTATTTTTTTAAGAAGCAAGGCCTTCATCAGAGAAATGCTGTAAAAAAATTTTCCCCCAGTTTTCCTCTTTCCTTCTAATATTGGCCAAATTGGTTTTGTTGGTGTAAAAGCTTTTCTTTTTTTTACTTTCATGTGATGAAAATTATACATTATCTATCCTGTAATCCTCTCTATCTCTTGTTCGGTCATAATTTTTTCCCTTTTCCATAATCTGACAGGTATCTTATTCCATGCTCCCCTAATATACGTATGGTATTCACAGGGGATGGGATTCATACTGGACCCCTAAAAGGATCCCAAACCACCTGAACAAAATCATTCTTATCTGTATGAGCCACTGGGCCCATTTCAGTATAATCATTTTAACTGCCCTTTCATCGTGGCCCTCATTGTCTGCCCCTGGACCCACCCTAGGCTATTTCATCACTCAGTTCCATTTAAACTCATTCACCCTAGACTATTGGCCACTCCTTGATCACTTCCAGATCTTCCCACTATATTTTTCACTATAACAAGAGTAAGTCTTGTCTATCAATTGTGCAGATTCCTTAAAAATTTGGCCCTCTTGTTAATACAAGCATCAAATGCTCAGATTTTTAAAATCCAGTCAATAGCACATACTCACTAGGAATCCCATCCAACCCAACTTGTGTTTTAATAAAACTTGTCTCTGACTGAAAGAAGACGCGTTTAATTCTTTCTAGGCAGGACTCACATCTTTCGACCTTGAATTTTGGGATTCCCAGAACCCCTAGACCACAACAGTATTATCCCTTATGTTTAAATTAAGTACCAATTTTGATCTTATCTTAGTAGACAGTATGAAATATTAGTCTATACCTAGTTTCTGCCAAACTTTCCAATTTTCCCAGCATTTTTTGTCAAATAGTGAGTTCTTGTCTCAAAAACTGTCATCTTTGTGTTTATCAAACACTAGACTACTACTGTGTACTATGTACCTAATCTGTTCTACTGATCCACCCATCTATTTCTTAGCCAGAACTGGATTGTTATGATGACTACTGCTTTGTAATATACCTTGTGATCTGGTATAGCTAGGCCAACTTCCTTCACATTTCTTTTAATGCCCTTGATATTCTTGATCTTTTATTTTTTTAAATGAATTTCTGTTATATTTTGTAGTTCCATAAAATAACTTTTTGGAAGTTTGATTGGTGTGTTACTGAACAAGCAAATTAATTTAGGCAGAATTTTCATTTTTATTCTATTGTGTCAGCCTACTCATAAGCAATTGATACTTTTCCAGTTGTTTGAATCTGACTTTATTTGTATGAAAAGTGTTTTGAAATTTTGTTCATATAGTTCATGGGTTTGTCTTGGTAGGTAGACCCTAAAGTATTTTAAATTGTCTACAGTTATTTTAAGTAGAATTTCTCTTTCTACCTCTGGTTGGTGAACTTTTTTGGTAATATGTAGAAATGCTAATGATTTATGTAGGTTTATTTTACATCCTGCAACTTTGCTGAAGTTATTAATTATTTCAATTGATTTTTGGTTGATTCTCTAGGATTCTCTAAGTATACTGTCATATCATCTGCAAAGAATGGAAACTTCATTTCCTTTTTGCCAGTTCTAATTCCTTCAATTTCTATTTCTCTTCTTTCTGATAAAGCTAGCATTTCTAGTAACATGTTCAATAATAGTGGTCCTAATGAGGGCAGCTAGGTGACATAGTGAATAGAGCATTGGGCTGGGCGTCAGAAAGACTCACCTTCCTGAGTTCAAATCTGTCCTGAGACACTCACTAGCCATGTGACCCTAGAGAAGTAATGTTTGTCTGTTTCCTCCTCTGTCAAATGAGCTGGAGGAAGAAATGGCAAACAATTCCAGTATCTCTGCCAAGAAAATCCCAAATGGGTTCATGAAGAGTTGGATATGACTTAAAAATGACTGAGCAATAACAAAAAATGAACATCTTTGCTTCATCTCTTATTTTATGGGAAGGCTTCTAACTTATCTCCATTACAAATAATATTGCTAATGATTTTAAATAAATACTAAATTCCATTTATTCCTATAATTTCTAGTGTTTTCAATACGAGTGTTTTATTTTGTCAAAAGCTTTTTCTGTATCAATTTTTCTTGGTTTTATTATTGATATAGTTGTCAATTATGCTGATAGTTTCCCTAATATTGAATAGCTTTGCATTTCTGGTATAAAGCCTATCTAGTAATACTGTATTGTACTCATGATAAATTGTTTAATCTCCCTGCTAGTATTATATTTAAAATTTTGCATCAAATATGTATTAGGGAATTTGGTCTATAGTTTTCTTTCACTGTTTTCATTTTTCCTGGTTTAGGTGTCAACAACATATTTCTGTCATAAAAGGAATTTGGTAAGACTCCTTTTCTGTCTATTCTTCCAAATCATTTATACAGTATTAGAATTAGTTCTCTATATGTTTGGGAGAATTCACTTGTGAATTCATTTGCTCCTGGAGATTATTCTTTTATTTTAGGTAGTTCATTGATGGATTGTTCAATTTCTTTTCCTAAGATGAGGTTATTTAAATATTCTATTTCTTATTCTCTTAATTTGGGTAATTTATATTTCTATAAATATTCATACACCACTTAGATTGTTTTGTGTATGTATTTCTATATATACATAAACACATATACATTCATATATACATACATACATATACACATGCATATAATTGGGCAAATAGCTCCTAATAATTTGTTAAATCCATCTCCATTGGATGGATTTAACCCTTTTCATTTCTAGTATGGGTAATTTGGTTTTCTTCTTTCTTTTTTTTTTACATCAAATTAGTGAAAGATTTATCCATTTCACCTTTTTCATAAAACCTGCTCCTTGTTTTACTTATTAATTTAATACATTTCTTACTTACAATTTTATTAATTTCTCATTCAGACTTCCAATTTAGTGTTTAATTGGAAAAATTTTTTTTCTAGTTGAGTTCCCAAGTCATTGGGATTATGTTCTTTTTCCTATTTTATTAATGTAAGCATTCAGAGATACACGTTTTCCTTATTTACTGCTTTGGCTGCATACTCTAAATTTTGTTATGTTGTCTTACTTTTCTCATTCTCTTTAATGAAATTATTGACTATTTCAGTGATTTTCTCTTTTACCTACTCATTCTTTAGGATTAAATTATTTAGTTTCCAATTAATATTTAATGTCTCTTTCCATGACTTTTTATTGAATGTCATTTTTATTTTTATTATAATCTGAAAAGGATGCATTCAATATTTCTCTTTCTACATTTGGTTGAAGGTATTTATGCTCTAATACATGATCAGTGTTTTTTCTGTAGATTCCACCTACCATTGAGAAAGAGCTATGTTCCTTTCTATTCTCATTCACTTTTTTCCAGAGATCTATCACATCTAACTTTTCAATACTTCTGTTTATGTCTATCATCTTTCTTTTTGTTTTTATTTTTTTGACTAGATTTTTCTAGTTCTGAGAGAGCAAAGTTGAGCCTCCCTCCTCCCCAACTAATATAGTCTTATTGTCTATTTCATTCTATAACTCGTTTAACTTTCCCTATAAAAATCTGGATGCTATACCTTTTGGTGCATGTTTCATATTGCTATTTCTTCATTGTCCATGACATCTGTTAGCAAAATGTAATTTTCTTGCTCAACTCTTTTTTTCCTTTGTTCTCTGTATGTCTCTCTGATTCAAGTATGATTTTTTGTAAACTACATAGTGTAGGATTCTGGTTTTTAGTCTACTCTGCCTTCTACTTCTATTTTGTGGTTGAATTCATTCCCATTAACATTTATAGTTATGATTGCTAATTGTGTATTTCTTACTGTTCTATTATTTCACCTCTATTTATCTCTCTCTCTCTCCCCCTCCCTCTCTCTCCTTCTCTGTTTCTCTCTCTGTCTGTCTCTGTCTCTCTTTCTATCTCTCTCTCTGTCTCTGTCTCTCTGTCTTTCTCTCTGTCTCTCTCCACAAACACATACTCTGCATCCTTCAGCAAAAATATTTTACTTCTAACCACTGCCTCCCCGAATTTACTTTTCCTTCTATAATCTCCATCTCTCTATTTCTTTCCACTTACTTTCCCATGGGGTTAAATAGACCACTATCTTCAACTGAATATGTACATCATTCCTTCTTTCAGCCAATTATGATGATAGTAAGACCACCACTCTCTGTCCTCCCCTCCACTATAAATATGCTTTTGTAACTCTTTTGTATGAGATAATTTACCCCTTTTACTTTTATTTTTCCCCTTTTCCTAATGCATCCCTCTTTCTCACCCCTTAATTTTTTTTATGTGCTTTCATAGCAAACCATACCCTTGCCCTCTGCCTCAATAATAAGAAAGCTCTTAGGAGTTATAAGTATCACCTTCTCATGTAGAGAATGCAAACAATTTAAACTTATTGAATCCCTTATGACTTCTCCTTCTTGTTTATCTTTTTATGTTTCTCTTTGGTACTATATTTGAAAATCAGATTTTCTATGCAGCTTTGATATTTTCATCAGTAATGAATGGAAGTCCTCTTTTTCGTTAAATGATCATTTTTTATCCTCAGAAGGATAATACTCATTTTTGCTGGTTAGGTGATTCTTTGTTGTAATTCTAGCTCCTTTATTTTGCAGAATGTCGTAGTCAAAGCCCTCCAATCATTTAATATAGAAGCAGCTAAATTTCACATTTTCCTGAGTGTTGCTACATGATATTTGAACTATTTCTTGCTGAATATTTTCAATATTTTCTCTTTGACATGGGAGTTTTGGAATTTGGCTATAATATTCCTGGGAGTTTTCATTTTGGGATCTCTTTCAGGAGGTGATCAATACAGTCTTTCAGTTTCTATTTTACCCTCTGGTTCTAGTATATCAGGGTAATTTTCCTTGAATATTTTTTGAAATATGATGTTTACTCTCCCTTTTTGATTATGACGTTTAGATAGTCCAATAATTCTTGAATTATTTCTCCTCAATCCATTTTCCATGTCAGTTGTTTTTTCTGATGAGATATTTCATACTTTCTTCCTCCTATGATTTTGTTTTATTTTTTGTTTTATCTCTCATGGAGTTATTAGGTTTCATTTGCCCATTTTTAATTTTAAGGAATTAATTTATTCAGTGAGCTTTTGTATCTTCTTTTAAATTTGGTCCATTTTGCTTTTTAGGGAGGTGTTTCCTTCTGATAATTTTTGTGCTTCCTTTCTACTTTTTTGTTCTTCCTTTCCCATGCTGCTGACTCTTTTTTCATGATTCTCTTACATCATTGTCATTTCTTTTCCAAATTTTTCTTCTACCTCTCTTATTTGATTTTTTTAAGCTTCTTTTTGAGCCCTTTCAGGAGGTCTTTTTGAACCTGATGATAATTCACATTCTTCTTTGAGCCTTTGCATGTTGTTGTTTAAGCATTGTTGCCCTCTTCTGTGATTATGTTTGATCTTCTCTGTCACCATAGTAACTTTAAATGGTCATGTTCTATTTTTGTTGTTTGATCATTTTCCAACCTATTTATTGATTGAACTTTATATTAAATTTGGACTCTGCTCCTGGGTTGGAGGAGGTACTGTCTCAAGATTCAGATTTTTTGTGCTGCTGTTTTCATAGCTAATTCTTGTAACCAGTAAGTTTTTAGTTCTTCCATGATGATATAATCTAAGGAGAAGTGTGGTCTCTGATGTCCTGGCCTGTCCTCTTGTTTTTGAACAAACACAAGTACTCTTTCCCATCCTAGTACTGTAAGCAGTGTCCCCATTGGCCTGTAGTTACAAACTCCAGTTTGCTAGAGCTCCTCTTCTTCCTGGGACTGTGACCCCAAACCATGACCAGAATCCTGCGTGGGCAATGCAACAGAGCCCTGCATCAAGTACCAGTAATTTCCTTCTAACCAGAATTGTCAGAACCCTTACCATCTGCAGACTGGAAGCTCTAGATATCACAACTGCCTGATTTAGTTGTTACCAAAGCCTGAGTTGCTTATGGGGGTGTAGCCTGCACTAGACTGTCCTTCCCTCTTACCCCGCTGAGACAGATCTTTCCTGCCAATCTTCTAAGTTGTCTTGGCCTAGGACATATTTTTTCCTTTTGTTGGTTTTGCTGCTCCAAAATTCATTTTGAGGTATTATTTTAAAGTTGTCTGAAGGGGAATTTAGGAGAGCTCAGGTGAGTCCCTGTCTTTACCCCACCATCTTGGCTTTCCCCCCATTAAGTAGTTTGAAAAAACAATTGTAGCACCTTATACTAAAATTTGAGTGAGAAGAAATAGGATGGATTTAGATATGTAATAAAACACCTGGTAGGCAAGGAAGTTAGAACTAATTTCATTCATATAAGAGAACTGTATTCATTGAATTGTGTAATATCAGACTTCTGCCGTAAGAATATCTTATGTTTCTTGAGTAGATGGATTGATTGATTCATCCAAATATAAAAAACAATGCACTGTGTTCTAATATTTCTTTTAGGCTCTAATGTAGCACATATGCTGTGATATAGACATATTCAGTGTGATTACAGAAATTAATAGAGTGTGAGTTGGAGGCACTGGGACACCCTAACAGAGAAGGCCATTTGTATCAGTCCTTTTTGAAAGGAAAGGCATTATACATACATATCATTTATTGCATGTTCTTATTTTGTATTGATTGATGGCATGGGTGCCAGAAATTCCTGGGGAAAAATTCCCATCAGCTCTTCCCATCAGGCCCATGCTCTATGTAAACCAATGAATGTTAGCTTGTACATGTAATGATAAATGGTCCTGTTTGTATATAATGAAAAATAGGTAAAAGAAAGCAAGTGAAGCATCTCAACTCTGGTAAGCACCTAATAAAACCTGAGTGATTTATCTTAATAATAATAAATATTAAATAATAATAATTTTTTAAAAATGATAACAAAGAACAAGTTGTCATTGATATTGTTGTTTTCTTTAACAATTCTTTGGTTTTGTTAATCTCATCTAAGGATGGGGAACCTGTGGTGACCTTGAGGACACATGGGGAACTCTAGGTCCTCAAGTGAAGCCCTTCGACTGAATCCAAACTTCACAGAACAAATCTTCAAGGAAGTTTGGATTCAGTTAAAAGACTGTATTTGAGGACCTGGAGGGCCGCATTTGACCTCGAGGCTGCAGGTTCCCCACTCCTGATCTAATCTTTCTATTGTCTCTTCAGAGTTCTAAAATTGAACCAGAACCTCTTAAAAAGGCCTCCCTTCTCAGTTTGTATCCAGGTTCCTCTAAGTACTCCTCATTTCCTTTCAGCCCATCATGGCTCAGCAATCAGGCTGAGGTAGATAACAACACATTTTCAATTTTCACTCTGCAAGCTATAGTACTGCTTAAATAAGTACTAAACATCTGTTGAATATATCTCTTAATGGGTTAGAGTGTTTTGACAGATACTGATGAAATCTGTGCTCACAAGCAACTCTCACCCTAAGTGCACATGTTTTGACTGTGCATACATCAGTGCTCTCAGTACAGACATCTCAGGCACATCTTGCACTGATGATATTCAGAGCTTGTGATTAAGGAGTGTCTAGCTTATAAAAGAACTTGCATATTTTGGTAGATGGGCTGCTAGTCTGTATCCAGACCATTAATAACAATAGGCACACACTTTCCTTTCATAAAGTGGTACTATACAGCTCTAAATCATAAAGCTCTGAGACCTCAGAAGAATCTAAAATACACAGAACCTAAAAATCAGTGGGAAAAGGTCAGCACAAAGTGCATGTAAGTAGGCCATAGCATGACACCAGTGATGACTGTTTCAAGAATGTGTGTCACTTGAAAAAGGGATTGTCTCAGCTATGTGATGCAAATGAGAGACAATGGATTTATCGGCCTCATAATGCATTCAGAGCAGAGGAAGGCCCTCCATTTCATTGGATGAATCCCCTTGGAAGAGTTAATGAAAGACATGGATAAAGGTCACACAGAATAAAAAGCAAAAAGGAACTGTGATCTGTTTCAGTGGAATGGTATCTCAGAGATGAGATCACAGATCATAGACTCATAGATTTCAAGTTCAAAGGGACCTTCAGAATGATCTAGTCCAACTCCTTCAAATATAAGGAAGCTAGGTGGTATGGCAGATAGATCAGTGAACTTGGAAACAAAAAGACCTGAATTTAAATCTTTCCTCAGATACTTTCTAACTGTGTGACCCTGGGTGAGTCACTTTGACCTCTGCTTTGGTTTTCTTGTCTCAAAAAATGAAGATTATACCTATCTCTCAGAGTTGTTATGAGGATTAAATAAGATAACATTTGTAAAATGTTTTGCAAACCTAAAAATGTTATGTAATGTTAGCTGTTAATATACTTAGAGAATCTATCTTCTTTTATTGACTACTAGCTTTTCATTCCATGCAAGCCTTGTTTATGTCTTGCCTTGGAGGAAATCCATCCAATGAGCTGGTGGACCTTCCTCTAGTTCTTTCAATAGCTCTGAAGTTCTGATAGAACATAAGACCCATTCATTCGTTGTCTCTCATTGTCATTAAGCAAGACTGGCTTCTCTAGAACTTTGGATTATAATGACTTTATAAAAGGAAAACAAATTTCATTAAAGATAAACAAGAAAGATGAATTCTATATAAGGGCTATTATCATTAGAGTTATTGTTATTCTTAGCTTGTATAATGTTTTAGAATGTCATTCAGAATTAAAGTCAGAGTTCTTCCTAACATGTCAAAGGAGCTTCACCTACCTATCTATTTATCTATCTATCTATCTATCTATCTATTTATCATCTATCTATCTGTTGATCTATCTATAGCTGTCTGTCCATAAAATATCGATACTCAGATTGGTTCAAATCACTTATGGCATCACTGAGACTTTAGGGACAATTGTCATGTTTATGCAAGACTAATCATTGGCTAATGTCAGTGATTGCCCTAGTCATGGCTTTCAAAGGCGTCAGCATGTTAAGAACCTGGGGAAGGCATACTTACCATGTTGGTCCATCCAGTTTAAAATGATGTCAAGGAGTTTTTCAAAAGTAGATTGGACAATCTCGGAAGTTCATGAGTTCTTGTTCTTTTGTGTTGTTTAAGTAAAAATGGAATGATTCTTGTCAGAGATAGTACAGAGAACATTCTTTCTCAGGTATATGTTGGGTCCTCTCTAAGGTTCTCTCCACCCCTGGTATCCTGTGACTCCAAAGACTACATCTCCTTAAGTATTTCCTTTCCTCTGTGGCCATTCAGGCTTCTTTTTTGCCAAACTTTGCTCCAGTTCTTCGCAGTTCATCAAGGACCCTTGATTCTGGTTTCATTAGTTTAAATTCATGGAACAAAAAGTCTGTCATGGAATCCCAGAATTTGAGGGTTGGGAGGGAGGTCAGCAGCCATCTAGCTCAATTTACACAGGAAAAAAATCCTTGCTATATGATAAACAGCAAGAGCAATAATTCCACAGAACTCATCTGGCCATTTGGTCAGTTATGGTTGTTTATTAATTTTCAGCCCTGTCTGATTCTTCATGACACCGTTTCCTGGAAAATGAGTGGGGTTTGCCATCTCCTTCCCTAGTTCATTTTATAGAAAAGGAACTGAGGGAAACAGGGTTAAGTGACTTGCATAAGGTCACTGTAGCACCAATGCAATACTCACAGCGCCTACGGTAACTATGAATATGCCAGCACACTTCTGAATAACAAAATATAACAGACTCTCCACATGGAGGTCAGAACCAAAACATGTATTCAAATACCAGAAAGCCAAATCCCAACATCAAAAAAGCAAATCGATCACAGCAACAAAGAAATCTATACAAATAACAATGCAGGGGCACTACCATTCTTGAGCCTTCCCTCTGTTAGGTTTCCCACAAACCAGCTCCCTTAAATAAATCACAGTCTCCTTTAAACAAAATCACAAGCAAGGTCTCCCACTTATGCTAGTTTACTGCCTCCTCCCCCTTTCCAAGCTCTGACTGCTCTGACTCACTTCCTCTTTCATCCATTCAGCAAACTCCTCCTACCACAGACTCTATGTGACTCAGACATCCATGTGACCTGCCTGGGTCACATGGGTCTTTTAATGGATGGGAAAGATCTTCCCATTTAAATTACCATTACAGTCACACAACCAGTAAGTATCTGAGGTCAAATTTGAATTCAGGAAGATGAGGCATCCTGACTCCAGTCCCAGCACTCTATTCAGTATGCACCCAGCTGCCCACATTTGGTCAGTAGCTATAGGCTTTGATCGGCACAGCTGGTCTTTAGTGTTCTATAGCCTCAGTGAACCTCAGATAGTACAGTTTATGTGGCAGGCACCATTTCAGCTGTATCATGTTTGACACTGATTATATCTTTCCTTGCTTTTCACCCTCTTCCCTTTTCAAAAATCTCCTTCAAGTGCAAAGGTCAAGTCTTGTCCATTTGTTTGCTCTTAAATTGGATGATTACACAAGAGATATGAGTACCCTGGAGCTATTCTTGCTATCTATCTAAAGGTCAACAGTCTTTTATGTCCATGAAGCAATACCACTGCCTTCTTATCTTGAAACAATCCAAGAGATGTCATATAACACATTTCACCCTATTTGTCAAACCAAACAATTCTGGGTGCATGTTATGTTAGCTAAGGAAAGTTGGAGAGGGCATCAAGTACAAGTAAAATGCTCCAAGTTCAGAGATTCTATACTGGGAAAAAGGTCCCAAGAAATGATCTTGGAATGCTAAACGTATTTGAATGGGCTCAGGTCCTGCCTCTGGTACCAGCTCTTTGACTATAGGCAAATAGGTCAGTTTCCCTGACCTTCAGTTTTCTTATCTATAAAACAAAGACAATAATTCCTATAGTTCCTACCACACCTAGTTCCAACCTCACAAGTTTATTTTAAGGCTTAAATGAGATCATATATGCAAAGCATTTTGCAAATTTAAAGCCCTATATAAATGGAAATTTTGATTATTATGATATTTGGTGTAGAGTTTTATGGACTGAAGCTATGATTTCAGTAGTATTAGGTATTATATATAGCATAGCCCAGTGGAAGGAATACAAGCTCTAGAGTCAGTTCCAATTCTGCCTCTGATGTTAATGACTGTATCACCTTTGGCACATCACTTAATATCTTTAGGCCCCAATTTCCACACTTGTAAAGTGAAATATTTGCACTGGAAGACCATAATGACTCCTTATAGTTCTTATAATCCCAGTATGAAGACCTCCTCTATCAGTGCAAAGTTGACTCTAAAACTGACAGTGCTGAAGAGTTGACTTAGTCATGAAAATGTTAATACAGTTTGTCAGTGGCCATACAACCATGCCATTCTTATCATTGCTATTTTTTTTGATGATACTTTTATCTTCCCCAATCTCTACTGATCATTAATACCAGAAAATTTTGGGATTCATCTATTCAAAAAATCAACTGGTTTGTAAAGCGATCTAGTCATTTAAAACCGATTACTTGATGTCTTCCACTTTCTTCTATTACTCCATGCCCAGCACCTCCCGAAACCTGGATCTCAAATGTCTATCCCACAAACCAAGCACAGGCTTAAAGTTAATCTAAGATGATATTGCAAAAGTGTAGAGTGAGACTATCTATGGAACAGAATAGTGTGTAGATCTAACACTTATTTATCAAATATATCATGCTAAGTCAGAGAATATCTCTGTGCTTCAGATTTCTCATATGTAAAGTGGGAATCAATTTATTGCACTATCTTCCTCACTAGGTTGTTGTGAGAAAAACACTTGTGATGTATTATCTACAGTAAGTATAAGTAACTACTAAAGTAATAATTATTAATTAATATAAATGTAATTAGTTACAATTAATTAAGCTTGAGCAAAAGAAACAGAATTTTTATTTACAAACTTTGTTGTGCAAGTGGGAGGAAGAATCTTGATGTATGCTATAATGTAAGAGTGTTAATGATATCTAATAACTTGTTTAAACTACTCTACTTGTCCATTTGCCTGGGGACAATATATTGTGATCAACTATGATCACATGTGTAGGCACTTGAATGACATTGGCCAAGCCCAAGGAATGAACTGTGGCCTTCTGTCAATCGAACTCCAGGTTAGGAGCCTAAGGAGTCTTCAGAAATAGTTCAATAAGTAACAGGGTGATTCTGAAAGATCAAAATTAAAACACACCTCATTCCTTTTGGTTAACAAACATTAAATGACAAAAATTAAAAGTGACATATACTGTCAGTTACAATTACTCAATTAAATTTGCTAAACAGTTTTGTTTTGTTTTTTATGGGAAGCTACCATACTAGGGGAGATGTTGGTTTTTGTTGGGAATTGACTGACATGCCAAGGCAAAAATATATAAATAAATTCCAATTTTACAAGCATCTGACTAGCTAAAGGGTTAACGCAGGGTTAGAACATGTAATCTAATTTTATAATTTTGAAAAATTATTCATAATTACCAAAAAAGTTGTAAAACATAGAGTAAACACAAAGCAGGGAAAAGCTAGGAGAAGTAGAAATAATATTTAAGGTTCCTAGGCAAAAGGGTTGACTGCACTAACCACTGAAATCCAATAGATATGATAGCCATTTACTCACTAAAACTATTATCTCATGATTGCTGTTGAATAAAATGTATGTTTTTAACCACAGAAACATTATATTATGTCCATGATACCCAAATGAGACTTCCACTAGTATCTAATAGCAGGTGAAGTCTTATAGGAAAGAATTGATAATAGTTCAAATGCCAGTAGTATAAAGAATGGTCTAGAATTGCCAAAGTCAGGCACATAGTAAGTATATGAAAATGCTTCTTGAATGATGGAGAGTAAAGATTGTGGGATAAGGAGAGGGGAAAGAAGGGATGGTAAGCTACAGAGTATGTGTGTGTGTGTGTGTGTGTGTGTGTGTGTGTGTGTGCATATACACATACACACACACACATATATATATAAAGATATTCTTTCTATATATGAAATTTAAAATATGAATATATAAATATATATGAAATTGAACATAAACAATTACCCATTTACATAAATTTTGTAATCATTTTCATGTATACCTGTATATATATATATACATATATACACACATACATGTGTATATGTATGTATATGTGTGTGTGTATATACATATGCACACACATACATAATCTTATGCTACATAAGTAGTTCTGGCACTCAGTCATTTATGTAGAGATGATGCCTAAATCATTGAGAGCTGAGGAGGTCACGTGAGAATATAAAGAAGGGTACTGACAAGATGTTATAGTCTGATATGGGAATTTAGGAGTTTTGGATCATGGATATGTAGGTGATAGTGAGATCAAGAGGATTATTATTTCTATGTATGACTGAGGTGAGTGAAGGTGGAGGTTATAAGAAATCAGTTTGTTGGTACGACAGAGAAAATAAAAAAAAATTATGGCTTTTCTGAAAAACAGATGAGGGGGAAAGAGAAGAGAAAGAAAATAAGAAAGTGAATTAGTGAGAGATATCCATCTGGGAAAAGGAAGAGGAAAGACAGGTAATGGAGAAGATATGGATAAAGCAGAGTAAGAATGAAGAAGACAAGAAAGCAAATAGCTTAATGAGAACAGGAAAAATTGTGAGAGAAAAGAGACGAGAAAGGACACAATTAGAGTGGAGGTTAATTTAATTTCAAGTTATATAAAAATATATATACTATAGATTGAAAACAATAAGGGAGTTAAACTAAATATCTTCTTTTTAACTCTAAAATTCACTATCTACGATTTTAGGTCAGGCTCTCATTGACTCCATCATAGATTTATAGAATTTCTGGATTAGAGGAAATTTACCTTTCCAGAAATTTTTTCCTTTAGCTCCCCAAATAGTAATCTTTCAGCCTCTACTTGAAGACCTCTAGTAAGGCTAACTCACTGCCCGTGAAGGCAGCCCATTCGATGCTTGGGCAATCCTAATACATGCCACTCTATCTCCCAACTCTCAGCATTTTCACTGGCTTCCCTCCATGCCTAGAATTCTTTCCCTCCTTATGCCCATCTCTGGCTTTCCTGGCTTCCCTCTTCTGCAAGAAAATTTTCCCAGTCCTCCTTATTCTTAGTGGTGACCCTCTGAGATTAGACTACACACACACACACACACACACGTATGTGTGTATGTCTGTATGTGTATACATACACATACAGACATATACAGATATATATGTATATGATATATATATATATATATTATTGTTATATAAGGACTTATTTGTTTGCATATTGCCTTTACCATTAGACTGTGAACTTCCTGATAGCAGAGATTTTGGCTTTGATTTTCTTTTTCTTTTCTTTGTATCCCCAGATCTTAGAACAGTGTCTGACACAGAGTAAGTGCTAATCAATGTTTGTTGAATGAATGACTGTTGTACTGTGCTCACACTAGTATCTCCTTTCTTTGAATTTCTAACACAGGTAGCATACATTTCAACCATTATATCCCACAGAGTCTTAAAAAATGCAAACCACATGGTGAGAATTCAAACATTTTTCTGTTAGATCATTGGGGAAGAAGACATTGATAGATTTTCCTTAAAATGAAAGGTTTCGTACTTCACTGAAGTATTGGTGTGTATGTATGTACATATAGGTATGTATGTATATATATAAATATACACACACATACATATATATATCTCATAATAACTACTTGAGTGAGAAATTTAAAAGTAAGCTGTTAAAGCACTACCCATTTAAGATCAGTCATTGAAGGCCTCTGACATTTCAAAATTGGATTGGCCTACTCCGGCACTCTCCTAGCTTTTTTTTCCCCATTCATTCTTCTTTTTCAGTTAATCTGCATACTTCTGCCATATAATTCTTCTAAATCACTGCTTTTAACTTGTGACTCCTCTTAAGAACCTACAATGACTCATCTTTGTTTACAACTGTGCAACACAATCTATTGTGTTACAAGGTTTTCCATAATCTTGCCTCATCCTTTCTACTCAACTTGACTTCCAATTGCAATGAGGCTCACATCCTCCACTCCAATCAATATGGTATCCTTACTGTTCCCTATGTCATTCTTATCATTTCTGAATCTTTACTCAGATCACTGACTCCCTGTCCCATAGTTTCCATACCCCAATCCCAAGATTATATATACTACCCCATTCCAATGACCTATTTAAATCCTATGTGTATTTTCAGGCCCAATTTAAGCCCCAGTTCTTATATTTAACAATATACTTATTTGGGAGGAATAAAAAAATGTTAAATGTAAAGATGTCTTTATTAACCTTGAATCTTATTTATCAGAATGCATGTATTAAGCAGAGCAGGAAAATAATGTTTGTCAAATAAATGAATTAATGAATGAAAAGTTAAATAATAGAGCAAGCCTTCACATTTATTAAAATAGTGAACATATTACCAGTTTGGAGAACCTTTATCTTTGAGTATTTAACAGAAAATAGTTATGTGGCTAACTTGTTTTTATGATGACTAAAGGACCATACTTTTGAGGGCCCCTCTAATCACTAGTTTCTCTGCCTGAACTGATTGCTATTTGTAGGTTGTCTGTGGCCATCCACACCTCTTATAATCTTAATGCCTCTATCTTTGTCACATTTCTCCTGTAGTGCTTTAAGAAGTTCCATGTTCTTCTCTGGCTATTCTTTGATTTCATTTTCCAGAAGGTGAGGGAGGATCCCTTTCTCTCCCTACGTTATATAGTAGCCCACCTCCTACCACTTCTGTGACTAACCCCTTTTTACCTGTTCTCTCGGGGACTTCATTTTCTAACATCCTTCCCTGGTTTTCGCTTTATCATAAAAAAACTGCATGTTCTTTTTGTAGAGGTGATACTTTTAAAATCTTCCCCCAGTAACTCTTAGCATGACTTTGACTTGTATTTTAATATCGTCCCTTCTCTTTCATTCTTGTGCTTGTATTTATCCATCCCAATTCCAACTGAGCTGTTGATGAATTTGGAGTGGGCCAAATAATCTTGTGCTGGCCCCTGTGAAATTGACCATTTCCTAGATAACATGCAACTTCCCTTTGCTAAGATAATGGAACATGGCTAGGCATTGGTTTTGAAAGGAAGATGTTATTTGATTTCAACGTTACACATATAGCTTAAATGTATATAATAGAAGGCTGTTCTCATTCTAACTTGACTGCCAATCAAGTTGCAAGCTTAACCACTACTTGTCAAATTTTTCTAAGGTCCAGTCTTGATTTGAATCTCTTATTTCCCTCCTTCTGATATCCATGCAATGGAGGGCACCATATTTATTCTATACAATGCAGGTCTATGCTGTGTAAGGCAGTTAAGGATGCTGGTCATCTAGCAAAGGATATTTAGGGTAAGAGACAGGCTCAGATGTTTTAGACAAAGAAAAGGGAAGAGGGTTCAGAGTGGGAGGGTACAAAAGAGAGGAGGATAAAGGGTACACTAGCTAGTTACAAACACATGCTTATTATTAAGTAACTAATGTGTACAAATGGAGATATGTCTATTATCCTCAACAAATTTATAATCTAACTGTAAAGATAGCATAGGAGATTGTGGAATCATAGAATTTGGAATAAAAATGGGTCTTATTCAGGGTGTCCCAAAAGTCTTAGTGCAATTTTAAGGTTTTACAGGTTAAAATTTGGGGGAACATCTTGTATAGTATAATATCTTGTCTGCCTCCCTCCCCATCTTATAAATGAGGAAACTGCAGCCCAGAAAAGTGAGTCAATGTCACACCATTCATTGTTTGAATAATTATTTGTCATATAGATAAACATAACATTTATGTTTATCTATGCATAATAAATAGAATAGATATATATTCATCTATATGATATATAGTAAAATATATGATAGATAATCTGCATAATTTTGTTCTATATATTAGCTACCAGATCCTTATCAAATAAATTTTATGGAAAGAATTTTTCCCAGTAAATGGTGTCTCACTTATTCTAACCACACTAATATTGTACATATAATAGTTTTCAATTTCATGTAACCAACATTTTCTATTTTATTTTATTTATTTTGGTTCCTTTTTATTAATTTATTTGTTTCCAGTTTTCTACAATCATTTCCATGGGTCATAGGTTTCCCCCTTCCCTCCCCCTGGTCACTTTCTACCTTATCAGGAAACATTTTAAATATCTATTCTGTGCCAGGCTTCATGCTAGGTACTGAGGATACGGAGGTATAAATGAAACAGTCCCTGCAATCAAAGAATATATATTTTATAGAAGACACTTGTACTCATAAAAGTATATAGAATAATAAATACAAGGTAATTGGGAGGATGGATCTAGTGATTGGAGGAATCAGGAAAAGCTTTGTGTGAAAACATAGTCATTGATTCAGAGCTTACTTCTATAATTTCCTTTATCCTTTGTTTGCAGGAGAATCTTTCCTCTACCCACAGTTAGGAAAGGAACCTAATATCAATCTCGTCTTATGTTACTGTGATGTGACCTCTAATATTTAGCTTATATATCCCCTTTCAGTTGTTTGTGCTATGGTATGTGGTACTGTGGTATATATTTGTGACATTAATCTAAACATAATTGTTTCCAAAAATATCATGCAGATTTCCTAGATATTTTTGTGAAAAAAGCAGGTCTTCCTCAAATAATGTTAATGTTTTCTTAGGGTTATTGAACACCAAGTCAGGTAGATTTTATCCTCCAGTCAGTAAGCAGAAGCACCGGGATTTGGATGAAAGCTCTTTGACTACAAATTTAATCATCTTCCCCTGACACCATGATATATAAGAAAATAAGAAAAAATATAATATAGCAAAGGACATTGATGATGTCATTGAATTTTCTTTCTTTATTTTTTTGTTGAGGCAATTGGGATTGAATGACTTGAAGGTCGCACACCTAGGTGTTGTTGGATTTTAGAAGAGAGAGACAGAGACAGAGAGCTACATCACTAGTCCTTTCCCAGCCCTCATGGGAGGACCTAAGACCAGGGCTGGGAGACCCAGATTTCTTGGAGCTGGTGGTAATAGGGGGTCAAACCTGGTGATCTGTCAGTCTGAGCACCTTAATAAAAGGGATGGATAAAAAGCCAAGGTGGTAATGATAAGGATGATGTTGATGATGATGGCAGTTAGCACTTAGTTTTCACCTATGTACCAATCCCTGCGCTAAACACTACAAATATTATCTTACTTGATTTTAACAATAACTCTGAGAGATAGGTGTGATTATGACACTCCTTTTACAAGTAAGGAAAATAGAATTTAAGTTATTTGCCCAAGATCATGTAACTAGTCAGTGTCTGAAGACAGATTTGAACTCAGGTCTTCCTGAGTCCAAATCCAGTGGTCATCCATTATGCTCTGTAGTCTCCCATGTTATTAATATTTAATAATTCTAAGATCAGAGGCACTAGTTCCTAGATAACTAATTCAACATTCTGGGAGTTCTTTAGTATCAAAATATGCTGCATATGTTTCAAAAACAGGAACAAGAGAATTTTGGAGTTCCTTTTTTTTCTCCTTGGTTGGATGGACTCTAAAATGATTGACCTTCACTCAGTTATGTAAGATGCCTGGCACTAGGCTCAGAGTTTCCACTTAAGGATCCTTATGATAGAAAAGCATGCTATCTTGGGGCATGCAGGCTCAGCTGTCTAGGTTGATATCTCAAAAATGAGACCAAACATCCAATCTAATTGTTCAAGAGCACCAGTGGTATGGAGAATTTCAGTGACTCCCATCAACATAACCAGTTCTGATGGTGATCCATTCCTCAGTGCTGACAGCCTGCAGAACAAATCCAATTGCAGCAGGGTAAAGGTGTTGCATTTCTTTAAGGAAAATTGTGTGGCATTTTAATTTCAACCATGGCTTTTAGAAAGATGTATTTCTCAGCCAGTTTCTCCAGTGACATGATTGATTACCCCACAGCACTGACAACCTTAAAGTGAGTGGGGAAGAAAATAAATAATTTTCATCCATTATCCAAGTAAATTGTCAGTAGAATTTGGCAAGTACTTTAAGGAACAAACCCCTTCATACCAAAGATAATGGGCTTTATAAATCAGTTAAACAAAAGCAGAGTTTTAGGCCTAAATTATAGTATGATAAATCAATGTAAGAATTCACTGTAGCAAATTGTCTTAATTGAACTTGGGCCTTTACAGAAGCACAATAAAAAAATATAGTTAATAAAACATGGTAGGCTTCATATAGAGAGGTAGTATTGTACAGTCAATAGACAGCCAATATTGAATTCAGGAAAAATCTTAATCTGACAAGAGGTTCCCAAAGTCAGAGGTTCCCAAAATAGGGCATACCACTCCCTGAGGAGTGCTAGAAAAGGGGGAAATCTCAGGTGCAATTTTGGGGGGCATCAAATAAAAATAAGGAGATAATGGAAGCATAAGGAAAGAAGATAAGAAAATTTTGGAAAACCATTTATACATGTTTTATCTGTTCTATAGCAGAGTTAAAGTCATATTGATTACATTATTTTCCAAATAAGCACACAAAATGCAAGCTATAACTGAAAAGTGTGTCTAGTCCAGTGGACAGATCTTACAAGCAATTGTTGGCAAGCAACTGTGCTGTGCAAGTCCAGAAGAAATATGTGCACATGATAACTAATACTATTTGGTTACATGATGTAATATTGTTTCATCAAAATTTTGATGCAAGGAAAAAGCACAAATTTACAATAAATTATTAAGATGCATCATTTAAAAAAATCTTATTTTTTTGAAATGATGCAAATTAAAAAAACACCAAAACATTAAAATGGTTAAGGCAAGTAGATTTCCAGGGGGATGCTGAGTATTTTTTTTAAAAAGAGGGCAGTAGGCCAAATAAGTTTGGAAACCTCTGGTCTAAGTACTGCTTCAGACACACATGAGTTGTGTGTACAAGGACAACTCATTTAAGCTCCCAGTGCTTCAGAGAATTCTTTAGACCATAAATTACAGGGATACTCAGGTGTATCTCTGGAGGGAGAGCTCCATATTGGGAGTTCTCCAAACTGATGAAATCACATGTCCAGAATACTGTCCCTCCCCCCAAAAAGTTTCTCATAGGCCTATATCTTTCCATTATGTTTAATGTAAGACATTAGATGATATATTTAGATATGTCCCTGCATAAAAATCATTAAATATGCAAGTTAAGGCCACTGAACCAATAGGACAATCACATTTTGGAATAATGTTGCTGCCTGTTAAAAAGTAGCTTGTGTGCTGGGGACAGCTGCCTTCTGTCCCCACTGCAGTACATAGTAAATCACTTTTCCTGCAAATTATCCTCTTCCCTCCATTCCTCTTGCTTTTTAATGGGCTCTATACAATAATGCAATTGCAACAGCTCCAACAGCCTTTACAAAACAATCCTAATCACTCGTTTTTGGTGCTGCCTTTTAATAGAAGTGGCACAAGGTGTTATTTTCACCCTTTTAACAGCAAATTCTTTATTTTTCACATGGGTCCATTTATAAATGTCTATCACACATTTTTGAGCCATTACCATTCACACATTTGCTAATTGTTTTTTATTTTTCTGAGTTTTTAGCCTCAGATGGTTTCTATCCATCTGTTCTAGCCAAACCCTTTCATCAAGTGAAAAGTCCCTCCAAATAATTTCCCAACACCTTCTCTAAATTGTCGCTCCCTTTGTATCATGGCATTCTTATTTTCCTCTTGGCAATCCATTTGAAATATTTTTCTATGACTGCATTCTGCCGGAAGGAAAAACCATTTTCAGAGAGACGCACTTCAGTCACACTTGCAAAAAGGAGGCACCCAGACAATTGCAGACCTATGGGACATTACCTATTTGTCGGAGGCAACTGAGGACAATTTTCCCTTGTCATGGCCATCCACTTTTCTTAAATTTCTTCCACAGTGGGGGAGGATTTCCACAAGTGAATGAATAGCAATAGATCACACTGATTTAGCAAGTCACAGGCTGCAAAACTGAAGCTGTAAAGTCCGAGTGCCTGGGTACAAATCCTGACTGTTACCTGTTATCTGTGTCACTTTAGGGAAGTGTTCTGAGCCTCAGTTTCTTTATCTGTAAAATGAAGCAGCTAGACCAGATGACCTTAAGGTTCCCTTTGGACTCTAAATATAAGATTCTATGACTGATTTCTTAACATTTCAGTAGATTCCTACCCTATATAGTAGCTAGGGCTGGCATTACTATTATTTTTGGAAATATGGAAATTGAGACACAAAGAATGTGAGCTTACTTATTTTACTTACCAACTTATGAAGTAAGAAAGACAACAAATTTCAGATCGAACACTCTAACCTGACTTTGGACTCCAGGTCCAGTGATCTTTTTCCTACATCAATCGTACTACTTCTCAGCCCATATTACATGCAAAACACATACTATTCAAAACATAGAATACCATAATGTGCCTATTTATTGACTGATTTAACAAGCTACCCTTCTTCGCTGTTATATCCCTAAAACCTTTCTTTTTCACCTGTTTTTTCCAGTATGGATGTTTAATTAGATTTCCTCTGTTATGAATTATATCTCATTGGTATGGGAAGCCAGGTAGAGCAGTGATAACCTAGGTGGCACAATAACATGGAGGTAAAAGTACCTGAGTTCAAATCTGGCCTCAGACATTTACCAGTTTTGTGACCCTAGATCCTATTTAGACCCTAGATAAGTCACCTAACTCTGTTTGCCTTAGTTTCTTATCAGTAAAATGGGCTAGAGAAAGAAATGGCAAACCACTCCAGTCTCTTTGCAAAGAAAACCCCAAATGGGGTCATGGAGAGTCGATAGGACTGAAACAATTCAACAACAGCCAATATATTGCATCAAAAATTTGTAAATGTTGAGGGGGTCAATGCAATTATTACAAAGTGATCTATTAAGAAAGTAATTTGGAAAACCTCATCATTTCATTTTATTTGGACTTTCTGGAGGACATCTTGCATGACATACAAGATGTAAAGTCAACTTTTACCTCCCTGTTTTATATTGTTCTCTATGTTAATACTCAGCAAATCTTTAAAAGTAATTTTCTCAGTAACCACTACAGTATGGAGACATAAATATCTCTCATAGTTTTATATGACTTTGTAAAGTAAGAGACACTTTGCTCTTAAAGCTACTCACGATTCTGACTCTAGCCTATATTTCTAGGGTGATAATAGACACATTTTGATTAGTGTAAATGATGAATCCCATTAAGAGGGCCCATTATTCAAATGTTCACTGTATATTTGTATTGGACTAGAACCAATGAACGTATTTGACATAAATATTTTAAATTCAAATACATGCTACTGCTTGTACATGATTCATTACTTGCACTAATTGGGACCTAGTTATAAAATTTATCTGACTTACTTTACGCTCCTATGAACCTATTCTACTTATTTGTCCAAATACATGACATTCTATTACCCATCTCTTTGCCTGGGCCCATGTTGTCACCTGTACCTTGAATACTTTCTCTACTCACTTTGATTTCTCCAAATAACTATCTCCTTTCAATGCTCATCTCAAGAATCACCGCCATCAAGAGTCTATTACCTCAGTTTTTAGTGTCCCTTCATCATTATGTGTTTATTTTATATGTTCTTCTCTGTGAATATGTTGTAGCTCTCCTTCCTTCCCCAGTAGAATGTATGTCCATGGAAGTGGGAACCCATTCTTGGAGTGTAGACCCAGTGCTTAGTCTGGCAATTGGGCACTTAATGATCATTAATTTATAAATTTGTCGGTGAAGGGTAAAAAATAAATTAGATGGTGAATAAAGTGCTGAGCTTAGAGTCAGAATGAGACAGATTCAAATCCTGATTCTGACTAGCTGTGTAATCCTGGACATGACACAATGTCCTCTATGGTCCCTTCTAACTCTACATCTATATCCTTTGATAAGATAAATTTTGCTCCACTGAGTCAAATGTTCCTTAAAGGGGATCATATGATTGATATGACAATGGAGTAGTTGTTTTTTGCAAATATTTTCAATACGGAAGACAAACAGCAAAAAAAAAAAATAAGGAATTATGTGCCCACAGTAAAATTAGTAAGGTTAAATCCATGAGAAAAGAAGACAGATACATTGTACCAGGTTAAAAAAAAAATTCAGGGTGGAGTCAAAATGGTGGAGTAAAAGCAGAGACCTGCTTGAGCTCTCCTCCCAAACTCCTGAGAAACCTGTAAAAATGACTCCAAATGAATTGTAGAGCAGCAGATGCCACAAAATAACACACTGAAGTTTATTTCCAGCACAAGGTAATTTGCAAGGTTGACAGGAAGAGTCTATTGCACCAGATTGGGACAGAAAACAGTTCATCATGGACCACACCAGCATAGAAAGAGATGGAGCAGGCCTTTGGGGCCGGAATCACTGGAGGTTGCTGTGGTTTCCAGAGTTCTTAAACCACAAATACCAAAAACAGTTTTGAAGGACAATGAGAAGAGTTTTTCACCTAACTGAGAGAGGAGCATGATCTAGCCCTAGCCCCAGTTCCAGGGCAGTGGCAGCCACTGCTGAAGCAGAGGCAGCTTCTGGAGCCCTCCATTTAATAAAGAGCAAAAAGTCAAGTAATTGACTGGGGAAATAAGCAAACAGGGGAAAAGAAACAGACTATAAGTTCTTACTTGCTCTGTGAAGAGGTATCTTCTTACGTCATTGGTGACAAAGCAGATCAAAACATACAACCAGAAGAAGACAAAGAAGCCAAAACTCCTGCATCTAAAAGCCTCCAAGAAAAATATTAATTAGTCTTAGACCATGGAAGAACTCAGAAAGGATTTTGAAAATCAAGCACTTGAAGTAGAGGAAAAATTGGGAAGAAAAATCACAGTGATGCAAGAAAATCATGAAAAATGAGTCAACAGCTTGCTAAAGGAAACTCCCCAAAATACTGAAGAAATAACACCTTGAAAATTAGACTAAATGGCAAAGGATGTTCAAAAAGCCAATGAGGAGAAGAATACTTTAAAAAGCAGAATGTGTCAAATGGAAAAAAGAGGTCCAAAAGCTCACTGAAGAAAATAATTCCTTCAAAATTAGAATAGAGCAAATGGAAGCTAATGATTTTATGAGAAATCAAGAAATTACAAAACAAAGTTAAAATAATGAAAGACAAACAGAAGACAATGTGAACTATCTCATTGGAAGAACAACTAACCTGTAAAATGGATCCAGGGCAGGTAATTTAAAAATTATTGGTCTACCTGAAAGCCATGATCAAAAAAAGAGTCCAGACATCATCTTTCAAAAATTTTCAAGAAAAACTACTCTGATACTCTAGAACCAGAGGGTAAAATAGAAATGGAAAGAATCAACTCATCAACTCCTGAAAGAGATCCTCAAAGGAAAACTCCTAGGAATATTGAAGCCAAATTCCAGAGCTCCCAGGTCAAGGAGAAAATATTATAAGCAGTCAAAAAAGAAACAATTCAAGTATTGTGGAAACACAAGCCGGATAACATAAGATTTAGCTACTGTTACACTAAGGACTCAGAGGGCTTGGACTATGGTATTCCAGAGGTCAAAGAAGCTAGGATTAAAACCAAGAATCACCTATCCAGCAAAATTGAGTTTAATACTTCAGGGGAAATGATGGAACTTCAATAAAATAGAGGACTTCTAAGCAATCTTTTTGAAAGGACTAGAGCTGAATAGAAAATTTTACTTTCAAATTCACCAGTCAAGAGAAGCATGAAAAGGTAAACAGGAAGGAGAAACGATAAGAGATTTATTAAAGTAGAACTGTTTACATTCTTACATAGAAAGATGATGTTTGTAGCTCATGAGACTTTTCCTAGCATTAGAATAGTATGTATGTATTTTCATATGCATGCATACATATGTGCATGTGTGTATGTATGTATATGTGTATGTTTGTTTATATGTGTACATATATGTGTATGTTTGTGTATTGTGTATATGTATATGTATGTTTATATATATATATGTGTATATATACATCTGCATATATATATGTACATATATAGAAAAGGAGAGGGACAGAGAGAGGGCACAAGATGACCTAAATATGAAGGGATGATATCTAAAAAAGAAAATTAAGTATTGACAGGAATGTACTAGGAGAATGAGAAAGGGACAGATAGAATGCAGTAAATCATCTCACATAAAGAGGGAAGAAAGAGCTTTTACAATGGAAGAGAAGAAGGGGAAGATGAGAGGAAATAAGTAAGCCTTCCTTTCATCAGATTTGGCTTCAAGAGGTGATAACATATACACTCAACTGGGTATGGAAGTTTATCTGACCATACAGGAAAGGGGAGTTGGGGGAAGGGGATAAGAGAGGGGGGAAAATAGAAAGGATGACAAATTGGAGGAAGGAGTAATCAGAAGCAAACACTTTAGTAGAGGGACAGGGCAAAAGGGAGAATAGAGTAAATGGAGGGCAGGATAGGATATGGGAAAATATAGTTAGTCTTTCACAACATGACAGTTATGGAAGTGTTGCACATGACTACACATGTATATTCAAATATTTGCCTTCTAATGAGGGTGGATGGGAAGGGAGGAAGAGAGAGAATGTGTAACTCAAAACTTTAAAAATGAATGCTAAAAATTGTTTTTATGTGCAACTAGGACATAAGATATAGAGGCAATGGGGTATAGAACTCTATTTTGTCCTACAGGAAAATAGAAGAGAAGAGTATAGGAGAGTGGTGAAAGAAGGGAGGGCAGATTAGAGGAAAGAATAATCAGAATGCACACTGTCCTGGGGTGAGGTGGAGGAGGGAGATGGGGAGAAAATTTGAAATTCAATATTCCAAGGAAGTGAATCTTGAAAACTCAAAATAAATAAATAAATACGTATCAGATAATATTAGGGAACTATAATACTTAACATCCTCACTATAGTCCCCTAACCCATGGTATGCACCTGGAAGAGTTAGCACATGTTTATACTTCAAGGTGTAACTCTGGAGGTCTCTTCTCAACATTTTCACCACAGAGACTCAACATTAACCTCCACTGACACTCAATATCCCATCAGAGGCATCTGCCTGGTCATAAAAGAATGGGAAAGTAACTGGAATGATTTTCCTTCTCCAAAGAAAGAGTGAAAGAATATTTAAGAAGTACAGAGACTAAAGGAGGTAAATTTCCTTTTTTGCCTTAGGGAAAGGGCACTGTAAAACTAGTTGGGGCCAGTTCTTTTCTTCAAGAATTTAATTTGAATGAGTACCAAAGCCAAAATGTCACACCCTGCAACTTGACAATTTTGAGGATAACTTGGGAGGAATCTGTGCTAGAGGGGAAATGAAAAGGTCCTGAGAGTGAGAAGGGAAATCAGAGAGAATTAATAAGGAATATAAGAGAAATGTTGAAAGACCAAAAGTGAAAGAGAAAACCTGAGTGTAAACCACCTCATAATAAGAAAAACCCAACAGAGAGGTTCTTGAAATCAGAATATACTGTTTGTGGTACTTAAACCATTCCAACCATTCTGAGAAACAATTTGAAATTGTGCTAAGAAAGTTATTAAAATGTAAATACCCTTTGACTTGAACATCTTATTGCTAGGCATATACTCCAATCTGGTCAAAAGACAGAAAGATAGATCTCATGTACACCAAACTTATAATAACAGCAATTTTTGTGGGAAGAAATAAAAATAAAAGCAGATGCTCATTGACTGGGGAATATCTTAACAAATTGTGGCTTGAGAATGTAATATGATATCACTAAGCTGTAAGAAATGCTGAATATGAAGAATTTAGAGAAACATGAGAAGACATGCTAACTGAGAATGAATTAAGTGGAACCATGATAAACAATATATTCAATGACTTAAGAATATTAATGGAAAGAATTAAAATATAAAACTGAATATGGATTAATTATACTGAGCAATTTTGACCCGGTAGAAGAGATCAGGAACTTCTTTGCAATGGCAGGGGACTGCAGGTCCCCTAACATTTCAACTGCAGACTTAACTGCAGTGATGAATATTTCAATATTGCAAAATTACTCCCTTCTCCCTCTTTCTTTTTCATTCTTTATGATAAGATACAATTTACCACATAGGGCTGGGAGAGGGGGCAAGTAAAGATATTTGCAAATAAATATGATATTAAATGGAAAATGTCAAAAATTTTGATTTTTTATTTGAATTTGCTTTTGTCCAAAGTGTAAACACATGAAAGATGGCACTTAATGTAGGAATGAAGCAGTCACAGAGTAAACCAACCATCCAAGGGGATTCAGATCTCCTAAAGGATTTAGAATGGTTAATCCATTGTTCAATCTGATGTTACCTCCAATCAAATTAATTAGGTTATAGACAATCGCCCTTTGGAAGGAAATATGTGCTGTCTCACCTTCTGAATTGTCCATGGTGATGAAGGTATACTTCACAATGACTAGTTACTCTGAATCAAATGTGATGACTCTTTGGACAAATTACCTTTTTCCCAGTGGTTTTTAAGAGCAAGTTATAAAATGTCTCACTCCTTTTCCATCCTTTTTTTTGGTGTGGCTTTGAACATGAACTTTATTGAAATTATTGGACAGAGTGGCAATAAAAATCTGTTTAAAATTAGGATTGTTTTTGCTATAACTTTTACATCACAAAGAACAGTTAGCATTTATGTTACGCTTTAAGGTTTTCAAGGTACCTTACGTGTAGGAGCAATTATCCACATTTTTCAGATGAAGGGATTGAGCCTGAAAGACCTGAAATGAATTGCCCAAGGATACCTAACTAAGCATCTGAGGCAGAAGTTGGACTGAGTTACTCTTTTTTTGTTCAAAGTAGAGCATTTTAAAAATATTTCTTTTTCTTAATGTAAACATTTTCTTGTCAGAAAATTCCTCTCCCTATGACGCATTGGTAATTATTTGCAATAACTCTAGATTCACATGTGATAGTAGCATCTTAAAGTTTCCGGTGAATACACAAGGTACACAATTTTCAAACACTGCCTAGTATACCCAAGTACCATAGACTGAGGTATGCAACAAGCTCTCCCAAACTCACAGCAGAAATGCACTAAGCAAACATGAATTGTTTACTGGCAGAAGAGGGATTTTCTGGTTGTCTACTGCCTGATCTACCTCTGTTCAAATTGTCCACTTTAATTTTCCAAAGCTTTTTCTTCCTTGGTCCTGTGGAAAGGAGAATAGCAAATTGAGAAGGAATACATTTATCTCTCTTCTCCATTCCCCCAAGGCAAGTAGAAAATGATGAATGGTAGTAGCAGTTGCCTGATAAAACCTGAGAGAAAACTTGCTGGATTTTTAGCTAGCTCCTAGCTACTTTCTTCTGCCATTCTGCTTCCTACCAGAGGTCAGAAGCTAGAGAACCTGAGAATGGACATCTCCAGACACAAGAGTTTATCTCATAGATAATCCTGAGTTCAAGACTTTCTTAATAGATTATGAATTCCTAGGTTTCAGAATCAAATAATAACTTCTCTCCATGTTTTGCAAATAAGAGGGGTACCCAACAGTTTGCAAAGTCATGTCATAGAAGCCAGGAGATACGAAACTTGTTCACTCTCCTCCGTAACACTACTCAGACAATGTAGGTGGAAGGTGACTGGGGAATGTTCCTGGTTTTTTTATTTGTTTGATTTTTAAATGACCTTAGCATGTCTTTAAATTTCAGGGATGTGGTATTGGGCAGAATCTAAAAGTCCAATGAGTCTAATGGTCTATTTAAGTGTTTTATATACTTTTGTTAATTACCCATGTGTTTCAGCAAGTTCTTATGTCCTGATTAAAATAAGGGTTAATCCATATCTGATATGTACATATTGTACACTGAATGCCTATATGCTTTTTTGGGAATTCCCTTCCCCATATTTGCAGAAACCTATTCTCATGGACTAACTTTAGGTGGGAGCACTAAACCAAAGACAAGAAATGACCTTTTGGGGGAGGTCCAACTCCTGATGGGACCTAGATCCATATGATTCTAGACTCTTTGTGAAGCTCTAGGTCACCAGAGAATTTTCAAATGGAAGAAAATTAACCCTGGAAGTTAACTACTTTTCTGGACCAGACCTTGGTCAAACCAGTCTAATGATTCACACTTAGAATCATAATATCATGAAAGTGTCTTGGTCCATATTTTAAAAAATCAATAGAAATATGATTAGCAATGAACTAATTTTCAATGATAGAATCATTGATTCAGGTGGTACTTGGCATCACCTTGACTTTCACCAACGATACAGTGACCAATCAGAAGAATGGGCACAAGACAGTGGGGATTTCATCAAACCTGAAGGGCCCCGACTCCTCCATAGACTGAGCTGTTAATGTTCTGTACCAATGATTCAAACTCTAGCTCTCTAAAATAATCAAAACCCTAAGACAGCCACCTTGCCTCTATAAATAGAAACTAGTCCAGCCTAAATAAAGCAGATGTTTCTTTTCTCAGGGATACCAGCGGTAGATCTGATAGCTCTGATTATAAAAATGTAAGTTTATATGGTGCTTCGAAGTTCAAAAAGACTTTTTTTTTCTCCCAACAGCTTTATGAGGCAAATGAGATACATAATTTTGTCTTCATTTTACATATGAGGAAATAGAGCCAGACATATAAAGTGACTGAGATTTTAGAGCTAGCATATAAATCCATATTTATTAACCCCTTTGCAAAACTCTTTCCACTGTATCATACTTCTTCACTCCACTGGCCTAGAAGCAGAGCTCATAGAATGCAGATGGAAAAAAACTGTATTTACTGTTTATATGGTTTAATTTCATTAAATTAATATTCATTAGATGTGATTTGCTTATGGCACCATTCCCATTTGGGATCCAAATTCTTTATTTGAACATTTTAGAAGAAATGGTCTTTCCTTTTAATGGAACTAAAATCTTAGTCTTCTATTTGGAGTGAGCATCTCTGGCAGAAAGTCCTAGAGATTTCTCTTGGGGTTAATGACAACTAAGTGAATTTTGTCTGCTACTGTTTCACCTCTAAGTGTATTGACCATAGAAATCATGAAAGTTTAGTCTAAAATTCAGTATTCTTTTATCATCCTTCCCTGTCAAGGGAAAGCTTTCAGGTCCCTGAAGATTATGGCTTAACCCAATTCACCACAGATCAGAGTTGACTAAATAGCCCTTATGACCAACACACCAAACTGATTTTGTAAATGTCAATGATGCCTCTTTTCATCCAGTCAGCCTGGAAGCAGATTGGAAACCCTGGAAGATTGCTCATTAGCCTGCCAGCTGACAACCCTTACACACTTTAATATGGTTACCTTTGGTTTGTTCCTCCCTAGGGTACAGTGATACTTTGAGCAATTTTTCCTGCAAAGCCTCTGGTAAGAAGCAGGTCCTCTTGCAATTGGCAGAGCACTGTTCTCTGTGTAACTGAACAGGAATGATTTTAGCTCTTATCAGCCAATTGGAGACAAAGGGGAGGGGCAGAAGAAATAGTTCAGTAGTGTAGAAAATGAGAGCTATCTGTTCTAAAGGATGTCTTGCCCTGACTAGACTAGAGTTCAAGAAGACAAGGATATTGGCGAACAGTTAATCACTCTATTAGGTCAGGAATTACCAAATCTCATTTTATTATAGATAAACAAAGCATTCTCAGTTGTTTAAATCTTAGATATGGTTATTCACAAGGCAATCCACCATCTCATAGTGGGCTACTCTCTAAAAAGGACAAGGAAAGAACCTGTAAAGCCTTGGGGAATATCACTTTAGTTACATAGGTGGGGAACCTGAGATCTCCAGGCCACATGTGACCTTTTAATCTCCAAGTTCAACCCTTTGACTGAATCTAAACTTCATAGAACAAATCCACTTAATAACTGATAATCCTGTATAACTTGGACTCAGTTAAAAAGCTGCACTCAAAGACCTAGAAAGCCACGTGTGGCCTCAAGATTGCAAGTTCCTCACAACTGTGTCTAAGCCCCCATTTACTGATCCATAAAAATGAGCTGTTCAACTATGTTAACTCTGGGGTCTATACTACCTCTAAAAAATTAAATGACCTTTCACTTTTTGTGAAAAAGGAAAAAGGAAATCTGATTTAACATTAGAATTAAACTTAGAAATGGCAGGTATGATTAGGAAATAGGAAACAGACATAGAGCAGGAAAAGTATTTAGATTATCTAAGGTCTAGACTCTAGAGAGGCAGCTGTCTGCCTCAGCTTATCAACTGTAAAATGGGAATATTAATAGCATCTATATTTCAGAGTTGATATGAGATACTTATAAAGTGCTTAGCATAGTACTTGGCACATAATAGGTGCTTTCAGTTGTTTGTTATTCAGTCACTTGCAGTTCTATTCAGTCCTATTTGACTCTTTGTTACCCCATTTAGGGTTTTCTTGGCAAAGATACTGGAGTCATTTGCCATTTCCTTCTCCAAGTCATTTTACAGGTGAAGAAACTGAGGTAAACAGGGTTAAATGACTTGCCCAAGGTCACACAGGTAGTAACTATCTGAGGTCAGATGTTAGCACTGTTCTACGTAAAAGCTCCTAATAGCTGTGTAATCATCTCTTATTTCCTTCCTTCTCTACTTTATCTCCTTTCTTTAAATTGATTAACAAAGAGGGTCAGTGACTTGTCCACACAGGCAGGAAGTAGGGAATCTTCAATTTGATTTAGGTCCCCTGACTCTAAATGCAACACATTTTTCACTTATTCACAGATGAATGTAATAAAGACAGAAGAGAAAAAGGGACTGTAGTGGGAAAAGATCATGATAATCCTATGAGCTAGAGCAAGGAACTTTTTATAGAAATAAGTGTGAATTTGGAGTGAAGGTTGAACAAGGGGAAATGAGAGTGGACAACCCATTCAGATAAAGAAAGCAGAAGTAGCAGGGTAAGAAAAGAAAGATGAATGCGTAAACATGTATAGATGTAAAAAAAAAAAAAGAATAGAAATGCATATGGAAGAAAGGATGTTAATCCTGTAGGAACAGTGAGTGGATTGATAGTTGAGTGGGTAAGATATACCCCTCATTTAAGGTCTGCTCTTTTACAGAAGGCTATCCATACTCAAATGTAGGTACTATTCATAGATTTGGAGCTGGAAGGGATGTAAGAAGCCATTGAATCCAATGCTCTCATATGAAAATGAGAGGCTTAGAGAATTTGAGTGACCTGCCCAGTATCACACAACTAGTAAGTGTTTAAGGCAGGATTTGAAGTGACTTCTTTCTGACTCTGCATCCAATTCTCCATCCACAACTCCTAGATGCCAGTTTCCCCTTCAAAATGCCTTTGCCTCCATTTGGAATCAAGCTGTAGATTTGGTTTTAGAAAGCTCAACTTTCAAAAATCTTTTTATTTCTTTCGAACTTGTAGTTGTTTCCCTTTTCCCTGTGCCCGGTCCTGATCCCCACAATTATTTATTTGTGTTCTCCTCCCCAGATTTCCTTGCATTCAGTATTCTTTGTATACATTTATTTTATCCTCCAATAAAATGAAACCTCCTAGGACTTGTCTTTGTATCTCTAGCAAGTAGCACAATGCCTCTGAGATGCTTCATAAATGTTTGTGGCAGTGGTTGCATTTCATTATGCAATTCACCCTGAAGGTTTAATTAAGATCAGAAGTCATTGAAGACAAATATGAGAATCTAGCTCTGGATTAGCGATTCTGAGCCTTAGAGCAATTTTCTTGTTAATTTCCAGTTAACTTTTATTTACTTTTTATTTATATAGTTTTCTGTGGAAAGGGAAATTGTTTTAACTAATCATGTAAGGCATCATCATCATCATTACCACTGCTATTTATTTAGTGATTGTAAGTTTGCAAAGAATTTTACCTATTCATTTGATTCTCACAGAAATCTTTTGACGTAGGTTCAACCACATTTTTTTCTCCTTTTTATAGAAGCTCAGAGCATGTGGTAGGGAAGGGGAAAGAAAGTGTCAAACATTGTGCTAGCTGCCTTATGAATATCTTATTTGATCCCCATAACAACCCTGGGAGATAGGTGTTATTGTTATTTGCATTTTCCAGTTTAGGAAACTGAGGCAGATAATGATTAAATGACTTTTCCAAGTCACAAAACTAGTAAGTGTCTGAGGCTGGATTTGAACTATGGTCACTCAGGTAGTAAATATCTAAAGCAGGAATCAACTGATGATTTTATGTGACTCTAAAACCAATATTCTTTTTGTTCTAGCTCATTACCTGAAAAAAAAAAGATACATAGCAGGCATACAGGTAGATTTTGTAGAGACCAACTGAAGTAGTTGTTGATGTTCAGTCATCTTAGTCATGTCTGACTTTCCATAACCCAATTTTGAGGCTTTCTTGGCAAAAATATTGGAGTAGTTTGCCATTCCCTTCTCAGATCATATTGTAGATGAAGAAACTTAGAAAAATGGGATGAAAAGAGTTCCTCGGGCTCACACAGCTCACAAGTGTTTAAGGCCAGATAGTACCCATAGGTTATAAACTTAAAGAATCTTTTGTTCAGACTAAAAATATAAATGATTTTAAGAATAACACTGGAGAATTTGTGCAAGAGATATTCATAAGGAATTAGCAAGGTTTAAGTATATTCCTAATCTTTTAAAGTCCACTTGATAAATGGCAACTGTCAAACCTTCTCTATCAAATATCCCCTTGAACCTAGGAGAAAAGAAAATTTGGTTGGATCATGTTCTCAGGGTGGCATTTTTTACATTGTAAGAAGAAGAATATAAAATGTATAAGTAATGCATAAAGGGGGATTTTAAAGAGGTATGACTAGATTAGACAGTGGTAAAATATGGTTTCTGATCTGGGAAATAAAAGGAAAATAATGGATTCTCTAGTCAGTAATGTTTCAGTGACAAATTGAAAGCACTCTAGTGAGAAATTCCAAAAGTCTCTACTCAATCCTATGCTGTTTAGCACTATTAAATTGTAGGCATTATAATTTCTTGGATGAAATTATAGTTGGTATTCTAATCAAATTTGCATATGGTACAAATCTGGAAGCACTCAGTATTCAACATCATTTTGAGGCTGAACATTGGATTGACTCTAATAAAATGAAATTTCATAAGATAAATCTAAAATCTGAATTTAAAAACATTAACTTCTCAACTGTAAGAATAGAGAACAACTAGGTTGAAGTTCATGTAGTAAAGAGTGTGGAATTTTTGCAGCCTGCAAGATCAGTATGAGTCACTAAGGTTTTATATTAGGCCATGTTATATAGTTAATATAGTATTAGGCTATGTTAAAAGCTAAGATAGCCATACATGAGAAAATTATATTCCTACTGTACTCAGATCACATATTCAGTGTTTTCTTCAAAACAGGGCAAAAAATAATAATTGGGGGGAAGGGTATTGCTAAGGTGAAGTATCCAAAGGAAAACAACAAGGGTGGTAAAGTGCTTGGGTTTGATGCAATTTGAGGATCAGTTGAAGAAACTGGGAATGATTATCTTGGGGAAAATATAAAGAAGAATATGGTAGCTGATTTTAACCATTTAAATAGCTTTCATCTAAAAGAAGAATTAAATTTGTTCTGTTTGACTTGGTGGGAAGGGATAGAAACAGAAAAATAGGTAGAAGTTGCAGAGGTAAATTTAAGTTTATATAAATGAAGTTAATCAAACCATGTCAATAATATAAATAATTAAAAGTAAATGATTATAGTAATAGATAGTGAAAAGGATTTTTGACAAAATATAATAACTGCTTCTATTAAAAGCTTTATAAATCAAAGGAATAAATGGATCCTTACTCAATATAATAAAAATTATCTATGTAAATCCAAGAGCAAAGATATTAATGGAGAAAAGTTAGAGGCCTTTTCAAGCACATCAGATGTAAAGCAATGATGTCCATCATCATCACAATTACTTAACTTTTTGCTAAAAATTACTAGCTATAGTAATAAAAAAAAAAGAAATTGAGGAAATATGCATAGGCAATGAAGAATCAAAATGATTACAGTTTATCAGTGATATGATGATGTACTTAGAGATTCTTAGAGAGTGAACTGAGATTATTTGAAATAATAAATTCAGCAAGTTCATTGAATATAAAATAAAGCCCAGGTTATTGCTATCATTTCTGTATATTTCTAAAAAAATAAGCAGGAAAATCTAGAGAGATAATTTCCATTCAAAGTAACTAGAGAAATTGCATAAAATGTTATTTGTAGAAATGAGGATAGATTCACATAATTGGAAAAAATTAATTGCTTATCAGAAGGGCAAACCAATAGAAGAAAAATGACAATGCCATTTGACTTAATTTACTATGTTTGTTCTGTACCAATAAAATTACCAAACATTTTAATGAATTAGAAAAATTAAATTAATATGAATGAAAAAAGTCAATAATCTCAAGGGTAATAATTGAAAAATAAACAATGAAGAGGAAGGAGATTTACTAATAGCTTATGTCAAACTGTATTAGGAAACAGTAATCATGAAAACAATTTGATACTAATTGACAGGTTGATCATCAGTGGAAGGTTACACAATTTATAGACAAAATAAAAAACACAAAGATCCTAAGTACTGGAGGAGGGAAGGAGGGACTCACTATGGGACAAAAACTGCTTAGAAAACTGTATAGCAATCTGGTAGAAGTAAAGAATTCTGTGGGCCACATGTAGGTCACTGGGCCTGTGTACAACACTTTTGGTTTTGTTGATTGATGAGATCCCTGAACACTATTCCCTGAGTATGTACGTACTGTCTTCTCAATTCTTCCTTACTCTTAGTGACTTCAGTTCAATCTTTCCCTCTTCCCTCTCTACTTTCAAATCACTTTCAAATATTGTCTGTTCTTACCAAACTTACATCCCCTCATCTCTTTTGCCCTGTTCAGTTTCTGACCTAACTCCTTTTATTTTTTAACTTTTAACAGACAAACTTTTTTAAAAGCTGTCAGTAATTAATGCTTCCACTAAACTCAACCATTCTCTCTATCAGTCTTAGCAACTTGTTTTCCCTGTCACCTAACGAATTTGCTTTTTCAATGACATCTTTATCATTATATCTAAAGACTTATTCTGTATTTTAAGTTCCGTCTATGTCTCTGTAGCACTTGTTTCTTTTGACCACACTTTCCTCCCAGATGTTTGTGTCTCTGTTTCACAAGATTCCACCTAATTTTTGTATTATTTACCTCTTCAACCATTCCATCTGCATTGGCTGCTTCCTTTTCCTTGCTTTTTAAAGTGTCTCTTCCAGAACTTGAGAATTTCTAAAGATTCTTCCCCTACAGAAAAAAATGAGCGTGTAATGTAAAGAACTTTTAAACATTTCAAGTGAAAAGACCAGAGTTGAATGGAAAATTTGATTTTCAGATAGAAGACTCAAGAGAAGTGTAAAAAGGTAAACATGGAAGAGAAATCATAAGGAACTGAAATGATGTTAAACTGTTTAACTTTCTCTTTGATAAGAGGATACATGTAACTTTGTAACTTCTAAGAACTTTATTGTTATTACAACAGTTTAGAAGATTCTACATAGACAGATGGCATGGAAGAGAGCTGATTATGTTGGACCAATGAAAAAAAAATGGTTGGATAAGAAACAGATGCACTGGGAGAAGGGAGAGGAAGAATGAGGAAAATCAGTAAAGAAACACCCAAAGAAGAGCTTTTATACTGAAGGAGATAATGGTACCTTGGCAGCCCATTCTTGAACTTCACTGTCCTTTAAATTGTTTCAAAGAGTCAAAGAGAAGAATACACACACACACACACACACACACACACTCACACACACACACACATACACACATGCTTTGGAGTATAGAAATTTATCTTACCTAATAAGGAAATAGGAGGGTAAGGGATGAGATAAATGGAGGTTGATAAAAGGGAGGGCAAATGATAAAGGAAAGAAGCAGTCAGAAGTAAAGTAGACTTTAGAAGAAGGACAAGGTAAACAGAGAGAGAGAGTGGGGGAGAGAGAGAGAGAGAGAGAGAGAGAGAGAGAGAGAGAGAGAGAGAGAGAGAGAGAAGAAAACAGAATGGAGGGAAATATACAGTGAGTAATTATAATTGTGAGAGTAAATGGCATGAACTCACCCATAAAATAAAATAAAAGTGGATATAAATATAAAAAAGAATTAGAAATCAACAACATATTGTTTACAAGAAACACACTTGAGTTAAACAGAGAAATGTACAGAATTAAAATCAGGCCTGGAACAGAATCTATTATGTTTATCTGAAGTAAAAAAAGGAGAGGGTGATCCCACTGTGCTCTGGTCTGTGAGTAGCAACAAGCACTCTTTTCCACTCTGTAATTATGACTATTGCTTCAAATTCCCCTGCAGCTGCCAGCTAGTGTGCTAGTGCTTCATCTCAGCCATAATCTCAGAGAAAGCAAAAATAAAAATAGGCCTAATTAGAAGAGAGAATTAGGCAAACATCTTGCTAAAAGACACTGTACAAAATGAAGTAATAGCAATACTAAATCTATGTGCACCCAACAGCACAGCATCCAAAATACTAAAGGAAAATTTAAATGAATTATAGGAGAAAATAGGCAGTAAAATGATGCTATTGGGGGACCTCCAATGTCCCATCCCAGAGCTAGATAGATACAACCATAAAGAAAATAAGAAAGAACTTCAAGAAATGAATAGAATATTAGACAAGTTAGATAAGAAAGACCACTGGAGAAATTGGAATGGGAATAGCAAGCAATATACCTCTTTCTCAGCTGTTTATCATACCTTTACAAAAACTGGCCATTTATTAGGGCAAAAAGAGAAAAAAACACCACAACCCTCACACCAAATGAAAAAGGTACAAATATCAACCCTTCTATGATCATAATACAATAAAAATTATATTCAATAAAGATCTGTGGAAACATAGATTAAAAATTATTTGGAAACTAATTAATGTAATCCTTTATAATGATTGCTTGGAAAAACACTATGAAAACTATCAATAATTTCATTAAAAAGAATGAAAACACTGAGACAACATAGCATGTTGTAAGATGTAGACAAAACAGGATTTAGAAGAAAAATTGTCAAAATTTTTTTCATCTATTAACGTTATCTATCGTACGATTATTTTGCTGTTTTTGCTATTAATATGGTCAATTTTGCTGATACCTACCTTAATATTGAAACAGCCCTGCATTCCTAGTATGATTCCTATCTGGTCATAGGGCATGATCCTTGCTATATGTTGCTGAATCTGCTTTCTAGTGTTTTATTTAAAATTTTTGCATTGATTTCCATTAAGGAAATTGGTCTATAATTTTCTTTTCTTCATTTTTGCTCCCCTTAGTTTAGTTATCAAAACCATATTTGTGTTATAAAAGGAAAGGACTACTTCTTTACCTATTTTTTCAAATGGTTATATAATGCTGAAATTAAATATCTCCTGAATGTTTGACAGAATTCACTTATAAATCCACCGCAGCAAACCGGCCTAAGGGGCAACTAAATAAATGAAGCAGGGGTGGTTTCCAGAATCCTCAACCCACAGATAGTAAACTTGTCAGACAACCTTGGAAGGAGATTGCAAGTAGCTCTTTGCTGGCACCAGAGGCAGAACTCTGTAGTATTGCCCATACTTGGATCTGAATTGTAGTCCTGTGTCTCAGTACCAGACTGAAATGGAGCACTAGCACACTAGCTGGCAGCTGCAGGGGAATGTGAAACAATAGTCATAATTACAGAGTGGAAAAGAGTTCTTATTGTTACTCACAGACCACAGCACAGGCCAGGAGAGTAGTAAACACCTTTCTCCCTAGATCATATCACCTCGGAAGAGCCAAGAACTTAAAAGTCTCCAGAATCATTTATAAAAATAGCTGTACAAAAAAACCCTGAAGCTTAGAAAAGTGTCCCTTCCATTCTGGAAGCAGATTTCCTCTTTAACATAAAGTTAAAAGACAAGAAATAGATTGGAAAATGAATAAACAGCAGAAAATGATCTTGAATATAGAAAGTTACTATGGTGACAGCAAAGATCAAAACACAAACTCAGAAGAAGACAACAAAGTCAAAACTGCTACATCCAAATCCCTAAAGGAAAATATGAATTGGTCTTAAGACAAAGAAAAATTCAAAAACTTTTTTTTAAAATAAATTTATTTAACTTTTTATATTCATTTTCACAAGATTTTGGGTTCCAAAATTTTCTCCCCATTTGT
>CM053769.1:615668690-615725916 GCA_028658325.1 Potorous gilbertii | reverse complement strand
ATATATATATGTATATATATATATATATACATACGTATATATATACGTATATATATACGTATATATACGTGTGTATATATATATATATATATATATATATATATATATATATATATATATATATACACACGTATATATACGTATATATATACGTATATATATACGTATGTATATATATATATATATACATATATATATATATATATATATACATATATATATATATGTAAAATCTTTTCAATAGCTTCATTGGCAGACACAGTAATGCCTGGAGACCAGAGAAAAAAAATTTCACCAAAGCTTCACAAAATTAACACTCCAGAATACTACTATTATGAACTGAAAATGTATATGGTAGGAGAACTGGGGCTTCATTTGTTCTTGATTACTAAGACCATCATCATTAGCCCAGGAGACATTTTTTCATAGGATATTCCTTTAGAGTCAGGACTTAAGCAGGTAACAGATCCTCTAGGAGGGAAAGAGGAAAAAACTATGTCTTATAATATCTGTACACACACATGTGGAGAAAGAATTATCATTCTGATGAGAGTGACAATTCAGCTATGGAACCATAGGATTTCAGAGCTCAGAAAACTTTGAGAAAGAAAACTCACTCAGTCCTTGACAGGTAACAATCCCAGCTGCACTAAATGATGTCAAGTGTTAAGGAATTCCTGAGATGACCTCTTCTATTTCTGGACAATTCTAATTATTTGGAAGGAATCAAAGTTGTACATCAAATAGCCTAGAGTCTGAGATCCGAAGACCTAGGTTTGAATCTGGCTTTACCATTTGCTATCTGTGTAATCTTGAGCAAGTCACTTAAAACCTTTGTTCCCTAGTTTCTTCATCTGTAAAAGAAGAGGGTTGGGCTAAATCAGGCGTTTTTAATCTGGGATCCTTTGATCCCCTCAAGGAGTTTATGGATAGATTTAAGTGTTCGTGAATTTGTTTTTTGATATTTTCAAAACTATTTCAATATAACCAATATCTTGTAAACCTATATACTTTATGTTTCACATTTTAAAAACATTATTCTGTGAAGGGATCCATAGGTTTCAATCAGACTGTGAAAGACATTCATGAGATTAAAAAAAAGGTTAAGAACTCCTTGACTAGTTGATTTCTATGGTTTCTTCCAGTTCTAAATTCTTTGAGCCTATAGAATTTTGCATTAGATCTCAAATCTGCCTCTGCATCTTTCACTTATTAATCTTTTTTTTGTATTTAAAACTAGATAGAATGGACATGTAACTGAAATATACCTATTTAAAAATGTCTCAGGTCCTACAGAAAACTAGAAGCCAAATATTGGTCTTGTTAACTGACAGCACAAGTAATATGAAATCCAAATGGGAAATCACATGGGAACAATTACTTGTGCAGGATTTGCCTCCATTGTACTTATAATGTACTTACAAATGTACTTATTAATGATATCTGGAAGTTGGCCACTCAAACTGTAAGTCACAAAGCAGGCAAAAGGTGGTCAGGTGATAGCATCTTTAAGAAGCAGCTATGCAAAAACAATATGCAAGGAATAGAAAAATGAGAATGAAATTTTATAGGAAAACTCATTTGAATAGAATGAAAATGTTCTTTGTGAGCTTATTGAAAAGGTTTCTTCAGGAAGAAACCAAAGTTGAGGATGTTAAAAAGTTTCTGCCTCTTTTCTTTTTTTCCTACTTGGATGATGTCATCCACTTCTATTCTTTCACGTCACATTTAATGAGTTGTCAAGGAAGGAAAGAAGCATTTATTAAGCACTTACTGAGCACCAGGCATTGTGCTAAGCACTTTACAAATATAATCTCATTTAATATTTTAACAACTTTTGGATATAGATTCTTTAGTCATCCACATTTTATGACTGAGGGAACTGAGGCAGACAGAAGTTGAGTAACTTGGTCAGGGTCAGACAGCCATGAAGTATCTAAAGACAGATTCAGATTAAGGTCTTTCTGATTCCCAGCCCAGAGCACTATCCACTTAGCCATCAAGCTAGGACTAGTCCTACTTATTCTGTCACCACAATTTCTCATGTATACATCCCCTCCCTTTTACTATCGAAATTCAAGCCCTCTTCATCATTTGCCTAATAATTTCCTAACTGATCTCTCCTCTTTTCAATCTATCCTTCATCCAGCTGCCAAAATAATGTTCCCCATTCACATTTATAACACATTACTCCTCTGCTTAAAAAGCTCTGGGGATTCCTCTAGTGTCTCTAGAATCTTCCTTGTCCTATGATTTAAGGGCTTCTACAATGTGAATTTACAGGCTATCTACTATGTCCACTTTCTGACCTCATATGGTGGCAGATACTTTTAGTAGCTGCAGCTAGGAAGTTAAGGCTGGGGGATTCCTTGATTTGGAGAGTTCTGAGTTCTAATAGGACCAAAGTCAATTGTGTGTCCATATCAAGTCAATGTCAATATGGTAAACTTCTCACAATGTGTATGGAGGTGATGGTGGTGGTGAGGAGGGGTGTATCAGGTTATTTAAGGAGAGGTACACTGGTCTAAGGCAAAAACAAAGGGAATCAAGGCTTCCAGACCAATGAGCAATGGTTCCTAAGTAACCACTGCTCTTGGTGGCCGTTGGGAGAACCAATTTTAAAAATACATACTACTTTCCTGCAAGATCTAATTCAGGTCCATCTTTTCTGTGAGCCCTCATGATTACCATGAAAGTGAATAATCTCATCCTCCATAGATTTCATAAGGTACCTTTCATGGCTCACTCTTTGCTAGCCACACATTCTGTTTGTTATTTTGCTTACTTGTATATCTTTTAATCCCCCATTAAATTAAACCCTATTTATGATCAAGAACTGTTATTCTCACTATTGTAGCCTCAGTGCTTAAGCTTAACGTCTTGACCATAGTAGGCATTTAACAAACGTTTATTGATTCTAAAGGACTAATGAAGAATCATACTATCTGCCTCCAGAGAAAGAACTGATATTGATTGAATAGAGACTGAAGAAAACTATTTTCACTTTCTTTTTCATTTTTTTTATTTGAGTCCTCTTGTAGAAAAGTTTTATAAATACATACATGCATGCATATATACATACACACATATACATACATATACACATGCAAATGTTTGTTGAATTCAATTGGATAACTTAAAACGTAAAAAAAACCCCATAATTCTATTTGATGAGGGAATTCAACTAGTGATGCTAAAGACGATCTCTTCAGCAATTTCTACATTTAAATCAGACAGTATCCTTTTATTAAGCATCCTATCAAATGTCCCAGATAAAAGAAAATAATTTTAATAATCTAAGTCCTTGAAAGTACAAATGAAACAAAGTAAAACATTTTATTAAGAAATAGGAAGAATTTCATTGTTAAATTTGTGTCATTACAAATTTCTTGGAACCAATATTCAAAGACCATAGCTAAGGGTGTTTGTACAATAACTATGAATTTTGGAAAGGTACTATCAAATAATGTCCAGTAATGATAGCTAGAAGTCTATAAAGCATATCCATTTTTTAACATAACATTATGACCATAATAAAATACAGCCTCTGATTTCTCTTGCTTTTCTCCTATTCTGAGCTACCTTTTTATAGGCAAATATTGCTATATGATCATGAGACCTATTATAAAAGTAAAGGCTTTTTGTAAAAGCAAAGTTCAGGGGAAAAAGTCAGCATGCTGAACTTCAGAGAAAATACAGAGAAATGAAAATCAACAAACATGGCTTCCAACTATCTGACATTAGCAATACGTCCATCATAGATCAACAGACAGATCCAGCTGTCTGACGATTACATACATACAGTTACCCTTCCCTTCCCTTTCTTTTGTCCTTCTTTCTCATCTCCCCTAAAACTTTAGACCTCATGGACTTGGAAGCTCATGAATTGAACAAGGAAGGGACCCTGCCCAACCTCTCAACTCAATGGCTATTTTGGACCCTCCTGGCTTAGAGTGAATACCAATAGTAATTATTTCTCTTCTAAACAACAACCCTGAGAGTCTTGCCCTTCCCAGCATTATTTATCTATATAACTATTTTTTTCTTGTCTATTAAAAGGGACATCCCCCTGACTACTTTTAAAGAAGCTTGAATGGGCATTACCTCACTTTAAGTGAGTATCTGGTCACTGGATCCAGATGGCTCAGGACACTCAAAACTAAATCAAGTGCAAGTCATGTCATCATTTCTCTAATGCCACGGTTCTCTTCGAAAATGAAGGACAACCATGACATAGTTACCAGAGAGAGCAGCACCAATATCTGGGTTTTCAAAGGTGGGGCAGAGCTCCTTAGCAGTTCCACAGAGCTTTGTCTGGCCAACTCTTCCAATCAGTAAGCCTCAAAAAAACCCCTCACCTCAGACTCTTTATACACATTTTAGAGCCAGAGGGCATCACAACCTTGAGAACCAGTGCTTCATTAGAAAATTAACAAAAGGTGTAGGCCTTCCTGCAAATCCCTAATCCAACTCCCCTTATTCAGCAGACTCATTAATGGATTGAGAAGATTTTCTCATTAAGAAGCAAAATTATATTAACAATAAGCAAAATGCATTATCAATACACCTATAATACCACTGCCTCCAAAGGTATGAAAGTAAGCATCACAGAGAAGAAGGGAAAAAAATCACATGGTGGATGCGAGCAAGATGCAAATTATGAACAATGTAGAATTCCAAAAAAGGACAGGTATATAGAATGTCATCAAAGCATTTTATGAAAGAAAGAGAAACTGGGTTAGTCATGTAGCAAGTGCAAGAGTTGATAGGTAGACAGTTGTAGTACCCCACTGACATTCTCTCAATATTGGAAGAAAGTAAAGATGGCCTTCAGCACATTGGGTGAAACTCCAGTAACAAGCATTTGGGATTACATTGACTAGAGCAGTCCAAGAAGATCAATCATAGATGGATTATGTTGAAAGGGTCTCCCAAATGGATACAATCACAGATTTGTTCAAGTACTTAAACATATAACCTGCTTTCTTACTTTAGTTAGCAATGATTTATAAATTTTGGCTCTAGAAAAATAAGATTGTCTACCTGCTTCATTGTGTAGTAGAGTACTGGGCTTACAATCAGGAATTTCTGATGATTCTGCCTCAGACACAGGAGTTCTATCTCCCTGGGCATTTCCCTCATCTTCTCTCAGCCTGTTGTATCTTGTGAAAAAGGAAGGCAAAGATAGCACTCATTCATAGGTCTATTGTGAAGATCAGATGAGTACTTTGCAAATCTTTAAATTCTATATAAATTATTACTCACTGTAATAAATAATAGTTGTATTCTAAAACCACCAGGTCAACCTCCATTTGGAAACATTCTTTTCTAAAGTGAAATAAACACTTACATGAAGTGTAGTATATTGTAAACATTTCTGCTTGTATGTTGAAGTACAAGTTTTCTTGAAGTTTATCATAACTTCTTGTAACTCCTTAGATGGATTATTAAAATTATTTTATTTTTTCTTAGGATTTAGAATTTGAAATAATCTTGGAGATGATTTAATCCATGTCCCTCACTTTACAATCCAATAGCTGAGGCTTAGAGATGACTTCTAATCTTTGTAAGTCTTACTAGGTAGAGTTTCCCCATGTCTCTCAACCCTCATTCCTCAGATAATAGTATTTTTTCATGAGTCATTATAAAGATAATTTTTAGCATCTGTGCTGAGCAGGTTATTCACCCTGAGATAAAAACTACCTCCTAGGCTTCTAATTGTTGGTCATCCTTGGGTTAATTATGAGACTCAGCTCAGTCCAGGCATCTTCTGTAGATAACAGCTACTTGCAAGTAAAAGCACTGATGGTGTTGGATATGTGGCACGGTCAAGCTGTCGAAAATATAAATCATGAGATCTAGCTTAGTTGCTTGTACCCTGACCAATCAGAACCTCCCAAATCCTTCAAGGCCAGATTGAAGATAAAACTTTGCTCATAAATTCTATTAGAAGTGAGTGACATTGTGTTTGTTTGTTTTCCTCTTTATTACCAAGAAAGCCTCGGCCTCGAATTGCATTCTAACAAATATTCCTTCAGCTGAAGATATACTACTACTAAAAAGGTCTACTGCCCTGTCCAAATGTAGGAGCTGTTGATACACCAGGACTCATCACGGGTCTGGGAGAAACATCAGAGGAAGTCAAATTACAGCACCCTACTCTCTCATCAGTGGATTCTCCAGCTGGATTTTACCTTTGAATAAATGCCACTTGGAAACATGAATTATATATGGGTTCTGCTTTTATTTTTTTAGTGACACATTTGCCATGAAATCATCTCCTTAGAGACATTTATTGCTCAATATTGAGGGGGGAGCATAAGAAAAGTCTCACTTCAACAATCCTTGAAATTAGGTCCTGAAACTCAAACAACCTGCTTTGTATTTTCCACACTCTTGAAGAATATGTGATTCAGACTGTGTTTATACTAAATAAAGACTAAATCAGCCTGAAATAGGAGACAACAGTGCTAGGAGGATGTGGGTTCAAGTTTCACCTTTAACCCTGTGATCCTGGATTAGCCACTTGGCCCCAAGATCTTCTTGTCTAAATGAGCATGGTAATAGTACCTACCTTACAAGGCTGTTGTAAGAATAAGGAGGCATAAGGTATATTAAAGGACTTTGAAAACTTCAAATTGCTTTATATATTTCAGCTAAGTTTAATTTAAGTTTCCGTTTTCGGTGCCCTGTGTAGGCAAAGACCTATAACTACTCAAGAAATGCAAATGTTACAGCTGGCAAAAGTGAGACTCAGTGATTTTCCAGCCATTGCTCTTTCATTCTTTTTGTTCCCCTCAGCTCTTTTCTTGATATTATAGCGGGGACTAAGTACATAAAATAATAGAAAAGTCTTGATTGTTTTTCTCTCTTCTCAAGGTTTTGCCTACTTTTCATAAACTGTCAAAATCTAAGAGACAATGCAATGTTTCAAGAACTTTGAGTCCTATTTATTTTACAAAAGGCATTTACCAGCAAATTTTATAAAAAATAATTATAATTGTTGTCTTAATAAATGATTCTTACAGTAGAATATAATAAATACAATCTTCTAAAGACATTATTTTGTTCTAAAGGACATTATATTTTTAAGTAGATATATTTCAATTTTTAACAAATGATTATTTTTAAAAGAAAACTTTTTTCTCCCATCACTTAAGAATTCCCATCCCAGAAACTTGAATTTGGAGACCAGAGAACCATAGACTGGGAGCTCTTTCTAGTACTCTCAAGGTTGGATTCAATTTCCCTAAATTTTCTTAGACTGAATGCATATTCCTACAATTAAACCTACAACATGATGGAGTGGATTGAATATAGCTTTACTGGATTTGGGTTCAGATCTTGGCACTGGCACTTAATTCACAGTGTGAAATGAACAAATCATTTAGGTCTTCCAGATCTCTTATTTTCCATCTGCGAAATTAGGACATCGACTCAGTGGTCTTCACAGTCCTTTCCAGCTAGAGCTCTGTGGTCCTATACCTCCTGAAAGGATCCTTGGGGTGTTTTAACAGAAGATAGGTGCATGGACTGTTCATCATATGCCTTTATCTGAGCAATGAGTAAATAGAGTTCAGTTAAGTCCTGAATGCACCTATTTGATGGTGATTTCCCAGTGTCTGATGTTCAGTATGAGTTCAACAGCTGGAAAGACAATTTCTCTTGCCTGCTTGCTTTACCTTCTTTCTATCTTCATTATTCATGTAGGACTTAAACTTAGGAGAACTAGATCCAAATGGCAAAAGTCCATGTAGAAAGACAAATACCCTTTATGCAAATGCTTCCAATAGGACAACCTTCATTTTATTTAGATTATCTGATTTTCTTTTAGCTTTGAAAACCTCTATGATACGTTGGCAATTCAAGTTTCTCCTTCTATAATACTAGAAATGTAGAACCTGCCCTGTTCCCCTCACTATAGTGTGGGTTTCCACAAATGCAATGATGCCTTCCATTTATTAAAAAAAAACCCTTTATACTCTCTGAAGTATTTTCACATTTATTATTTTGCTTCTCACAATTTAAAATATATATATTATAATATAGTGTATAAGAAAAGATTTTCAAAATACATACTATAAAATATAACATAAATGAACTACACACACACACACACACACACACACACACACACACATATATATATATATATATATACATACAATACATGTTTGTAATTCTTAAAGTAATCACCAAGAGAAAGGAAGAAATATAATTCACATGTTCATCTCAGTTGCTTGCAATCATCCTAACTTCACATTTTCTTTACCTTTTTCTTTTTTTGTTCATAGTCTTTTCTTTTTCAATTTATATTTTATTTCAATTAACTAGCACTTATTTTCTCTCCCTCTCCACCAATAATTGAGAAAAAAAGAAAAACAAAACCATTGAAACAAATGCAGATGGTCAAACCAATCAAACTCCCGTCTTGACTATGTTCAAAAATGTACATCTGTTTTGCAGTTCATACTCATCACTTCTCTGCAGGAGACCGGTAGCATTCTTCATCATAGGTAATTCTGAAATTGATCAACACTGAATGCATTGATCAGAATTCTCACTTCTTTCCAAGGCATTTGTCTTTACAACCTTGTTTTTGTTCCGCATCACTTCATATACCCTACACTTTCCAAGAGCTTTCATGCTTTATCCTTCCCCTTTGTTACTGTCCCTATAGTCTGATGTGTTGCTCTGCATTTCTGCCATTCTGAAAAGTCTTTGAGGTGAATCTCCTTTGTTCTTGCTCACCCATATTCCATTTGAACCAAAGCCCTAGTAAATGAACTCTTGGTTTGGCATTCACCACTCTTAAACAATTGATTCCCAAAGCCCTTATCCGTTGTATTATTGTGTCTTATGAGACCTATAGCTACAGTTCCTTCTTCCTTTCACACTTTTAATACACAAATGTACTCTCTCCTATCACAGATGTTTCAATCAATATTCAACCAAAGGTGATTACATCAAATATTTCCCAAGGCTTTTCTTCTTTTCTCTAATTCTCTTATCTCACATCATCCCAGTTGTGTACAGAAAGGTATTATTAGATTCATTTTACTGATACAGGAAAGATTAAATTACTTGCCAAGGTCACATATATAGTTAATGAAGTTTGTTGTTGTTGTGGTTCAGTCCTGTCTGACTCTTCATGACCCCATATGGAATTTTCTTGGCAAAGATACTAGCGGTGTGAATTGCCACTTCCTTGTCCAGTGGATTAAGACAAACAGGGAAAAAAAGTGACTTACCCAAGGTCACATAGATTTTGAACTCAGGTCTTCTTGTTTCCAGGCCCAGAGTTCTGTCCACTGAGCCACATTGCTGCCCTGTGTTGCAAGTGGCAGGGAAAGAATTAGAATTCAGGTTTCCTATCCCCTTCTCTTTTCATTACTGCACAATATATCTAATACAGTTTTCTGTTTTTGTCCTAATGCGAAATAAAGTAGAAATGCACTTCCTAATCACATAAGTATTGTGTTTGGTTTTTTTTTTTTAACTTTTACCTGTGAGAGCCTGCTTGCATGATATTTAACATATCAATCCTTGCAGAATTAAAGTCATCTGTGGGTCCTCCATGTCACTGCATTAGAGGAATAGATTCCCATTAATGGAAGGGCCCTCTGATTCACAAAGGTCATATTCCTAGAGTGACAATAAAATCCAGTGTATTTCCTGATGGTGTGACCTGATGTAGAATGTAGGACATGTTCATTTTACCACCCATTTCCAAGAGAAGCTAAAGAACTGATCTTCAAACAGAGTTGGAATCTGACAGAGAAAATAATAAATTATGAAAAACAGCAATGAAGGGAAAAAAGAAAAAAAAGTGGAAGAGCACAGGGAGTGCAATATAGTGGATAAGAAGCCAGTCTCTTTCAGATGTGGGTTCAAACCTTGCTCTAACACATACTGGCCAAGTGACTGAGCAAATCACTTAACTTCTTGATCCCATCAGGCAATACACTTAGGCTATAAAAAAATGCTGACACACTTTGGTAGAGGAACTCCCCCCATGTTGGGAGCTCCCTATACCAATGAAATTGGGTATTATTGAAAAAAATAAGTGGTAAAATAACTCTTTCTTTCTCCTTTTCTGGTGGGATTGGGGGAAAGAGAGAGCCAAGGAAGGAGCTGTTATCAGTCACAACAGATAGTTAAGAAGCCCTTTTGTGAGGCATGGAGCCTTCTCAAGAGACTATGTGATACAATTGAAAGAGCTTTGGACTTGAAGTCAGAAGAAAGCTGCTAGATTGAAACCCTGTCTCTAATCTTATTAGTTGTGTCACTATGGACAAATCATGGAATTTTTCAGAGCTTCAGCTTCTTCATCTGCAAAAAGTAGATAATAAGACTTATATGACTTACCTCATGTGGTAATTGCATAGATCAAATTAACTGTATATAAAACACTTGGTAAACATTTAAGTCCTATTTAAATATTCTTACTCATTCATTCTCTCTTTTCTTCTCAAGGGTCCCAGACATGAGAGATAGGAATTGGGTGCATGACATATAGATATGTTGGTGCAGGAAAGGCTCTATGAAGCACCTGATATCCTAGCTTCTAGATTTTGTAGCCTGACATCTGAGCATCAGGATTCTGATTGTATAATTTAATAATAAGTCTAATTCATCTCCATCTTTTCCTGGAAACATGTGTTTGGATGGATTTTGATCATTTTTATTGGTGCTACTTCTCCCTATTCTTTGAAGTTGCTTTGTTGGTTTCTTGCTTGAATTAAAAGAAATATTCCTCCAGGTGAACAGTTTTTATTTTAGTCTATGTATGTTCATTGCATAATATGTTCTACCCTTTGGAAAAAAATCTATGGGACAGAAAGATTTGTTAGGTAAGGAAAGGGAGTTGACTATAAAATTTCTATTTCCGATTTCTTTGAAATTTCTGAATTCTAAATAAGGACAGGCTTTTTCTTCTTTGGAAATGATCACAAACTAGTGATTTACCTGTAACTTTCTCTCCTTCTTGGAATAGCCTAACTGTAGATGAAGATATCATAGAGGGGATAGATATAGGACCATATAACAGGAATTTTTTCAAGGTGCTTTCAAAAGGAGAAAATATTTATATAGTACTTTCATTGAATCTTAAAAAAACATTTTTCTGTCACCTTAATTTCAAATATCCCCTTAGTTCCCTTGTCCAGAGAGTTGTTGCTCATAATAAAAATAAAAAAGGAAATAAGGGGAAAAACAGGCAAAATCAACTGGTACATCAACTCAATATGAGAGTACATTCCAAGTTTCACAAGCTTGGTCTCATTTCTCCATGAAGGAGGAAGAGAGAAATGAATTTTTCATTTCTTTTGGTTGGATGAGCTTGTCAATATTATAACAGTATTCAATTTCATTTTGGTCTTGCTTTGTCAATCTACAATGCCGTAGTCTAAAGGGAGAGAAGAGGGAGAAGTAGAGAGAGAGAGGAAAGTGAGGAGAGAGAGGGAGAGGAGGAAAGGAGGGAGGGAGAGAAAGATATACACACACACACACACACAGATGGTTTTCCCTGGCTCTGCCTCTTTCATTATATATCAGTTCATATAAATCTTCCCATGTCATTTGTATTCTTTATATAAATTGTTTCTTGTAATTCAGCATTAATAATTTTATAATTATATATTATAATATATAATATTATAATAATTATAGCTTCATGTACCACGATTTGTTTAGCCATTCTACAAAAATAAAATGTTGCCACCATAAAAGTGCTATTTGGTGCACATTGGACCCTTCTGTCTTTAACCTCTTTCAAGTATATACCTAAGAAGGTAATCTAAAGGTCAAAGAGTATGGATGTTTTAGTTACATTTTTAAATCACAATTTCAAATTGCTTTCCAAAATAGTTGAAGCAATTCACAGCTCCACTAACAGTGAGCCTTTCTTCTCAAAACCCCTCCCACAGAAAATGCGTATATACTCCTTGATCAAATGGTCTGACGATTGTTTCCAATTGCAAGGTACTTTTATTTTCCATGATAAGAAAGACAGGTTAAAAGCAATATTTAAAAAAAAAATCTTCCCAAAATGTTTTTGTGGAAGTTCAGCCTTGAATTAACTAAAGAATCTACATTCATAATAACAGCACTGAATGACCTAAGTGAATACTAATAAGGAAGCATAATCAATCAATTTGAAATTCTTTGGTAACCAATTTTGCTCATTGACCAAAATTTTAAGGAAATAGGTCTCCTTTTAACTTGGCCAGAATCCTGAGTTTTGCGATATCACATGTTCATCCTAAAAATAAAGGATGTGCAATATCTAACCAAGGAGTATTCAAAGAGTTGAGGCAAGTGGGGACACCATCTGAGGGAAACCAGCAAATGGGATGGGACTATTTTATTTGGTTATTATCTAAAAGAAGCATTTCCATGGTACCTGGCAAGAAGTAAGTGCCTACAGAATTCCTGTTAATTAATTGATGAAGTAGAAAAAAACCTAAAAATATGCAGAAGGTGGGTTCAAATTACAACTCTGTCATCTATTATCTGATTGACTTTTCTGTAGCTATTTTGTCTCTCAGGAATTCACTTCCCTCATCTGGAAAATGACAACTTTGGACCTAAATGCCTTCCATCCATAAATCCTAATTTTTGTATGTGGGCCATCAGGATGACTGAGAATATATGCATTGACCTTCAAATGTTGTGCCAAATACAGGACAACTATACATCCCTGCACCCCCCTTTTTTTTAAGACAGTGGAATAAAGCACTGAAATATGAGAAAATTTCATATGTATTTCCTGAAGAAGAAAAAAGGATAGCATAACTATAAAAATTAAAGAGAGAGGACTTAAAGGCAACTGTTGTACAGCTGTGTGGGCACTGAGCTTAGAAGGATCATCTCCATCGTTATTCTTTTAATAAGGACAGACGTCAGGACACTGGACTTAGCTTAGGGAGAACAAGTCGTTTCTTTTCCATATGCTATAATATTGGCTCCACTCTACCAGGTCCCTCCCTGGAGTTTTGCAATGTCAGTTTCAGAAATGGAAAGAGCCATACTGAACAATGAGATTTCTAAAGGTCTATAGAATCCTGAGGGAATCCTGATGGGGAGGGATAACCAATAATGAGGAGAGATGTCACTGCTATGATATGATCTTTTCCTAATCAAAACTATTTAGAGTTATCTCAGAAGTCTCTCTTATCTGAGTAAAAAAAGGGGCAACTCTTCAAAGAAACATCAGAAAAGGGTGTGAGCAGGGTTTTTTCCTATGATACTGCATCCATTGCATTTGTATATTTGAGTCTGAATGTGTTTTTTTGGTAAGTTATTTTCTATAATCACCCTGGAGGGTTGGGTCAACATTATTATTTTTCTCATTTTCTAGGTGAGGATTCAAAAAATCCCTCTCACTTCCTGAGGGTCAGACTGAAAAATGGAGCAGCAGGTCCAAGATTCCCCAGTTGGTTGAACAGCCCACTGAGCTGTGCTGCCTCTGTGGACACTACGAGAGTGGGAGTTAGAGCAATTTAATTCTGGGGATGGTCTGAATTAAATAGAGAGCCTAATGAGGAGGTGGCAAAGGAAACTCATAATCAAATCTAATGCTTCAGGGTGTAAACTGATTGCTACTGCAATGCAGACTCATCTAGGTGCTTGATTTAGATTCTTGTTAAAACCTGAACAGAAAGAAGACTCATCCTAGAACAGGATGACATGATGGGCTGAGTCCAATCACAGCTGAATCAATTAATTCTTTAGCTTATTTCCCTCCTTAAGAAGATGAGTAACCTGGTCTAATATTTGTTTTTTTTTAAATATTTAAACAATCACATCCCAAAACAAATAATTCATTTCATGGTATGAGTTCAAGGGCAGATGAAAAAAGAACAACCTGGATAAAACAATATATAATGTACATATAGAAATGACAACCTCTCAATTTTATATCCATCAAAGGAGGACAACTTAAGAAAAATTAACTGGAATCTCTCTGTAAGATCTCTGTCAGAGGATCACTTTAGAGATGGTACCACTTTCAATAACATACTTGTAGTTCTTCGGTAACTAACTCCAAATATGTATAAATACCACTGCATCAGATAACCTCCTTTACACAAAATTCCACTCTATAGGGAATGTGAGATTCTAGGACATTCCAGATATTTCTCATCCAACTGATTTCTGATGGACTCTTTAGTAGACTCTACTTTACTCCTGTTCTTTATTTTAATTTTTATCTTTCTTTCTCTTTCCTCCTCTTTTTTCTCCTTCCTTCTCATGGTTTCCTTTGTTTTTCTCCTTCCTCCTCTTTTCTCTTTCTTGACTCTTTTTGTTCACTTCATTCTCCTTCATCTCTCTTTTGTCCATATTCCTAGTGCTATCTTAACTGTACATTGTCATTCTCACAAATGACAAGTCTCTGCAGATCAACCTCAGTTGCTATTTGAACATGAGATTTGCTGTTCACTAGGACAGATAATCAAATTTTACTGGATTTATCTTTACTCTCTAGGACTTGGTAGTAAGACTTTAAATTTCTATTGTGGTATTTGTTGCAGTCCAAAGAATTATAATAACAGTGAGTAGCTGTGGGTAACATATTCTATTTTTACTTGAAGTTTGCTACACAGTGTCTTTCAGCATCTCTGATTTCCTTCTAATTTACAGGGCTATCCACTGTGTGGAAGTGGGAAGTCTCATTATGATTTAATTTAAGTGGTTGCATTAAATCATCTTTAACATCACCATATATAAAATCAGCACTTTCAAAATTTATTAATTTAGTACAGTGTAATCCCACTATGTTACAACTCAGATGTATTGTGTGTCAAGTAGTGACTTAAAAACCAAAAAATTCATATAACGACAGCCTGGTATTACATGGCAGATGTTAATTCTGTCTCCCAATACCAGCATTGTAAATGTATTCTATTGAATTTCTAACATAGTACAAAAGAAAGAGAAGTCTTCTACCATCCCCAAAAACAGATGTTAGGATAAGTGCCTATGTCATTAAGAGAGGAAAATGATATGAAAATGTGATGCACTTGAGACCAGTGTATATTTCCATAATTTATGGTAATGGATTTTTTTTTCACTTTTAGACCACGGGGAAATCCATTTAGAGCCTCCCCTCCCCCCAATTTGGAAATCACTACATTGTAATGAGTTTGTTTTTTTTTTTAATTTCCCATTTGATTTATTGAAATTTCCTCTGTTTGTTTTCTTTGAATTGGGGTTCATTAAGTATCCCAAGATATACAGAAGATGCAGCAATATCTTGTCTAGAACAAGCCTTGAAAAATTGCTGTGGACATGTACCATGCATTTTAATGAGGTTGTATGCTGCCTATATCTCATATCACTCTCCAAAGACTTTCTAACTCTTCCTGTTTGAGGAGATGGGATGGAAGTAAGAACTGATTTTTCTGATTTAACAGTCTCAGTTGTTTTATGAACCTAATTTTATTTTTCTTCCCAGGTTTATCACTTTGCAAGAAAGAAATCCCCTTTGGGGAAATAAGAAAAGGCAACTGAGTAGTACCATGAAATGTAATCAGGACAGAATAAGACCTAGATGTGAACAACTTCCTTAGGCACAAATCCTGGAAGCAGGTTAAAGGATAAAGGTTGAGTCTCCCATGCTTCTCTGGCCATTTTTCATTATATGACAGAGGTGAGTTAGGAGAGGATCAGCAGTTTCTGGGTTTTGCTTTCTCCCTTTTTGTGTTCCACACTCTTCCTTCACATTCCCCACATACTTCCCACTCCCCCTACCTGGGTTTAGTTTCAAAATTCCATCAGGCAGGTAATTATCAAGTGCCCAACACCAGCCAAGCCTTGCTCTGAACTAGGGGTCCTGTTGAGAATATTTTTTTACTTTTGATACTCTGCAACTGTTAAACACAAAGAACTTAAGAAATAAAGTGGTTTTCTTTAGGGTCACAAACTAGAATATACATCTGAAGTAGAACTAGAAAGCAGGTCTCCTATCTACAAACTATACCAGAGCATTCCCCTCTCTTAGGTAGAAGTCATTAGTCCTATCAATGTGCTTGCTGATAAAGGCATCTCTCTCTGATGACGTGGCCCTTCTTTAAGGGAGGTGAAAATTGTATGTTTTTATTAATTTATGTGTCGAATCCTAGACTTCTAAATGACTTATCTTTAGTTTAACATTTACCTACCAGGAAGAGACCTGGGCAATGTGGGTACCATCCCTTATGACAAGGTAACATACAGTTTTGAGAGTCAGGCCTTTCACAAATTGTTTCTTCAATATAGCCCCATCTCAAATGTAGTTCTTGAATGAAGAAGAAGAAGAAGAAGATGAAGAAGAAGAAGAAGGAGAAGGAGATGAAAGAGAAGAGGGACAAAAGGAGAAAGAAGTAGGCCAAAATCCTTGGTAGACTTCAAAGCACCATGCAGATAAATTACTGTGAGTGGGAACTGGGGGTGGGGGTGGGGGGCAGGAAATTTCATGGAATTTCAATCTTGGAATCATAGAAACTTAGAGTTGAAATGACATTAGAAGTCATCAAGTCAAATGAGATATTTTTAAAAGCTCTTAGTCCAGTGCCTTGCATATATAAATAATGACACTATATAAATACTTTTTATCTTCCCTAACCCTTCTCCCCTCTAATCTCTCCCTGAAGCATTAATGTCATTTAAAAAATACCCAGGTTAATCAAAATTACTCTATCTAGGCAACTATGTCCTTATAATTCTAGCCTAACAGTACCTCCAGTTCAGTCCAACTTTCCCTAGCTCCAATTTGATTTGGAGTGATAATACCACTGGTACTATTTTCTCATAGGAAAGAAATCTTGTCTAAATCATCTGAATCAAAGAGGCTGAGCTAGAAGGGATCTTAGATACCATTTTGTCCAAACTCTTCATTTAAAGAAGAGGAAATGGGAGCCAAGATAGCAACCATGAGGCCAAGACCCAGCTGAACTCTCCCATCATTACCCTCCAAACAGCTTTAAAATAACATCTTCAATCAAATTTTGGAGTAACAGAGCCAACAGAAGGTCAGAGAATCATTTTTCTAGCCTAAAGCAATTTAGGAGCTCTGTGGGAAAGGTCTGTAACATTGAGATTGGCACAGGGCTAAAGCATGACAGGAGCACCAACAGTGGGTTTTGGAGGTGGGCCACATAGAAAAAGCAGAAAAAGTAGTTTTAAAAGCTCTCAACAGAGAGACAGTAGGGGAGGGGTGGATAACTGTTCAGAATGAGATTACAGGGGACCCTTTGCTGACACAGGGTACAGCTAATGCTTATTGGCAACTCTATTTTCTATAAGTAGTTATGAGTCACAGTGGCAAGATGGAGAGGATCACTTATGATGTGTCACAAGGGAGAAGTGGTCCTGGTCACAAATCCAGAGCCAAGAGAAGTACGATTTATTACTTGTGGCTGCAAGGAAGCAGAGGCCCTTTCTGGACAAAGACCAGAGTATAGATCAGGAGAGCAGTGAACACAACTCTCCCAAGATTACTCCACTTAAAAGCACCCAAAACTTGTAGACTCCCAGAGAAGTTTGGAAAATAGCAGCAGAAAAAGCTTGAACCTTAGCATAGTGCTTTCCCACTCTGAGGTGAACAAAATCCAATTTGGAAATAAGGTTCAAAGTGAAGATAGGCTAGGAAAATAAGAAACAACAAAAAAAAAGAACTCGATCATAAAAACTACTGCAGAGGTAGGTAAGACTTATATAAACTTATATATAAACTTAGAAGAAGAAAACAACAGTAACAAGTAAAGCATCAAAAAATGCTAATTGGACCCAATGCCATCAAGAATTCCCCAAAAATTAAAGAAAGATAGAGGAAAATGAGGAAAGAAACAAGAAGGATGCAAGAAAATTATGAAAAGAGATTTAACAGCTTGGTAAAAGAGACAAAAAAGACTGAAGAAAATGTCACCTTAAAAAAAGAATTGGGCTAAAGGTAAAAGAACCACTGATGAAAAGAACTCCTTTAAATGAAGAATAGGCCAAATGGAAAAGAAAGTACAAAAATTCACTGAAGAAATTAATTCCTTAAAGATTACATTTGAACAAGTGGAATCTAATGATTCATGAGACTTCAAGAAACAATAAAATAAAGTCAAATGAATGGGAAAAATAGAAGAAAATGTTAAATATTTCATTGGAAAAATAATTGACTTGGAAAATAGATCAAGGAGAGAGACTTTTAGAATTATTGGACTACTTGAAAGCCATAATTTAAAAAAAGAACTTAGATATCATATTTCAAGAAATTATAAAAGAAGACTCCTCTGATATCTAAGATCTAGAGGGTAAATAGAAAGTGAGAGAATATTCTGATCATTTCCTGAAAGGGATCCCAGAATGAAAATATCTAGGAAAATTATAACCAAATTACATAGCTCCCAGGTCAGGGGAAAAATATTGCAGACAGAAATAAGTGATTCAAATATTGTGGAGTCACAAGCAGGATCACATAAAATTTAGCGGTTTCCATGTTAAAGGAACAGAGGGCTTGGGATATGATAATATGGAGGGCAAAAGAACTATGGTTGCAACAAGAATACCCTATTCTGCAAAACTGAGTATAATTCTTCAGGGATAAAAATGGATGTTTAATGAAATAGAGTACTTATAAGCAACACTTGAGTTTAGAAGTCTACCTTACCCAGTAGGGATATGGGAGGGAGAAGGGAAGAAAATATATGGGAAGAGATGATAAGGTGGAGGGCAAAGTTGGGAGGAGGCAGTGTTTGGAAGCAAGGTAGATTTTTGAGAAGAGAAGGATAAAGAAAGAAAGAAGAAGAAAGAGAAGAAAATTGGATGGAGGGAAATATACAGTTAGTGATGATAACTGTTCTTGTTCATCCTTTGTTTCTGAAGAGGACCAATGATATCATGGGTGATGTCTTGGCCCATGCATGAAAAAAAGTGCTCATAACAGGGAAGGTGAAGAGTGAATTGGAAAACAGAATCCAACAATACGTTACGTACAAGAGACAGACTTAGGACAGCTGAAATGAAGGACTGGAGCAGTCTATTATGTTTCAGCAAAAGTAAAGAGGCCAAGGGTGGCAAACATGCATCTCAAACAAAACAAAAGCAAGAACAGAAATGAAAAACTGAAGGAAATAATGAAAGAAACTATATTTTGATTTTTTAAAAGAAAGTACCACAATGAGGTAATTAAAAAAATTATAGCAAGTTTCTCTGATAAAGGTTTCATTCCTGAAATATAAGGAACTGAGTCAAATTTAAAAACAATAGCTATTCCTCAGTTGATAAAGGGTCAAAGGATAAGAACAGGCAGTTTTCTGAAAAAGAAATCAAAGCTATCTATAGTCGTATGAAAATGCTCTAAATTATTATTGATTAGAGAAAGGTAAATTAAAACAACTCTGAGTTGCTTCCTCACACCTACTAGAACTGACAAATGCTGAAAGGGATGTGCAAAAATAGGGACCTTAATGAACTGTTGGTAGAGAACTTGTCCAACCATTCTGGAGAATAATTTTGGGGCCCAAAGGGCTATAAACTATTCATACCTTTGGATCCAGAAATATTACTACTAAGTCTCTACCCCAAAGATTTCAAAAGAGGAAAAGGACCTATATATACAAAAATATTTAAAGTAGATCTTTTTGTCATGGAAAATAATTGGAAATTGAGGGAATGCTTATCAATTGTGGAATGGCTGAACAAGATGTAGTATATGATTTTGATGGAATACTATTGTGCTATAAGAAATGATAGAGGGGGATAGTTTTAGAAAAAAAAAGTAACAAGACCTATATGAACTGATGAAAAGTGAAGTAAGAAGAACCATGAGATCATTGTACAAAATGACATCAATGTTACAATGATGATCAAATGTGAAAGACTTAGCCACTCTGATCAACGTAGTGATTTAAGACAATTCTAAAGGACTTATGATGAAAAAATGCTATCCAACCACAGAGAATTGATGAACTCTCTGAGTGCAAACTGAAATAAAATTTTCTTTTAAAAAAATAAAGATAAAGATGAGGAAATCAAATTCTAGAGAGGTTAAGAGACTACTAACAATGACAGGGGTAGTAAGTATCAGAAGTGAGCTTTAAATCCAGGTCTCTAGATTCCAAATCCAGCTGTTGATGCTACTGTTTTACATTGCTGCCTCCTACACCTAGCATAACACCTGTGCTCAAATTCAATTCTCCTCTTAAGTTATTTGCAGGTGTTTATGATGACAGTTACATCTAATGATCTCTAAGGTATCTTCCAATTCTAGGAGACCACAATTAACTGAGCATATAGAAACAGCTTCACCATTCACTTGTGTTCTCAAGTCTAAAATTGAAATTAACATCTTAACAAGTACTGATTTGGAGAAGTATGAATAAAGATAACTACAAATGTACCATGTATAGCTGAGCTAAAACCTAAGAAAAAATCCTGACACATTTAAACCTGCTAATTCTCTGTTATCCATCTTTACTAGGCTTCCCTAGTGTTTTGGTTTGAAATTGGGCTACTCTCAGAGAAAGGAGTTGCAGCACTTTCTGAAGTATTTCCATGTTGCAAAGTATCTACAAATGTGTTTTGGAAAATCTTGAACCCTACCCGCTCTGCTTCCTGCAGAAGGAAGAATCTACAGCATGCAATATCCACAAATCATGGTGCTGCAAGCCCACATGAGCCACGTGATTTCTCTTCACTGATCTCAAAATGAACTTGAGTGCACAGCAGGAGGTATTGTGGGCTTTCTTTCAAAAGCCATCATATAAAAGAAATGCTGTTACCCAAGGTGACTAAGCTGTTGGCTCAAAAGTAATAGGTAGCAATTTGTATATTGTATTGAATATCATTTTTGCTTTAAGCATTAAAGATCAAAATGCATCAAATTGTCCTTCTCTTCCTTCTTCCAAATCCCTTTCTTCCCCTTCTTCCTCCAACCTTGTCCCTGATAACAGTCCCCAGCAACTCTACTTGGCATTATCAGACCAAAGACTGGCCTTACACTCTGATTGACCTCCACCTCATCACACAGAATCTAGATTCTAGAGCTGCTTAAAAGGAGCCAAATGTCGGAACAGAACTGACTTCATCAGCCTGGGAATTTATAGCCTATTCTCACCTAACAAAGGAGCTTCCTGTTCTTGTGTTTTTCAAATGGAAATGTATGAAAATTATTAAAATGTGCAAAAAACACCCTCTGCTCATTCCTGTGTAGAAAATAATCTTGTCAGACGGGATCTTGTAGGTATTAACAGTGCATGTACCAGCTTTTATAAAGACAGTTATTGACAGAATAGGGCACTCTGACCTTCCCAAGAGGCTTGACAGGCCTTGATCTTCCTAACTTTGGGATCCTCTTCAAGAATGCCTTTCAGGGTATGTCAGGCTATCTGTAGTGGTAATTCTTTGGGGATGAGCAGTCTTAATTCCTTAAATAGTTTGCCTTCATTTGTCTGAAGGCATAAGTAGACATGAGATAAATTTAGCTTGGTGAAATAAACTAGGAAATTTCATAGTCAAACTGTCATATAGGCAATAGGAGACAATTCCTTAAGATTTCATAAGCCCGCTAAGATACTTTGCCTTAGACAATATCCAGGATACTTCTGGAGTTCAAAACAAAAGAAGGTCAGAAAGAAGGAAGAAAGGAAGGAAGGAAGGAAGGAAGGAAGGAAGGAAGGAGGGAGAGAAAGAAGGAGGGTGGAAGGAATATAGTAATTCAATTCCCTAGAAACAAATGCTCACAGATATGATAGAATTCTGCCATTGGCACCTTACTTGCCATCAACTCCCTACCTGCTTTGGGCTTATATCCTAGATCCTAGCAAAGTGGCAGATATGTTACAAGCTGAATAAGTACAAGTTGATTGGTTCATCATACTAATCTTTCAAGGCTACCTCTCCTTTCATGCATTTATCTTCAAAAATTTGGACCATACCCAGGCTCATCATGTGCAATATGAAACATTTTTACCACCGATCCCTGAAAGTAAAGGCAGATGTTGAACATCTTTAAATTCACTCCCCTCAGGGTGGAGCCAAGATGGCAGAGTAGAAAGACGCATATAGACTAGCACTTCCCCCACAGCCCACAAAACACCTGTAAAAAATGACACTCAACAAATTCTAGAGCAATACAAGCCACAGAACAACAGAGTAAAAGAGGTTTCCAGCCAAGGGTAATATGGAAAGCTGACAGGAAAGGTCTGTTTCACGGCATGCTGAGCAGAGAGATGTCTAGTCCTGGCCATGCAGCACTGGAAGGAAAAGGACCTGAACAGACTTCTGGGACAGAATTCCCAGCAGGGAGGGACCCAGATCCTTCAACCCACAAAAAACAAAGAAAGCTCCAAAGGTTAGTATGGGAGGGCTTTCCCAGCTGGGCAAGAGGGGAATGGGGTTTCCACAGCGCTGGCCCCAGGTTGGGACAGAGGCAGCGGCAGAAGCTGGAGGAAGGCAGCTACAGTGGCCAAGGAAGTAGCCTGGGTCCATTGTCCAGGCAGCTCAACTTAAAACCTCTGGTGGAATTGAGCAGCTGATCTGAATCTCAGCCCTCAGTGGTGGCCCCATCTCCATCCAAAGCTCCAGAGAATTGAGCAGCTAACCTGAATATCAGCCCTTAGAGGCAGCCCTGAGCCCACCCAAAGCCCCAGTGAATTGTACTTCCCAGCCTTGTACTGGGGAGAGGAGAAGCACTAGGATCCTCCTCTTGACAGAGGATTCAGAAGTCAAGTAACTGGTTGGGAAAATGCTCAAAAAAGGGAAAAAAATAAGACCATAGAAGGTTACTTTCTTGGTGACAGGTGTTTTATTCTCTCCTTTCAGACGAGGAATAACAAGGTATACTTTCAGAGAAAGTCAAGGCCTCTGTCTCCAGTACCCCCAAAATGAATACTAAATGGGCTCAGGCCATAGAAGAGCTTGAAAAGCATGTCATCAGCCTGCTAAAGGAGAAGCAAAAAAAATGCTGAGGAAAACAACACCTTTAAAAAGAGGCTAACTCAATTGTAAAAAAGAGGTCCAAAAAGCCAATGAGGAGAAGGAGGCATTGAAAAGCACAATTAGCCAAATGGAGGAGAATATTCAAAATCTCACTGAACAAAATAGTTCTTTAAGAAAGAGAATTGATTTCAGGGAAGATAATGACTAAGATAAACCAAGATGTTAGAAAACAAAACCAAAAGTTTGAAAAAATCGAAGATAATGTGAAACATTTCATTGAAAGAACAACTGACCTGGAAAATAGATCCACAATTTAAAAATTATGAGACTCTCTGAAAGTCATGATCAAAAAAAAGAGCCTAGGAATTATTTTCTATGAAATTGTCAAGGAAAACTGTCCTGATATTCTAGAACAAGAGGGCAAAATAAATATTGAAAGAATCTACCAATCACCTCCTGAAAGAGATCCGAAAAGAGAAACTCCTAGGTATACTGTGGCCAAATTTAAGAGTTCCCAGGTCAAGGAGAAAATACTTTAAGCAGCTAGAAAGAAAAAATTTGAGTATTATGGAAATACAATCAGAATAGTACAGGATCTGGCAGCTTCTACATGAAGAGATAGAAGGACTTGGAATAGGATATTCCAGAAGCAAAGGAAGTGGGATTAAAACCAAGAATCACCTACCCAGTAAAACTGAGTATAATACTTCAAGGGAGTAAATGGTCATTCAGTGATATAGAGGACTTTCAAGTATTCATGATGAGAAGACCAGAGCTGAAAAGAAAATCTGACTTTCAAACAAAAGAATCAAAAGAAGCATGAAAAGGTAAACAGGATAGAGAAATCATACAAGATTTTCTAAAGTTGAAGTGTTTACATTCCTACATGGAAAGATAATATTTGTAACTCTTGACACTCTTGTCAGTATTTGGGTAGGTAGAGGGATTTTACACACACACACACACACACACACACACACACACACACACAGAGACAGAGTACAGATTGAGTTGAAACAGAAGAGTTGATACCCATAAAAAATAATAAAATAAAAATTAAGGGGTGAGGGAGGAAAATACTGGAAGGAGAAAGGAAGAAATAGAATGGGGAAGGCTATTACTCTTAGAAAAATCCTGTTCAATGGAGGAGAAAAGGGATGAGAGAGGAAAAGTGAAGCTCACTCCCTTCACATATGGCTTAAGGAGGGAATAACATGCTCAATAAATATGGTACGGAAATCTATCTTACACTACAGGAAAGTAGGAGAGGAGAGAACAAGTGGGGTGAGGGGTGTGATAGACGGGATGGCAAATGGGAGAAGGGAGTAACTAGAAGTAATCATTTTGGGAAGGGACAAGGTCAAATGAAAGAACCAAAAAAGGGGGTGGGGATAGGGTAGGATAGACAGCAATATAGTTAGTATTACACAACATGATTATTATGGAAGTCTTTTGCAAAACAACACATATATAGCTGGTATTGAATTTCTTGCCGTCACAGTGGGGATGGGTAGGGAGGGAGGGAGAGAAGTTGGAATTCCAAGTATTAGAAATGAATGTTGAGAATTATTATTGCATATAACAAGGAAAAAAGAAACACAGATAATAGGGTATAGAAATTTATCTTGCCCACAAGAAAAGAGAGTAGATGGGGTTAAGGGAAGTTTGGGGTGTGATAGAAGGGAGGGTACATTGAGGGAAAGGGTAATCAGAATGAAAGGCATTATGGGGAGGGGAGAGATGGGGAGAAAAATTGGAACTCAAAATTTTGTGGAAATTTAAATGTCAAAATCTAGAAGTAAATAAATAAACAAGAAAAAATAAATTCACTCTCCTCTATGGAGTCCGTTCATGAGAGATCAAAGAGATGCTTTCAACTTCAGATCTGGCCATATCAACTTACTCTACAGATTCCAGTAACATCCATTCAAGTGATACATCCAACCTATTGACCTTCACCAAGATGAGTACTTCCAGACAACAGAGAGTTGTGATTATATTAGATTATGTTAAATTGGCACCCTAGAATCAAAGATTGTTGGAGTTGAAATGGATGTTAGAAAGAAGCAACTTGGTAAAGTAAAACAAACATTAGATTATCAGAAAACCTGGGTTCAAGTCCCAGCACCAATATTTATTAGTTGTGAAAGCCTGGAAAGTTAGCATCTTTAAGTCTCACTTTCCCAACTGTTAAATGGGAACAATGACATGTAATGTTTACAACCTCAAAGGACTATTGTGAGGAAAGTACTATGTAAGCATTAAAATACTATGTAAAGGCAGTGGCATTATTGTCTAATCTAATGCAACAGAAAGGCAAATCTTACAGAAAAGGATGCTGAGGCCCTAATTGATTGCCCAAGGTCACACAGCAGAGCTGGTACTAGAACCCAATGGATTTAGAATCCACTACAATATTCTAACCATGCTGCTAGTCGTATAAATTAGGGTATTATTCTTAGAGGGTATTTTTTGGGGGGTGGGGGAAGGTAGCTTCTAAGGTGAGAGCTGTGGAGGAAAAGAATAGACCATTTTATTACTCAAAATGATTTTTTAGTTACAGAAGACCAGATATCATAGCATCATAAAACTGGAGCCAGAAATTACCTTAGATATCACCTATTCCAACCCCCTTATTTTATATATAGATAAAGGAACTGGGAAACAGAATAAATGACTTTCTCAAGGTCATACATGTGAGTGGTACAGCCAGGACTGGAAATCAGTACTTCTGATTTCAGATCCAGTACTCTTTCCACAGCACCACGTAGTCTAGCACCCTGGAGTTTAGCACCAATCAATAGGTTCTGTCTACCTAATAGCAAAATGTTTAGAGTAAAATTGAAATAAAATTCATGCAATTAGATATCTTAAGTTCTACATCAGTCAACCAGCCATTAGTGTGATAATGGTAGATACTTGAATTCTTATCTGGACTTTGGTGTTTTAGATATAACCAAAGTATTTTGAGATCATTGTTGGTTTCTTAGGAAAAACCAAATACTAACATAAGAATTGGAATAAAGTACTTTTTTAAAGAAATATTTTCTATTCATTTTTTCAAAATTTTGAGTGTATAAAAGGTAACAATTCAGAACTTGGTGTCTTCTTGGGATTATTCTAGAAAAGTGTCATGTAAGCTTTGTCATCTGACTCACAAAAATGTATTTCAATTTTCCCTCCAGTATATTTGCTTTGTTTTTCTGTCTCTGGCTTTCTTTTTCTTTCTTTCTTTCTTTCTTTCTTTTTTCTTTCTTTTTCTCTCTCTCTTTTCCTTTCTTCCTTCCCTTCCTTCCTTCCTTCCTCTCTTTTTCTTCCTTCTTCCTTCCTTCCTTCCTTCCTTCCTTCCTTCCTTCCTTTCTATCTTTCTCATATTTGATTGTCTCAAGAGACCCATTCCTCTTGTTTGAATAACACATAGTGTTGCCTTTGGAAGAAAAAAAAGGAAGGAAGAAAAACTAGGTGGAAATGTTTTTAACCCTGACTACAAACTTGAGATGGGTAAGCATTTTCTTTTGCCCATTAAGTAAAGTAAACTCTCAAATTCTTTCCATAATAATGGGCCCTATTTCTCTGTTCTATAGGACATGACAATAAGCTTTACTATTACCACAGAAGGGAAAGAATCCTATATCACTTGCATCTATGCCTGGTGATGGGAGCAAAAATAGCTAAAGTAATCACCTTCATACATTTGTGAGGGCTTTATTTTTTTTATAAGATCATTCATCCAATAGTTAGAAAATCTTGTTGAATTAGAATCCCGTTTTAATGACATTAATCCTGATTTATTACCACATTGCTGACTATTACCACATTACCTGCCAATATCATGGCCTTCCCTGATTTCTCCATTTTGAAAGGGGATCTCACACATCTCCAAGATTTCATGACAATTGCTTGAATCTTATCTGTGCACTTGAATTCCAGCTTGTATTATAGTTGTATCCATCTATCGCAATGAAAAGTACTTTGATGGTAGTGTCTATGCCATTTTCAACCTTTGTATTCCTGCTAATTAGCTCAAGACTTTCATAGTTTTCATGAAAACTTTCAAATGTTTCTTTTTTTTTTGAATTTGAATCATCTGTGGATAAACCAAGTTTGGTTTTGGTTTCTACCCCCCCTTCACCCCTTACATGACAGAAGGATCCATGCCCCATTAGATTGTAATAACAAATGCTTGTTGAATGAATAGATTAATAAATCTGATATTTCAAAGGATCTGAGATCACTTCAACATAGTATCCTCTTCACCTAAGCATATCAGAACTCATTTAAATTTCTTCACCCTATGAGATTACTGTCCATGTCTTCCCATAAATCCTCCTATCCAATGCAAAGCTATTTCTTTTTTCTGTTTATTTGTTTAACCATTGCCAAGGTACTAATACAGCACGAGTGTATTGAGTTGAATTCTATTGTTATTGAACTTAACTAACTTACCTGCTTTTCCAGAAACATTTCTGGGGCAATGTCTCTTATTTATTTCATGAGTTTGTCACTGGGATTTTTCTCTTTCTTTTTAACATTCTTTTTCTTATTATTATTTTGAGTTCCAAATTCTCTCTCTCCCTCCAGGCTCTCCTGTACCCATGGAACAGGCAAGTAATATGACTTCAACTATACATGTGATATCATGCAAAACATTTCCATATTAGCCATGTTGCTAAAAACAAGCAATAATAATAAAGTAAAAAAATATACTTCAATTTGCACTCAGAGTTCATAAGTTCTCTCTCTAGAGAGTGCATAGCATCTTGCTTCATGAGTCCTATTGATTTGTCTTGGATTATTTTATTGACCAGAGTAGGTAAGTCTTTGACAGTTGATCATCTTTACAATATTGCTATTACTGTGTATAATCTTCTCCTGGTTTTGCTCATTTCAACTGCATCAGTTGATATAAGTTTGTCCAGGCTTTTCTGAAACCACTCCACTTGCCATTTCTTATAGCAAAAAAGAATTCCATCACAGCCGTAGACTACAACCTGTTCAGTCATTGCTCAAAGATGGGCATCCCCTCAGTATCCAATTCTGTGCCATCACAAAAAGAGCAACTATAAATATTTTTGTATATGAAGTTTCTTTTCCTATTTATTTGATCTCTTTGGGATACAGACCTGGTAGTGGCATTGCTGAATCAAAAGGTAGGCAGTTTTATAGCCTGGTAACAGGGAATAGATTAAAATTATTTTCCAGAATGATTGGACAAGTTTTTATAACTACACCAAAAGTACTTTTGTGTCCCTATTTTTCTATGGCCTCTCCAGCATTTTTCATTATCCTTTTCTGTAATGTTAGCTAATCTGATAGGTGCGAGGTGGTACTTCAGAGTTATTCTCTGAACATTTCTCTAATCAATAGTGTTTTAGAGCATTTTTAAAAAATCTATTGATAGCTTTGATTTCTCTTCTGAAAACTGTCTTTTAATATATTTTGACCATTTATCAATTAGGAAATAACTCTTATTTTCATAAATTTGATTCAGTTCCCTATATATTTGAAAAATGACCTCTTTATCTGAGAAATTTACTGTAAAATATTTTGATATTACTTCCTTATCTATGGTACCATATTACAAAAATGTAGTTTCCCTGACTATCTCTTTTTGTTATCTATTTTTGCGTTTGTTTTGTCTAAGTTCATGATTGATACCAATAACTTTTTAAATGTCAGATGAAGCATAAAAAAACCTCTTCTAGTCCCTTATTTTTAATTCTTTTTGTGCCTTTCTGTTTTAAGAGCATTTCCTACAAATAACATATTATTAGATCCTGGTTCTGCTATTGGATTCTACTAGTTGGAGTCTACTATTCACTACTATTTTATGGGTGAGTCAATTCCGTTCACATTCACAGTGATGATTACTTTTTATTTCCCTTCATCTTTTTTCCTTCTGCTTATTTCTTTCTCTCTTTTTACCCCATCCCTCCTCAAAAGTCTGTTTTGCTTCTAATCACTGTTAATATCTTCTCTCATTTACTACACATACTCTGCTGCTGATATCACCTTACCCTCCTACTTGCTCATTTGGTCAGATAGATTTCTATACCCTATTGAGTGTATATATCAATTCTGCCCTCTTTAGACCAATTTTAATGAGACTGAGTTCAAGCATTTCCTGCCACTCCTTCTATTTTCCCTTCCATGTAAAAGTCCTTCCTTGCATGCCACTTTTGTGTGAGACAATTTCCCTATTTTCCCTTTTCCCCTTTCTTCTAGTACATCCCTCTTTCTCATCCTTTCTTTTTTGTGGGAGATTATCTCAACATAATCAATTCATACTCATACCTTTTAGACTGATTCTAATTTCACTTTAATAATGTTAAGGTTCTTGGGAGTTATATGCATCATCCTCAAGTATAGGGATATAAACAGTTCAAACTTATCAAGTCATTTATGATTTCTCTTTCACTTTTACCTTTTTATACTTTTCTTGAGTCTTGTATTTGAAGGTCAGATTTCTATTCATCTCTTCTCTTTTCATCAGGAATGCTTGAAAGTCCTCTATTTCATTAAATATCTACTTTTTGCCTGAAGGAGTATACTCAGTTTTGCTAGATAGGTTATTTTTAATTGAAATCCTAGTTCCTTTGCCTTCCAGAATATCACATTCCAAATTCTCTACTCCTTTAACATAGAAAGTGCTTAATTTTGTGTGATCTTGCGTGACTCTATGAATAACTTTTTATGGATGCTTGCAATATTTTCTCCTTGACCAGGGAGCTCTGGAATTAGATTCTAATATTTCTGGGAGTTTTAATTTTTGGATCTCTTTCAGAAGTTCATTGGTGGATTTTTCAATTTCTATTTTACTAGAACTAAGATATCTAAGCGTTTTTCCTTCTGTCCTTAATATATTCCTTTATATTTTCTTGAAATATGATATCTAGGCTCCTCTATCTCTTTTTTTATTATGGTGCAACAATTTTTTAATTATCTCTTCTTAAATTATTTTCCAGGTTGGTTGTTTTTTCAATGAGATATTCCACATTTTCATCTATTTCTAAGTCTTTTGATTTTGTTTTATTGTTTCTTGATATCTCATGGAATCATTATCTTCCACTTGCCCAATTCCAATTTTTAAAGCACTATATTCTACAGTAAGCTTTTATATCACTTTTTCCCATTTAGGTAATTCTGCATTTTAAAGTTACTGTCTTCAGTGAATATTTGCATCTTTTTTTATCATAAGAACAAGTCTACTTATGAATGTATTATTTTTCAATATTTTTGTTGCTCTTTTATGAAGTTGCTAATCCTTTGTTCATAATTTTCTTGCATTACCCTGTATCGCCCAGGCAATATTCATGGCACCAAGGGTGACTATGAATATGCTGGGGTAGTTTGGAATCACAAAGTATAACAGATTGTCCATATAGAAGGCATAAGAAAATATTTATTCAGACACCAGAAAACCAAATCCCCAAACCAGAAAGCCAAAGCCATCATAGTAGCTAAGAAATCAATACATATTATCATTTCAGGGGAAAAAGACATTCCCAAACCTCTCCTCCCACCCCCCACCCCTTTTGGGGACTTCCTACAAACAAACATTCACAAGTTTAGTTGTGCCTGCCTGTCTGTGTCCTCTCTCTCCCTCCGCCCTAACTACTCTCAATTTCCTCTCAATTCTGCTCTAGCGACACTTCTTCCTGTTTTATCCTTCCTGCTCCACCCCTTCAGCAAACTGCTCCCTCTACAGACTCATGGGACTCAGGCTTCCATGTGACCTAGGTGGGTTACATGGAGCTATTAATGAATGGGAAAGATTTGAGACATTTTTTTAAATGTTGTTTGGAGGAGAATATTGAAGTGTTTGGTTTCATTGCTGCCTCTACTTTGCCATCTTGGCTCCATGTCCTGATTCCATAAGTCACTGTTGCTGATAAGTTGTCTACTTTTGCTCACTATTGTCTATCCAGTGCCTTTGGGTTACTCACAATTTTGATACTCCAGATGTCACAGGGCTTCTGATTTGTCCTATAGAGCATCACCAAAAAAATATACATGTGGATGAATGAATAACTGAATCTTATGATGAACCATAACAACCTGAGAAAGCTTAGGAGGCAGCTAGATGATACAGTGGATAGAACGTTAGGCTTAGAGTCAGGGACGCTTGGCTCCCAATCCAGTCTCATGTACTCCCTACCTCTGTGACCCTAAATAAGTCACTTTACTTCAGTTTTCTCATCTATAGAAGTCATTACAATAATAGTACACACCCCACAGGATTGTTACAGGATGAGGGTTACAGGAGTGAATATTTGTAAGGCACTTGGTACTTCGTACTTAAATACGTGCTTTTCCCCTTCCCCTAGCCAGAGTTGAAACTGGGCAAGAGGGATATTAAAACAAATGAACAACCAGTCACACCTGTTTTTTTATTATCTATAATACACACACACACACACACACACACACACACACACACACACGCATGCGCGCACACACACATATCCATCAATGGAGAATAAGCACAATCTAGATACGTGGAATTGTGGACAATCTAGAGAAACCATTTTTCCATTTCTCTCTCTCTCTCTCTCTCTCTCTCTCTCTCTCTCTCTCTCTTTCTCTCTCTCTCTCCCCCTCTCTCTCTCTTTCTCTTTCTTTCTCTGTCTCTCCACATATATGTATATGCTATAGTCATTTACATGAGAGAACTAGAAAGAGAAAACAAATTCAAACCTAAAAAAGGCTCCAAAGACATCATTGGATGAGTATGCACTTTGAAGTTAGAGGGAGCCCCAGAAAAACTGAAGTACTGTGTTTTCTGATGGTGAGTTTGCTCCCTTGTGAAGTCCCAAAGGATTGTTTGAAGGCTCAGTGATCATTCATTTGGATATAAAGCAAGACTGTGAGATGCAAGAGGATCCAGGGACTAGTGTATTGCACCTGGAGTTCAGAAGATGGGACTTCTGGGAGTAGAAAGACAGACCTGTAGAAGGTTCCCCCCATAGTCCATAAAATACCTGTAAAAATTACTTGGAACAAATCCTAGAGCATCAGAAGCCACAAAACAACGGAATGAAAGAGATTTCCAGCCCAAGGCAGCCTGGAAGGTCAACAGGAATGGTCTCTCACACCAGGCTCAGGGCAGAATGCAGCCCACGGAATGGAGCCTTGCCTTGGCCCCTCAGCAGCAGTAGGAACAGGACTGGAACAGACCTCAGGGGGTGGAATCCCTGGTAACAGCTTCAGTTCCCAGATTGCTCAAACCCCAAAAGCCAAAGACAGCTTCAAAGGCTGTGAGAAAACTCTCTCACCCAGAGAAAGGAACATGGTCTGGCTCACTACCAGCAGTCACTGAAGTGGCAGCATTGATTTCTGGAGCCCTCTGTCTTGAGACCCTGGGGGAACTGAGCCACTGATCTGGACCTCAGCCCTGAGTGGTGACCCTAGGGTGAGGAGGAGCACTGGTGGTGGACCAGGTGGAGGCTCTGGAGAGGGAACCCTACTAGTAGATCCTGGGCAGAGCATACTGCTTATAGGTGCTCACAGACAAGAGCGCAGCCCAGAAGAGGAGTAAACTCCTCTCACTTGATTATGCCACCTTGGAGGAACTGAGAACTTAGAGGTCCCCAGAGTATACTGTCATCTTGACAAAGGGCTCAAAGTTCAAGTAAACGGCTGGGAAAATGCCCACAAAAGGGAAAAAAATAAAACTACAGAAGGCTACTTTCTTGGTGAACAGGTACTTTCTTCTACCCTTTCAGATGAGAAGGAGCAATGCATACCATCACAAGGAGACCTAAAAGATAAGGTTTCTGCATCCAAAAACTCCAAAATAAATATGCAATGGTATTAGGCCATGGAAGAGCACAAAAAGGATTTTGAAAATCAAGTAAGAGAGGTGGAGGAAAAATTGGAAAGAGAAATGAGAGCCATGCAAGAAAATAACGAAAAGTGACTCAGCTTGCTAAAGAAGACCTAAAAAAATGCCAAAAAAACAACACCTCTAAAAATAGACTGACTCAATTGACAAAAGAGGTCCAAAAAGTCAATTAGGAGAAGAAGGCTTTAAAAAGAAGAATTAGCCAAATGGCAAAGGAGGTTCAAAAGCTCACTGAAGAAAATAGATCTTTAAAAATTAGAATGGAGCAAATGGAGGCTAAGAACTTTCTGAGAAACCAAGAAATTACAAAACAAAACCAAAAGAATGAAAAAATGGAACATAATGTGAACTATCTCATTGGAAAAACAACTGACCTGTAAAATAGATCCAGGAGAGACAATTTAAAAATTATGGGACTACCTGAAAGCCATGATCAAAAAAAAGAGCCTAGACATCATCTTTCATGAAATTATCAAGGAAAACTGCCCTGACATTGTAGAACCAGAGGGAAAAATAAATATTGAAAGAATTCACCAATCACCTTCTGCAAGAGATCCACAAAGAGAAACTCCTCGGAATATTGTGGCCAAATTCCAGAGTTCCCAGGTCAAGGAGAAAATATTGAAAGCAGCTAGAAAGAAACAATTCAAGTATTATGGAAATACAATCAAAATAACATAAGATCTAGCAGTTTCTACATTAAGGTATCCAAGGGCTTGAAATATGATATCCAGAAGTCAAAGGAACTAGGATTAAAACTAAGAATCACCTACCCAGCAAAACTGAGTATAATACTTCAGGGGAAAAAAATGGTCTTTCAATGAAAGAGAGGACTTTCAAGCATTCTTGATGAAAACCAGAGCTGAAAAGAAAAGTTGATTTTCAAACACAAGAATCAAGAGAAGCATAAAAAGGTAAACAGGAAAGAAAACTCATAAGGGACTTAATAAAGTTTTACTATTTACATTCCTGCATGCAAAGATAATATTTGTAATTCTTCAAACTTTTCTCAGTATTTGGGTGGTTGGAGGGATTACATACACACACATGTACACACACACACACACACACACACACACACATATATATATATATATATATATATGAATAGAGAGCACAGGGTGAGTTGAATAGGAAGGGATTATATCTAAAAAAAAATTAAGAGGTGAGAGAGGAATGTATTTGGAGGAGAAAGGGAGAAATGGAATGGGGCAGATTATCTTTCATGAAAGAGACAAGAAAAAGGAGGGGAAAGGGGGGACGTGAGAGGGAAAAGTGAAGCTGACTGTCATCACATTTGGCTTAAGGAGGGAATAACATGCACACTCAATTTGCTATGAAAATCTACCTTATACTACAAGAAAGTAGGAGAGAAGGGGCTAAGTAGGGTGGGGGGATTATAGAAGGGAGGGTAAATGGGAGGAGGGAGTAATTAGAAGTAAACACTTTTGGGGAGGGACAAGGTCAAAAGAGAATAGAATAAATGTGTTTCAGGATAGGATGAAGGGAAATAGAGTTACTCTTATACAAAATTACTATTATGTAAGTCATTCGCAAAACTACACATATATAGCCTATACTGAACTGCTTGCCTTCTCAGTGGGGATGGGTGGGGAGAGAGGAAGGGAGAGAAGATGGAACTCAAAGTTTTGGGAATGAATTTTGAGAATTATTTTTGCATATAACTGGGAAATAAGAAATACAGGTAATGGGGTACAGAAATTTATCTTGCCCTACACAACAAGAAAGAAGATGGGGTTAAGGGAAGAGAGGAGTGTGATAGAAGGGAAGGCAGATTTGGGGAAGGGTTAATCAGAATGCATGGTGTTTTGGAGTGGGAGGAGGGGAGAGATGGGAGAAAATTTGGAACTCAAAATTTTGTGGAAATAAATGTTGAAAACTAAAAATTAATAAACATTAAAAAAAAAGATGGGACTTCTGTTCCTCAAGGACTTATTATCTATGTGACCCTGTGCACCCCCTTGCCCTGTTCCTTATAATAATAGCTAAAATATACACATTTTAAGATTACAAAGCACTTTACATGGTATCTCTTTTAATTCTCACTACGAAGTAAATGGTAATATTATCTTCATTTGACAGATGAGAAATCTGAGAGTTTGAGAACTTACAGGACTTACCCAGGGTCACACAGCGAGCATGTTTAAGACCCTATATTAATAACACTGAAGTCTTCCAAGTCCAGCATTTTATCCATTCCAACATCCAGGTGTTGCATCTGCCAACTGGGAGGAATCATAACACCTCCTTCTCAGGGTTGGGAGGTCCAAATAAGATGCTGCCTGTAAAGGTTTATAAACCTTAAAGAAAATATAAATGTCAGCTGATATCATTCATGGGGGGGCCTGGGGTAATTTACATTGTGTTACTTCCTACTTTGCTTCCCACAGACACACCAACTTAAAAAATATATATATTTATCTGTAAACAAATTAAAATGCATCCTCGAGGAGTCCTATAGGAGACAAAGAAATGCCAAAAGCACAGCCTGAACAGAGGCTCAATATGGAGGAGTGTGTTGGCTGCTTTGGGGAGTGTGGGCATTTTTAGCACCAGCTAATCTAGGCCACCTCCTTCTGCATCAGAAGCTACCTCCCTTCCCCTTCTCCACCCATCACTGTCAAACTGCAAAGGTGGGGAGAGGGCTGCAAAATGTAGATGTCAGGATGATCTCCTGCAGCCTTGGCATAAAATAACGCAAAATGGACTTTATTAGCAAAAGATATTGCCAAAAATGAGGAAAAAGTTCTCTTCCCTGCATACCAATAAAGCCTATATAGTGGAAGAAACATGATTTGAGGCATTTTCCTCATCTATGGATATTAAAGACCTCCTACCCCTATCATTTTAAAGCCTGAACCTCCTTACATGACTGTATGTTTTCTTCATATCATCTTGTCAGTTTACATTTAAGCTAACAAGTATGGCAAGGTGCCCCTGGCCTTCAGCAGGAAAGGAAAGCCATGAGAACTCCCTCAAAGTCTTAAAAACTGAGCTCTGGTTCTCTGTTTCTTCTTTGAAACCTTATTTAGGAGTTTGATAAGACTTTATTAGGGATGAGTGAACAACGGCATCTATTTTCCCTTTATGGTGAAGAGGATGTATTTAGGTATCTAGAGAAAACTAATAAGAATTCCATGTTAAAACCATCTGCTCCACATCCTTTAATATGAGCAGAGGAAACTTAACTAATACATTTATGAAAGGCTATGAAATAGTGTTTCAGCATACTTACCTGGTAAATGGAGTGAAGGCACCAGTCCAGCTTACTTACCTGATAAATGGACAGAGAGCAATATGATTTGTGAGTATTAAAGGTTATTTCTGCTTTCATTTTCTCTCCTAAGTCTCAACAGAAAATGGTACAGAAAAGCATCAGCAAAGGCATGATGATTCTAATGACTCATTCCACTCCCCATATTGAGTAGAGGAGACTCTGTCCACCCCCATAAATATATGCAACCTAATATCCTGTAAATATATACACACTCATTTTCCAAAACATAAGACAGATACTCACTTTATCTTGAAATCTCAGTTATAGAAAACAGGAGTCCAAATGGAAAGAGGATGAGTTTATTAGGGGCCATCCTGCATACAAAAGGTTAAGAGGCCCCTTTGAATCTCTTACTTCTCTCCCAGGTGAGACAGATTTCTTTCTGCCCCCAGTTACTCTCCCTCTCCAACTCAACCTCTACCCAGCTGCCAAATATCCCCTACTCAATCTTCAGTGGCTCCTCACTTCCTCTAAGATAAAGGCAAAACTGTTCAGCCTGTCAATTACAACCCTTCCCAATGTGTTTCCCACCTACCATTTCATCTTCAGTTCATATTTCACATTCTTCACTCTAGTCAATAGGGTTTTCTACCTGTTCCTTGTACAAAACATTCCACCTGCACATGTGTTTGTGCCAATGAATCTCCATTTTTACAGTACTCTCTTCCTACCAAAATTCAGGGAATCCCTAACATCTTTGCAAAAGCAATTCCTGGTGTCATACAAGGACTTTACCTCCGTGGTAGCATTCTCTCCCTCCTGAAACTATTGTTTATTACTTTGCATATCCCTTGTACTTATCTACTTCTCTCAATACTGCCTCATTTCAACAGAATATAAGCTCCTCAAGGGAGCCTACTTTTTTTTGGATGTTCAAGGTACTTCATAGAAAATGCATACATGTTTGTTGAATTACTTCATTCTTATTAGGAAACTATCATCTGTCAGAGGCACAGTTTTATATAGAAAGACCAAGAATACTGCTACTCCAAAGAGAAGGGCAGAGGCTAAGCAGTAAAAGAGTTTCCATTTTTCCAGGCACACCTCAAAATTTAAAGTCAGTAAAGACAGTACTTTGAATTTCCACTTACCAAATCCATATCCTAGGCAAGCTATGGTTCTTAAAGTAATATCATATGCCCATCAGAAGCCTACAGGGGACTTCCACGCAGTCAGTGCATGGATGGTGGAAGAGTCTCTCTTAACCTTAGTTATAAAGCAATGGCTATATTTCTGATGTAAGTTAATAATTTACTTATGATCCTGTACTAACCAGATGTCAGGTCCCTGGTGTTCCATGAAAAATAGAGCCACTGTAGAGCCATTCATTCTGGTGAAGTTGATGGCATACCATCAATAGAGCTATGATTTTTAATTTGTGCATTCAATACAATTGAGATGTAGGGAAGAGGGGCAATCTGCTGCTAGGAAGCTATCATAGTGTGGCAGAGCCCTTCAGGGTTTTGCAGGCAGTGGAACAGTGTAACTGGTCTGAAGAAGAAAGCCTTTTTAACTAATTATTTTTTGCTAATTAGGTTCTAAGTTCAGTTGTTAACCATATATAAGAAGAACTCAAAGACCCAAGTCAACTCCAGTAGTAAAGATACACATTGATATTTTTTTTGGTGGTTTAGCAGTTGAAAAGAAGATCACATAGGGGAGGACGGCACGCTTTTTGTTTTTTAAACACCAAAGTGATCTGTAAACAGAGGAAAAATAGTTTGAAAAACAGAGACAATGCCCCGCAGATGATCTGAATTCACTTTTGCACTGTAGAGTACCATAGAATTTGTATAGTTCTTTTAGTGGTTTATTTTATACTCTTTAGTTTTAGGATTTTTAGTTCATGAAATTATCTTAATCTTATGCAGCACCCTATTCAATATTAATATTATCGGGAGATGGGATATGAATGATAGTTCTTCCTTGCTACGTGAAAATTAGAATGAAATAGAAGCTGCAGTGTGTTTTCTATTTCTTCTCCCTTACAGAGAATATTCTGCTGTAGAATTCAGTCATCAACATAAACTTCTTACAAGTTAATAAATGTCAGAGGTGTAGTTTGCAACTAAATAATTTGTTAAGGAACCTTTGAAACTGGAAAGAATTAGGAAGAGCTGTGCAACATATGTGATAATTTGTCTGAGGTTTGGAATACACAGTCCTACCTGATTTCACAGCTCCAGCCCAGGATTAAGGTTGACATAGAACAATTTGATTCACAAGCTTTGGCAGCATAGTTAAAATTTACCCTTGCTTGTTTACCATCAGGCTTATCTGATAGAGATGTCAAAGTGAAGATTTCCAGGCAGTACTTAATAGAGCTCTTCAGTTGTTTGGATGCAATGATTTTTGTGGGATAAGGGACCTAACGAAAAGAAATACATTTTACTATTAGGGCATCAGATGTTTTCATTTGCAGCAATGCGCAGTTGGTTCCATTAATAAACTAGGGAATGTTTTTGATATAAAGTATGTATAATTAGTTCCAGATTTAAATTGTGCAGGTAGAATTGTAATTGTAATGGAAATCATTTGCCTGGTGTTCTGCCTTTGATTTTTTCATTTAAATGCCCTGTTGTCTTGAATGGGGTTTTGGCAAACATGAGATGTAAAGATTAATAATAGATAATGGGTACCTAAGTGAATCACAAAATTATTGAATCTCAGAGGTTATCGCCTCTAATTCCTACATGAAGAGGAATGTCTTCTGTCATATCCCAACAGATACTCACCTAATAGCTACTTGAGTTTCTCCAACACTGGGGACTTACCTCCTGAGGCAGCCCTTTAAACTTTGGACCTCTATGATTATTTCTTTTCTTTTGTAAGCTCTGTAAACTCTAAGGATCCTTATTCCCAACTCCTACTGTCAAAGAGAAGTTGTCCCAAGAGGTTACTTACATTTATCCCATAGTGCTTTAGGGATAAAACTGAGTAAGATGATTATCTAATGCCATTAGCTTGAAGCTCCATAGTTATCTCCCTCATCAGTTGAGAATCTTTTGGTCAGTTAGCATTTTAGAAAAAGGTGTTTACTAAGGTGATTGAGTAAGAATACTTGGCACTAAACTTTTTTACCCATCCTCCCCCTTCCACACCGCCCCCCCCCCCAAAAGTGCAAGGTGCCACACCATCCTACAAGTATATATAGAGTCCAGGGGAAAGTTGTCTTAAGCAATAGAGAACATAAGGAGCAAAGGGCTTACTCAAAGCTTCTGGGTGCTACAAGTTCTTTTCTTCCATTACGGGATGCTAAAGAAGCTTCCCTTAAAGGTCAATCTGTAGCCATCTCTCTTTAGCTCATGATATAAACATTGCCTTCAGTTGATCTGAGTGCAGCTAAGATATGATTGGAAAGGTGGAAATTCCAACATCCTGCACACCCTTTGAAGCTTTCAGTCTTCTTTTAGTGAAGGAGGCTAAGACTAAAGCCCACACCTCTCCTTCTGCTCACCCCACATACATGTTTACCTTAGAGTTGTACTGGAAAGTGTTTTTTTGCTCCAATTTTGGGAACGAATCCCTTCTAATTTCACTTATCAATTTATAGATGGTCCCTGGAGTATGAACGTTTCTTCAGCCTATCCAAACATGATTCTTGTGCAATGTCACTGAGTTTGAAAGAATTTCTCACTTAGTCTGAAACCTATGATGAACTGACTTGACAATCTCTTCACTTACTTGCATCAAACCTAAATCTGCCTCTGTGCAACTTCCACCCGTAACTCTTACTCTTTGAGGCCAAATGGAGTGAGTCTAATTCCAATTCCAGTGGCAATTTCTCAAATACTTGAGGACAATTATTATGCCATACCTAAGTCTTGTTATCTATAGACTAAATATCCCCCATTCCTTTAACCAAATCTCCAGTGGCAAACTCCAATAGAAACAGGAGATAATCACTCTAATACCTCTCTGTATTAGGTATTAAGTATTATTAGGTATTAAGGTATTAAGTATTAAGTTCCCTCATCATTCTAATCACTTATATCTGAACCACTTGAGTTTGTCAATATTTTATATAATGCAATTGAAACAAATCAGCAAACATTTACTAAGCACTTACTGTGAGGGGAAGGGAAGGGAAAAAACATTTATACAGTACCTAATATATACTAGGGACTGTGCTATGTATTTTACAAATATTGTCTCAAGTAGTCCTAACAATAAACCAGAAAGGTGGATATTGCTGTATGGGAATAATCAGCTTTTTCTAAGCATAAGTGCTACAAAAAACTTTCCAGGCTTTTCATACACACATTAGTAAGAAAGTTAGTCTGGTTTTTGGAAATTATAGAATGGACACCAAGCAGGCTGCTTTATTATCTTAGATTTTCTTCTCTCTTGGAAGCACTATTTTGGAAAAGGGGGTCAACTGACAAATACTGATAGCCAACAAGCATACTAGCTCGCAACCAGACCAGGGAGAGTTCGGCTCCCAAAGCCTAACAATCAAGCAAAAAGTGAGTTCAGAGGTTTAGACCTAGAGACTTTTATGAATCAATAATGCATTATTATAACAGTCACAGGATTTTTAGCATATAGAATTTAAGGCTGGAGTTCAGCATTATTGAGAAAAGAAATAAATGTAATAAAAAGGGAATAAAAGTCTTATTTCTTGAAATTTATGGCTCACTCGATGTTTTGAGACCCAAATCTGGTTGTATTTCTTATCTTAACACTTCTAAGATGTGTTTGTATTTGACCAAAGGAAAATCAAATTTTAAAGCAAAAGACAATTCATGGTTAGTGTTGATAGAGTGTACATGAGGAAATAGAGAGATACTGGAGGTGTTTTATTGCAACAATCTCATTATATCTGAGCTTAATCAGGGAGGTAATCAGCTCTCTGAAACAATCTTTTCTTTTATAAAGGGGAAATAGGCACCTACTTGTCAAAGTAACATTTAAGCTCTTGACTCTGTCAATAGTGAGGTAGAAATGGATTTAGAATTCTTTGTTTTGGGGGGCAAGCGGGCAAATACTGTGCTAAGTCCAGGAGGGTTTTAGAGGGGTCACAAAAGAAGGCCCCACCTTCACGGAGATCACAGTCTAACGAGGAGAGATAACATTCAAACAACTGTGCACATATAAGGAATATGCAGAGTAAATTGGAAGTGACATCAAAGGGAAGGCATTAGCTTTCAGGTGAATAGGGAAAGGCTTTGTGCAGATGATAGGATTTTAATTGATACATTAAGGAAGTCAGTGAAAGGAGCAGGAAGAGATAAAGGAGAGAATTCTATATATTGGGGATAGACAGTGAAAACATTGAAGAAAGTTTAGGAGATAGTGTTGAGTCCAAGGAACAGCCAGTAGGCCAAGGTCACTGCATTGCAAATTATGTGGGGAGGAGAAAAAAAGTAAGAATATTGGAAAAGTAGGAAGGAACAGAATTATAAAAGGTTTTAAATATCAAAAGAGAGAATTTTATATTTAATCCTGGAGGTCACAGGTATAACTGGAATTTTTGGAATATGGATTGGGGGATAACATGGTCAGAACCTGTGCTTTAGGCAGATCACTTTAGTAGCTGGAGAATTAATTGGGATGAGGAAAGATTTTTTTTTTTTTCAAATTATAAGCTATGCTACTTTATTTCAAATATGAGGGAATTCCAGAATGAATCATTAAAGAACTGGCTAATAAACAATTAAAAAAAAGAAAGCATTGCTTACAGAACAGCCAGCATGGCTTTATCAAGAACATGTTATGCCATACTAACATTACTCTTTTTTGTTTATTTAAAGCTTTCAACATTCATTTCCATAAAATTTTGAATTTCAAATTTTCTCTCCATGTCTCCCCTCCCCCCACCCCAAAACACCAAGCATTCTGATTACCCCTTACACCAATCTGCCCTTCCTTCTAACACCCCTCCCTTCCCTTACCACTATCTTCTCTTTTGTCCTGTAGTACAAGAAATATTTCTATACCCCCATTATCTGTAGTTGCTATTTCCCAGTTGTATGCAAAAACAATTCTCAGCATTTTTTCCTAAAACTTTGAGATCCAACTTTTCTCTCTTCCTCCCTCTTCACCCATCCCCACTGAGAAGGCAAGCAATTCAATATAGGATATATAGGATATATGTATATATATATATATATATATATATATATATATATATATATGTATATGTAGTTTTGCAAATGACTTCTATAATAGTCATGTTGTATAAGACTAATTATATTTCCCTCCATCTTATCCTATCCCCCATTTCTTCTATTCTCTTTCTTGACCTTGTCCCTCCCCAAGAGTGTTTACTTTTAATTGCTCCCTCCTCTCTTCCATCATCCCAACAATCCATTTGCCCTCCCTTCCATCATCCCTCCCCTACCCTGCTTATACCCTTCTCCCCTACTTTCCTGCAGTGTAAGATAGGTTTTCATACCAAATTGAGTGTGCATGTTGTTCCTTCCTTGAGCCAAGTGTGATGAGAGTAAGCTTGACTTTTTTTCCTCTCACCTCTCCCTTTCGCCCCTCTATTGAGAAAATTTTTGCATGCCTCTTTTATGAGAGATGATTTGCCCCATTCCATTTCTCCCTTTCTCCTCTAAATGGGGCAGCTAGGTGGTGCAGTGGATAGCACACCAGTGCAAGAGTCAGGAGGACCTGAGTTCAAATCTCACCTCAGACACTTGACACTCACTAGCTGTGTGACCTTGAGCAAGTCACTTAACCCCAATTGCCTCATCCTGGGTCCTCTCCAGTCCTCCTGATGAATAGCTGGTCACTGGATTCAGACGGCTCTGGAGGAGAAGTGAGGCTGGTGACCTGCACAGGGCCTCCCTTACTCAAAAACAAAGTCAAGTGTAAGTCATGTCATTATTTCTCTGATGGCATGGTCTTCTTTGTTAACAAAGGATGAACACACACTTCTCCCAATATATTGCTCTCTCACCCCTTAATTTTATTTTTTAGATGAGATCCCTTCCTATTCAACTCACTCTCTGCTCTCTCTCTCTCTGTATATGTGTGTGTGTGTGTGTGTGTGTGTGTGTGTGTGTGTGTGTATAATCCCACCAATTACCCCGATACTGAGAAAAGTTTCAAGAGTTACAAATATTATCTTTCCATGTAGGAATGTAAACAGTTCAAATTTAGTAAGTCCCTTTTGATTTCTCCTTCCTGTTTACCTTTTCATGCTTTTCTTGATTCTTGTCTTTGAAAGTCAAATTTTATTTTCAGCTCTGGTCTTTTCATCAAGAATGCTTGAAAGTCCTCTCTTTCTTTGAAAGACCATTTTTTTCCCTTGAAGTATTATACTCAGTTTTGCTAGGTAGGTGATTCTTAGTTTTAATCCTAGTTCCTTTGAGTTCTGGAATATCATATTCCAAGCCCTTCAATCCTTTAATGTAGAAGATGCTAGATCTTGTGTTATCCTAACTGTATTGCCACAATACTCAAATTGTTTCCTTCTAGCTGCTTGAAATATTTTCTTCTTGACCTGGGAACTCTGGAATTTGCGTACAATGTTCTTAGAAGTTTCCACTTTTGAATCTCTTTCAGGAGGTGATTGGTGGATTCTTTCAATATTTATTTTGCCCTCTTGTTCTGGAACATCAGGGCAGTTTTCCTTGATAATTTCATGAAAGATGATGTTTAGGCTCTTTTTTTGACCATGACTTTCAGGTAGTCTCATAATTTTTAAATTGTGTCTCCTGGATCTATTTTCCAGGTCAGTTGTTTTTCCAATGAGATATTTCACATTATGTTCCATTTTTTCATTCTTTTGGTTTTGTTTTGTAATTTCTTGGTATCTCATAAAGTCATTAGCTTTCATCTGCTCCATTTTAAATTTTAAAGAACTATTTTCTTCAGTGAGCTTTTGAACCTCCTTTTGTATTTGACTGATTCTGCTTTTTAAAGCATTCTTCTCCTCATTGGCTTTTTGGACCCTTTTTTCCAATTGAGTTACCCTGTTTTTAAAGGTGCTATTTTCTTCAGCATCTTTTGAGTCTTCTTTTGCAAAGTATTGACTTGCTTTTCATGATTTTCTTGCATGGCTCTCATTTCTCTTCCCAATTTTTCCTTCATCTCTCTTACTTGATTTTCAAAATCCTTTTTGAGCTCTTTATAGCCTGAGACCATTGAATATTTATTTTAGATGCTTGGGATACAGAACCCTGTTCACCAAGAAAGTAACCTTCTATAGTCTTATTTTTTTTTCCTTTTTGTGGGCATTTTCCCAACTAGTTACTTGACTTTCAGGTTCTTTGTCAAGAGTAGGTTATACTCTTGGGACCTGTAAGATCTCAGTTCCTCCAAGGTAGCACCATCAAGCCTGCACACAGATCTGGGAGCAAGCAGAAACTTTTCTGCCCAGAACTTGCAAGTAATAGAATTCTCTCTCTACAAGAGCCTCCAGTTTGGCCCTGCCAGCACTCAGGGCTGAGGTTCAGATCAGTGTCACCCAGGGACTAAGCTGAGGGCTCCAATAATGGAAGTTGACTGTTGCCTGGCACAGTCACTGCAGTTGCCTCCCACTGCTGTTTCTGCTGCTGCCTCTGGCACTGCTAACCTGGGGCCATAGCTGCAGGGGACTCTGTATCCTTCTCACCCAGCTGAAAAAGTCCTCCTACTGACCTTTGAAGCTGACTTTGGCACCTGTGGGATCTGTGAACTGTCACTGATGCTGGGGAATCCACCCCTGAGGTCTGCTTCGGTTCTGCTCCTCTCGGTGCCCCATGGCTAAGGCTGGGCTATGGGCCACTCTGTCTCTGGTGTGATAGGCCTTTCCCATTGACCTTCCATGTCACTCTGGGCTGGAAATCTCCTTCAATCCATCATTCTGTGGCTTCTGCTGCTCTAGAATTTGTTGAGAGTCATTCTTTACAGGTATTTTATGGGCTGTGGAGGAAGAGCTAGAGTATGTACATCTTTCTCCTCCACCATCTTGGCTCGATGAGGAAAGATTTAAAAAAGACCAACCAAAGTGCTGTTACCATTGTCTAGGTGAGGACATAAAGGGTGTATTGTCAGAGGTGAAAGGGGCATATATGAGAAATGTTGCAAAAGGAAAATCAGCATGAGTTGATAACATTGGTTATGGAGAGGGAGTTGAAAGAGTATGAGGTAAGGATGATACCTCAATTGTTAGCATCAGTGAGTGAGAGGATGGTGAGCCCCTCAACAATGACAGGGATGTTAGGAAGAAGAAAGAGCTTGCAGGAGAAAGATAATGAGTTAAATTTTGCACACGTTGAGTTTAAGATGTCTAAGTGAAGTCCAGCTCAACATGTTGAATGCGCAGTTGCAAAAGTGTGACTAGAGATCAGAAGAAAGGTTAGAGATGGACAAATGGAGCTGTAAATCTTCTGTATATCAATGATAATTAAATTCACAGAAACTTGTGATGTCATTAAATGAAATAGTATATAGAGAGAAAAGAAGTAGTAGAGGACAGAGTTTCAGGTGATATCCAGTTGTGTCCTAGATGAATATCCAGCAAAAAGACTGAGAAGAAGGGGTCAGATAGGATAGTGGTAGAAAGCAGTCAAGAAGTCTGAAAGACCTGAGTTCAAGTCTTGCCTCTGTCACACATAGGCTGTGTAATCATGATCAAGTCACTTCATGTCTCCATACTAAGCATTGCTGGAGGCAATGTGGTATAGGGGAAAAGATGCTTCAACTTGAGTTGGAATCTAGCCTTTACCACTTACTTGGGCAAATCACTTAAACTTCTCAGTTCTCATTTTCCTTATCTGTAAAATGACGGAAACTTCATTAAGGATTTTGTAGATCTAGATCTTAGATAGAGAGACAGATAGACATAACATTTAAGTGCTCACAGTGCTAAATGCTGGGGATATAAAAACAAGATAGTTCATACTCTTAAGGAGTTTCCATTCTATAGAAGATAAAAACAGAGAGAGGAGTTGGAACAGATTGTAGTGGGAGGGAGTGTGTCCACTGAGGAACCAGGCAACACATGTAGCTGTGAAGCAGGATGGAGAGTGAACTAGAATTGAAGATCTTATGATCTTATTTTTTCAGGGGGTTTCATTACCTGTAGTTCCCTACACCAATGAAATTATGCGTGTGTGTATGAGAGAGAGAGAGAGACAGAGACAGAGAGAGAGAGAGAAAGAGAGAGAGAGAGAGATCTCAATACTCTTCAGGGTTTAAATTTCAGCAGATTCATCTAGCAATTCTCAAACTATCTCAGAATAGTTCTTTTTTAACTTGCCAGATCTATGGTGGTGGCATCAGAAGACTTAGGGTTTTGTCCTGGCCCTTTCACTTGCTGGCCATGATGTCACAAATCCCTCAATTCTTCCTCAATAAAATGTAGATAATACCTATGCTAATTACAGGGCTACCTTATAGGGCTGTTGAAGGATGAAATAAATGTACAACAATACAGTGAGAATATCACAGTGTCTATAATGTGTAATATCAGTATGGAGTAGATCAGTAATTAATATAAGAGGGAACTGGTAAATTCTTTCTCAACTTGCTCCAAAAAAGATGGATTCTATATATATTTTTGGCACATTATTCAATCTAGTTAATATGCAGGTACATTTCTGTGAATCAGTTTGAAGCAAATGAAATGCAGATGACAAGAGATGACCCAGCAGAAGGAAGCCAAGATGGTCTGGCAATGGGAATGGGAGGGTGTCAGAAGGTGAGGGTCTGCCAGCTGCACCCTTCCTACTGACATCCTGTTCTTTCCAGTTAGTTGGTGAATGCAAGTAAGGAAAAGAGATTTGGTTCTTAGCAGAATATGTCCCAAGTCCTTAGCCAACCCTTACAATCTTGCTTTCAAGTATCATTGCCACAGAACTCTCTCTTGGGATAGAGCCCATGGCAAATACCACTACTATGTGTCTTGTTCAATTTGTGTTAAATGATGAGGGTACAGAAGGCATCTTCTCCTGGAGTGCCACTGTTTGAAGACTGCAGAGCAATGAAAATGAAATTAGAGCCTAATGTGTCTAGACAGAGTATTTAAGCAACCAGAGAAGCAGATATCACTCTGGCCCACTCTATTAGTGATGCATAGTTTTCTTCTCTCTGATTCAATTCATTCTAGACTCATCTAAAAAGGAAAAGAAAGAAAAAAGAGTAAAGATAAAGAATGTCTGGCATTGCCATGCATACTTTTCCTTCCAAATTCATCAATATTCTAATTCAATCCATTTCCTTTGGTCAGTGATTCATTTGTGACTTACTGTCTTTATTCCTAGGAAATGGCATTTAACATAACATGCAAAATTGCCTTTCTTGCCATATTTGGAATTTCCTAATTATTACTTCTATATAGCCTGTTAGCACTCATCATTTAAATAACGGAGTATTAGAAAAGGGCAAAAAAGGGGAGGGAAGCAGAATTAGATGTGTTTCCCCATGACATTTTATAAAAGGAAAAAAATAAAGATTTCATTCAAAAGGCAATAAACAAATAGAGTACAATGTGCAAGAATGGAAATTAACTATTTCCAACTATGGCTAGGAAAGGAGATGGGCACACCAGACATGTTTCTGCAACAAAGAAGACTAGGAATTTTGGTACCTGAGACAAATTCAGCTGAATGGAGTCGGCATGAGTGGTACTGAAGAGTGTGAAAGGTGGTACAGAGTACACTGCTCCACTGTCAGGTTCAATAACTTCAGGCAATCCACCAGAGAGAACAGTTTCAGTTCCCATAGCATAATTGTTAATTCCTGCCCCTCCAGCTTCCCAAAGCTGAGAAAGCTACTAAGGTGTGGCCAAGGGGGAATGTAAGCTCCCAAAGAGATATAGATTATTTGGGGGAGGTTGTGGAGAGAATATTATGTTTGTAAACCCAGCAGACAAGGCAAATGCTGAAGGGAAGAAACCTACCCACACCTTTAAATGTGGACTACCCTAAGGATGAAGGTCTCTAATAGTTCTTTACTATGGGGCTCTTTCTCTGCTCACACTTTCATATCAAACTACTGTCAATATTCTAAATTATGGAATGCATCATTTTATTTTCTTCTTAATGAGAGCACTCTGAGATAAATTGTACATGTGAAACCAGTATGTTTAAGTTACCTAAGCCTCTTATATTTTAAGCATTCTTATTATTTGGAGATAAATAGCTCTATTGTAATATTTCATTGAAAACTCAAATTTCTTCCACCGTGATTGACTTATTCGGAAATACTTTGAACATAATTGGAATGCTGAGTCTGCCTAAACACGATTTCTCCCATGAGAAATGAAAAATGCAGAAAACTATACCATTTCACAATAACTCATTAACTACAATGCTTCTGACAACTACTTCCAAAAGAGAACTTCAGGACTTTGTCAAGTAAAGTGTTATTTTACTGCTCATCTTTCAGTACTGTAGGAGTTGTGGCCAGAAGAGAGATGGTTCACACCCCTACCTTTCACCATTATCTCCAACCCCCAGGGCTCAGAGTTATAGTCCCAGAAACTCAATGTTGCATTCTCACCAATGGTGACAGGACTTTACCAACCTGCTTCTTGGAGCCTCAAATTAGGTAGATCAGTAGCCAAAGGAATTAAAAAGTGTGAAGAGGGTGTGGCGTTGCTATTTATTGTGGTACTAATGTATTAACCATTTAACACATATGAAACTGTTACCATTTTTCATTAATTTCCTACTTTTATTTTATGACATTGATGCAACTTTTGAGCATTATGCCTCTAATCCTATTTCTCCCATAAGCCCTGTGTTCTTTGTTACCCAATTTTGCATAGTATGGTGCTTGTGGGGTATTTGTATATCTCCCTGCAATGTAACTATCTATACAGAACTTCTTGACTCCTGAAGCCAAGTCAAGAAACTCTTCTGATTTGGGAAATACTTTTTTTTAGTGACTTAGAAATGAAGTTAATTACTAGAAAATTGAACCCTACTAGAAGTTCTTGGGTGGGGGACAGAGTCAAGATAGTGGAGAGAAGGCAGGGAATTATCTGAATTCTCCCCCAAACCTTTCCAAAGATATTTAAATAATGCCCTAAAACAAATTCTAGAGTGAAACAAACCACAAAAAGATGGAGTGAAACAATTTTCCAGACCCAAAAAACTGGGAAGTTCAACAGGAAAGATCTGTTGCAATGGGATGAGAGCAGAGTACACCCCAAGGCAGGCCAACCAGCACAGACTGGGCTGCAGCAAACCAGTTGCAGGCTTTGGGAGTGACCAAATCAGTAGCAGCTACTTCTCAAACTCTCAGCCGACAGACAGTAAGGAGGTCAAAGGACTGGTCAGAAGATTACAGGGGCATCTTTCCTGGCACTGGTGACAGGACTCTGTTACTTTACTTATATTCAGATTCAGGTCACAGTCCTGGGTGGAAGTTCCAGAGAAGCAGTAGCGCACCAGAGTTTGCAGTTCCAGGGGATCCAAGACCCTCATTACAGTTCCAGGGCAGAAAAGGTTGCTTGTAGTCACTCACAGACCATAACACTTGCAGAAAAACAGTAAACATGTTTCTCTGTAGACTATACCACCTTAAAAGAACTAAAAATTTACAGGTCCCTAGAAGTATATCAGACAATAGCTGCACATAACTTTTTAAGGTTGAAACAGTACACTTTCCATCATGAAAACAAGGTCCCACTTTAGCAAAGAGCTAAAAGTAAAGAAATAGACAGGAAAAAATGAGCAAACAATGGAAAAAAATTCTTACTATATAAAGTCACTATGGTGACAAGGAAGATCAACACACATACACTTAATAGACAGCAAAGTCAAAACTCCTATTTCCAAAGGCTCCAAGAAAAATATGAATTGGTTTTAGGGCATGGAAGGACTCAAAAAGGATTTTGAAAATCAAGTAAGAGAGTTAGAGGAAAATTTGGGAGAAGAAATGAGAGTGAAACAAAAAAAAACATGGAAAAAAATGAGTCAACAGTTTGTTAATGAAGGAACAAAAAGATACTTAAGAAAATAACACCTTAAAAACAGACTAGGTCAAATGGTAAAAGAAGTCCAAAAAGCCAATGAGGAGAATAATGCCTTAAAAAAAGAAGAATTGACCAAATGGAAAAAGAGGTTCAAAAAGTCACTGAAGAAAATAATTCCTTAAAAATTAGAATCAAGTAAAAGGAAGCTAATGACTTCATAAGAAATCAAGAAATAATGAAACAAAATAAAACTGACAAAAAAATGAAGACAATGTGAATTATCTCATTGGAAAAGCAACTGACCTGGAAAATAGATCCAAGAGAGATAATTTTAAAAATTATTGGACTGCATGAAAACCATGAAGAAAAAGAGAGTCTAGATATCTATCATCTTTCAGGAAATTATTAAGAAAAATTAAAAAAAATCCCTGATATTCTAGAACCAGAGGGTAAAATGAAAAGTGAAAGAATTCACCGATCACCTCCTGAAAGAGATACCAAAATGAAAAGTGTGAGGAATATTGTAGCCTAATTCTAGAGCTCCCAGGTCAAGGAGGAAATATTGCAAAGAAACAACTCAAGTGTTGAGGAGTCACAGTCAGGATGATACAAGACTTAGGAGCTTCAACATTAAAGGACTGGTGAGCTTGGAATATGATATTCTGGAATTCAAAGTCCAAAAATATAAGTCAAAAGAGCTAGTACTACAACCAAGAATCACCTAGTCAGAAAAAATGAACATAGTCCTCCAGTGGGAAAATGGATATTCAGTGAAATTGAGGACTTTAAATAATTCCTGATGAAAAGATGGAACTGTATAGAGAATATGACTTTCAAATACAAGATTCAAGAGAAGCATAAAAAGGTAAACAGGAAAAGAACATCAGAAGGCACTTAGTAAGTTTAAACTATTTACATTCCTACATGGGAAGATAATATTTGTAACTCATAAGAACCTTCTCAATACTAGGGCCTTTAGAAGGAGTATATATCGACAGAGGTGTGAATTGAATATGGTGGGATGATACTTTAAAAAGAAAATTAAAGGCTGAGAAAGATAAATGTACGGAGAGAAAAGAAAAGACAGAGGTAGAATTGGGTAAATTATCATATATGAAAGAGGTACAAAAGTGCTTTTACACTGCATGAGGGGAAGATGAGGGAGGTAGCAGGAAACAGTTGAACTCTCATTGGAATTGTCTTAAAGAGGGAATAACAAATACTTTCAACTGGGTATAAAAATCTATCTCACCCTACAGGAAAGTAAGAGAAGAAGAAGATAAGAGAAAGAAAGATGCTCACAGAAGAGAAGACAGATTTGGGGAGCTAGTATTCAGAGGCAAAACACTTTTGAATAGGGTGAAAAGAGAGAATAGTAGAGATGGGGGAGAAATAGGATGGAAGGAAATATAATTAGCAAACATAGCTATGAAAATATTTGGAGCAAGTTTCTCTGATAAAGTCCTCATCTCTCAAATATATAGAGAAATGAGTCAAATTTATGGGAATAAGAACCATTCCTCAATTGTTGTTGTGTTTGTCCTTCATTCTCAAAGAGGACCATGACATCAAGATGATGACATGACTTGCAGTTGATTTTGATATGAATGAGGGAGGACTGGGCAAGGTCACTTACCTCACTTTCTCCTCCAGAGTCATCTGGATCCAGTGGCCAGATATTCATCAGTAGGACTGGAGGTGATCCAGTATGCAATGTGACACCCTTGCCATTTTAGGCTAAGATCTTATCAGATTTTCACTTCAAGTGACATAAACCAATGAATAGGCTTCTTTAAATAGTGACTCAAGGGATGGCCCCCTTAATTAAAAAACACCATCAAACGAAGGGGAAGACCCTTAGAGTTTCTGGGTATTGATAAAACATGAGGAGTGAGTTTTCAAATGAAATTATCCAAGTTATCTATAGTCATATGGGAAAATGCTCTAAATCACTATTGATTGGAGAGATGCAAGTTAAAACGATCTGAAGTATTGCCTCACACCTTTTAGACTGGCTAATGGGATGGAGAAGGAAAACAATTAATGTTGCAGGGGATGAGGGAAAATTGAGACACTGATACACTGGTGGTGGAATTGTGAACTGATTCAGCTATTTTGTAGAGCAGTTTGGAACTATGCCCAAACACCTATGAAACCATGAATACTCCTTTACCTAGCAATAACTCTACTATGCCTGTATCTCAAAGGAGATTTTAAAAAAAGAAAAGAACCTGTACATACAAAAGTGTTTATAGTAACATTTCTGTTGGCAAAGAAATTGAGGAGATGCCCATTAATTGTGGAATGTCAGAACAAGTTGTGGTATGTGATAGTGATGAAACATACTTGAACCTAGTTCAAGTGTCTTGCCTTCTCAATGAGGGAGTGGAAAGGGAGGGAGAGAATTTAGAACTCACTTTTTAAAATGAATGAAATTTTTTCTATATATAATTGGGGAAAAATAAAATATTAATGTTTTTTAAAAGTTCTTTTGTAATAGAAATTATCTAGAAGACAATATACTATTCAACTATACCTTCAGTGACAATGAATTTTATTGGTTTACTGGTTCTGGCAGAAAGTAAGAATTATACTAAAATGTGTCCAAATTCATTATAAGATTGTGATGGCAAGCAAAATAGGATCCTTTGCTGTTTTTGTTTCAGTAAAATCAATTGCCTCTGATTGAATCTTGCCTTTATCAATCAACAGTATTTACTAGAAGTAAAATACAGAAACAAGAGTTTCTTTAATTAGAAATAGTATATATATTTGTATTGTTAATTATGTTAATGTGATTAAAGATTTTCACCATCCATTAATGAGTCTGCACATTTAGGGGGAATTTGATTAAGGAAGATTTGTGAGAAGTTCCAAGCCTTTTATTAATGAAGCACTGGTTCTCAAGGGTTGTGATGTCTTTGGGCTCTTAAAAACGTATAAATACTCTGAGTTGAGGTTTTACTTTGGGGCTTACTGGAAGTGTTTGACCAGATGAGGATTCTGGGGAGCTGCTAAGAAATCCCCCTCCCAGATGTCGATGTTTCCCTCTCTGGTAACTATGTTCAGTCAGTTGGACCTGTCTGTTGATGGTCAGACAGAGGAAATCATGTCTGTTGATCTTTGATTTCTCTGTGTTTTCTTTGAAGTTCAGGGTGCTGACTCCTCTGAACTAGGTAAATGATATATGTGCCTGATTAAAGTGATAGTTAAGCCCTCAAAAGTTGCCTTTCCTTTTATGAATGTAGATCTAAGAACCTATGGTAGCAGGCCCCCTTGTGTATGTTGAGGTGCTTACTGATACAAACACCAATGCACTTTTTTTCCTCTTTCACTTACAAAAAGAAATCTAAATACAGTCACTGACAAATATATGATACTCCGAAAATGTGTTTTAATTCCACTGTTGGCAAGAGGAAAGATCTTTTCCCATAGAATCAGTGGTTTCAATGGTGATGGGAGAAACAGGACTATCAATACATTCTGTTTCAGGTACCTAGTTTAGTAGTTAGTGAATTAGTTATTTCATCAAAATCAATCCGTCCCTGCATTATCCTGTAAGATTCTCTTCTCTGTACTTCCCTGAATATTCCATAGAATATCTGCCTGATCCTCTGAGATGCTTCCATGTTTCTCTATAAACATTCTACGTAATATCTGCCATGCTCACTGGAAGTTTGGGTATCAGTGCCATCACTAAATAACCAACAAACTTATTTTTTTCATCATGCATATTCTTGATGATACCTTATATAACTTTCTTAAATATATTGGTGATACAATAAAGTTTACTTACACCTGTCAAGCATCTTTCCATCAGCTTTTGAATAACCTGCAGGTAGTACTGATTTCTTCAAAATTACAGTGTTTTGTGATTTGCAGTCATATAATGAGAGGCTCAAGGGGTTACAAATATGAGTTTTTGTGGGAGAAAATAATCTCCGAAGAGAAATCTAGTCTTTTTATTCACAGAACTACACTGAGCTAGGTCTAACTCACTGTCCATTTTCAGGACCTATCAAAGACACAAGTACTGATTTACTAACTCAATATACTACCCATCTAATTGCATGCCATAGCAAGTAGAGCAGATAGGTGGTGCAGTGCATAAAACACGGGGCCTGGAGTAAGGAAGTTGTTGTTCTGTTATTTCAATTATTTTCAACCCTTTGTGACCTTATTTGGGATTTTCTTGGAAGATAATGGAATGTTTTACAGTTTCTTTCTCCACATCATTTTACAGATGAGGAAACTGAGGCAACTGAGAAAACTGAAACTAAGGTTTCTACATTAAAAACATGAACTGAATCCTCACCCCCTCCAAATGTGGTATCTCTCAAAATAGAAGAGGAGGACAATGGACATCTATGGCAGTTGCTGTCACTTTATATATTTAGAATTAGAAATTTAGTACTCAAGAAAACTTTCCTCTTGACACACTGTTTATAGTTAGGGTCAAGGTTGTATGATTCAAAAATCTGTGCCATATATATGGTAAATTGAGATGGAAGGAGTGAGGGTAGAGTGGGAAGAGTGCCAGAGAGGGGAAATAGGATAGTCATCTATTTGTTGTTTTAATAAAAAAAAATTTATTAAAATAGCTTAACAATGTTACCAATAACAATAATTCACATTTCCATAACATTTTTAGGTTGTCAAGGTGATTTTCTCACAGGAATCTTCTGAAATATGTAATATAAATATTATCTCCATTAAAAAGTTGAGAGAACAGACTGAGATAGATCAAGTGACTTAGCTAAGATTATATAGCAAGGAAATCCTAGCTTCAAAAGCAATTCTTCAGACTTCAAATTTAGCATTCTGTCCATTACGTTAGAAGTTAATGTGATTAATACAGAGTAAACTTTTAAGAAAACAACACCTAAGTATAATTCAGCACATAATAATCCATAATTGCTAGTTTATTCTAACCTTGGTTTTACAAAATTATATCCTTGCTCTATTAGGATTAGGAGGACCTAAGAAAAGATACTGTGCAAAACTTTCATTTTGTAGAAATGAAGAGAAAACTCAGGTCCACAGAAGTAAAATATTCTGACACTATCTATGTGACCTTAAAGCATTTTATTTCTCTGAGATTCAAGTTTTCTCAACTATAAAATGAATAAATTAAATTAGATGGCCTCTGTTACTGTTGTTTATGTGTTCTTTGTTCTCAAAGAGGACCAAGACATCAGGAAGGTGATGCCATGACTTTCCAGTGCATTGGATTTAAGTGAGGAAGGGCTGTGCAAAGTCAGCAGCTTCACTTTCTTTTCTGGAGTCGCCTGGGTCCAGTGACCAGATATAGGTCACAAAGACTGAATACAGTGGGAGAGCATGGCCTTTTTAAGCTTAGATCTTTCCCAGGTCTCAACTTTTCTGAGGCAGCACTCATTCAATGATTAAGGGTAAGTTACTGCTGTGTTTGTCCTTCATTCTTGAAGAGGAGCATGATATCAGGATGAGGACATGACTTGAAGTTGACTTTGATTTGAGTTTTGGAGGGCTGTACAAGGTCACCAACCTCACTTTCTTCTCCTGAACCATCTGGGTCCAGTGACCTGATATTCATCAGGATGACTGGAGATGGCCAAGAATGCAATGTGAGACCCTGGCCCATTCAATCTCAGGTCTTATCACATTCCCACTTTGAATGAGATATACCCATTCAATGAATAGGCTACTCTAAGTTACTCAAGGTATGGCCCCTTTAATAAAAAAAAAATGAAACTGGGAAGGGAAGACTCTCAGGGTTCCTGGGTAAAAGAAATACGATTACTATTTAGTTATTACATTCAGGCTGTGCTAGATGGGTGGGGACTTGTCAAGTGTATGAGCTCCAGAGGGAATTGGGTTAAGGCACATTTGAGCCAGTAAACCCAAAGGAAAAAAAGGCAGCATTTGGTCATGGAGTGTGACTTCCCCTGGCTAAAACACCAGAGGAGAGAGAAGTGGAGGGGAGGGGAGGGGAGGAGCTGCTACTCACTCCCAGGTTGTGTTTATCCTTCATTCTCAAAAAGAACCATGACACCAAGATGATAGGATTTGCAGGTGACTTTGATTTGAGTGAGTGATGTAATATCTAAATCTTACTTGTTTCTCTTTTAACCAGGAACCCTGAGGGTTTTCCCCTCCCAATTTGATTTTTTTTTTTTTATTGAAGAGGCCATCCCTTGAATATAAATTCATTCCCTGCTGCTTGGGCTAATTTTGACCTGATAATTAACACCAATAAAAGAGAAGAAATGGTCCTTATAAAGACAGCAGATTCTGGTCCTTCTCTTTGTACAGCGTTTTCTGAGAACGGTCCAAGAGGCACCATTCCTCCTCAGTGAAGTCTGTGACCACATCCTTGAATGCCACCAGTGCCTGAAAATCTTTTGATATCTCTAAATTCCTCTCTAATCCTAAAATGATACAATTATGATCTATAAGCCCTCCCTAACATCCTCAACAAGTCATTCTCTAACCTTTGCATAACATACTGCAGTGAGGACAAGTCCATTACTTCACTAAGCAGCCTTTTTAATTTGGGGAATATTCTCATTTTTAATAGTTCCTTTCTTACTTCAAGTCTTAAGTTTTTTATTCTTGTAATTATACCATGCATTACTTTTAGTTCTACCTTCTAATGCAATAATACTAATTTTTTTTCTGCTCCACAGCCCTTCAAATACTTGGAGATCTCTCCTGTTTGACTTCTATTCCCTCATCGGTGATCCCAGATAGTTTAGTGTCCAAAAGCTATCTTTGTGGGTTTCCCTAATAAAATTCAAAAGTAATGCTTGGGAACTTCACCAGGGCTTAGGAATTTAGAGATCATTTTAAAGAAGGCCTTAGGTTCCTTTTCTAGATTTATCTAGGAAGCAATTAGGGGGCACAGTGACTAGAATGCTGGACCTGGAGTCAGGAAGACCTGAATGCAAATCTGATCAAGACACTTATTGGCTGTGTGAAGCTGAGTGAGCACCTTAACTTCCGTTTGCCTCAGTTTCCTCAACTGTAAAATGGAGATAATAACCATACCTACTTTGCAGGTCTATTGTCAGGATCTAGTGGAATATTTACAAAATTGCCTAGCACATAGTAGGATCATTGTGGAGTTAAAGAAATGCTTATTCCATTCTCTCAGAAAGTCCCTCTCATTACTTTTATTTCACTCATTTCTTCTTTCTCAAGAAAAAAGCAAGAGAAAGAGAGAGAGAGAGAGAGAGAGAGAGAGAGAGAGAGAGAGAGAGAGAGAGAGAGAGGAGAGAGAGAGAGGAGAGAGAGAGAGGAGAGAGAGAGAGGGGAGAGAGAGAGGGAAGAGAGA
>CM053769.1:615595216-615668190 GCA_028658325.1 Potorous gilbertii | reverse complement strand
GGAGAGAGAGAGAGAGAGAGAGAGAGGAGAGAGGGAAGAGAGAGAGAGAGAGCGTGGGTAGAGAGAGTGAAGAGAGAGAGAGAGGGGAGAGAGAGAGAGGGGGGGGAGAGAGAGAGGGAAGAGAGAGAGAGAGGGGAGAGGGAGAGAGAGGGGAGAGAGAGAGAGAGAGGGGAGAGGGAGAGAGAGAGAGAGGGGAGAGGGAGAGAGAGAGAGAGAGGAGAGAGAGAGAGAGGAGAGAGAGAGAGAGAGAGAGAGGGGAGAGGGAGAGAGAGAGAGGAGAGAGAGAGAGAGAGAGAGAGAGAGAGAGAGAGAGAGAGAGAGAGAGAGAGAGAGAGAGTGTTAATGGCATAGGCTAATGACAGTGTGAGAATAAAAACCTTTGAATTTATTCTCTCCGATCACAGGACATGTTGCTACATTCCAGATATCTGTCCATCTTTATAGGTTGTTATGTTCTTTTCCTAGAGATCATGATACAGTGTAAAGAATGCTAGATTTGGCATCTTAAGATCTAAATTCAGATACTGGCTCTTTCTCCTTTAAACAAAGCAACTTACTTTCCTAGGCTTCATTTTCCTAGGTCATAAAATGAGTAAATTGGACTAGGCTGTTTTTAGTTCAGTTCTAATCTCTCTCACTTTGAGGCTCATTTGAAGTTATTGTTAGATAGGGCTCAAGCAAATTTGTCTTTTTACTAACTGCCTCTGATACAAACATTAGAATCACAGATTTGCGTATAACAGGGGACTGTCCAATGATCTCAGTCATGAAGCATTCTTAAGTTATCCTGCTTCTGGAAATGCTTGATGGTGTAGGATGGAAGGTCCCTGCTATATACCTGAGAACATGCACAGGTATTCTCTGTCTGTCAGCAGTCCAGTAATAACACCATAAAGAAACACATTTTTAGTTGGCTACAGATCTGAAGTGGGTTTTACATTCAAAAGAGACTAATAGACTATTGCAAACTTTTAATCTCTTTTCTCTTGACTTTCTACTAGGACAAAAATGCAAGGATGGTTATAAGCCCCTGATTGAGCACGGAGGATTAGCAGCAGTGGCCTAGTCTCCCCTTCTGGCTAGACATGAAACCCTACTATTGCCTATATCCCTTTCATATCTACTCTTCCCCATTGCAGGTAAAAGAATATTGGACATGGATTGAATTAGACTGTGACATTCTGAGCTTCAAAAAATTGGAAGAGTGAGCTGCTAGAGGTCTAGTGATGGGAGTCCATCCCACAGTTTGTGGATTGCAAGGACCAGGGAGGAGTAGCTTCCTTGACCCAACTCAACATGGATTATGGGCAGCCAAGACAGAGTGTCTTCGTCCATCTAAATTTGAAAGTGATATTGGTGGACCGAATGTCTTCAATCAACTACTTTAAGCTTAATCCATCTATGCCCAAGGACTAAAATGAAAAGGGGAGAGTTTTCCTTGGAAGAAAATGTACTTCTCTCTTCACAGAACTTCTCAGTAAATATTTATTTTTAAAAACCTTCTTGTTAATTAATTAAATAATATCGAGGTTCTAATCACTGGAGACTGATACCGGGGAAAGCACACCAGAATGGGTACTTGTGCCAATTGCATTAGAAAAATACCTCCTTTTATTTGCTGTGTGGCAGTATCTTATCTGTAAAGTGGAGAAAATGATAAATGTACTCCCTGCCTTCTAGGGGTGTTGTAAAGAGAACACTTTTTGCATCTGAAAATACTTTTCAAGTATCAATTAATGTATTTTAACAAATATTTAACATCTATTTTCTTAAGCAAGCTGTGTCCATACCTTAAAACTTTAATGTTCAAAATGACTCTCTTCCTTGTTGAAAGGTTAGTCATTCAAACAAGACAGGACTGAAATGGTGAAATCACTCATATTTTTTTCAACGTTTTGTTAAAATATTTTGTGGATTTTTTTAACACCAGTAATTTCTTGATATCTCCCTCCACAAAAGTGGAGCCTCCCTAATTAGAAAAAATATTTAAACAAAACTATGTAATAGCTATGCCTGACCATGTATGCAAAATTAGCAACCTATAATTCCCCCCACATTCACTCCACTGCTGAGAGGAAGGATGATTCATCATCCTTTCTCCTGACCAAGAATGGTCACTGCAAACATCAATTTTCAAATGGAATAATTCAAAAGAAATGTACCCACTGTCTCCAGGAAGGGTTTATGAATTCATCCAAGTCTAAGGCTAAACTGATAGTTTTGGTGAAAATGCAAATTTGTTCACCAAATCCTAAAACATTCAATTAAGAATGACCTAATTTGAAAATCTGGACTGGTAAAAATTTAAAATAAGCAAAACAAAGCAAGACTTTATGCAGTAAAATACTAGATCTTATTACCTTCAAGAGAAAGAAACCCAGAGCTGAAAGGGACCTCAGAGGTCATAAGGACTAATCCATACCTGAACAGGAGTGCTACCTATAATATCTACAACAAGAGATCACTAAGCATTTGCCTAAATCTGGACAGGGATGGGCACTTGGATAACCAAGTGACCATTGGGTAGTCAATTTCACATGTACATAGTTCTAATTGTTATACAAGGCTGTTTTAAAATGTCAGCAGCTAGTTGGCTTAGTTGGTATAGTGGATAAAACACCAAACCTGGACTTAGGAAGTCTCATCTTCCTGAGTTCAAATGTCACCTGAGACACCTAGCTAGGCAAGTCATTCAACCCAGTTTATCTCCTCCTCTATAAAATAGTTGGAGAAAGAAATGGCATACCGCATCCACAAATGTGGTCACAAAAAGTCAGACTTGATTGAAACATCTGAACAGCCACAAGTGGCACAATGGATAGAACTCTGGGTCTGAAATTAAGAGGAGCTGAGTTCAAATTTGACCTGAAAGACTTACTAGCTACATGACCCTGGGTAAGTCATTTAACTATTGCCTCAACTGTAAATTGAAAATGATATTAGCACCTATATTCCAGAGTTATTGTGAGGATGAAATAATATTTGTAAAGACTTTAACATAGTACTTAGTACATAATATAATTAATAATTGTTATTTTCTTTCCTTGTTAAAAGAAGGACACCTCCAAGTCCTCAGGGATACCCATAGAACATGAAGAGGAGATACAGTCAGCTTTGTTGTGAAGGATTCAACTCAGTTCAAGTGGAAATTGGGATATGGAGCTCAAGAGACCTATATAAAAGCTACATGTGTCTTAATCTAACTTTAAACACCAAACAATAATGGAATCTTAGACATGGAAAGGACTCTGTTGACTACATAGTACAAATTTGTTTTGCAAATGAGGAACTTGAATCCTAGAGAAATTAAATAACTTAATCAAAGCCACACAACAAGTTATTGGCAGAGCTAGGAGTTGACTGAACTCAGATCTTCTGATTTCAAGTCCAGAGTTCTTTCCAGTCCATTGCACTGACTCGCTTCAGGAAGTATTTTATTAAAGGAAAAGCATCTTCTCCAGAACAGAATATTGTATAGAAAGTTTACAAAAAACTGAAGAAGATTTGTAAAAGAGATTTAAGTGGTTTCTGGACAGGATTTATGTTACATGTTATTTCACTTCAAGCCTTTGTTTTGTAATTGCAGCTGTCAAGGACTTCAGGTCTAGAAAGGCAATGGATAGTATCCTCTTGACATCAAGATCCAAAACAAATAGAACTGGTTTGTATTCATACAAAGTATTTGTGTTGAAGGAGGCATATACTTTGGGAGCACTTCCAAAAGCTTTGGAGAGGCACCTGTTAAAATAGGTAAGACAGTGTGTGCTAAATAGACACTGCAAGTGTGAAATGAGTAAAGTTTGGGCCAGGGATGTTATTTATTATGACTATGGTGGTAGTAACTAGCAGTTTCTACGCTCTTCTTCTTTTGGATGGGTGAGTAGGGAAAGGAGAGACAGAGAGGGAGACAGAGAGACAGAGAGAGACCAAGACTGAGAGACAGAGACCGAGAGGGAGAGAGAGGGAGAGAGAGAGAGAGAGAGAGAGAGAGAGAGAGAGAGAGAGAGAGAGAGAGAGAGAAAGAGAGAAAATCTCTGTCAAAACATCTGGTCTTTCTCTCTCCCCTTCTCCACTGATAGGAGGCCTCTTTGGTACCACATATTCCTATTCCCTGACAGAAGCTGTGAAAAAATCCTGGGGTCAGCCCACAGGGTTAGAGTCAGTGTTAAATAAACAAAGGCGAGCATCTTTTACATCACTATCATTTCTAGTAATTACTTTAGCTTGTATACTAAGTTGGTTTCAAAGTAGGATGTGGAGATTAATGTTTAAGATATCTTTCATTTCATTAAGATTTCTGTTTCGCCAACAATGCATTAATCTGTGGATCATATGCAGGCTTTTGTCTGCTTCTCTGCTATTTATTAAAACAACAAACCAAACAGCCTCACTGCTGGGTCTAATTATCCATACCTGGGCAATATCACTCACTTGATAGATGCCAACTAAAGCAAAAGCAGTTTCTAAGAAAAATGAAGCAGCCTTCACAGTGTTTGCCTATAGCCTCAAAGCATAACAAAGAACATAAATGCCATCACCTCATTAAAAAAAGAAAAAAGAAGAAACCTGTTACCTAGAAATTTATCCCTCAAACTGATAAATTAGAACTTTGTCCATTTTATTGCTAAAAGAGTTCATGTAAATATCTTTTAAGCAGTAACCTTTTTTTCTAGTGCATAGGAAAGGATTTATACATGTTTAATTTCCCTACAACTTCATAGGAACCTATCCGTTTTGGACAATGCAGTCCACCTGTCATATGAAGTTTCTCAATGTCAGTCAAATGCAAAAAGAATGGATATTGTATAGTGAATTAACTGGGCTATCAAGTAAGCAGAAATGGTGACTTTCTCCTTTTCCACAAATTTCTCAGATTTCAAAGCTTTCTATAACATTAATAATAGATGTGTAAATTACTAGAGCTCGAGTTATTCACTGAAAATTTATGCTATTAGGAGGGCTCCCTATGCAACACGTTTCCTTAGCAACTCTCCTATCATGACATAGCACTTATTTTGTCTGAGATACCAAATGCCTCTAGTGAAACAATGTCATGCTAACCTTGCTTCTTTGATGATTTAGGCAATATAGGGAACACTATTCTTCAGTTTCAAAAGATTAATAAAAACTTTTTCTACAAGGGATAATATGAGACGTTGATTAACATTTATTGAAAACAAGCATTTTGACAGGACTTTAGAGGGTAAGATAATGTTATCCTGTAGGAGGGAGCCAGTAAATATAACAGTTGGCACTGAAAATGTGTGTGGGTAACTATCTCCTTTTGGTTTTATCTACTTCTTTCTCTATTTTTAATGAATTTACATTGTTTGTTGAGCGATTTGGATGTTATTTATTCCTTTAACATAGGAAGAATATGAAATGATAACTTCATTCATATAATGTAAATTTCACCTCCTAAGTCACTACCTATGTGTTCTCTCTTCATCCAACTACAGAAAAACTTCATTAATTCAGATGAGGTTAGTTCAGGGGTTCTGAGCCTGTGGTCTGTGAATTTTTTTTTAATGTATTTTAATATAATCAGTTTCCTTTATAATTCTATGCATATTATTTGAGGTATTTAAAAATATTATTCTGAGGAGCCAATAGGTTTCACCGGCCTTCCAAATGATTCCAAGGTACAAAAGAGCTTAAGGACCTCACAGTACTTAATAATGTGTATTAATTTTGGAAAGAACTAAGCTGATGTGTACAAATATATCATCACTGCAAATGGTTTTACATTCACTATAAGTAACACTTCGGGGGTTATGATTAAATAATTAAAAAAAATAATATTCCCAAGCACTTTAGATGAATCGATTTGCTTTTAAATAATTTGTATGTTAATTACAAATCAATTCAAATCTATTCATTAAAGCAAGTCCCTATGCTCTCATTCTCATATTAACACTTTCTAAAGCAAGTTTCTAGGTAAATCTAACCTCCAAGGACTACTTCAATGTTTCAAGAATCTGTCATTTTATTAAGAATGGACATTTTTCTTGCCAATTCAAATCCCAGAGCTTCTAGGACTTGGTAGGTTGTCTTGGAGAATTGCTATAGCCAAAAGTTCATCACCTTTCAGCCAAGCCTGTGATAAACCTCTCTGAATTGAGACAGCCTGGTCCTCAGACAACAGACACACAGTCTGTCAGTGGGCCTGAACTTGAGTTCTCTCCAACTGGTTGGAACCTGCCAGACCTTATGCTCCCTGGCACAGTGTTCAAGAACCCAGGGTCACCTCCATTTCAAGGTGAGGCATTAGAGGATGTTTAGATCCCTATGTGCATTAAATATTAAAATTCATATTCATATAAAAATTCTATAATTTAAAATTTTTGACTTATTGAGGTAAAATTATTAAGACTTAATCGATCTTCCCCCATTTAATTGGTGCAATATTTCATTTGTATATCAGAGGCTACAGTCTATTATATTTCACTAGTAAGGTAAACATCCATCAAGTTTTAACCTGAGATAAAATTATTATACAAGAGAGAATATTTACTATCATGTGTTTATGAAGCATCTATATTTGACAACTGTTGTCATTTTGTCTTACTGCTATACTCTAAAAATTACCCTCACTCACTTTTACAGGCACAAGCCCTCAATTTCTAGTAATTTTGCTAATTGGATACATAAATTTCTTTTAGAACTGAGAGTAGTGAGAGCTCTGCTTTGTTCCCCAACTACTGTAAAGGAAGTGAATTGGATTTAATATAGTAATTGAGCAGGGATACCATGTACAAATCTCAAGAAAAGTGCTTCCCAGAGTCAGAGAATTATGAAAGCTGATTGCATCACAGGAATCCTAGAACTGTACCTGTTATTTGCAACGTCCAGAAATGAAACTTTAGACCACGTTAAATTTAGCCAGACCTGGAGGGGTGTAATCATAAAATCTGTTGTTCATGTAGGAAATTGTCCCTTTTAACAAAGCATTTATTTTAGCCAAAAGATTCCTCCACTTCACAAATGTTGCTAGACCCATTTCCATTTAAAAGCCCCTAGCCTCCTTCTCTGGTAGGAAACTGATTGGTTAGAAATCACTTCTTGACAATACCAAAATCATCTCTTTAGACTAAGTTACCTTCTTGCTGTTTGGAATTAGAGGGCTTAATGATTTTCCCTTCTCCCAGAAGGCTCTAGCTCACACGATAGATCTCAGGAAAGTGGACCTTAATTAGTCATGAGGCTAGACTGAGGAGAGAGCTTTCTTTTAACAGAGCAGACCCTCTTTAATTCCAAACTGGTACATCTCTTGTTAAAATAGATACTACTCTACTCAGCTTCACATCTGGCAAGGAATTGAGAAAGTGGGTTTTATGTTACCACCCACCCACATGGTACCTAAAGAACAGGACATGAGAGAATCTGACTTTATTCTCCTCCCTTCGAGTTAACTGTCTCTCAAATCTCTGTGCTATCACCACTCGTGCCTTGCCAAACCCCAAATCTGAATTACCTCTACCCATCTACCTCTTTACACCTATTACTCATATTCACAAGCTGCTCTGGTGAACATCACACTACCATACCATCTGGGCTTACTACAGATTTACCCGATCTCACCTAGACCCTCATTGCTACAAGACAATTTTTATACCTTCCTGTTTATCTCCCTATCTCACTCTCAACAACCCTGGCTCCAAACCTTCACTTCTCGAGCCTCCTATACCACCCCTGCTCCTTCCCCATCTCTCAGAAGAGTACTTCACCTCATATCTTCCTGAGCAAATCAAGATTATTCGCTGTACCTATCGCTATTTCCAGCACTCTAGCTCCTCAAATCTCTTAATTTCATTCTCCATCATTTCTTCCTTGACTTTAGATTCTGATGAAAAGGCTACACCTCATCTGTTTAAACTTGTGATCTCAGTCCTCCCATCTCCTCCATCAGTTTGATCTTACACCCATCCTTGCTTTTTTTCTCTAATCTTTAATTTCTACCTATCTGCTGGCTCCTTCCTGCTTCTCTAAAAACATTCTTAGGTGTCTCTACCCCTTAAAATATTCCATTTAACATCATCATACCTTTAAACTATTGTCTTTTATCTTTACTCCATCTCCCAAATCCTCCCATGTCTCTTTCTCCTCCCATTCCCCAAGAGCCATCCCATATGGATTATTATTAATATTTATATATATATAATATTTTTATAGACACATTTACACATACATAATTTTTAAAGAGGAAAATGTATCAGTGCAACTAATAGCATACATTGACAAAGTCCAAAAATATAAGTAATGTGTAACACCTATGGACCCCTACCTCCAATAAAGGGAAGGTAGGGGTTGTCTTTTCACATCTCTTCATTTGAGTCTCAAATGATCTTTGTAATTTTGTTATATTTACATTTGATTCTTAATATGTCATCATTTCCATTGTTGTAGTTACTGTTTATATCTCTATCTATCTATCTATCTATACTGTATATTGTTTTCTTGTCTCTACTTACTTCACTTTGCATCAGTTTATATAATCTTTCCATGTTTCTTTGTGTTCATTATATGCATCATTTCTTAAAGTGTAGTTGTATTTTATTACATGCATTACAACACATCTTTGTTTATTCATTTCCAAATTGATGGGCATTTACTTTGTTTTTAATTCTTAGCTATCACAAAAAGTGCTGCTGTAAATATTTTGGAATATATGGGGGACATTTTTTTATTGATGGCTTCTTTGGGGCATGGGTGCAGCAATGATGTCCCTGGTTCAAAGGATATAGACATTTTACTAACTTTATTTGCCTAATTTCAAATTGCTTTAAACAGTGTTTATACTTTTCACAATTCAACAACAATGTATTAATGTGCATATCTTTCCACAACATCTCCATATTGACTATTGTCATTTTTTGTCATGTTTGTCAGTTTGAAGATTATAAGGTAAAAACTCTGAATTGCTTTAATTTGCATTTTTCTTATTATTAGAGATTTAGAGTATTTTGTCATGTCTTTGTGGATACTTTTCAATTATTCTTTTGAAGGTGGTTGTATTTATGAGGGAATGGCTAAGCTATATGTCTGTATACCCTTTATTTATCTTGTATAGCGTACCCTTATTAGCAATTTAATACGATTTTTTTCTCCAATCAACCACATCCCTTCTTTTCTTTAATGCATTAATATTATGTGTACAGAAACTTTTCAGCTTCAAATAATTATCTACTTTATCTTTAGTAATTGCTTCTATCAGTTGTTTGGGTGAGAAAACATATCTTTCCTATAGTTATGGAAAATATATAATGTTTTTCTTCTAAATTTTTATATTTAAAATTAAGGTCATATATCCATCTATATATTGTAGAGTGTAGAGGTGTTGGTCTAAATTAATTTCTACTAGAATGTTTTCTAGTTTTTCCAGTTTTTTTTTTAATCAAATAGGCAGTTTTTTTCCTGGGTAACTTATGTTTTCCACTTTATCAAACACTGCATTATTGAATTCTAATTTTTTCTTAGTCTCCCTTATCTAGACTGTTCTGATGGTATGTCTCTCCGTTTTTTAACCAATACCACATGGCTTTGATGATTGCTGCTTTATAATATAGCTGGTTAACTAGAAGTGTTATTTTACCATCATTCTGAATTCTTTTCTTCATGTCTTTGGATATTCTATATCTCTTGTTTTTCCCAATGAATTTTGTGACTATATCAAGCTCTGTGTCATATTCTTTTGGCAATTTGATTGGTATAGAATTAAAACTATAAATTAATTTTGGTGGTATTTTCATTTTTTTATTAGCAAGACTTAGACTTGAGCACAAAATATTCCTCCAGCTATATAGGTTGTTCTTTAATTCTTTGAGGAATTGTTAGTAATTGAATTTATGCAAGTCTCTTTTTTTTTTTTGCTTTGGGATCTTGATCCCCTGAAATTTTATGCATTTTGTAATTATTTGGAATTACATTTCCCTTTCTATTGTTGCTTATTATAACAGAGAAACGCTGTTGATTTTGAGTATTTATTTTATAGCCTACAACTTTACTGAAGCTATTAGTTGTCTCAATTAGTAACTTTGCTGAAGATAATGTCTCAATTAATGTCTTTGCTGATTCTCTGAAATTTTCCAAATAGACCATGTTATTATCAGCAAACAGGGATAGGCTTCCCACCCCCCTTTACCTATCTTCATTTCTTTCTTTTCTTATCTCTATTGCTAGAATTTCCAGAACAATATCATTTAATAGTGGGGAAAGTAGGCAACCTTGCTCCACTCCTGTATTTATTGGAAAAGACTCTAATGTATCCTCATTGCATATGATACTTTCTTTTTCTTTCAGATAAATATTTTTTATGCCATTAAAGAGGTCCCTCTCTGCCAACAGTTTGTAGGGTTTTTAGCATAAAAAATGTACTTTGTCAAAGACATCTGTTGAAATAATAGTGTGGTTTTAAATGTTTTGGTTTCTAATATGATTAATTATGTTGATTGCCTTCCTAAAGTTGAGCCACCTTTGCTTCCCTGGCATAAATCCTATTTGTTCTTAATAGATGATTTCTTGGGGAAATCACTGTAATCTGTTTCATAGAAGTTTGTTTAAAACTTTCAGGTTAATATTCACAAATGATACTCTCCTGTTGCTTTCTTTCCATGCTTTATGTTTCCCTGTTTAGATATTTAGCCTATATTCATCTCATAGAATTATTCTGGTAGGAATTTTTCATTCTCAGTTTTTGATAAAAATTTGCCAAATAAAGATACTAACTATTCTTTGTAAGTCTAATAGAATTCTCCTATGATTCTATTAGTCCTAGGTTTTGTTTAGTTTTTTCCTTCATAATTCCTTTACAGGTACATCTATTTTTTTTTCTGAGATTGAGTTAAATTTCAGAATTCTATCATGTTCTGAAGTTTGGGTAACAGAGTTTTGAAGGTATTCTATATTTGTGCTCAGTTTTGTTAGCATATTATGGTACTGAATATGTTCCAATTGTCTTTTTAATTCTAGTTTTGCCTTGATTTCATTTTGCTCATTTAATATTTTATTAATTTGATTCTCTTCTCTCTTTAAATAAGATTAGATAAGGGTTTATCAATTTTATTGATATTTTCCAAACACAGCTTTTAGTTTCATTTGTCATTTCTTTTGTTTTGTTTCCAGTTTATCTATTTCTTCTATCATTTTAATACAGCATCTTTTGTCTTTATTTTAGGTTTGTTTGTATATTGCCTATTTTTTTAAAACACATATTTAGTTCATTAAGCTTTTTTTTTTTACTGTTTTATGAATGCATAATAGTAAACTTATGATTTTCTCTAAGGACTGCTTAGCTACATCCCAGAAATTTTGGTATGTTATTTCTTCACTATAATTTTCTTTTAGATAATTATAATTATTTCTATGACTTGTTCTTTAACCCACTTATTATTTAAGATTTCATTACTAAGACTCCATTTGTGTCTATATCTTTTGTTTGTGTCCCTTTACCAATTTTTTAACCAATTATATTATGACTGGTACAAGATATATTGACTATTTCTGCCTTTTTACATTTGGTTATTTTTTTCTCTATACTCTAGGATCTGGTCAATTTCTTAAAACTTCCATATGCTACAAACAAATATGCATATCATTTTGCTGTTCCATTTACAAGATGTCATAAATCTTTTAAGTCTAATTTCTCCAGAAATGTGTTCAGTTACATATTTTCCCTTTTGTTTATTTTGTTAGACATCCAAAATTGATAGATGGAAATTGAAGTCTCCTGCCACTTTTGTGTTACTGTCGATCTTTTTGGAGCTCAGATAATGTTTCCTTTATTGTTGGGCCGAGAATTAGCGAGCAAGACCTGGTACATGATTTGGAAGTGGATTTTATTAGCGCATGACTGCCCAGGGTGAAAACCCAAATCAAGCAGCTCCAATCAGGGGTAGGACCAGGTTTTATAAAGGCATAAGACGCAGGCCTAAAGGTCAGGGTTTTTGCAAGCGGGAAGTGACAGAAGCCATGTTATCAATTGGTTCAGAACAGGGTGGGGGAAAATTTCCTTGTTGGTGGGCTTTCTTTGGAGGGCTTTCTTCTTTGGTGGGTTTTCTTCTTCCATGAAGAAGGAGGAGGATGAAATGGCGGGGATATACACAAAATGGAGGATACAGTGTACAGTATAACATTATGAATTCATATGATTGGGAATTTGAAGCATATGAGCTTACTAGAGTTATTGGTTCATTATCCTTGGTTCCTTTCGCATACTATAGTTTCCTATTATATCTCTTTTCATTTTTTGAATGTTTTGGCTTTGTCTGATAATATGAGGGCAACCCTTGCTTTTTTCTATTCATATGATGCATAATAAATTTTTTTCATACTCAATTTTATTTGATGCATTTCTTTAGGTTATTTTTTAAATTGTTTCTTGTAAGCAACAATTTCAGGGTTTTATTTTCTTGTCCAATCAATAATTATTTTTCATTTTAGTAGATTGTTCAGTTAGATTATATGATTCATTCACATAAAGTAGTAAGATTCAAGTTTATGTATTCCCCAATCTATCTGTAAAATTGTCTTACTCCAAGTTATGGTTTTCCCTCTTCTGCTGTAAATACAATATTATGTTCTTCATTTATTTTACCTTGATATTATTTTAAATGTTCCTGTTCCTATTGGCTACCTTCTCTCATCCTTGATACCCTCTTCTCATTTGTTACCCTTCCCTCTCCAGTTTTCTTCATTAATTACTCTCCTATTTTTATCCAGTTATATATTTATCTTCCTTCTTTTTTCCTCTCAGTCAAGTAGATTCTCCCTTCCTCTCTTCCCCTTCAGCAATTTGTACTTATTTTTTTTCCACCTTTTAAAAAATTTCTGCTTTTTCTGTCCTTTCCAAAAATGAAGTTTTCTGCCCTTTTCAAAAAAAAAATTCTGCCCTTTAAAAAAAAATTTCATACTTCATTATCCATATTCTCTTTTTGTATACTCTAGAACTTCATTTTCTGATTCATGACCCCTAATCTCTCTTTCCTTTACATTCTTCATATAATCAAATGTCAGACTCTGCCCTCTAGGCACTTTTTGTCCCTGTGTTGCTGTGCTTACCCCATGGATTCCCCTTTTCAGTTGCGTCTCATTCTCAAAACAATACCAATAATTGTAGGTTTTAGAGTGGGTACTTCCTCTTGCAGAGAACTTTCCTTCCCCTTCACTCCCCTTACCTGCTTGTCCTTTTTTTTTTTTTTTTTTGGTAACATTTCCCTGAAAATTTCCTTCCTGGGTCCATGCTCTCCCACTTCTCAAGTTGCCAGATGCCTCTAATAATCCCAATTCCCCTCATCTCAGGAAAAATAGCCTTTTCTGGCACCAAATACATCAGACCTCATCTAATGTAAGGTTCTCATCAACCTTTAACTATAGGAAACATTCATATCAGTGGAAGCCCCTCCCACTTCCAAAGTAAAATCTCCTTTTTTTCATCTCCTTTTTCATCTTTCTCCCTTCCTACTCACCCATACCTCTATGGACTCATTTCTTTCTGAAACCACAAAGGTCACCTTCCTCTCATTGCTAGCCCATAATCTGACCCCAGAGCTACACTCACTCTCCTTCCTTTCTCCCTCTTTTTCATATGTCCTCTAATATTGGCCATAAATATCCCTTGTCAGCATCTTCACTGTTACCCTTCCAGATTTCTTTATTTATCCATATCTCTTTGCGTATGTTAAGAAAGAAGTCTCTTGCTGGTCTTTATTTTGTCACTCTATTGCTTTTGTTGTCTGCATTTAGTCACTCCTCCTGTATTTCTGTTGTTTGGTAGAAGATACAAATAATTTCTTCAGTTCTAGTTCTTTCTAAAAATGCTGCAGATACTTCTTTGTTATTAAACATCCATCTTTTGTCCTGTAGTTTAGGCTCAGTGTTTCAAGATAGGTCACCCTGGCCTGCATCCTGAGCTCCAGTGCTCTTTGGAACACATTATTCTATTTCCTCCTCTTTTTTCTAGGAAGTTCAGAACAGTGTTGCATTGCTCAAATGTCCTTTCCTTTGTATCTGAAGAGCTTTATCCTGATGGCTTGCTGAATATGTTGTCTCTGAATTGTATTGTCAAATTTAACCACTATATGTCATGGGGTTTGCAGACATTTTTTTTTCTTTCTGAAAGTGATCTGTGTGTTCTTTTAGTTGGATTTTCATTTTCCATGTTCAGAAGTTCTAGACACTTTTCTTCTATTATCCCCTTCATTATGGTGTTAAGATTTTTTGTCCTGTCATGTTCTGAGAGATCTATAACCTTGAGGTTGTTTTTATGCATCATTTCTTTAAGATCTATATATTGTGCATAGTAAGCATATTTTCTTTTTTATGCACTATTTATTTATTTTAATCTATTTAATATTGTATTTTCCCAATCACATGTAAAAACAATTTTAATGTTCTTTTCAAATTTTGACTTCCAAATTCTCTCCCTCTTTCCCCTCCCCTCATTGAGAAGGTAAGCAATTCGACAGATTATACATGGTGTAGTCATGTAAAAAAAATCCATAAAAGTCAATCTGTTAAAGAAAAATATAGTCCAAAAAAAGACAAAGTGAAGAAAAATTATATTTGATCTTCATTCAGGCTGTACCAGTTCTTTCTCCGGAAATGGACACCACCTTTCATCACAAATCCTGTAGAATTGTCTTGCATTATTGTATTGCTGAGAATAGCTAAGTTATTCATAGTAGATCATCATACAATATTGCTTTTACTGTGTACGATGTTCTTCTGATTCTGCTCATTTCACTTTGTATCAGTTCATATAAGCTTTTCCATGTTTTCCTGAGAGCATTCTGCTCATCATTTCTTAAAGCACAATACTATTCCACCATAATCATTTACAACAACTTGTTCAGTCATTCCCCAATCTATGGGCATCCCCTCAGTTTCCAATTGTTTGCCACCACAAAAAAAGAATTGCTATGAATATTTTTGTGTAAACAGAGCCTTTTCCTTTTTAAAAAATCTCTTTGAGAGACAGACTTGGTAGTGATATTACTGGATTTCAAAGGGTAGGAAAAGTTTTATAGTCCTTTAGGCATAGTTCCAAATTGCTCTCCAGAATGGTTGAATCAGTATACAACTTCACCAATAGTAAATTACTGTTTTAACTTTCCCATATCCTTTCCAACACTTGTCATTTTCCTTTGCTGTCATGTTAACCAGTGTGACAGGTATGAAATAGTAGCTCAAAGTTGTTTTAAATTACAAGATTTAGAGCATTTTTTTAATATGACTATAGATAGTTTTGAATATTTTGTCTGAAAACTGCCTGTTCATATCCTTTGATCATTTATCAATTGAGTAGTAGCTCAAAGTTGTTTTAAATTACAAGATTTAGAGCATTTTTTTAATATGACTATAGATAGTTTTGAATATTTTGTCTGAAAACTGCCTGTTCATATCCTTTGATCATTTATCAATTGAGGAATGGCTCAATTATATAAATTTGACTAAGTTTTCTATATATTTGAGAAATTAAGTCTTTATCAGAGAAACTTTCCATAAAATTTTTTTTAAAATAATTTTTACCACCTATGTGTTTTCCTTCATCCCACTTTCTCTTTTTATCCTACTTTCTCCTTTTATTTTGTCCATTCTCAGAAGTGTGTTGTCTCTGACTTTTACCTCCCTCAAACTATCCTTCCTCCTATCAGCTCCCATTTAGAAATATCGACAGTTTAACCCTATCAAATCCCTTATGATTTTTCTTTCTTGTTAACCTTTTTATGCTTCTTTTGCATCTTGTATTTAAAAGTCAAATTTTATATTTAGATCTGATCTTTTTACAGGAATGTTTGAAAGTCTTCTATTTCATTGAATGTTCATTTCCCCCACTGAAGAATTATACTGCTTTTCTGGGTAGGTGATTCTTGGTTGTAATCCTAGCTATTTTGCTCTCTGAAATATCATATTCCAAGCCCTCTGATCCTTTAATGTAGAACTGCCAGATCTTGTGTTATCCTGACTGTGACTCCATGATATTTGAATTATTATTTTTGTCTGCTTGCAGTATTTTTTCCTTGATCTGAAAGCTCTGGAATTTGGCTATAATATTTCTAGGAGTTTTCGTTTTGTGACCTCTTTCAGGAGGAGATTGGTTGATTTGTTCAATTTCTATTTTACTCTCTGATTCTTGAATATCAAGTCAGTTCTCCTTGATAATTTCTTGAAAGATTATGCCTAGACTTCTTTTTTGATCATGACTTTCAGATAGTCTAATAATTCTTAAATTATCTCTCATGGATCTATTTTCCATGTTAGTTGTTTTTCCCATGAGATATTTCACATATTCTTCTATTTTTCATTCTTTTGGATTTGTTTGTTTCTTAATGTCTCATAAAGTCATTAGTTTCCACTGACCCAATTCTATTTTTTAAGTAATTATTTTCTTCAGGGAGCTTTTATTCAAAATATAACTTATTTTCAGTTTTCGACGTTCACTTCCACAAGATTTTGAATTTCAAATTTTCTCCCCATCTCTCCTCTTTTCCCACCCCAGGAGAGTGTGTACCCCAACCACCCCTTTCCCCAATCTGCCCTCCCTTCTATCATTCCCAACTTCTCCTATCCCCCTCCCATACATTTTTCTGTAGAGCAAGATAGATTTCTATGCCACATTGCATGTACAAATTATTTACCAGTTGCTTGCAAAAACAATTTTCAAAATTCATTTTTAAAGCTTTGAGTTCTACATTCACTCTCTTCCTCCCTTCCTACTCACTCTCACTGAGACAGCAAGCAATTCAATATAGGTCATACATATGTAACCATATAAAACACTTCCATAACAATCATGTTGTGAAAGTTTAACCACATTTCCCTCTATCCTGTCCTGCCTTCCATTTATTCCCTTCTCTCCCTTGACCTGTCTTCTCACAATAGTTTAAACTTCTGATTACCCCTTCCCCTAATTTTATGTCCTTTCTATTATTCTCCTTCTTGGACCCCTTACCTCCTGCCTTTCTACAGTGTAAGACAGATTTCCATATCCAACTGAGTAGGTGTTATTCCCTCCTTAAGCTAAATATGATGAGAGTAAGGCTCATTTATTCTGTCTTACCTCCATTGTAAAAGGTCTTTCTTGCTTCTTTTATGTGAGATGATTTACTACATTCTACCTTTCCCTTTCTTTCTCTCAGTACATTCCTCTCGATACCTAATTTTATTTTTGAGGTTTCCTCATTTCATATTCAGCTCCTCCTGTGCCCATTGTCTATACATACATACATATAGACATACATACGTAAACATTCACACTTACACATGTATAATATACACATACATGCTCATAGATACATGTATACATGTTTATATATACATGATCATAGACATATACATACACACACATGTGTGCATGTGTGTATTCCCTCTAATTACCCTAATACTGAGAAAGGTCTCATGAGTTACAAGTATCATCTTTCCATGGAGGAATGCAAACAGTTCAACTTTAATGAGTCCCTTATGGCTTCTCTTTCCTGTTTACCTTTTCATGTTTCTCTTGATACTTGTATTTTGGAAATCTAATTTTCTGTTCAGCTCTGGTCTTTTCAACAAGAATTCTTTGAAATTCTCTATTTCATTGAAATTCTGTTCTTTTCCCTAGAAATATTATACTCAGTTTTGCTGAGTGGGTGAGTCTTGGTTTTAATCCTAGCTCCTTTGACCTATCATATTCCAATTCAGTGAATTTTTGCACTTTCTTTTCCATTTGGTCAATTCTACTTTTTAAGGAGGATTTTTCTTCACTGAATTTCTGTGCCTTGTTTTTCATTTTGCATTTAGCCAGTTCTTCCTTTCAAAGAATTCTTTTCTTAGATGAATTTTTGTGCCTCTTTTATCATTTGGTCTACTTTGTTTTATAAGATGTTATTTTTTGCAGTAATTTTTGGGCCTCCTTTACCAAGCTGTTGACTCTTTTTAAAATAATCTTCTTGTATCATTCTAATTTCTCTTTGATTCATAGTAACTTTCTATGGTAAGAATTTTTGTCTGTGTTTGCTTATTTTCCAGTCTATTTCTTGACTTTTAACTCTATGGTAAAATGGGGCTAAGCTTCAGGTTTTTCTGTGCAGCTGCTTTCACCGGTAATTCTGATTACCTGTAAGTTTTTGACTCTTCCAAAGTGGTATGATCTAAGGAGAGGTGTGTCTACTATTCTCCTGTACAGTATACTCATTTGTGAGTTACCACAAACACTCTTTTTGTGCTACTGGAACTGTGACAAGGGTTCCTGCTCCCCTGAAGCTGCAAACTCTACAGTGCTAGTGTTCCTCCTCACACTAGGACTAGGACCCAGGACTGCAACTGAGATCCAAGTATAGGCCATGTAATAGAATCCTACCCCTAGTGCCAGCAAAGAGACCCCTTTAAATTTCCTTCCAACCCACTCTCTGATCCCCTTACTTTCTGTTGGTTGAGAGGTCTGGAAACCATCACTACTGCCATTGATTCAGTCATCCTCAGGCCTGGTCCTGGTTTTCTGGGGCTCAGTCTATGTCAGCATAGCCTGCACTAGACTGAGCTCCTCTCTCACCCTCATGCAACATATCTTTTCTGCTGGTCTTCTAAATTGTCTTGGGCTGGAAAATTATTTCACTACCTTTTTGTGGGTTTTGCCAGTCTAGAATTGATTTAGAGTCATTATTTAAAGGTTTTTGGAGGAATTTGGGGGCAAGTTCAAGTGAGTCTCTGTCTTTACTCTTCCATCTTGCTTTTAAAACTCTTAGCATATTTTCTTCTAATCCTCTTATTTTTTTGTTTTGTTTCAGCATCTATTTTTTCTTATGGTCTTTCACTTCCATGTAGTATTCCCAATACAATGTTGTCTCTTGTTTCTTGGTGAGTATTACTGTTGCAGATCCAAATTTTTCTATTCTGCTTAATATTTTGGATGTATAGGCCATAAATTCTGTTCTCAGAATTCTCACTTATCTTTTAAACTATTCAAGAATAGTGTATTGTGATTCTGTGTTCTCAAATTTCACAGGATCCTTTGTCTCATCAAATTTTGGAACATTTTCCTTCATTTTATAATATTTATTCATATATGCTTGAATTTGTTTACTAGGTCTGTAGATCATAGATCATATTTCCATCTATTACCATTTTTCCATTTGATTTAAATTTTTAGGTTCCAAGTCTTTGAGATTTCCTCTTCCTGCAATCTTAGGTACTCGTAGTCTTCTCCCTCCCCTCTTATTCTCTTTATCATTTCTGATTCCCTCCCTTCTGATTGTAGTTTCTGTGGGGGCTGGATCTTAAAGTGTCTCAGATTCCACTCACACTGGACAATTCATTTTTACCAGCCTCTGTCTCTGCCTCAGCTGACTTCTGGGTGATCAGAACTGGCCCTTGCTCGATGCTATGTTCTTCCCTCAGGTTTGAAAGAGTGTTATATACAGCTCCCCACAAATAGAGTACAATTTCTGTTCCTTAGTGCTCTGGCATCACACTGACAGTTCAGAGACTGCTTTTCCTAGTATTGGCAATTCAGAGAAACTGGTAGTTCAGAATATTGCAGCACTGGTGCTTTAGGATTACAACCCTTGGCATACTTTTGTTCCTAAAGGGCTATGGCTAAGCTATCTGTCAAGGTCCATGGATATTCCACAATCTGGACCCAGGGATAAGGAACTGGGAAGAGTCAGGAGGTACTGGAGTGTAGGTGTGTGTGTGTGTGTGTGTGTGTGTGTGTGTTAAGCGGTATGTATATAATGGGTTTACTTTTTGTATAATTTTTAATACAAGAAAACTAAGTCTTAGATGAACAGTGAGTTGATCCTATTAGGAACAAAGTATGGTGCAGATTCCAGATACAATATTGTACCTAACTTTTTTTCCATTCACATACTTTCCACTCTATGCAATGATTATCAATTCACCAAAAATAGATTAACAGTCAGGTAGAGACTAGAGAAAAGCAAACTTGAGAAATACTTATTATCTCTTTTAAAGAAGTGCAAACAAGTAAAGGATATTTACAGTTCTCTTTACTTGAAGATGTTTAAATTCCTTAAAAACAGTTTGTTTCCTCAAAGCACATATCATCTTTAAAAAAACTTCAGCTGTGAATATATGCACTCAAGCAAAAACATGCAGCTCCATTGTTTTTTGAAAAAAGAATTTGCATTAAAAAATTGAAAACTTTCTTCAAAACTGCTCCCTTTGTGTCATTTCAGGACCTCAAATGACAAATAAGTGATCAGACAATTCTATTGCTTCTCTTTTCCATAGGAAACACAAGGTAGAAGATGCCTTTACCACAACTACCTCCTGAGGGTTAGAGTGACAGTTTCTCTCTGCTTTATCTAAATAGTACTTTTAAAATTTATTTCAATAAAGTACAAACAAAACCCAGGAAGACAGAATCCAAACAAAACAGAATCCAGTGGAGGAAAAATAAAACATTTAATTTCTACTCTAAGCTTAAAAACAAAGGTTAGACCAAAAAAAATATTCAGATTTTTATCAATTCACCCTTTTAAAAAATTACTTATTGTTTCTGAAAGCAGCTCTTAATACAAGTCAAAAGCAGTTTCTGAGTAACTGCAGTAAACAGTGTCTTTTAAATATATGTATATATACATATGTGTTTGTGTAATATATATGTGTATACATATATATATATATACATATACATATGGGTAAGTGGTGTATATTTGTGTGTACTGTTTTTGTACATTTCAGCTCTTTGGTTCTGCCTTAATTTGCCTCCAGTTTTCAAATTTAGCCATAGGGTTTTTTTTTTTACTTCAACTTGTAGAAGTTTAGTAGCATTGGTTTCCAAGTCCAAGTCCTTTGGTTGTAGACTTCTCTGCAGCATTGTCTGGGTGATGTGCAAGCTGCTCAAGGTGTCTTCCCATTGCAGAGAATATTCCATGGACCAAAACATCTAATACCCTGGACTCCTTCATGTTTTATTCAGTAGACACAGGGATATGTATGATGTTTACTGTAAGCCACTTGCAATATCATGCTTCTTCATGAGAAATGGAAATGGAATGAAAGTGTAGACTAGTGTATGCATTACATCAGCACTTTCTCTAGCATCCTATAAGACTAATCATTTTGTTCAGCAACAAGCCACCAACAGAAGGGAGGAAATGGAGCAGTAGCAGGCATCCTGAAGGAATGCATTTCTTGGACTTTGCTTGCTGTTCTAAATCCCATATGGTCCAAGCTAAATCAGTCTAACAGTTTACTCTTCCCAGAAGACTGTAAGACCAAGTTCAAGGAGATGTCATCAAATTTCTGAACTCTGATGATTTAGTTTTTTTTATTTCTAAAGTTTGACACCATTATATCAATGCTATTAAGTTAGGGAGAGTAGGAGACTGGGTTACACCTTAAAAGTCTAGGAAGTTGGGTTACATTGAGATTAAGGAAGCACCTGCTCTTAGTAGATGTTATAGAAGAATGTAACCCTAGACTGGAGGTAGGAGTCCAGGTAGGAGGCATTAGACTAAGTAAAGAGTAATATGTGTCAAGAAGTCTATTTTTTGAACAAATATTTTATTGATACTTTTTCCCATAATTACCATCACTTTCAATCAGTAATAACTTACCCTATGTCTCCCAACAGTATCTCTTTCCTTATAAGTAAAGTAAAACAACCAAATAAGCAAAAGAACCACATTCATGTCAGACACTATATGTCACAGTTCAACAGTTAGACTATGAGCATTTATTAAACACTATGGGCCAGTCACTGTGTTAAATATTGAGGAAACAAACAAAAAAAGGTTTGAAAAGTTCTTATTCTCAAGATGCTTATATTCTAACAGGACAGGCAATATGCAAATAACTAGGTATTTGCATATCGTGTATACACATAAGTGTATGCAACATATATGCGCGTATAGACATACACACATATAAAATATAGAGTAGATCAAAGTTGATCTGGATGGAGGAAGAGCTAACATCTAGGAAAAGATCTCCAGTAGAAAGTAAGTTATAAGTTGAGCCTTGAAGGAAGCCACGGAAAGTAAATAGTGACATTAAGAGGACACAACATGGGGACAGTTCATGTAAAATCCTATTGATAAGAGATAGAGTACTATGTTTGAGGAACATCAGCTTTGTCAATATAGCTGGATCATACTGTGGAGAAGAGCAAAGTGTAAGTAGATTAGAAAGGAAGGAAGGGACCAAATTATGAAAAAAATTAAAAGCCAAAGAAAGGAGTTTATAGTTTATTCTAAAGGTAATAAGGAACTCATTGAACAAGTATACGACATGGTAGGGTATAAGCTTTAGAAACATCCCTTTGACAGGTAAGTGAAGGATGAATTGGAGTGGAGAGATATTTGGGATTGGCAAGGGATCAAATAGCAGGCTATTACAAGAATCTAGTGAAGGGTGATGAGAGCCTGAATAAGGTGGTGGCTTACATGGGTAGAGAAGAGGAAGTATAGGAAAGAAGTTATGAAGGTAGAAATGACAATTATCTATAGCACAAAATCTTCAAAGAATTTCCACTGTGTCTGTTCTTAAAATACATACATATACATATATATATATACATATATATATATATGTATATGTATATATGTAGTCCTATTCAGTATGCATTATTTTTGGCTTAATAATTTTTAAAAGAAATTTATTATTTATTTATTTTAACATTCTTTTTTAAAATTAAGTTCTGAACTTTCTCCCCTTCTCCATCCATTAATAAGGCAAGAAATTTGATATCAAAAAATATAATATTCCATATTATACATGATGCAAAAAAAGCAAGTAAAATAAAGTGAAAAAATATTATGCTTCAGTTGGTACTTAGACATCATCAGTTTACTTTCTGGAGAGGAACAGCATTTTTGAAATTATAATTCCATCAGAATTATCCTGGATAATTATATTGATAGGGATAGCTAAGTCACTCACAGTTAACCATTGTATAATATTGCTTTTACTATGTACAGTGTACTCCTGGTTCTCCTCACTTCACTTTGCATAAATTAACATAAGTCATCCCACGATTTCTGAAAGCATCTTGCTCATCATTTCTTATAGCACAATAGTATTCCATCACAACCATATACGACAACTTATTCAGCGATTCCCCAATTGAGGGGCATCCCCTCAAGTTCCAATTTTTTCTACCACAAAAGGGCTGCTATGGATATTTTTGTACACATAGGCCCTTTTCCTTTCCTTTGATCTTTTTCAGATACAGACATAGGACTGGTATTATTGCTTGATAATTTAAATACATTTAAAAGAAAAAGACCTGACCCATTTAAAAGTTCAGATTGTAAAATGGAGGAAATATTCACAAAGAAGTATGAATCAGCTTGAGTTAGTGAATTTGGAATGAAAGGCAACTTCAAAGGCATAAGATGCACCCACTTGTGAAGTACAATGAAAAGCTAGGCAGTATAGAGATTCCATATATTGCCTTAGAAGATCTAATAGCTAAAACAAAGCATCTGTGGCAAAAATAAGTAAACAAAAATAAAAATGCATGTGTTCTTATAGCAAGAAGGTGTTTAAGTTGCAATTAATGAGATATAGTCCATATGGTGGAGTAAAGGCAGTGACTTTCCTGAGCTCTCCCAAATTCCCTTCTAAATAATGTAAAAATAGTGCCCCAGAAGCTATTATGGAATAATATAAATAACCACCTAGGAAAAGCCAAAAACTTACAGACTCCCCAAACTGACTCTGAAAACAGCAGCATGAAACACATGAAGCTTTGAATAGTGCTCCCTCAATCCTGAGAGCAGAGTCCAACTTTAACCTGAAGGTAAAAGTCAAGAAATAGACCTGAAAAATGGGACCAGGGAAAACACCTGACTATAGAAATTTGCTGTGGTGACAGGGACAATCACAACAATGTTCTCCTGGCTCTACTCACTTCACTTTACGTAAATTAACATGTCATTCCAGGATTTCTGAAAGCATCCTTCTCATCATTTCTTATAGTTCGTTAGTATTCATAACTTCCTGAAAGAGATCCCTAAATGAAAGCTCCCAGTAATATTGTAGCCAAAATCTAGAACTTCTAGTATAAGGAGAAAATCTTGCAAGTAGTCAAAAAGAAACAATTTAATACTCTTGGGGACACAGTCAGAATTACACAAAATTTAGTAGCTCCTACATTACATGATCAGAAGGTTTGAAATATGATATTCTAGATGGCAAAAGAGCTAGGATTACAACCAAGAATCACCTACTCAATAAAACTGAGTATAATCTTTTGGAGGAAAAAAATGAATATTTAATGAAACAGGGAACTTTCAAGATTCCTGATGAAAACATCAGAGATGAATAGAAAAGTTGTCTTCAAAGAGAAAACTCAAGAGAAGTATAAAAAGGTAAAGAGGAAAGAGAAATCAAAAAAGATTCAGTAAGGTTGAACTGTTCACATTTCTACATGTGAAGATGGTACTTATAACTAAAAACTATATCATTATTGGGGCAGCAAGAAGGAGTTTACACAGACACAGGATATGAATGTGATTAGGGTAAGATGATACTCCTCCAAAAGAAACTTAATCGGTAAGAAAAATGGATGCATTGGTAGATATAGGAAGGGAGAGGAAGAATGACATAAATTATCTTACATACCAAAGGTACAAAAGAGTCTTGACAATGGAAGGGGAAATGAAGGGGGTGGATAGTGGACAATACTTTAACCTTATTCTCATTAGAATTAGCTCAAAGAGTAAATAACATATATAATCAGTTGGGTATAGAAATCTATCTTACCATGCAGGCAAAAAGAAGGCTTGAAGGATGATGGATGCTGATTGAAGGGATGGTGGACTGGAGGAGGCCATGGTTAAAGCAAAATACTTTTGATGAGGGACAGCATGAAAAGAGGGACAGGAAAAGGTGTTGTTGTTGTTGGTTGTGTTTGTCTTTTGTTCTCAAAGAGGACCATGACAGTAAGATGATGACATGACTTGCAGTTGACTTTGCTTTGAGTGAGGGAGGGCTGTGCAAGGTCACCAACCTCACTTTCTTCTCCTGAGTCATCTGGATACTGTGGCCTGATAATCATTAGGACATTTGGAGATGGCCCAGGATGCAATGGGAGACCCTGGCCCTTTCAGGCTAAGATCATATCACATTCTCACTTTGAGTGAGATTCACCCATTCAATGAATACGTTTCTTTAAGTAGTTACTCAAGGGATGGTCCATTTAATAAAAAAGAAAAATCAAACTGGAAGGGGAAGACCCTCAAGGTTCCTAGATAAAAGAGAAGCAATTAATATTTAGTAATTCTGTTCCCTCTGTACTACATGGGTGGGGAGCTTTTGTGCAGTCTATGAGTTCCAAAGTGAAAGGGATTTGAGGTTTGATCTTTGAGCAAGACATGTAGCCAGTAAACCGAGAGGAAAAATGGCAGTTTTTGTGCATGGAATGTACCTTCTTCTGGGAAGAATACTAGATGATAGGAGAGGAGAAGGAGAAAGAGAAGGAGGAGGAGGAGGACCTGCTACTCACTCACAGGTTGTGTTTGTCCTTTATTCTGGAAGAGGACCATGATGTCAAGATGATGACATGACTTGCGGTTGACTTTGATTTGAGCAAGATAAAAGCAGGATAGAGACAAATACACAGTAATCATAAATGTGATTTATACCATAAAATATATCACATATTTCTATAAAAACATAAAACAGAAGTACATGGCAGATTGGATTAAAAATCAGAATCCTACAAAATGGATGTAAAAGAAACACACTTGAAGCAGAGAAACACACAAAATAAAGACAAGAGGATGGAGAAGAATCTATTATGATTCAAAAGAAGGTGAACAAAAAAGCTGGGGTAGCAATCATGATCTTAAGACAAAGCAGAAGCAAAAATAAATCTAATTAAGAGATAAGCAGGGAAACTATTATTTTTGCTAAAAAGTACAATAGAAAATAAAGAAATATCAGTAATAAATATACATTCACCAAATGGTATAGCAACCAAGTGCTTAAAGGAAAAATTAAGTGGGTTACAGAAGGAAATAAATAGGAAAACTATACTAGTGGGAGGTCTTTCCTTTCTCAGAACTAGGTAACTCTAACCACAAAATAAACATGAAAGAACTTAAAGAGGAGAATAGATTTTTAGAAAAGTTAGATATGATAGATCTCTGGGGAAAACTGAATGGGGATAGAAAGGAATATACCTTTTTTCTCAGTGGCACATGGCACCTATAAACTAATCATGTATTAGTGCTCAAATAACTCTCAATCCAATGCAGAAAGCAGAAATATTAAATAGATCCTTTTCATATCATGATGCAATCAAAATGACATTCAATAAAGTCCTATGGAAACATAGCTTAAAATTAATTAGAAACTGAATAATCAAAGAATAAATCATAGAAACATTCAATAGTTTTGTCAAAGAGAATGACAACAATGAGCTGGAATACCAAAATGAGTGTGATACATCCCAAGTAATACTTATGGAAAATTTTACATCTCTAAATGCTTACAACTATGAAATAGAGAAAGAACAGGTGAATTAACTGTGCATGGAAATAAAAAAAAAGTACTAGAAATAGAACAAAATGTAAAACCCCAGTTAAATCCTAAAAATCAAGGGAGAGATTAATAAAATTGAAAGTAAAAAATCATTGAACTAATAAATAAAACTAGGAGCTGCATTTATTAAAATCTAATAAACTAGATAAAATATTGCTTAATTTGATTTTAAAAAAGGAAGAAGAAAACCAAATTCCCGTTATCAAAAATAAAAAAAGGAATTCACCACCAGTGAAGAAAAAAATAAAGCAATTAGTCGGTGCTATTTTACCCATTTATATACCAATAAATCTAATATTTAACTGAAATAGATGAATATTTAAAAAATAATCTACCTAGATTAAAAGAAGAGGAAATAGAATGCTTAAATCAACCTTTCTTGAAAAAGAAATTGAATAAACCATAAAATGAAATCCCTAAGAAAAAATCATGAGGACCAGATCTATTTGCAACTGAATTCTACCAAACATTTAAAGAGTAATGAATTCCTATACTATATAAACTATTTTGGAAAATGGGTAAAGAAGGACTCCTATCAAAATAATGCATTTTTAGCAGGTAGGATTTATAGTAGGAATATATTTTGGAAAGCCATTATCATAATTGAACACAACAAAAATGACAAAAATCATACAATTATCTCAACAGATACAGAAAAAGCTTTTAACAAAATGCAGTACTCATTCCTATTAAAAACATTATAAAGCATAAGAATAACTGGAGCTATTCTTAAAATGATAAATAGTATCTATTTAAAACCATCAGCAAGTATTAGCTGTAATGAGCATAATCTAGAAGCCTACCCAATAAAATCAGGTGTCAGGCAATAATGCCCATTATCACCACTATTGTACAATATTGCATTAGAAATGTTAGCTCTAGCAATAAGAGAATAAAAAGAAGTTTAAGGAATGAGAATAAGCAATGTTAAAACAGAAGTATCACTTTGCAGATTATTTGATGGCATACTTGGAGAATTCTTGAAAATCAACTAAAAACTATTTGAAATAATTAATGACTTTAGCCAAATCACAGGGTATAAAATAAACCACATAAATCATCAACATTTCAAGTATTACAAACAAAGTCTAGCGACAAGATATAGAAAGAGAAATTCCATTTAAAATAACTGTAAACAATATGAAATACTTTGGAGTCTACCTGCCAAGACAAACCCAGGAACTATATGAACACAATTATAAAACACTTCAGATACAAACAATTGGGAAAATATCAATTGCTCCTCGATAGGCTGAGCCAATATTATAAAAATGACAATTCTACATAAATTAATTTACTTATTCAGAGTCATACCTATCAAAGTTCCAAAATTTTTTTATAAAGCTAGAAAAAAATAAAAAAATTCATCTGGAAGAACAAAAGTTCAAAGTAAGGAAGTCAATGAAAAAAAAGTTTGAAGGAAAGTGGCTTTGTCATACCAGATCACAAATTCCATTACAAAGCAGTAATCATCAAAAACAATCTGATATTGGCTAAAAAACAGTGTAGTAGATGAATGGAATGGAATAGGGACATGATAACCAATAGTAAATGACCACCATGCTCCAGTGTTTGGCAAACCTAAAGATCTCAGTTTTTGAGACAATAGCTCAATATTTGATAAAACCTACTGGGAAAACTAGAAAGTAAGTATAGAAGAACATCACATACTGTATACTAAGATAAGGTCAAAATGGATATTTGATTTACACATATGTATGTCATAAGCTAATTAGCTGAGCATGGAACAGTTTACTTCTCAGATCTATGGATAAGGAAAAAATGTATGACAAAACAAGAAATAGAAAGCATTAGAGGATGTAAAAATCAATAATTTTGTTTACATTAAATTTAAAAAGTTTTGCACAAACAAACAAAACCAGTGCAACTAAGCCTAGAAGAAAAGCAGACAAGAGGAGAAATGATTTTTACAGCAAATTTCTCTGATAAAAGCTTCATTTGTCAAATCTATAAAGAACTGAGTCAAATTTATAAGAATATAAGTTTTTTCCCCAATTGATAAATGATCAAAGGACATGAACAGGAAGTTTTCAGAGGAAATCAAAACTATCTATAGCTATATGGGAAAGTGATCTAAGTCACTACTGATTAGAGAAACACAAATTAAAACAACTCTGAGATACCACCTTCCATCTATCAGATTGAATAATATGACAGAAAAGGAAATGGCAAATGGTGTGGATGTGGGAAAATTGAGACATTAATGGACTTTTGGTAGCATTGTCAACTGATCCCACCATTCTGGTGAGCAATTTAGAACTATGACTAAAGGACTATAAAACTGTGCATACCCTTTAACCCAGTAATACCACTATTAGATCTGTATCCCAAAGAAATTTTTTTAAAGGAAAAGGATCTATATCTATAAAAATATTTATAGCTGCTCTTTTTGTGATGGTAAAGAATTGGAAATGATGGAGATGCCCACTGATTGGCAAATGACTGAACTAATTGTGGTATATGATTAGGCTGAAATACTATTGTGCTGTAAGAAATAGTGAGCAAGATACATTCAGAAAAACCTGGACTCGAACCGATGGAAAGTGAAGTGAACAGAAGCAAGGGAACCGAAAAACAGAAATATTGTAAGATGGTCAACTGTGAATTATATAGTTACTCGACAATATGATGATCAAAAACAATTCCAAAGGACTCATGATGGAAAACGCTATCCAGCTCCAGAGGAAAAGACTGATGGAGTCTATAAGCAGATTGAAACATCCATAAGAAAAAAATTCTTCATTTTTCTTGGTGTTTTTTTCCTGCGTTTTCCTTCACAACGTAACTAATTTTCATGACTGCACATACATACCTATATCAAATTGTTGACCTTTTCAGTGAGAGGCAAGGGAGGAAGAGAATTTAGAGCTAATTTTTAACTGAATTTTTAAAATTTTGACATGTAATTGTGACAATTTCTTTTTAGAAAAAAGCATTGAATGCCTTATTTTCCTTAGCAACTGGAAATAGGCAAGGACAGATGGGGCTTGGAGTCAAGCAAGGGCACTTACAGAAATAGGAGAAAGGTTCACAAGTTGCAATAACTGTGTAGGAACAAGATCATGTAAATTGCACTTTGAAGTTTGTTTTTCGTTTACTCTTCGCCCAAAATTAATCATTACCTTATTTTTAGATTGGAAGTAGGAACCATTCAATAGGAAGTATTTTCTCAATAAACAATTGTATTTCTAGAGAAAAGGGACCGGCAAGTATAGAATTTATTCTATACTTCCTAATCTTAGTTATTTATATCAGAAAAAAAAATTCTCACTGGGACCTAAGTTACCTGAAAAAAGAACCACCATTTTCCTGATAGCAGCTGCCTGAAATATAAGTATTGTATAGGGGGGAAGGGGAGGGACGGGGAATTAACACTCTTCTAGGGGATGGTTTTATATCCCTAAATCTGTATTTTAGGTAGAAATGTCACACGGTTGACGAGAATCAATGGTATACCAAAAGAAAAAATATGAAAATCATTCTCTTTTTTTCTTATCCAAATATTTCTTCATTTTTTTGTTCAGTGATCTGGAACATTTCTTACCAAATGAATTTTTCTCATAAAGAACTAGTGATTCTGAGCACTGTTATTTTCCTGGTATATTCACACAAAAATAAAGCATTGAAACAACTATCTGTAAAATATAAAGAATGAGGATGGCAAAACACTTTTGCTTCATGTATTTGGATATTTGTGAGAGTTAATTATTTTGGGATTTTTTTTAGCTTATTGAATTTCAGCAAGTAGGAAGAAGCTGAATAGATTTTAGTTAAAATTATGAAGTCATATATTTCCTTTTGGAAATAATTTATATGTTTTATTGGAGAAAAAATACACTGACGCTATTTAGATAGAAACACATAAAATGTTTGTAGAGGGTAAAACTATTTGGTCCAAACTGTTGACTATCTATACAAGAAAAATAAATTAAATTAGTATTTAATTAAATTAAATTTAATAATTAAATTTAATTTAATTAAAATAATTTAATTAAATTAAAAAAATAAATTAGAACATTTTAATGGGGTAATGGTGAATAGAATGGTGCATAAAAAGTATGTGTAAACCTCTTTCACCTCAATAATCCTCTGAGATAGGAACACTATTAATCCCATTTTACAGTTGACTAAACTGAGGTTCTGAAAGGATAAATAATGGGTCAACACTCAATCAACTCCAAAAAAAATGGAGTGGTTGGAACCCCTATCTCTTGACTCTAAGTTCAATATCTTAGGCAATCCACTTTGCCACCTTTTCTGTGATAAAAACTTGCATTTATTTAGCAATTTTGGGATACGAAAGTGCTTCTGATTTCTGTATATAAGCATAACGATGTTGATTGATTCAGCAGAAATTAGAAAGCTTATATGATTAAAGTAATAGCAATGCATCCACCTTAAGTTGGTGAATAATATTTACAGGTTAACAGAAAATTTTGGGTCAATATGAGAGTCTTTTATATTGCGTGGTAAAACCAATTCAATGCAATTCAAAGATCTTGTCATGTCATTTATCAATTTGCATTTGATTTCCCTGGACAAAATGCTGAGAAGTTTATTCCTATTGTAGCATCTTGCATCTGCTTCCAGCAAGACTTTATTTTCTTTCCATAGTATAACAGTGGATTCTTTACTGCTTTGATAATTCTTCTTAAATTACAAATATGTAGGTTGTATGGATTAAATAGATGTTCAATATGTAATTCCAGACAGGAATTTACTAGTTTTGTATTTTTTTAAAAAAGTCTCACCTACCACCCTCACTTCTCCCACCCTACATGCAGTCAATGCCAGCTTCTCAGCATGCATTCAAATTAAGTAAACTTAGTTATTAAGTACTTACTGCATAGATAAGGCATAAATGAGCTAAATACTGAGAGAGATACAAAGAGAAGGAATAAAAAGATACCAGTGCCTGCCTTCAAAGAGCTTTTAGTCTACAGAAGGCTAGGAGTAAGACTCATATAAGTAAATACTAAATAACTCCAGTTAAAAATCAGATACATGTGAATCCCCTTGTATTAAGCACAGTGCTTGACACATATTAGGTACTTAATAAATGTTTATTGAATAAATGAATGAATGAATGAGTGAATGAATGATTCATAGAAGAAGAGATCACTGATTCCTGGAGAGATAAGGAAAGACTTTGGGGAGAGTTGAACCTTCAGGGAAGGATAGGACTTCAATAGATGGAGATGGAGAAACAACCCTTTGTAGAGTGAGCTGATGGCATGCATGCATGACTACACAAAAGAGAGCAGTGGGAACAGGAAGGATTGATGTTCATTTTGTCTAGAACTGTGATAGAAGTTGAATGAATATTTTTTAAAATGTTGGAAATATAGGGAAGCCAGGTTGAATGTTAGGCTAAAGATATTGTATTTTATCATGCAGCCAGAAGGGATCAGTGACAGTTGTTTTTAATCAGGAAGTAATTTAATCAGTCATCTGCATTAGGAAGATTATTTTGGCAGCACTTTTGAAGGTTAGATTAAAAAGGTTAGATTTTGGAGACTGGGGTATGAGATAATAAGCTATTAAAATAATTCAAAGAAAAACATATGAAGATCTGAACTTGGGTCAGGGGGATGATACCAAGGGTAATAGTAACTGAGATAGAAATTAAATTATTTGCCCAAGGTCACAAAGCTAGTGAATGTCTAAAGCTGAATTCGAGTCTTTCTGACTCCAGACCCATCATTCTATCTGCTATGTCACCGATTGTATGTGAGGGATCAGGGTGAAGAAAGAGGTTTTGAGCCTGGGGAATAATGTCATGGTCAATAAAAAGAAGGTACTTTGGAAGATGGGCAGATTGGTGAGGGGTGTAGGAGTGGAGCGGTGAAAGAAGAGATCAGTTCAAATGAGTTTGCAGTGTCAGTGGAACATATAGAAGAGAAGGAACTGGAATTCAGGGGAATTGTCGGGGCTTAGGATAGAAATTTGGTAGTAATATTTGGAGGCTATAATTGAATCCACGGGAATGGATAGCTATCAATGAAGAGACTAGAGAGAAAAGGGATAAGAATGTTATAAAAGATATAGGCATACCTATATATATATATGTATTTTATGTACTTTAACTTTATATCTTGGATATAAAATACATATATGTATTATAACTTTTATACATATTTTGTTTACATACACACATATGTTTATATTTAAACATTAACTCAGATGGTTCTTTAATCAATTTTAAAATTCCTTCCCAAGCTAACCTTCCAACCCATCCATGCTTCTCTATCTTGTGCAACTTTTGTCCATGACTTCCCATAATTTGCAATAATGAGACTTTCTGTTGGGCTGGGCCCCTTCCTCAATCCCTTCTGATGTCATATCTAGCTACTCAGCACTAGAGTTGTCTATCGTCCTTTACCATTTCCCTGTGACCCACCCCTCGTCTTTTTTAGAACTTACTTTTTCTTGAAAGAGTTCCTGATGATGAGACATTCTTGTTCACTTCATTCCCTACTATCTGACCAACCTTATCTAAATTTTATGTAGTATTCCATTTCACAAAAATACAACAATATATTCAACAATTTACCTGATTGTTGCAGCATAGATATTACTTCCTATGTTTTTAAATCATAATTAAAGATTGTGATTTTTTTGAATGATAGCTCTTTTATTCTTGGTTTTGGATAGCATCTCTAGGGGATATTCCCAGTAATTGAATTATTGGTCCAAAAGATATGATTATTTTATAACTTTATTTGTGTTCTGCCAAATTCCTTGTCAAAAAGATTTTTTTTTATTAATTTGCAATTCTACCAGCAATGAATGAGTGTACTTTTTCCTCTGGCACTCTGCCAATATTGTTTCATTGTTTTTAATTATATTTTCTGGTTTGATGGATATGAGACAGTAACTCAAATTACTTTAGTTTGATTATCTTTTATTATTAATACATTTATTCATCTTTTAAAGTGATCATTAGCCATTTGTATTTCCTTCTGAAAACTATCTGTTTATATGTTTTGACCAGTTTTTAATGTTAATTAGTTGAATCTTTGAACTCAGAACCTGGGAAGATGTTCCATGCTATAAATTCACCACCTGTTTTCTACTATTGACATCCTTCCAACAGCTGGATTTCATCAAAACATACTGTGCACCAGATAAATTGTATTTTCTCTATGAACTCACATGACTGAGAGTGGATATGGCATGCCTCAAGTCAGTTTTTGAGAGTCTCTTCTGAATGGGATAGTCCGTCGCATGTAGGCTTCCACAAATCTGTCCATAGCAATTATTTTCAGGTTTATAATATCCTCCATCCCTGTGGCGGACATGCAAAGGTAGGAGAATTCTAAGTAGATATTGTCTCACTTAGCTCTCTGCATTCTGCCGTATATACTCTACAGCTCCACCTAGACAACTACCTTGTCCTTATAATCAAGGCAATCAAGGCTCTTTGAACTAGTCAGTTAGTGAGCTGGCTGGCTGGCTTGTGTTAGAGATTCAGCCTTCAGTTATATAATTGATGTTAATTGGCTTTTTAAGGCAACAAATATGTGACTTCACCTTTGTTATCACCATGCTTTTACCACCTAAACTAAAGGAGCAAAAGAAGAGTGTTTAGTTTAATACCAGGATATTAAATGTCTGATGCTGGATTTGAATCTTTCTGACTCTAGATCCATCATTTTATCTGCTATGCCACCTAACTTTGACAAGTGATTGTATGTGAGGGATGAGGGTGAAGAAATTGGTTTTGAGAATGGGAAATAATGTCATGGTCAATAAAAAGATGGTACTCAGAAAGATGGGCTGGTTTGGTGAAGGGTGTAGGAGTGGAGTGCAAAAGTGGAGATCAGTCCTTCATGGATAAGTGGCACAATGCATAGACTGCCTTGCCTCTTATCCTAGCACATGGCAGATACTTAATACATTGAACTGAAATGAATCCTTTCAGAAAAGCCTCAATCCATTGATTTCCTACTGTGTACAGAACATTATTCTGTATTTGGATAGAAAAGAAGAGTGGAAAAGCAACTAGAGATAGTTCCTTCAAGAAATTTCTAAATGAATGTGATTATCTTTCAAGCACAATACAAATTCCTGTTGTTTCTCCCCTATATTCACCTTAGGACTTCTCTCCCCTATAACTCCCAAGTGGTCTCTCAGGAATTAAGTTTCAGATACTCTCTTTGACTCAGTTTGGCTCCCCACCTCCAACCCCACCATACAGTGCCAAGACTGAACCTAATCCACTATATAATTTGTTCATTTCAGGATTATCCTCTTTACTTGAATTATTCTTATGTTGAGTGAAAAAAAAGTAGCTCTCTAATTTGTAGGTTCAAAAGATGCATTTGAAAAGGGACTTTGAGTTTTCTTTGACCCATCTTAAGCCAATGAATTTGGGAGACACTACTTAATCTAAACTTTTTTCAGCAGCATGTATATAGATGTAAAAGTGGTACAGAGGATAACATTTAACCTAACATGAATTCAAAGTGTCCAAATATTTAAATTCAGTATACAAAAGTGTCGGCTGTAATTGTTCATTGCTCAACTCACAACCTGCCTTCATTTTGTTTTGTTAAAAACCTTTCTATAAACACAAGTTCTCCTCTAGGATTAGGTTCTGCCAAATCACTTGGAATCAAGGAAAATAGCTTGCAGAGAACAAAAACAAATAAAAATTTCCATGTTCCCATGGTTAGCTCCCTGAAAAATGGGTATATAAGACAAAAGACAGGAAATTCCAAATCTAAGGCTATTTCCCTCTATTAGTAGATAAATTGAGTATGTGACCCAATATGCTTTTCAGTCTTAATGGCAGCATCTCCCACTTTACCACCATGAGCCATGCTCGTATTTTCCTTTCATCTTTTCTTCATTCTGCAGTTATGTATTGACATTGTATAATCACTGCAGCAAAATGTAAATGATGTATGAAATGAAAAGAGAAAAAAAAAGAGAAGTTCTCTGGCTACAGAATTCAGCCTTGCCTGTACATCCGTGGCTATTAGGTACCATTAGAACTCAAAAGTAGCTGAAAGAAACTAATCCTACAAGGAAACATAGAAATAAAGCCCCAGGCACATTAAATAAAGCTTTTTTAAGACAATCAATTTTTTATGTTTCCATTCTTTGTTTTTACTGCTTTCCTCTTTCCTCTTCTCCTTCTATCTTTTAGAAAGAAGGCCATTCAAATGTTTTTTAAAGTAACAAGTTCAAAGAAATCAGCTGGCCAGTCTTTCAAAGGAGGCCTTCGGGTAGATAATTTGTATGACTCAAACTCTACCTCATTGGAACATGACTGACTTTTGGTACTTCTCAGTGCCCTGGGCAATAACAGAATCTGACACCCACTTTTCTTAGAAGCTCCTTTATCAAATCCTTTGAAATGGCTAGTGCAGTGCTTAAAAAAAAATGAAACAATTAGAAAAGAGACTGACTCTAAACAAGCACCCGACACCAATAGCATTTCACTTTGGGTACCCCAACATACTATTTTACCAGAAAGATGTTCAAAACCCAGATGGCCTATTTCCAAATCTAATTTAATATAGGAAAGATGGCAACTGGTTACCATTCTCCCTACCACCACCTCTGCTTTTTAGTTTTGTTCTTTTCTCTATCAACCCTTATCCCCAGTGACTTGTTCCCCTAGTTCAACTACTCTGTCATAACAGACCCTGTTCATCAAACTGCCCATGTTGTATAATCCAGTTTAAGTTTCTCATTAAGAATTTGCTCTTCTTCATCTTCAGAAACTCATTCTAAGTTCATCAGTAGGAATGTCCTGTTTTACCTCCAGTTTCTAACAGCCCCTTCAAAAGCTTAGTTCCTGCTTTCAGACTCCAAAGAGGCTATTTTTTCACATTGTGACTAACCTAACTTGGTTTATAATCACCTGCTCACAAACTGAATTGATGAAAATCTGAATGGCATGACATGACCTACAATAAAAGTAGATTGACCTTTTTACATTATCTGAGTGTTGAACTAAAAATGGTGTATTCTCTGTGAGACTATTAAAAAGGTCTGATTAGATAGAGAAAAGTCATTTAAAAAGTGGATACAATGATACATTTCCTTCCTTTAAGGAAACCACAGAATAAAAAGGACCTGGAAAGCATAAGGTAATGGGGCCAGCATTACTATCCTCTACTCATACAGAACTGGGCAAGCAGCCTCATGGTGACTTTGGGGATTTGTGCTCAAATTTAGCTTGCTGAAGGTGGCATACAAACATAATAACCTTCTCCAAGTGTATGCCCTAAAATTATTGGTGTTGGATTGTAGAGTCAAGCCGCTCTGCTGACCCAACTAGAGACTACTTCAATTATTGCAAATCTCTGTGTTCAAGCAATTTGGGGGGAATGGTTTTGTTTGTCTGTTTTCTTCTTAAAACTATCATAATAACTTAATTTTAAACTTTCGTAGGCAATTGCTATTGGGAAACTTCCCAAAGCCAAGTCTGAGGCTAGGGATGCCTATCTACTAACAGACAATGAGAAGTTACAGCTGGGTCCTTCTGCTTGTCGCCCAGTATCAACTGAAAACTACCTGTCCTTAGGTTGGATGGTTTTATGCAAACAAGGTAAACAGAAAATAGGAGGAATTCCAAGTGGTACCATCCAAGTCGGATATGACTTGGCATAGAAAAGGAGACAAAAAAATGACATCAGCAGCAGATTAGATAAGAAATAGATCGATATGTTAGAAAATGACAGAAAACAGACAGAATTTGAGTGGAACAACACCTAGTCAAATGTAGACACTTAATATTGATTGATTACCTGATTGACAAGGTAGTTGCCAAGGCCCTTGATAGCTCTAAAATTCTCTGATTTCATGAAAATAAACTATGAGCAATAAAAATTAAGGAAATATATTAGAAGCGGGACTCTGAAGTGAGAACCAGTTTTGTTCTGTCCAATTGAGCTCTATGAAGATAACTCACTATAAAGATGAGAGAAAGGAACAAGGATGCCCTGATATAGCAATGAGAGTATTTACACCTTTAATAACCACCTGATTTAAATATAGAAGGAAAATGTTTTGATTTCTATTGTGACAACTTTTGAGGGTGACACTAGCAATAAAATAGAAAATATATTGACCTGGTCCTGATTGGTTAAAAAAAAAAAGGTAACCCAAAAATAGAGACACCCACCCTCAAAGAAAATTAAGTTGCTGAATTTCACTTTTAAAGTCAAGCCTAAGTGTACAAATATATCAAGAAGTTCAAATAGAACCACTTCCCAGAGATTTCCAGGGGCTTAAGAACTGGGTAACTACCTGGTCATCAATTAGTCTTCATATTCAGGGATGAGAGACATTCTCCCTATGTTCTTCCCTTCTGATTCAATCTAATGGGGCTCTTGCATTATTTCCTTTATTTTCCAAGACTTCTTCATTTTTTTTATTCTGTTTCTCAGGCTTACACTTGCTTTTTTCTAAGCTATGTAAGATCCCATCACAGCCTCCAGAGCCTGGGCTGCCCAGAAAAACAGTAGGATTAGGAATGCTAGCCTCCTCCATCCCCTCTTTGTTACTTTCCTCTATCCTCCAAAATAGAAAACCCACAATATTTCCCTTGTATTCTATTCTCCTCAGATTTTGTTCTGTGACAGGTATCCTAATGAACTTATAAAATAATCCATCCCAATGTGCTTGTAGTAGATACCAAAACAATCACATGCTATGTCTTCTAAGAAAGATATTCACATTCTCAAAGAAGCATTTTGGGTAAACAGTGCTTTAACACAATGGTATTCTAATGATCCAAATTTTAAATACCCTGGCAGAGCACTGGGAGAAAAATTTTGGACAAATGTATTTTCAAATGCACTAGAAATTGCATCCCATGAGCAGGTAATTCTGAGACTTCTCTTTTGCATAGGACTGTCCCTAAATGTAGTCCTTTCTGGGCAGGCAGTCAAGGAAAGGGCAAATAAAATAAACAACAAAAAATTGTGTCAGAAAATCCAAAAGTAGGCAAAGAATTAAGAAATAATACCATCAAAGCTCCAGTTTGGCACTACAGCCTGACTTCCTATTAAAGAATGAGATGGAGGTTTTCTATGAATGAATTTTGATGTATTATACCTTTATCTTAAATGTGATACCAAGTATTTTGAGAAAGTAAAAGTAACAGGAAGTCTTTAATAATAGTCCCTATAATCAATTAAATCCAAGGACATTAAAAGCATTCTTCTGAATAATCACCTGAAGACCATATACCCCCAAATGAGTTGTGCTAGATTTCAAAGCAATTCAATGCAATATAAATGTCTCCATTTTCAAAAAAGGAAAGAGAACACAGTCTAAATTATAGGCTATTGATCATGACTGGTTCCTGGTTTGATTCTAAAAGGGATCATTTAAGAAATGGTTGGGTAACATCTAGAAAAGGAAAGAATGATTACACAAAATTAGTGTGACTTCATTAAGAAAAGGTCATGCCAAAATAATGTCATTTCCTTCTTTGATAAGATTATTAAACTAGTAGATGAAGAGAATTTTTTTTAAATATAGCTTGCCTAGGTATTTTTTGTTGCTGAAAAGATTGAGAGATGCAGAATAGATGCTAATACTACAAAATGAATTAAAGTGGCTGAATGGCTTTTCAAAGAGTGTTTATTAATGGTACAACGTCAACATGGCAGATCTCTTTGTTAAATACCTTCAATGCCCAAGGAATTTTACTAGTCATTGGAAATATTTTTTAAAAATGACAAACAACACCTACCTCCAAGGAACTTACATTCTACCATATATATTGTCCTGATTGGCTACTTCATGAAGACACGTAACAGAATACCAAAACATATCTAATATCTAAACAGCACAGTGGATAGAAGTCAGACCTGGAGTCAGGAAAACATCAATTCAAGTGTGTTCTCAGACACTTACTAGTTGTGTGGCCCTAGGTAAGTGACTAAACCCTGTTTACCTCAGTTTCCTCATCTGTGAAATGAGCTAGAGAAGGAAATGGCAAACCACTCTAGTATCTTTGCTTAGAAAATCCCAAATGGTGTCACAAGGAGTTGGACACAATGGAAATAACTAAACAACAACATATTCATTAAGGAAAACCTCTTTCAAGTATATTACTTGGGTGAATACTCATGAACATCAATATATGGGAAAGGAAAGATATCAACAAATAAGCAGATGATAATCATTGAAAAATACAAAATATTTGATGAGGGAGGGGAAGCTGTCACTAATTATTCTACTTTCCTCCCTCACATTTTCTCCTAGAAAATGACACAGCCAAGAGACCATTCAAGAAGGTTCCTTGGCTCCTCTGACTCTTCTACCCAAAGGTTTGCTTCAGAGGCATAATCTTATAAATGACAGCAGACCTTACAGGAAGTAACTCCTTTTCTAATTTGTAGATCACATTCTTAAGGCAAACATTCCTCAGAGCTGGCAGCAATTCTCAGTCACATTTGCATGCTAGGAGTAACTAGACCCCCAAGGAATTGCTTATTGAATCTAAAAGACTGTGTATATGCAGCAAGTGCAGTGGATCTCCATTAGGATAAGTCTCGTGGAAGGAGAAAACAATGATTTTTTTTATGAGAATAAGACAAAACTCTGTGCGGTCTGGAGTTTTCAAAAAGACTCTGAAATCCTATAGCCTTCTATGGAATCTGGCACTGCCAAGAAGATTTGTGAGTATGCTTCTACATTCGTGATTCTTGATGAAATGATATTTTTAATCTTGTAATATAATTTCTGATCAGTACAAAAGGGAATGAGTCAGGCTTGGCATGATGTGTTTTGGAACTATCATGCTGAGAGATGGGTTGCTGATAAATTGGAAAACAAAGTATTTTAATTGCAGACAGACAATGCAGACTCCATATGTGGTGATGGTCTGCTGAGGACTTATTGGGGTGACCTAGATGCAGGGATGCACATTTTTACATTTATGTATTCATTGTTTATGGATTATCTTGCTTCCAGTGGAAAACACCTGTGGTCAAAGAAACAAACAAAAACACAGCATTAAAAACTTTCTCACCAGTATAATCTCCATTTGTATAATGGCACTTTGGCAGAGGAATCATTTTTCTCTTTAGCATTAAAGAGAATATACCAGCAACCTCTTGCTCAAGAGAAAGTAACACACAAATCTAAACTTGGTTTTCAAATGAGTACTATACTTAGTTTAGACTCTTTGTCTCTGTTTTATCCCCCAAATTAGCCTCCAATCCAGAAAAAAAAGAATAAAGAATACATTTTGGAAGGATTTTTTTTTGTAGAATCAAAGAATATTAGGTAAGAAACAATTATAGAGGATATCTCCTCCAAGTGCCTGCTCACTGAAGAAATACTCCTATTCTCAGATTTTATATTTTTGCTCATTTCATACTGTTGAATCTACCCCATGCCCTCCATTCTTGCTGGCACTACCCAAGTATAAAAAGAATTCTCATTTCCCATTGCATCAACCACTGCAATAGCCTCTTAACTGGCTTTTTCCTCTTTCTAACCTATCCTTCAGGCCACTGTCAAATTAATCTTCCTTATAGATAAACCTAATCATGTCACTTATACTTAATGACTCCCAATCGCCTTCATTGCCTTCCACAATTCAATAATATCTATTTTTTTAGTTTTATATCATCTCTATCATTTTTTATGCATAAACAATCTAGCCAGCCTGGACCAAATGCTGTCTACCATACATGTTCCATGCTTTCCTTTCTCCACTTATTTGCTCATTCTGTTCCCCATTTCTGAACTATTCTCCCCTGGCCTTTCTCTTTATAATCTGTCAATATCAAATTAGAATGTGTCCACTTCTAAAACCCTTTTGATGCCTTTTTCATTTTATATACCTAAACTTACTCCATCCTTCAGGTGTTAAGTAGCTAGCTGAGCTCAAATATTTTCAGATTCATCTCCGATACCATCTTCTAAAATGAAGCCTTGTGCATACCTTTTGACCCAGCAATGCCGCTTCTAGGGCTGTATCCCAAAGAGAGCATAAAAATGGGAAAAGAACTCACATCTACAAAAATATTTATAGTAGTTCTTTTTTTGGGGTGGCCAAGAACTAGAAATCAGGGGGATGCCCATCAACTGGGGAATGGCTGAACAAGTGGTAATATATGAATGTAATGTAATATATATGAATGTGTTGTGCTATAAGAAATGACAAACAGGCAGACTTCAGAAAAACCTGGAAAGACATATATGAACTGATGCTGAGTGAAGTGAGCAGAACCAGGAGAACATTATATACAGTCACAGCCACAGTTTGCAAGGGACTGTTTTTGGTAGTTAGCTAACCCTTCACAGCAATGCAAGGACCTAAAACATTTCCAAAGAGCTCATGATGAAAAATGCCATCCACAATGAACTATGGAGTAGGAACACAGAAAGAAACAGATTATTTTCTCCTTTGTTATGTTTCATTTTGTTTTTCTCATGGTTTCTTCCATTCATTTTAATTCTTGTATGCAACATGACTATTGTAAAAATATGTTGAATAGGAATGTATATGTAGAGCCCATATAAAATTGCATGTCATCTTGGGGAGGGAGGGAGGATGAGAAAATTTGGAACTTACTTATGAAAGTTATTGTACAAATAAATTAATAAATTTGGAAAAATAAGAAAAAAATAAAATGAAGCCTTTCTTGATCTACATATTCTCTCCTTCCCTATGTACCTTGCATTGAACTCTCTCTCTCTCTCTCTCTCTCTATATATATATATATATACATATATATATATATGTATATATATATATATATACATATATATATATGTATATATATATATATATATAGTTCACTTTATGCTTAAGATATGTACATTTTTATATGTACTTGTCTCCACCATTAGAATCTAAGCTCACTGTGAGTAATATTTCTTTCATTCTTTGGTACTTGTATCCCTAGCAGTTAACCCAGAGCCAGACATATAATGAGTGCTTAATGAATATTTTTTGATTGATTGTTTAAAATATCTATTCTAGGTTTAGTTGCTATGAGATCAAAGATTCATCATTATTTCCCCCAGGAACTTGTGATTTTTACATTGGAAGGAACTGACTTGAAGCCAGAAGTATGGGCTGAAAAGGGGGAATTTCATTCCCTTTATTGGATGCTTTATCTTTTAAGGACCTCAAATTTCCTTAAGCATGAGGCAGGGAACCACCTACTCAGTCCATCTAAGTAATCATACCCTCTTTCCTGTCAAGTTGACTCTTATTAATTAGAAGAACCTTTGCTTTAACAGAATATCCATGGTGAGGTTATGGGGGAAAATGGAAAAAAAATATGGACTTGACAGGCAAGACCCCAGAAATAATTGGGCTTATTGTGTGTGTGTGTATGTGTGTATGTATTGATAACATTTACTTTTCAACACATTAGATGCTTCTCAACAAATACTCAAGTAATCCTCCTGCTCAGTGTTTACTGTTAGTTTATTGATTATTGACAAAAAGGAAAAAATATCCTTTAACTTTGAAAATATGATACTAACATTGACTATTATTTTTTCCCAGTTTTCTGGCATCTGAAAGTTTATTTCATTTTCATTATTATAGTCACTGGCTATATACACACATATCTTTTTCTTTCATTACTGTGTATTATTTTATATAAATTATCCTATTACAAATTCTTCATATGTATCCTATATTATGGGGCAAACATAATTCATTACATTCCTTTTCCTTAATTTTCTCAGTCATTTCAGAAAGACATCTGGCATATATTTTATTTAAAACTTTGCCATGACAGATAATTAGCTTAGTAATTTTGCTGTATATATATATATATGTATATACATATACATATATATATATATATACACATATATATGTGTGTGTATATGTATACACACATGCATATATATATATATATATATATATATATATATACACACATCTTTTGTAATTAGTACAAAATGCTTAAGTCAAAGGTTATAAACATTTTAACAACTTTTCAAAAATAATGCTTAATTACTCTCCACAACAGTTGAACCAATTCAAAACCCACTAGTAATGAATTAGCATCACATTGTGTACATTTTTTTTATTGCAAAAGAGATTTTACTGGTATTGGGAACCTCCAATAAGAAAGCTCCCTCTAAATCCTAATGGAAATGTGAGCCTGCTCATTAACTTGAAGTCTTAGAGAGTTGCCTGGGGCTACTAAATGGTCAAAGTGACTTGCCTAAGTTCACAGTCAGAATATGCCATAGTTGGGACTTGACCCCAACTCTTCCTGGCTTTATAGTCTAACTACTTCTCAGTCTACCAAGTCACACTGCCTTTCTATGTTAAAAATGTTGATTCTAACAGATGCAAAATTCCAGAATTTTACATGTACTTAAATACTAAGGCTTATAGTATGGGCTGTGGGCATATTTTGTTGTGAAGTTTAGTCACTTAGAGTGCAAAATATAGGGTGGCTTGAGTCAGGAAGGCTTGAGTTCAAATTCTACTTCAGACACATTAACTGGGTGACCTTGGGTAAATCACTTAACCTGTGAGAGTCAGTTTTCACATCTGCAAAATGGGGACAATAAGGTCAAAGACCCCTTCTTTTGTGAGGTTGAAAATTCAAGTTATAAGGATTATTTTACTATTATTAATTAGTTTTAGTGCATCAAGAAGTTATGTCTTGAAAATCACAGATTAAATATGTTGATGAAGGGGAAATTGCAATTCAATGGTCATTAAATTTTTTAAACAGTTTAATGGTACTTTGTCTATTCTGCTTAAGATTTTATCAGCAAAAGTATTTAATAAAAGTAGCAATGGAATGTTTGCTGTCCCCAAAAAACCTGAAGTACACTTTCCCAAACATACAATCAATAGGAAGAGAAGGTAAGCAAAGAGAATCACGTCATGTCTCCAGCACTGCAGGGCTGTCTATTTGATTTGATGGTTCTCTGGGCCAACTCCCTTCTGGGTAGGCTCTGTGGGGCCTTCACTTGAGCTCTGTATCATTTCTCTATTGCTCACTGCAATGTTTTCTGCCTTTAATGATACCCTCCAAAAGATACACTATATTCTCCAAAATGAACTCCTGAACACCAAATATAGGCAGTTTGATTTGGAAGAAAACAGGAGGGGTGGGCAGCTTCTAAAGAGACTACTATGTACACAAGAGGAATTCAGTGACCAACTGGGATTTTATTAAAAAGATATAAAGAGAAGGCAGAAGCAAAGGTAGAATGAACACAAAAGAGTGGCATTATTCTACAATGGCAATAGCACTGAGTCTCACAATGAACCATGGTTGGTGATAAAAGCAGAAGACAACAAAAAATGCTTTTTAAGCAATCTTAAGGACAGTGGGAAGGTCAAGGATGGGTTACACCATGGCTCAGGACGAGTGGGATGATGTTAAAGGAGAATAGAGAAGGTAGAACCAATCAATTTTTGTTTACTATGTTCTCTACCAAAATAACTTCAGATAGGGAATGAAATAATAAAAATAAGAGAGGTACCCATAATGAGTACAAGTCATAAAGGCCAGAGGAACTATATCCCAGGATATTAAATATCTAGGGGGTTCTCAGAGATCACTATGAAGCTGTCAGTCATCTCTGAAAGGTGCCAGAGAATGCTAGCAGTGCTAAAGGGCTAAAGAAGGAAAATGTTTCTCTGAAGAAAGACAGAGAGAGAGAGAGAGAGAGACAGAGAGACAGAGAGACAGAGAGAGACAGAGGGAGAGAGAGACAGACAGACAGAGAAACAGAGAGATAGACAAAGAGGGAGAGAAACAGAGACAGAAATTAAGACTGTCAGAGATGCTGAGAAAACAGAGAGAAGCAGCAGCGAGACAGACAGGGGTGAGACTGCAAGTTTGAAATGACCTTCAGCTCTAGCACAAGGATCTCAATTTTAGTTATCTGGAAGAATTTTAGAATGTAATTTCAGATGTACGGTATGTCAAATTTGAAAAAAAAAACCAGTATTGGATATTGAAAGTGTTGTCTACATAACTTCATTAAGAAAAGGTCATGCCAGACTAATCTCATTTCCTTTTTTGACAAAGTCATTAGACTTGTAGATAAGTGCAATGTCGTGGATCAAATAGCATACCTAAATTTCAATAAAGTGTCAAAGTCTGAAAGACAAGGTGGAGAAATATGGGTTGAGTGACAGCACAAACATTTAGGCTTAGTCTTGGGTCCAGTCAGATAAGCAGACTTAAAAGCAAATAGTCATTAATGGTGTGAAATTAACTGGGAGGTCTCTGGTGAAGTACCCCAGTAATCTATAATTGGCCCTATGTTGCCTAACATATTGAGCAATGACTTGGATTACAACATAGATGGCATAATTATTAAATTTGCAGATGATGTAAAACTCAGTCAGCAAGACTCTAGTTTCAGTAATGCCTCTACTACACATTGGCTTTGTGACCGAGACAAGACACTTAAACTTTTATTGCCAAAGGCAAGGATAAATTACAGAGAAGATGCCAGCCTAGATTGGTAGAGGGCATTTCCTCAACAGAAGTTCTGTATACCAAAGAAACCACAGGTCCATTTCCAGTCTTTATGAAACTGGGAATGAGAGGTAACACATTGGATTACATGGAATACAAAAAGGTCTTGACAGAGCAGATTGAAGGGCCAGACCTCATAAGAAGAAATTATGTGATAAAAATAAAGTCTTAAACCTGGGTTCAATAAGTCATAAATAATAGATTAGAGAATTGTTGCTATAAAATATTTCATGTGTAAAAGATCTGGGAGTGTTATTGGATTTCAAGCTCCATATAGGTCAGTAGTATGACAAGAAATAGTATGGCAAGAAAAAACAAATAGCTAATAGTATCCTGAGCAGCATTATAGAAATGTATTGTCCAGAACTTTAGAGATTATAGACCTACTATATTTTACCTTGGTCTGATAACATCTAGAATAATGTTTTCTATTTAGGGAAATGCCTTTTAGGAAGGGACTTAACATGCTGGAGTATGTCAATAGGTGGCTAATTTGGATGATTAAAAGACTAGTTAATGTCATATAAAAATACTTTCAAGGAGTAAGCAGTGTTATGCCTTATTGCCTAATAAGGGGTGAAAGAAAAGACATGTAATAGCATGACTTTGGCCATACTCCTATAAGCATCACCAAAGAGACCAGGATGTTAGAACTGATATCTAGTGGTTTGAGGAGAACTCTCCCAACATTCTCTTCAATCCCTGGATAGTTTTACTGTGGCCTTGGAATTGGCAGAGAGGGTTAATATGACTCATAAACCACTCCTCCCCACTTTTGATCTTGCAAGAAATGAAGAGAACAGAATTTTGGATGCCATGACTGACGTGAAAATTACAGAGAAGCTACAATTATGAGATGACAAATGGCTGACTCTGAATCAATGGCAGTACAGGTGAATCATACACAAGGAAAATTGGGGCAAATCTTACCATGTTAAAAACCTATTCTGCTTACAAACCCAAGTCAATGATCCTTCGTTTCTCTTCTCCTCTTTTCTACTCTTTCTTCTGAGAGGGTATGGACCTGATGTTTCCTACCCAGAGATAGGAAGGCTATATTGTTGGAAGAAATCCTAGACCAAGGAGCTTTTGCCATATTCTGTTCTGTAGGGGATAAGGAAACATGGAACAATTTTAAACCTGGGAGTTAAATGATGAAATTTATGCCATGAGAGATTATTTTGGTTCCTCTGAGAAGCATGAATAAAAGTGGAAAAAAGATTCGTGAAAGAACAACTTGGAGTTTACATTAATCTAGGGAAGAGCTTCTGAGGGTTTTAGCTATGTTAGTGCCTTGTTGAGTAGAGAGGTAAGGATATTGAGGGAGTATAAATACTACAAGCTGCAGCTCATTGAATATAGAGGCAAAAGAAGTCTCAAAGTTTTAATCCTGGGTGATTGAGAGGTTAGTGATAATCACAGCAGAAATTTAAAAATTAAAAAAAATTAGGAAAATAATGTTAGAGGGAGATAATAAATTGAGTTTTAGATCTACTTTTGAAATGGTAATGAGACATCTAGAAGGAAAAATGTCTTACAGACATTTGGAAATGAGGACTGGAACTTACTGTAGAAATAGGGACTCTTTCTATCCTCTCTCTCTCTACCTCTCTCTCTCTCTCTCTCTCTCTCATTCTTTGTCTCTCTCTCATTCTATATCATCTACATATGTTTATAGTTCCAGTTATACAGGGTGTCCCAAAAAGTCTCCATGCAGTTTTAAGCTTTAATGTAGCTTAAATAGCTTTAAACTCTACTAAGACTTTGGGGACACCTTGGATATTGGGGAATAACCTACATAAAGTGCATTATTGGGATGGAAGCAGCTGAGAACACCAAGGCAGAGTGTATAGAAAGAGGCCCAAAGTGATGTGTTGATAGTAAAGGGTGTGGAGGAAGACAATATCATTAAACCTTTGAAGAAACTGGAATTATAAGAGGGAGAGAACACAAAATCAGTAGCCTGGGGCAACAAAAAATGAACTTTACTTATTTCAGTGTTTGGAGTTGTCTACACTAAGTTTGAGAAAGCTCAGATTGAGGACAGTTATGGTGGGCAAAAATCTGAGAGTGCCTTCAAATTGCTGCCATCCTATTAACTCCCTAATTCTACAGGTCCTTGCAGATGCTGAGAAGGCCACAGCCTTTGAAATTTACTTCCTGGCCTTAAACACAAAATCTGTATTTTTCATTCTCTAAAAGTCTGTCTATTATGATTTTCTGAACATTTTCTGGTCGCTCACTTAACTTCTAAGTCTACTTAGATACGCTTTCCTTCACATATGAGTGAGAGATGCCCTCTTCCTTTTGTGATATCCTCTGGCTCTAAAAAGTGTATAAATACCCTGAGGTGAAGTTTTACTTTGGGGCTTCCACACTGGAAGCCCTTGTTTGGCCAGACAAGGCTCTGGACAGTCCCTAAGGAGCCCCACCCCTTCTTTGGAAACCCAGATGTTGGTGCATCTTTCTCTGGTAACTATGTATGCATATGATGGTAAGATAGTTGGATCTGGCTGTTGATCCGTGATGTATGTATTGCTCATGTTAGATAGTTAGAAGCCTGTCTGTTGGTTATTATTTCTTTGTATTTTTTATGAAGTTTAGGGTACTGACTTTTCCCCCCGAACAAAGTGAATGATACATGTGCTTGATTAAAGTGCTTTCTGACCCCTTGTAAGTTGCCTTTCCTTTTAGAAAAGCAGGTCTAAGAATCTGTGATAGCAGGCCCTCTTCTGTATGTCGGGGTGCTTACTGTTACGCACCCTCAGAGAGCTTACATTCTAATAGAGGAAGACAAAGCACATAGGATGGTGATGGCTTGGAAAGGGAGTTTGGTCTGGGAATTCCTAGGAATAGTTAGTGGAACCATACGGTAGTCAATCATCTCTCTCTTTCCAACGGTAGTAGGACTAGGAATAGCGGATAAACCAGGGGACTCCAAACAAGGAAATTCCCTCTATCAGTAGAGGTTGGCACTTTTTTCCTATAACTTAGAGTCTTGGAGCACTGCCTAGACTCATGAGGGCTTCAGTAACTTGCCTTCAGTCACACAGCCAATATAGGTCAGAAATAGAAGTTAAACCCAGGTGTTTCTGGCTTAAATGAGATTCTCTACTATGCCAGGCTTCCTCTTCTCAGGTGCACTGCTTTTTCTGAGTAAAAGGTGAAGAGAAGGGAAGGGGAACAGGATGAGAACATCATAATAAATGGCATGATGTTAAGAATGGATGGACACAAAGTTTAGTCTAAGGCTAGGGTGATATAGTGGATTAGGCTAATTTGTACTTGCTCACCAATCAGGTTGAAAAACTCAGGTGCACTGTGCCCAAACTCCAGTGGATTAACTCCTCCAGGAAGGGGGTATGATCTCTGGAGGTTTGGTTCCAAGGATATTGTTCCAGGTGGAGAGATGGCAGTAACCCCAGGAAAGGTGGCAAGAGATCAAGAATGAGATTCTGTCTGCAATTCCCCTTCAGTCACCCAGGACAGTGACTTAGGTATATTATGCACTTTCTGTGTATTTTTTGAACTGAACAAAATTGAATTGAATTTGTTTTTTCTCTATTCTGCCTCTGAATACTATTTTTCTGTCAAAGAACTAAAAGAAATAGTGGTACTTTATCATTTCCTTTCTTTTCTATCCTGATGACTATAGGGCAGTAGGACTTGAGGAACTGCCATCTTCCAGACAACTTTTTGCAGAAATCAGTTTGGAACAAGAGGAGGCAGATATCTGTGAGGGTGATGGGTCAATATGACCCTGTTTGTGTCATGTGTGTTTGCTGGTGGCTAACATTCTGAAATCCTTCTGACCCCAGCTCTATACAAATGAGACAACAGCACTGTGGTTATAGCAAATGAAAATAATGGACGGATTGCTAAAAGAAATTCATGGGCAGATGAATTGGATAAACAATAATACTTTGTACAATGTTTATCATCAAAAATAACAACTATATTGAATATGATGAGGAAGAAATACCAAAATAATCACATTTAAATCCTTTGACTGAACTTTCCTCAAAACATAGCAATTCCAGAAATAATGAGCAAATAATTACCTGTCTTATGCTTTTGGCTAGACCAAAGGAAAGGCAAAAGATGAAATAGATATGGAAAATAGCATTATATTTTAAACATATATTTTCATCAGCTGTTATTAAAAGAAATGGGCCAAAGGGCAAGCATTACATCCAGGTGGCCTCCCAGAGTCAGAGAAATCATTTTAGGGGCTTGGTGCCTGCTTCTCTCCCTCAATTTGGAGGAAGAAGATACATGATGTTCGTTCTAAGGTAGTTCACAATGATTAATGTTCTCTACATTCGGGCTCTCTGAGGCAATTTCAGTGAGAGGATGTTTCTTTCTTTGTCTCGGAGGCAAGGGTGCCAAGGCAACAGCCAAGAGCAAAATAAAAATGGCACGGGAAAGTAAATGGAACTGTAAACTAATTAATTTCCTCTGCATCCATGATGCATTTAAATCAGAGAATCAGAAGGTTGGGAAAAAAGACCTCTGAGTTCAAAGTGATTAACCAGCTCTGAATATGTGTATATGCATGTGTATAAACATACATTCATAAATAAGTACGTATGTATGTGTATGTATGTACTCGCACACATTCGCACAATCTATTCAGTCTATCAGTCTATAAAATATGCAATCCCACAAACTAACTGAAATCCGTGCTAGTCAGATCTACATAGTTAGAATCACGCAGACGCTTCATGAAAGACTTCCTTATTGTTTTGCATTTTCCTTTCACCTCCCACTCTCCCTCCTGTCCTTTATCATTTTCATGCATTTCCCTCTGTTCTTTCTGTCCAAATCCTTTCTTCTGCTCTCTGACTCATCCTTGTTTATTTTCTCAGTTTCTTACTTTCTTCTCTCCTATATGCCTAAACTTTAAACCAGTTCCTTTACTGACTGTGGTATTTTTCAATTCCCACCTTCACAAAGTAGAAATAAGAATAAACAATTTCAATATAATGCAATTCAACAGTATCATATCTGTGTATGCATATACATATATATGCATATGACATACACATATATGTATTTATGAAACATATCTACCATATGTAATATATTATAGTACTTTAGGTATGAGGAATGCAGAGTTAAAAATTAAGCACTCAAATTCCTCAAGGATCTAGGGAGACAGAGCCTGTACAGAGATAAATAAGCATAAAGTAATTTGAAGATATTGAGTATACTTGCAAGTGTAGGAATCATGGGAGTTTTCTCAGACGAGAAGGAACATGAATAAAGGCTTAAAGGAAGAAAAAGATCCACAAAGGCAAAAATGAGGACAGCATGCATTAGATATGGCTTGTGAGAACGTACTATTGTAGGACTTGGGATTTAAAATTCTGTAAGCAGTTTTAGTAGTCCAGTCTGGTTGGAAGCTACCATGCATAAAAAGAAGAAATGTGAAATAAGCCCATAAAATTATATTGGAGCCAGATGAAAAGGGCCATTGAATGCCAAGTTACATTATAGCCTGGGGGTTTAGTTTTAGACATTGGATAAGTGTTCTGCTTCTCTATCCCAGAGATTTTCAAAGTGTGATCTGTGTGTCTGTCCCTAATGCCTTTTCAGAGGATCCATGAGGTCAAAATTATTTTAAAAATATCAATATATTTAATTTCTAATATATTAAATATCAATAGATGTAAGCAACATAAAGAAAAACTCTTTGGGGGAAACTTCAATAATTTTTAACAATATAAAGTAGTCCCAAGACCAAATCTTTTGCAATCCATCACCCTAGCCTAGCTCCAAGCTTTTTGTAGCAAACACTTTCTAAAAGGATAATTAGGTAATATGTTTGGCCTCAAACCAGATAGACCAGGCACAAAAATATTTTTTTTCCTATCAAGCCTTCTTGATTTTTAAGGTATTCATTTTAAGGATTTTTAAAGTTAATTTCTAAAAGAGGCATTGAGACAAGGTGTTGTGCTTCTTCTAGGCACATCTAACATCTTGATTTGGCTCTAAAGCTCAGAACTCAAACCAACTATGTGTGCCATTTAACACCAGCTTCCTCATATCAGTTTGTGGGATACAAAAGAAAAAAGATAGATTCATACTATTTTCTTTATGTATACACCATGCAAGATTTCTGAAATATGTATACACACACCTATGTGTATATTCTATGTGTGTAGGTATGTATTTATATATATAAGTATATATGTATACACACATATATGTACACAAATGGAGATTGTTCAATCATCTGAAATTAACTCAGATCAGCATCTAAATGTTAAAACATGCTATATTTGTGTAGCAGGCATAATGAGTAGCAGGGTTTTCATTCAGTTTGTAATATATTAATGTATCTTGAAGTTATGAGATGAATCAGCAGGTAAATGTAGGAAGCTACAGAAATATTCTATAACACAGGTTTAGAAATGGTGAGATGTAGTTTTTGATTTCACAGATAAAGTTTTCTATAGGAGTAGGATAACATTTTTTCAAAGGGCTTTCTAAACTTAGAAAACTATAGTACTTTTGTGAGTTGAAAATTGGTTAATCTTATTAAAAAAAGAAGATGGGGTTAGCCTTTATGACTTATTCTTGATGAAACTATATTGGCTGTTGGTGATCAATACTTACTTTCCTACTTGTTCACTAAACGTCTTTCTAATAATCCATTCTAAAATTTCTCTAGAAATGGAAGCTAAGCCCAGAAATCAAGACCATTGGCCTATAATCTGCAGACTCCATTCTCTTCATTTCCAGTTTTTTTTTTTTAATCAGAGTATTTGCCCTTCTTTAGTCTTGTGGCATCTCTCCTGTTTTCTACAGCCTTTCTGGAATTATGCTTGACTGGACTTTCAATAACATAGGCAGGGATTTTAAATCTGGGATTGGTGAACTTTACTTTTAAAAACATATTTTAATAACTGTCTTTCAATGGGATTCCTTTGCAATTTTATGTATCCTGTCTTGATGTGTGTGTGTGTGTTTGTCCGTCATTGCTGAAAAAGACCATGCCATCAGAGAAATAATGACATGACATGCACTTGACTTTGTTTTGAGTGAGGGAGGGCTGTGCAGGTCACCAGCCTCACTTCTCCTCCAGAGCCATCTGAATCCAGAGACCAGACATTCATCAGGATGACTGGAGATGACCCAGGATGAAGCAATTGGGGTTACGTGACTTGCCTAAGGTCACACAGCTAGTGAGTGTCAAGTGTCTGAGGTGAGATTTGAACTCAGGTCCTCCTGACTCCTGCACTGGTGCTTTATGCACTGCACCACCTAGCTGCTCCCATATCTTGTCTTATGGATTTAATGAATATTCTGAGGAGCACATGGGCTTGATCTAGGGGCTTCTTAAACTTTTTCTACTTGTGACTCCTTCAGTATTTCTGTGGGTTGCAACTTCATATCGGGTAATACAGGTCCAGGATACAAAAAGGGTTAAGGACCTCTGCCCTGGGGTTTCATTCACCTGGGTCTGATGATGTTATTTAAAGAAGGAGGTAAATTTCTTCTTAGTACTTTTATCCCTACTTATCTCAAATGTCCATTTCTGTAAACCAATTTTTTGTTCTGTTGTTTCCAGTCCAAAAAACTTTCTTTTTGACAAGCCAAGAGAAGTAAAATAAGCAGCTATTGAGTTGCTATGCCTACTCCCCATAGTTGGTAATCACCAGTCCATCTTTCCTGAGCAGCAGTACAATCCATTCTTTGATCCTTTTCTTTTCATTTGCATAGTAAAAGTCTTTTTTTTTTTTTTACTATTCTTAGCTTCTCTAACCAGAAGATGCTGAATTTTAACATTTCTGACATTGTTCTAACCGAACTGTACAAACACATTTATATTCATTCAACTTGTCTTTACTTCCTTCTTCTGTCCATTTCTTTAAAAATTCTGAGTTGTTTAATGAGTTCTGTATTTATCCACACCAGTCTCTTTTAAGTAATTCTCTGTTTTTCTCCTCTGATTTATTTTTCACTATGTCTTTAGAATTACACACATAGGAACTTCCTATCCTTCCTGGGATGACTTTCTTTGTAATCAATCCATCTCCATCAATAAATGTTTAATTAGAACTTACAATATACTGTACACTTTATTACTTCCATGGAATACAAAGTCTAAAGGGGAAGTTGTCTTAACCCTCAAAAAGCTTACATTGTAAGAAGAGACCGCATGTACATATATAGGTATATATATAAAACACACAAAATAGGCACATGTAACCTCATGGGAAAGTTCTAATGAAATTTCTAACCTCTGGAGATGGAGGAAGACCAAGAATAGTCTCATGAAGAAGGTGACATTTGAATTGAGTCTTGAAGGTGAAATGGACAGAGTTAATAAGTCACAGGCAAAATTAATTGAGAATTTTGAAAGCATCATTTATTAGCCAGGATGGCAGCTGCCTCATGAAGAGACCCAGAGGAGACAGCCCCAAACTGAGGTGGGTGAGTGCATTTTAAGCATTTTGGTGCTATTTGGTACAGCCTTGAGGTTTCCACAATAAACAAAGTTCTGACAGAGCAAGAGGGGGGCTTGTTGTTAGGTAAGAGCCCCCAAAACAGAGGGCATTGTCAGGGTGCTACTAGGCAAAGGACCCCAACAGAGGAGAGGTGCCAGGAGAGGTAGCCAATCAGGAAAGTGGGGGGGCTCAGCAGAAAGTGGTTACCTGACAATTGGGGTCTAACATTAGGGGGCACAGGTGGTTACCATGCAAATGCACTAAACAAAAAAATGACTGTTAACAATTCATCAGATATTTCACAACCCAAAGGGGAATAACATTCAAACAAAAAATCTGTTATTAGGCAGATTATCCCACCCTGCCAGTAACCTAACAGATATCTCTCAGCCTAGGGGCCCAGGGAGGAATAATGTCCACTTCAAAGGAAATCAAAGATTACATGATGAATAAAGGTAAAGAGGGAGAGCCAGAGGGGCTGGAGTTCCAGTGGAGGAGGTGAGGAAAAGCAGTGCAAAGGCATGGTAATACAAGGTCATAATATCATTCTAGAGGTAATGATGAACCATGGGAATTACATGAATGAATGAATGAAAAGCATCTATTAAGTATTTACTTCATGCCAAGCATTGTGCTAAATTCCATGGATTAAATATTTATAAACAAAGACAGTTTGTGCTCTCAAGGAGTTTACATTCTAATAGAGGAAGACAATTCTTATATAGTAGTATTGGCCAGGGTGGAGATTGAGCTTTGACAATTTACATGGATGGTGAGTAAAGTCATAGGGAACTAGACTGACAAGCTATTTTCAGAAATTATGACAACAATGATTTGGTTATGGTTCCAGAACTGAACAGGAAAGATCAAAGAAGGGAGAAAGTATGAGCTATAGAAAGGTGGATGTTGAGGACATAACTGGAGAATGAAATGAAACATGGTTGGAGCCAGTGGGTGACTATGGGAACTACCATTCAAGACAGTGGGGGTCATAGTATGGGAGGTCAAGGAATGAAAGGATTAGATTCTTCAGGACATGGTTTATCATCTGTTTAAAATATGCTCCTCTCTCTCTAGGAGTCATCATTCTTCTGTTTTGGACTGTGGTCCAAAACACTCTCTAGGAGTCATCATTCTTCTGTTTTGGACTGTGGTCCAAATCCCATTCTCAGGTTTCATCTACTTAACCAACTGTTGACTCTCCAGATCTTCTTTTCTCTTTTGAAGCCCTTGTCTTTGATCACCCACAGTAAGGAGAACATGGAACTAAGGTCTTCAATTTCAAGTTCAATATTTAATAATCTGGATTTCTTCTGGCAACATAATTTCTGCACAAACAATAAGAATTTCCTGATGTGAGTTGTTGCCTTAGGAGTCTCACTCTCAGTTCTTGGATGTATTCATGGAAATAACAGAAGATCTTTTCTATTATGATCAGGTCAACAAAAAGCTGCCTCAGTGCTCTTCACCAGAAAGTCATAAACCACCACCATTGATCTCTTTATCTCTAACACTTTTATATTATTATTCAATTCAAGATATTTATGGATCCACACTTTCTTCCCTTGAAGAACAAGTAGCTGCTTTCCCCTCTGAATGTCTAACTTCTTCCCATCAGACAAAAGATTATGTCATTTAACTTTGGTTTTTCTCCCACTTCCCCTCTTTGTCACATTCTTGTGCCCTTAAATTTCTTGACATTTATTAAATGACAACTCTGTGTCAGGGACTATACCAGACTTTATGATACAAATGTCCAAATGCAAGGAGTATACATTTTCTTGTATGTAGTCATGTGTACATGTGTAGGTGTATGCAAATTAAATGCACAGTAGTTTAGGGAGGTAGGAGACTAGATGGTGTACGCAAGTATCAAAACAATTGAGAAGATGGTGTCTAAACTGAATTTTAAAGGAACAATTCCAGTGGGAATAAGGAGGTGGAAGAGGCAGAACAACATGAGATTATAATAAACAAATGAATCCCCCACACAAATTACAAAAAAACAAACAAATAAGCCATCAAAAAACCAACCCTAACATTTTTTAAATGTTTGTAATATATTGTAAAGCTTTTAAAGCACTTTTCCAACTAGAATACCACTTTCTCCAAGAAGCATTTCACTGTTAATACTGGCACTCTGCCTCTGTTCTTTCTTTACAATTAATCCCATGTATTGCATATTTGTACAAAACTATTTGTATGTTGTCTTCCTCATTAAACTATAAACTTGAGAGTAGGGATGGTTTATTACCTCTTTTTTTAGTATCCCAAATTCTTAATATGGTTCCTGGCATATAATAGGTACTTAGTAAATCCTAGTTAATTTGACCCTTCATTTCAAGGCCAATTTGAGCCTCTCAACAAAGTGGAGTAGTTTTTACAGATACTATTATACCTATTTTACAGATGAGAAAACTAAGGCTCAGAGAGGTTAAATGAGTCTACCAACAGTGTCAGAGAAGAGTTTTGAACCAAGGTCTTACTGGATCTAAGCTTGACACTCACTGCTACACTACACTGTGTAGGTAGGGTAGCTCTGAGTGCTAGTGAGTTACAAAGTAAAGCTTCATCAGTTAGTGGCTGAAATGTAATTAATTGAAATAGAGATCGTTAGAATGGAAGACCTTGAGGAACTGGGAAGAGGAGGGTATTCAAAGTTCCAACAATATAACTGAGAAAGAGTGATGTGGAAGACTATGAATCAGGAAGGGAAAGTTCTTAAGGAAGTTGGGAAATGCTCCATGTCCCTGAAAGTCAAGATTGTCTAATTCTACACCCACCCAAATTCCACTCTCCCTCCATTTCTACCTTTCCAGGACATAAGATCATTCCAGCTCTACCTCAGATGTTGTGACCTTAAAGCTGGATGAAACCTTGAAGATCAAGAAGCCAAACTGAGTATTCACAATAATCAATGCTGGTTCTCAACAATATATGGTAAAATGCAGCCTAGTCATTTGAGTGAGATGTAGATTACTGTAGCTCAGGAATATTGTTTACACTGTCAAATGCAGTCCTTGCAGTCACTGGTTTTGCTGAAATGTGTTTTCATTGTTAAAAAGGAGGTTTCAGACAGGATGATGGGGCAAATTCTGAAATCACTTATTTAAACATTAAAGGCATAAATAAATTGATTTTTAATTAGCAAAATGAATGAATGGAATTATCAAGTAGAAATTAAATACATATTGCAAATATGAGGGTAAATATAAGCATAAGGATGTACAAAGAACAGTTCAGGAAAGAAATGAGAATAGAATAGGAAAGGAAAAATAGTAATAGTGCTGGAGAATTACATTAGTCGATGTAATTGGGACAATTTGATTCCTAGGGCTAAAGAAAAGTCAAGAAAGAGAGAGGTGGAAGGAAATATGCTGACAATTCTAGAAGACTCTTGAATTTTGTACTATTCACTTATCAAAGGCTGTAATACAAAAGGAATAAGGCATGTATGAATGGCCATCACCTATGATTAGGGATAAGAGGAGGATGGTAGTGTCATTGGCTGAGGGGAGAGAGAGGGAACAATAAAAGGTTCTATGAAGCTATTGGTTGCTTCAAGTTGTTAGCAGACGCCCATGGTCATTGACGCTTCCTTGACTATGCTGATCCAAATGATAAAGAAAGGTACTTGATGATGAAATACTCAACATCTTATACAACAGTCAAGTTATTCTATGTTTCCCAGAGCATGAAGGGAAGGGGACTTCAACTAACACATAAAATACTAATCAATCAATAAACATTTAGTCAGTACCTAAAATGTGCCAGGCATTGTGCTAAGTGCTGGAGATATCTTGCTAAGCTCTGCCACTTAGCACTTGGTCCAGACAATCCTATGAAGTAGCTGGTATTCTTCTTTCATAAATTAACAGACTGAGGCTCAGAGAGCTCTTACGACTTCCCCAAGTTCACCTAGTAAATCACTGAGATGTAAAGCAAAGTTGGACTTTCTGGTCCTAAATCTTGTGTTCTTCCACTAGGTAAAGATCCAAGTCAGTCATACTCCAGAAGGACCATCCAATTACTTATTTAAACATTACAGGCATAAATAAATTGATTTTTAATTAGTAAAATGAATGAGTAGAATTATCAAGCAGAAATTAAATACATTTTGCAAATATGAGGGTAAACATAAGCATAAGGATGTACAAAGAAAAGTTCAGAAAAGAAATGAGAACAGAATAGGAAAGAAAAAATAGTAATACTGCTGGAGAATTACATTAGTAAATGTAATTGGGACAATTTGACTCCTAAGGCTATAAAAAACTCAAGAAAGAATAATTCTCCAGTCAAAGAAAATTTCAAGGAAAATGGCATCTCTCCCATTAAAGACATGAATCTTTTCATTCACTTGTGCTAAATAAAACTGGTTTCATGACTGCAAAAACTTCATTTAATATCTCTTTAAATCACTTGTTCATACACCACATGATGCTAAATATACAAAGAATGCCATATATCTGGTTGTGATAATTTCACTCAGATGATCCTTATAAGATATTTGTACCCAGAGATGTCAGTATTTGAAACAGAGGAGTATATTTCCACCTGATATGGTCACACCATGTTTTTTTATACATTTTCCTCATCAAATAGTCTCTCTTTTAGTGATGTAGGGACCTAAGCAGGGCTTACATCCCACCAGCAATTTATCATGTCATCTGGCATACTACTTGCTTGTTAACTGTGATTCAACTGAGACAGAATTATGTAAATGTTTCAATTTTCTCCTGAAATCTTTGTGGAAATGAATGAGTTAATACTTACAAGAACTTTTTGAACAGAAGGTACTTTATCTAGGATGATGTAATTACTGCTATTTCTTTTCTTCCTTATTGTAGTAAAAAGGACATAAAAAGTAAAGGAGATGAACTAAATGAAAGAGACTTAAGATTTTTCTTAAGTTCATTTTTCAATGAACATTTCTTGAATGATTACAGCTAGGCTGCTACCTGGTAGAATGGATACAGTACTGTGAAGGGATTCAAAAAGATCTGAGTTTAAATGTGACCTTGGACAATTACTAGTTGTGTGACTGGGTAAATCACCTAGCCTCTATTTCTTTCAAGTTCCTTAACTATAGAATAATAATAGTTACTTGAATAATAATACCTTCTTTGCAGGGTTTTTGTAAGCATCCAATGAGATAGTTGTAAAGTACTTAGCACAGTGCCTGGCACTTTCTTCTTTATAATTTGTACAGCGCACAGTACTAGAAATAATAAAATAACATGTTTGCCCTCAAGAAGCTTATAATCTGTTATGCTAAAACATTTTGTGTAAGGACCAATGACCCATTTCAGCGGGTATGAAATAGCTTGCAATGAAGTGGTGAAGGAACACAGATGCTGGGACACTGATAGAGAGCATCCAAGATAAAAGAGGTGCAAATAAAAAATATGTATGGCATAGATGGAGGGGCTATGGAGAGAAGTTCTGGATATTGGTTTGTTTTTAGTTTTGTTTCATTTTTCCCCACTCTGGTTGTTTTGACATTCAGTACATAATGTCATCCTGGTGCTTGAGGCACTGTTCTGATACAGGATCATATAAGCTTTTCAAATTAATCTCTATGTGCAACTCAATGTAAGATTATAATGAATCAATATTATATGATTTCTCTTTCCCCAAGTTCCCAATTGCTACCTCTCCCATTTGTGTTTATTTTTCAACCATTCCTCTTACCCCTACTGGATCATAAAAATCAAAGGAAAACATTTCAGCTTTCTAATTCTTTCTCCATCCTCCAATTTCCCCTAGGGTTGTTGAATGAGGTTATGAAAATTATGTCCAAGGCTCCTTTAGGAGACAATGAAAGGAGGGATGGTATCATCTCCACCAAAAACTGATTCCTTTTCCAAAGAAAGGGAGATTATGTATCCCAAGAAACAAAGAACTGTAACAGGGTCAGTTAAAGAGAAGGAGAAGAAAATCATCCTGGAAAAAAAAAAATATAGATTTTATGACTCAAGTGAGAAAGGAGAAAATTTCAGGCACAGGTGTCAACCTGTACAAAGGTATAAGAAAGGAAGGGTGAAAAGTTGTGTGTGTATATACATATATGTTTATATATATGTATATACACACATGTATGCATATACACACACACACATATGAATCAGCAATTTGGCACCGCAGGACAGCTCCTACAGGTTCTGGTTGAAGAATTTTCAATGTGAGCATTTATTGGTACCTCCAAAAGGAGAAAATCTGGACTTGATTTGTTTTTATGTTGGTTTCTAGACTTAAGAAAGTGGAGAAAATGTTGCTAAACCAGTTTCTTATGCTTTTTTTTCAGAAAGTCAATTGTCAGACGTTTAGCAACACATCTTTGGTTAAGTAAATGGACATGAGTCTTGAAAAAATGATCTGGAGCAAGAATCTGAAAGATTTTAAGTGATTTTTTAAAAGGTGTTTTAATGAGAGAAGCAGTAGGTCAGAGAAGCAGTAGTCACTATAGCTTTTTGAATAAAAGAGTGCGATATAACCAGACCTAGGCTTTAGAAGTGGTATTTTGACATTTGTATGGAGGTCGAATTGAAGACGGGATAGGCTAAAAGCAGAAAGCTAGAAAAAAAGAAAATATTTTAGTCTAAATGAAAGGCAATGGGGCTTGCGAAAGAGGGTAGTGGTCGTGCGGGAAGAAGAGAATGGATATGAGAAACTGTAGATGAAAAATAGAAAAGACCTGGCAATAGATTACAAATGGGGGCTGAGGTAGATTAAAGAGCTGTGCATAACTGGGATTATAAACCAGGGTTTCTTGGACAGTTTTGAAGCCCTCATAACATTTAGAGTATTTGAAGGGTTGTTATTGTTGTGTTTGTCCTTCATTCTCGAAGAGGATCGTGACATCAAGAAGATGACATGACTGGCAGGTGACTTTGATTTGAGTGAGGGAGGGCTGTACAAGGTCACCAGCCTCACTTTCTTCTGAGTCTTCTGGGTTCAGGGGCCTAATGCTCATCAGGATAACTGGAGATGGCCCAGGATGCAATGGGAGACCAGGGCCCTTTCAGGCTAAAGTTTTATCACATTCTCCCTTTGAGTGAGATGCACCCATCCAGTGAATAGGCTTTTTAAAGTAGTTATGAGGTTGGTGATCTTGCACAGCCCTCTGTCACTCAAATCAAAGTCAACTGCAAGTTATGTCATCATCTTGATGTCATGGTCTCTTTGAGAACAAAGGACAAACACAACCTGTGAGTGAGTAGCAGCTCCCCCTCCTCGTCCTCCTTGTCCTCCTCCTCTGTTCCACCCCCAAAAGCTGCCTTTTTTCCTCTGGGTTTACCGGCTATATTTCTTGCTCAAAGATCAAGCCTCTAAACCAATTCACTCTGGAGCTCATAGACTGAACAACAAGTCCCCACCCACCTAGCACGGAGTGGATTTAAATACTAAATAGTAATTGTTTCTCTTTTACCAACAAACTTGAGGGTCTTCTCCTCCCAGTTTGATTTTTTTTTAATTAAATGGGCCATTCCTTGAACTTAAAGAAGTCCTTTGAATGGGTGTATCTCACTCAAAGTGAGAATGCTTTAAGACCTTAGCCTGAAAGAGTCAGTGTCTTACACTGCATCGTTGGAGGGTATCAGTTTAGGGGGAAAGATAATTTCTGTTTTAAACATATTGAGTTTGAGATGCCTATGGACCTTCTGGTTAGACACATCCAGCAAGTAGCTATTGTTGGTGGACTGAAACTCAAGAGCAAGATGAACCTCAGACATGTAAAGTTGATAGTTCTATATTACGACAAATGAACCTAAGGTAATTGATGAGATCACCATGAGAGGAAGTGTATGCTTGTTCCATTGCGTGGCTAAGGCAGGAAAAGTTACAGATCATGACAGGTGAGGAAGCTGATAAATAGACCAGGGTATTTGAAGGGATTTCAACAGGGATATCAAACTCCTCAAGTATAAGGAGAGAGGGTGTAACAGCAAGGAATGGGGGATTTGTTTGTTTTAAGTTGTTTTCCAGATTCAGACTAGATTGTGAGCACCTGAGGGTTCACTCCCCTTTCAGACCTGATGGTTCACAGCTGTGCTGAGTGAGTTTCCGACCTGCTAACTCTGAGCCAATTAGAAGCCAAGTCTTAGTTATATATACTAGGAGGTTAGTATTTTACTTTGGGGGTTTGCTTATGAGAAGCATTTGGTAATTACCTGGTCGAAATTCTGAATGGTCATATGTTCAGGATCTGAAGGCTCTCTTGATCCAATGGTGTATGTGAATTAGGAATATTGCTCTGATTCAGATGGTAGAGCCCTGTCTGTTGAATTTGGTAGACATAAAAAAGGCTGTTTGTTGAAAAGATGGAAGGTTTGGTAACTTTGGGAATGTAAAAAAAAAAAGGTGTGTCTGGAAGCATTTGTTTGAGCTGATTAAAGTGAGTTGACCCCTCAAGTTGCTTTTTCTTTTATAAATGCAGATTTAAGAAGCTGTGATAGTGACCCCTGCCTGTGTATGTTGGGGCGCTTACTGATACAGAGCATAGAGTGGAAGGTGTGGCTGTCAGCAAGAAACTAGGCTCCTTGAGAAGGGGGTTGGTGGTCAGGGGACCATTAGACAGCATCAACAGGACGTTATAGGCAGATTAAGGGAATCTCAGAAGAAAAGACTGCTGAGCACGAATGATAGCAGGAGGGTCTGAAAGCAGCAGCGAGCTTTGAAGTGTGTGTACCTCCCTTTAGCCCACTGTGTTGAGGGACGTAAGATAAGGTTGTCTTTCAATGCTAGGAATAAAGACGAGGAAGCAGTGATTTCTGGAAGAATCAGGTTTACACAACTCTAAGAAGACTGAAGGAAGATGATGAAGAGGTCTGAAACAAAGGGATTTCTGTTAAGGAGAGAGTGGGGGTTCCAGAGATCATAATAGAAGGGAAGGATAGGGCAGGTAGGGATATATGTCCAGTAGGAATTAGGTGGATGGGGATGACAGACTGAGAGTTGGTAACAGGCAAAGGGAGCTTTTTAACCTAGGCAATTTATGACTCTAATTCACATGAAATGGGATAGAAAGAAGAGGGAGGTGACTGATTGTGGCTGGCACTATTATGAACAAGTAATCCCAGCTCCTCTGGAGGACTGAATCCTTGGTGGTTTCTCATTCTCTCCTTTAGTTAAGGCTCTGATCCAGAGGTGGGACTGGTAACTAGAGGTCCAAGTTTGCATCTTGATTTCCTTCTTTTCCTTAATTCTTTCAAAAAGCATTTCTTTCCTCTTACCATACTCATTACTCTACCACTCATTATCTTCATTCTGCTTACTTCCAGGAAGCCAACGACAAAGTTTCTTCCATTCTGTAGCCTGTTATTGAAAGGACTTGAAAACTAAACATAAATGAAAAATAAATTTTAGAAAAATAAAGAAGCATTGGTTCCATTGTTTATAGCACTTAGGAGAGGAATAAATGCCCTCCCACCCAACCAGGAACAATTCTGAAAACAAAGGGCAGTAGAAAGGTTTCTAAGATGTATTGCTCATGTTGGCTCAATTATATAGGGGTCTTGAGAGCTTATGAAGCACTCCATCTGCAGTATATCTGCAGTCCTTGGCTGTCTGGAGGCCTGCAAAACTGAAATCCTCTTTAAACCATGAAATGTTCTTTGCACTAGAATTAACACCTGGGAATTAGTGGTTCTTGGGGAGTGATTCCAAATCAAGTTATGCCCCTATGCTTTAGATTGGCCACCTATTTTTCAGCATGGCAGAGTCAATCTCCAGCTGGCAACATGAGCAGCCAGCAATGCACCTCATATATGAAATTAAATAGTGGTATTTCATGTGTTTGGCCAGGACTAGAAATATCATATGGTCTCAGCAAGGGTTTGCAGAACCACTGGTAAATTGTGTATGACTCCATCTGTTTGCTACTTCCAAATGCAAAGCAAACTAGCCCTCCCCTCCTATTAAAGATAAGATAGTAAAATTAATACATACATTAGAACAAAAATATTAAAATAATAACCTGAGAAGGAAGGAAAATTACATTCTCCAAAAGCAAATTATCTTACTGTGTGTATGCGTGCGTGCGTGTGTGCATGTGTGTGTGCGTGTGTGTATACACATATGTATGTATGGGGTAATATGATTGTTTTAGAATATAAGCTTAGGAGGGCAGTCTTGGAATATTTCATATAATGAGAGGAGAGAGACTAGGATTAGGTGAGACATACAGCACTCTGGAACGCACATCGTACAGGAAAGGCATTTGGGTGGTGCAGTGGATAGAGCATCAGTGCAGGAGTCAGGAGGACCTGAGTTCAAATCTCACTTTGGACACTTGACCCTCACTAGTTGTGTGACCTTGGGCAAGTCACTTAACCCAATTGCCTCATCCTGATGAATATGTGGTCACTGAATTCAGATGGCTCTGGAGGAGAGGTGAAGCTAGTGACCTGCGCAGCCCTCCCTCCCTCAAAACAAAGTCGAGTACATGTTGGCATTATTTCTCTGATGCCATGGTCTTCTTTGGCAACAAGGTGTGAACACAGATAGGATATAACTTCTAATACATCATGTTTTAAATGTTTATTGTTAATGGCAGAAAAATCTCACTCTCCTTGACAACAGGTATTTATTCTGTGATAAATTCAGTCATATTTGTTACAATGAAGGTGCAGTCTATGGAGGGTAACATACTTTTGGTGGGTGGGTAGAATTGTCATTCTTTGCTTAGGCCATAACAAATGCTTCCTGGACATTGTTTCTAAATAGCTCTCAACATTCCTTGCTCATTAGCTTCTCCATTGAGAAAAACAGGGCCACAAATAATCTCAAACAGCAAAAAATCACGCATTCACATTTTCTCCCTCAGGAGGTCCCATTCTGCACTTATATTTGAACATGGGGATAATCTGATGTTCTAAAGATTCATGAAACTTCAAACAAAGTGTCGTTCATTCTGTGCAGATCTAATTCAGGAAGATTGGTGTGGGGCAGTTTCTTAAGGCAGGTTTTCAGTCAGACTTTGCTATTTCACTCTGAGGATGGATGATGGTTCCTTGACAACTGGAGTGCACCAGTCTGAAAACATAGTTCACTATTTTCCCCTAAGCTTTCATATTGTCTACTTATACCTTTGCTGAGAGCTAAGGAGGAAGTTAAAAGGTAAGAATCTCAAATCTTTATCTTTATCTTTTTTTTCTTTTTTACCTTGAAGCTCCAAGTGATATTTCAAGTTGATTGTCAAGAAGATGGGAGTTCTGGTTCTGCTTGACACGTACTAGATATGTGACTGATTCCCTTAACCTCTTAGTGACTCCAGGCAATGAATTGTTCTAGGGATTTCCTAAACTGATGACCTCATAGGTAATGACCACACAAAAAACACAAAAAATATATGTGGTATTAACATAAATGAAATAGTTATGTAAATGGTGGAAATGATCATGGGTCAAGGAAGCTGAAGGAAATCATCTAATCCAATTTATTTTACAGATAAGGAGGAAACTAGTTAGTGGCACCCAACTAGCTGGTGACAGAGTTAGCACTAAAACCCAAATATCCTAAACAACTGACTATTAACCATAAATAATTTTTATTGTCCTTTCCCTTTTTCCTATAAATTGATTATTTCAAATTATGATATTTTACATGAAATAATGCATTTTCTACCTGTGGTTATCAAGTGTGGCAGTAACCAATGGATGTTGGTAATCTACTCTTCCTCTTTCTAGCCTACCTTTAAGTATTTGAGCTGCCACAGTGCACCATATAATAGTGCCCAGAGACTAGAGCCCAAACCTGCCCCCATGTTCTGAAAGTCCCTATTTCTTTTTCCTCCTCTGACTTTTGACTTTACTCCTGATCATTCTTATATTCCTTATACATATCTGGTTGACATGTTGCAGGGTACAACACTTTTCTTATCCATCTATTTTTTTTCCTCCCATCTTTCATTAGGAGTTGGAGGACTATAAAGAAAATTAACCAGAGACTTATCAAGATATAGAACCCCACCTCTTCTACTCTGCTTGCAAAAGTTATAATTGTGTGCATTGTTAAATCTGCAAGGGAGTCACTTACTGACCTTGCGCAAATTGCTTCATCATTCAGTGACTTTGAATTTCCCATCCATAAAATGGGACTAAAATTTTTTCTACCCTTCTCATAGGACATTGGGATGATTATTAATGAGACATAGTCTTTAGAACACTCTGTTTTTCAGAGAAAGACTATAAATAGATCCATTTTTTTCTCTACTTAGGCTTCTCCTCCTGCTTAGTAGACAGAACTTCTAATTATGATTTGTCCTACTAAAGACCACAAAGCTACGGTCATTCACTCCTCCCCACCCCAGCCCCATTTCCTCCAAGCCATTTAACTGGCTACCATGTTGTCTTCCTCCAGCTCATCTGTGACTACCTTAAGGTGAGGCTAGGATCAGCCCCAGGCAAGATGAGGAAGTAGTGAGAGGCTCTTTCCTTGCTCTTCTAACTCATCTTTCCATGACATTTTCTGGAATGTTGCCAGTCTACCCCACTGCCAGCAATTGATGCCCATTGCTAACTTGAGTCCACTCTGTCTTGAAGAAAGAATAAGACAGAATAACTCAAACAACCTGTTGTTGTCCCAGCCAAGAGTGTTTGCATTTTGAAAATGCATAATAGTTGCTAAGTTACATTTCAGATTGCATGGATTTTTATGGAGAAGAGATTGTGGGGAGAAGAGGGGAGAAGCCACTCAGGGATCAATTGAGGTTGTCTGGCTATGACTGGAGTGAGTTATGGGACTTGTCCACTGAGGTATTGGTATGTAATCATAGGACCAATGACTTAATACTGTGTAATCTCACAATAATGTTCAATTTAACAGCTATCATCATCATTGCCAAACTATATATTAATAAGACTTAAGATATTCCTGCTCCACACATGTCTTTTCTACTGAAAGATCACCTCTTCCTCCTCTCTATTGATAACCTAGATTTTGCCCCTTTGTCTTCAGCTCTTGTAGATTGCCTTATTTCTGCCTTATTTCTAATGGTTTCCGTGTCATTTCCCAACCCACTCCCTGCCATGGAGCCCTTTATATGTCTCCCTTCCTGCTTGCAGCTGCCCTATATAATGTTAAAATGTAAGCTCCTTGCAGACAAGGACTGACTTACTAGTTTGTATTTGTATCCCTAATTCTTAGCACAGTGTCAGGCACATACATGATAAGTGCTTAAAAATGCTTTTTGATCTAATAATTATTAATGAAAATACTAACAACTCATGTGTACATGTAGGGAATGAATCAGGGAAGTTTTCCTGATTATTTAATGAGCATACAGGGTGGTGAGCCTTTGGAACTTCATACAGTATTTCCTTATGAAAATTGTGACTATGTCCATGGGAAGCTCATGGAAGTTGAGGATAATGGCTATGCATTGAGGAGGAAATGATTTTCTTGGCTGTTTCAGGCTGTTTTAGGTGGGTATATTGGTTCAAACTTATGATTTGGAGCCTCTTTTTCATTATAAAAAGGATAGACTAGAGAGTCTCCAGGGATAGGCAACTGCAGAGTCAAGGCCATATATGGCCCTCCAAGTCCTCAAGTGCATCCCTTTGACTGAGTCTGTCCTTCACCCAAAACATTACCTTAAAAAAAGGATTTAGTGAAGTTTGAATTCAAAGGGCCACACTTAAGGACCTAAAGGGCCATATATAGCCTCAAGGCTGCAGATTCCCCACCCATGGTACCTGTTGTCTGGATTTTGGAGAGACCCAGAAAAACTGAAATACAGAAAGCAGATTGTTTTAAGGGGTATCTGTGCACTGGCACAAACTTCTCAGTGACCATAATAGCAATTGTTAGCTTTTATATAGCTCTATGAGGTTTGCAAAGAGCCTTGTAAATATTTCATTTGATCCTCAAAACCACCCTATGAGTAGCTGCTGTCGTTACCCACATTTATAAAATAAAGAAATTGAGGCAGGCAGGGGTTGTGACTTTCCCAGATTCCCATAGTAATGTTTCTAAAATTGAATTTGAACTCAGGTCATTCTAACTCCAGATTCAGGGTTCTAGCCACTATGGCACCTGCTGAATGGGACCATTTCTACTCTTTATTTTCACTGTAATTGGTTCCTTTAGTCAATAATCAATAAAATTCATTGAGCACTGAGGATGTGCCAGGCAAGAAAGATATAGTACCTTCCCTCAAAGAACTTACAATCTAATTAAGGAACACAATAGGAATTGTATTCAAAAAGCAAGCTAAAAGGGGAGGTAGAGGGAGGTGGCCAGAGGTTACCCAAACAAGGCATGATGTTTCTAGAGTCAAACCAGAATTCTGAGGTTTTTTATAAAGGGAGATTTTGAGAGGAGTTTATTGCTCCAATCCTCTGTCAGAGATAAGAGGCAACTTAGGGTGTTGAGTATCAAAGATGAATCAGTCTCCATGATGATGCAATTTCAAGAGATGAGCTTATCTTGGGGTAACTAAAAAGTTCCTGAAGTTGAAACCAAGCAGAGCAGATTGATGGGATTTTATTTTATTATTTTTTAAAAAGACATTATTTACCTCTTTATATTATTTATTATTTGAGGACTTTATTCTGAGGGGTTCATAGACTTGCCCACTCTGCCAAAGGGATCCATGGGGCATTAAAGCATAAGATCCTCCATGCTCCACTTTGCTGATCACAAGCTAAATAGTTGTTTATACTGAAATCTGAGCTTAGATCTTCTGGCACTCTTCTAAACACCTGCCACATATAAAGTACTGTGCCAGGCACATGGAGAGATAAAGTCTAAATGAACCAAAACTTCCTCCCTTTAAAGAATTTATAGCCTAGGGATGAGGGAGATTGGAAAATATGCTTCTTAAACATAGGTAAAAGAATTGTTGATAGTAAATAAAATGTATATAAACTAAGTGCCATTCAATTCAATGGAACATTGCTTAGGCACTTACTGTGTCCTAAGCACTGAAGGAAACAAAGATAGTAGGGAAACAGTTCCTTCCCTTAAGGAGCTTAAATTCCATCAAGGAGCCACTAAAGTTTCTTCAGACTTCTTAGAGGGATAGGTTTGAACTGGGACTTTAGGAATATAAGACAGTTGTGTGGAGAAAGAATTGAACAGAGGAGACATTTCAAGCAGGGAGATCCATTAGGAGTCTTCGGCAACAGTCCAGACAAGACTTGATGAGGGTCTGAAGTAGAATGGTGTTCATGGGAAGGAAAGAGAAAGGGATAGAGAGACGATATATTGTGCAGATAGAATGCATGTGGAATGGAGGGAGAATAAAGAGTAGAAAATGTCACCTAAGTTATAATTTAAGCAACTGGAGGAATGGTAGTACCACAGACAAAAACATGGAAATTAGGAGAAATAGGTTTAGGGGGAAAGATCAAGAATTTTGTCTCAGACGTTTGGAAGTTTAAGATGCCTATAAGACATCGAGGTAGAAATGTTCAGCAAGCAATTGGAGATGTACACCATGTACTCGGGAAAGAGGAGGTCTTGATACCTTGATTTGGGAGTTATTTGCATAGAGATAGTAGTGGAAGTCATAGAAAACTGAAAAGATTACTAAAAGAAAGAATGCAGAGAGGAGACAAGAGGATGCAAGACAGAGCTCTGGGTGACACACCCACACGTAAGGGTGAAAATCTTAAAAAGAGAAATGTCATTTTTGAATTGATGATCAGAGAAGTTTTCTTTCAAGAAATGACATTTGAATTGTCACTTAAAGAATAGGGGAGGAGATAGCTAGATAGTAGTTTATATAGAAAAAATACCTGGGGCTTAGCAAATTGCAATCTCAAAATGAATAACAGTGTGATATCTACATTAAGAAAAATGAATAGAGGCATAGAATCCAAGATCAGGGAGTTGATTTTCCTGGTCAACTCACATTTAGTTTATGATGTCTAGTTTGATGTCTAAGTGACATTTTTTGGAACAGCATTGATAAGGTGGACACCAGAGAGAAGAAAGCTGCCAGAAAAGCAAATGGCACTAAGATCACAGAATACCAGTAATCTATTGAAGGCAATGTGATATTTAACCCAGAGAAGAAGAGATTAGGGAGGGGGAGTTGATAATTGACTTAAAGCATTTGGAAGACAGTTATATGGAAGAAGACTTATATGGGAGAAGATGACTTGCAGAGGGCAGAAGCTGTAGACAGGGCCATTTGGCCATGGTATATGGAAAAGCTTTCTGACCACTACACCCAGCTTAAAAGCCTTCCACAGGGGCAGTGATTTTTCTTCAGAGAAGATCTTCAAGAAAAGACTGGTGATATTGCTTCTTTGAGGTGAAGATAAAATCATATACTTGCTTTGGCACAGGTTCAACTCAGTGGCCTCAGAAATCCTTTCCAAATCTGATATTCTGTGATACCATGAAATACTTCAGTTAGGTAAAAATCATCTAACTTCTTTGAACCTCAGTTTCCTCTTTCTCCAAAATGATATTAATACCTTTACTATCTACTTCTACTTGTAAAGAAAATTCTTTTAAAACCTTAAATTGCTATAGAAATACATTGTTATTCTCTTGGCAGCTTTGTCGGTTATGATGGTTTCATTTTCTGATAAGCTAGAATATGCTTTTCAATATGTTCTTTCATGAGAAAGTATTGAGGTAGGTTGGGAAAATGCATAATTTAGGAGAACTCTCCCATCCTCATATACATTTAAAAGAGGAAGGGGACCGAGAGGGAAGGAAGAACACATATATAAACTAAAAAAAAGAAAAGAAAAAGCCACCACCACCCCCAGTCACACACACTATTAGGTCCCTCTGAAACTGACGAACTGAAAGCCTAAAGGGGATATTAATTTCTATCTTTAACCATGAAAAGTTAGCCTGGGTATATGCCTCCCTTCCTATTTGAATGTATCACCTTGGGATCATAGCAATGGCTGGCTATTCCCAGCTCTGGCACCGATTTTTAGAGTCTAATTGTTCCTTCTTTTAAACCACTGGCCAGAGAGAATAAAAGAACCTTGAGGGTCATCCTTCCTTGTTAACTGTGACTTACAATTAAAGTAGAAGTTAAAGTTCATAGATTTCCATAAATATTATTCCGTTTAGGACTCAAGAGGATAGAATCAGAATTAGAAGCAGCCTTCATTCCATCAAAGGGCTTTGGGCTATGAATCATTAAGAAAGACTTCTTTCCCTTCTCCCTTCCTATAACCTGCAAAGAGGAGAGCATGGGAGCTGTGTTTAACTAAGGATTATGGGAGAATAGAAGAATCTGTGAAGCAATAAATAGCTTTGTGAGACTGGGGAAATGCCAAAGCTAGGGCTGAGGTGTTTGATTGTGGCAAAAGTCATTTCCTGAAATGCCTGGAATCATATTCCTAGCAGGCAAGAAGATAACAGATCACTGTGTAGATAGGGACAGCAAAAAATCATTGTTTGTGAACAGTATCCAAAAAAGTGATAGGTTTGGGGAAATATGCATTGGAATTTCAAAGCAAACATTATCTTGGAGATTATATTGGAATGAGAAAAAGCAGAGATGTGCCCAAGCCTTCCCCTGACTCTGTGCCATGTCAGGAGATATCTGAGTCTTATTTGTTCCCTGGATAGGTAAGGGCATAGAGAATAATATCCTATGCCTACAAAAGCTAATACTTAGGGGACACTTACAATAACTTATTTTCACTATACCACTGAATCTGTTCCCAGGTGCAATCACACAGATCAGTGTAATGCCTACTTCTCTCTGTTGTACATTATTTCAGTGATCTACTTTCCATTGAGCCTAATAATTTAAATTTTTTAAAATTAAATATCAATTATGCATAAGACAGCCCTGACCTCGGGACTTGCTGGCTATGTGGACCTGGGCAAATAATGTTACTCCTTAGTGACCTATGCATTGGCAGAGGGCATTTCTTCTTCAGAGAATGTTCCCTACGCTAATGAAACCATAGTTTCAGTTTTCATTTCCATGTGCAAAGGACTGTATGTTCATACCACTTGAAACTCTCAGTCTTAGGTCTCAAAACAAGGCTAAAGCTTCAGCAAACTCTCTTACGCTGAATTCACTGCAGAGCAAAGCACCAGGAAAGGTTTAGGTTATGGGGCCTTTTACTCCAACTGTGCTATCTGTGTTTTCAAGCTGGGTCTTAGTCAAAGTGTGACCGATATAAGTCCTAAGGTCAGATGTGCTCTCTCTTCTACTCTGGACATTGATTACACTCCTCCTCGGACCATTCATTCCTGCTCTTGCCAGCCCCATCCTCAGTCAGAAACATGTTAAGCATATCAGGAGTTTTACTTTGCATGTATGGCTTTTTCTTGCATAATTCTTTTTAACAGTCCAGGAAAGCTGTTAATCTGCAACTGTATTGTAGGATGAGACTTTTTTAAAAATTTATTTATTTATTTTTAAACGTTCTACAATCACTTCCTTAAAATTAAGATTTTATCCCCCCCACACCTTCCCCCCACTACTCCCCTCCCTCCCCATGACAGCATACAATTCTGTATAGATTCTACATATACTTTCCTATTGAGTGCATTTTCGCTATAGTCATGCTATGTAGTCGCACTAAAATAAATGGAAGAAATCATATAA
>CM053769.1:615555495-615594716 GCA_028658325.1 Potorous gilbertii | reverse complement strand
GGATGCCCATCAATTGGGGAATGGCTGAATAAATTATGGCATATGAATGTAATGGAGTACTATTGTGCCATAAGAAATGATGAATAAGAAGACTTCAGGGAGGCCTGGAAGAACTTATATGATCTGATGCTGAGCGAAAGGAGTAGAACCAGGAAAACTTTGTGCACAGCAACGAGCACAGTGTGCGAGAGTTTTTCTGGTAGACTTGGAACTTTGTAATAACACAAGAACTTACTGAAAAAAAAAATCCCAATGATGATTTTCTAAGGCAAAATGCTTTCCACACTCAGACAAAGAAATATGGAAGTTATTCGCAGAATGTAGCAGATCATTTTGAGTGTGTGTGTGTGGGGGGGGCGGTATAGTGTATTATGTTTTGATTTGTTATAGGATGAGACTTCTAAAAATTAAAAACAACAACTTGAACAACTTTTTTTTTTTAAAAAGATCACTATTGAGGCTATGCAGAATGACTTGATATTAAAAAATCACTAAACAATGCTTGTTCTTATCAGTGTAATTCCAACGTGCCTCATCTCATATCCTGTACCATCCAGGAGGTTCACCAAATGATAACAGCAGCTCCAGTGTAATAATGAACTCTGAAACGGTGCAGAGCAGGAAGACGTGATAACACTAGGAAGAATATGAAAAGACTGTCATTTGAAGATGTTTCTAAAATCAGTACATTCACAAAAAAGAAGGAGTTTACCTTGTTAGGGATTTTGTTGACATCTTTTTTCCTAGTTTAAAAAAGTATATACTTTCAAAACAAAATTGATGTCACATTTTTGCCTTTTAAACTCCTGAACAATGAGATTCCTGATGTGACAATTTCAAACTGTATCACTTACTTTAGTATGGTCTGCGAGGTACCATGTGTTTGAGAATGCTCCTTCTAAGGTTCCTATATAGCAAATAAATTGTGATTATTCAAGCAATTATATGGGGAGACTAAGGAAAGGAGGATTTTAAAATGTATTCAATAGTTCAATTCAACAAGAATATATTTTATGTTTGCTGTGTGCTAGGAACCTGTTAAGTGCTAAAGATACCTAATAGTCCTGTGAGCTCAATAATGTGCTACTTCCTACAATGATATAGATTATACTTTTCCCTTCCGTGTTACTCCATCATTCCTTAAATCCTCCTCGAGAGTCTACCTGAAACATACTGGGTTAAGAAGGTAGGGAGGGATGTCCATCAGTTAACCACTAGGCATCCCCCTGTCTCACTGTCATTCTTCCACCTTTTTCTCCCTGGGCATGAATTTCCCTGATGATATACTTTAAAACTGTTTCTTCAGCATACACATTGATTTGTAATAAGCTGTGGCCTGCTCATACTCACCACATGCCTCTCCATTTTCCATTGGGTGAGCATCAGTTTCAATTCTTTGGTAGCTGGCATGTACTATACCTAGGACCCATAAAACAACATCAGAAGATGGTCCAGACCTGTGATTTCCTTCATGTAGCAGTATGGAAATGGCCTTCACTGCATGTCAACAGCTTGCCTGAAGCTGATAGTATTGGAGAACTGCAAGAACATGGAAAAGTAAGTGACTTGCACAGGGTCAAATAGCTATTTTTTCCAGAGGTGGCACTTAAACCTAGATCTTCTTACATCTAAGACTGATTTTTCTATCCACTTCCTCCACGCTTCTCTTTTGCTTGAAAAATACTAGGTCTTTCCTTCAGGGAAGACCTTAGGGTCATTAAAAGGATTCCCAATTTCCCAAAAGCAAACCAGCTATATTCTCCTCTTCCTGTTCAATTTGCAACACAACTCATTGGCTCTTTTCAGTTTCTGTCCCAGGTAGATATACAGTTAAACAATAGCTCTAAAGATTCTCAATTTAATTTCATATTATAATGGGGAGGCAGGGAGAAGGAGGAAGAAGGCATTTCTCATTGGCTTGTATTTTTCTCTGTAAATAATTAGACCAAACTCTTTTGAGATCTAATCTTGACTCTGCCATTTACAACCTATATGACCATTGGTAACAAAATCACTTAACCCTTTAGGGCCTCAGTTTCCTCATTTGTAAAATAAGTAGATTGGACTCTATTGTCTTTTCCAGCTCCAAATCTAGAATCTTATTTAAGAAATAGTGTAGTGACCTGGTGTTTGATACAATTAGCACATCATCAGAAAACAGTAGCATCTCCATAGAATCCCTTCCTCAAGTTGGACTCCATGACTCTGGAAAACCCCTGTAGCAAATCTGCATTTCTATTTTGTGCTTTGCTTGATGTAATGGTCGATGGTTGTTAAGCAAAACTCTCATATCTTTTGAGGAATCTTGTATAATTTTTACATATAAGAGAGAGGACTTGTTAGAAGTGATGTTTTGATGTGTTAATTCAAATTCTGTTTTCATAATCAAGAATATCATGATGAAATTTTGTACTCTTGCATGACTCAGTTATCATTTAATGGTAAAGATTTGGTCTACTATAGAATACTGTTAGTGAAAAGTCTTTTTTCTTTTCATCTATTCATCCAGTGATGCACATATGGAATATTTTCTTAAAATGTTTATACTATTGGGAAAGTAGGCATACGGAATAATAGCCATTGACATTCTCTTGTTCATCTTTATTTGGTAAACATAAAATTCAAGTTTTTTCCTGTATCTTAGTTGTAGATACTTTGAGAATTGATGCTTCAATTCACATGAGGATGATAGTGGTAATAGCTAACATTTACATGGTACTTAATGTTTGCAAAGTGCTTTACATATGCTATCTCATATGCTAGCTATATCAGGTTGGAATTATTTTAACTTCTCATTAAATACTTTGATCAGTTTTATTGTTTCTTTTCATCTTGTCTTGACTTTGTTCTTTGCACTAAACAAGTCATTGATCTGATTGTTCACAGAAAGCTGTTTCATAAACGATACCCACGTTAATAACAAGTTGTTTCTAGAGTGTTAAAATGTAGTCAATTTTTTTGTGATTATATTTGGCACTTACCACTTCCAGCACCTTAAATCTCTTGTTGAAGAAAGTATTCATGAGGCATCTGTACACTCCACAAGTTTTTGGCCTAGAGATATAAAGAAAAAAATATCAATGAGCTAATATCCTACTGGGGAGAATTTTAATTATGAATTATAACAATACCTTCCATTTATTTTGCACTTTTTCATGCATAAGGGTGTTGTTGTGGTGTCCCATAATAAAAATACATTTGTATTGCTTTATATGTTTTTCAAATATGCACATTGAGTGGAATCTAAAATTAGGCAAATTAGGAAGGAAATTGGAAGAGAGGTAAAAGTAGAAAGGAATTTCTTTTCCCTCTTGGGAAATGTGATTTGGTGCTCATAGCTGTTCCAGCTGGGAAAGATTTCTTTTTGTAATCAATATTTGGCAGGATTAATGATTTTAAAAGGGTTTCAGTAGTTCTAAGAGGAAGAAAGAGGGGTGGAGAAGATGATGCAAATTGTTTTCTTCCCACAATAGGTACAGTAAGTAGAAGGCACAATTAGGATTATTAGCATTTTTTTAAGGACTGTTTTTTCATGTGTTAGAGTTAACCGTTTTTTTCCCTGATGAGTTGAGTATTTGAGAACAAAAGGCAAGTCTTGTCTGCCTCAAGCTCCTGGGTTTTAAGAAGGCAAAAAAGCATCATTTGGAGACAGTTTTTCAAGAACTCCTTTTTAAACAGGGATTTTGAAGGAATCAGCTATTTAATCATGACCTGTTGACTAAAGGACAATTATAGACATAGAATATAGCACAGGATTTGGAGTCAGGAAGGACTGGGTTCAAATCTTGCCTCAGATATTTCTGAAGTATGTTACCAGGCAAGTTATTTAAATCTGTAATCCAAAGATCCTATGGGAAAGTTTAGCATGTCTGTGGATTAGAGATGGTAGAGGTGACAAAGTCATTGAGCTCAAGGGAACCTTCTGGATCATCGAGTCAAATCTGCTTATTTCTGCAAGAGGTCTTAGCAGTCTCTCTTTTTTGGCTCAAAAAAGGTACTTCTTACTCCTGTCCTCTGTCTGGTTTTGTTTTTAACCTGAACCCTCTACTCTCTTTCACATAGTAGGCTTATGGGCTGAGCAAGAGGAAGAAAACAGTTTGCTTTGCTTTGGGAATATGCAAAATTTTTTTTAGTTAGTACAAGTATTTTCAATACCAGTGTGCTTCCAGAATGATGTTGTATTTCTGTGCATCATGGAATTGTACAGTTTCTGAACAACTGAAAATAAGATTCCCTTGTGTGGACCTGAGCAGGTACATTATAAACAAGGAATTTAAGAAGTAAAGCAGCATAAGGAAATGTCATTGAGTAATTGGGTAGGGGAAAAATTGAAATAAATTATTATTTTTAATAATAATAAAATTATTTTTGTTATTGTTATGTAGCCCCTGTGGTTTTATTTCTGCAGGGGGCTCTCCCTGAGGAAATTCTCTCTACCAAATGTATAACATCAAATATCTTGTAAATTTTTGTCTTAAAGCTTTGTGTTGGGCACTGAGAGGTTAAATTATTTTCCCGTAGCCAGTTTGTATCAGAAGCAATACTTGAATTCAAGTTGTCTTTACTCTGAGACCACCCATCCATGTGCTATGTATGTATGTATCATATTTCAAAATACGTGGGCTGGTCCAATGTCAAGAAGGAAGGATAACTGCTAGACCATCTCTGTTTTCCATTGATATACTTATGCCATCAAGAGAAAATGAAGGAAGCCATTAGAACTTTGGACTTCTATTGGTGAGTTTATAGGAGAACATAGATAAGAGGTACCCAGGATGCGCATGCATAAATTATTTTTGTCTGCATCACTGGACAGATTCCCTGAATACATTTCAATTCAATAAGCATTTTTGAAGTACCTATTATTACATGCCAGATATGATAGTACATGTCATAGAAACTATGACAAAAATGAAATAGTTCCTGACCAAGAGCACTAACGGGGTTGTGAGTGGGGAGAAAAGTTTAAGAAGCCCTGTACCTAGATCACTATAGAAAAGCTAACAAAGCTAGCTTTAAAAAAAAATCTTTGAAAAATAAAACGTGGGAAGATTCACATGAACTGGTGCAAAGTGAAATGAGAAGAACCAGAGCAACATTTTATATAGTAACAGCAACATTGTCTTTTGATCAACTGTGAATGACTTAAGTATTCTCAGCAATACAATCTAAGATCATTCTAAAGGACTCTAGATGAAAAATGCTATCCACCTCCAGAGAAAGAATTGATAGAATCTGAATGCAGATCAAAGTATGCTTTTTAAAATCTTTATTTTTCTTGGCGTTGTTTTTGGTATTTTCTTTGACAACATGACTAATATGAAAGTGTTTTGTATGACTTGACACGTATACCTTATATCAAATTTCTTGCCTTCTCAATAATGGTGGAAGGGAAGAGAATTTGGAACTAATTTTTTAAAATGAATGTTAAAATTGTTTTTACATTTAATTAGGAACCAAAAATATTAATTTTTTTAAAGAAAGAAATGCTAGCAAATATGACCATTTTGTATCTTCTTTTTTGGTCTCTCTTAATGAGATTAGGAACTTAGGTCTTGTAGGGAGAACACTAAACAATTTTAACCAGCTATTGAGTCATTTAGCTCCAAAATCTATTGGGGTACCAAGGCTCCTGGGATCTTCTAAGCTTTTGGTTATCACATTGGGAGAAATGATTATTTCTCTCTTACACTAATAGATAATTATTAAATAAGGTTTTTCCCCTTCCTATTTCCTCATTTAGAAATCAGCCAGCCTTTAAAGGGCAGCGATAATGTAAGATGAAATAGTTAGACTGGATGCACCCTACTAGAAAAACTCAGATCTAATCAAATTCAGAAATTCTAATGTAGGTGAATTTTGATCCATTGTGTTTTAGTCAGACAGATCTAAGTGGAAGTGGATTCTCCCTTTTGTTTAGATTGTCCTAGATAGCAGGTGGTCTTGGCAGACGTAAGTCTCTTTGTCCAAGATTCAGTAATCAGACTCATATTCTTCACCAAGTGCTGGGAACTTGAGGTCTCAAGGCCATGTCTGACCTTCTAGGTCTTTGAGTGTAGCCTTTTGACTGAGTCTAAGTTTTATAGAATAAATACATTTATTAAGGGAATTTGTTCTCTGAAGTTTGGATTCAGTTGAAGGGCCACACTTAAGGATCTAGAGTGCCGCAGGTGGCCTTGAGGCTGTAGGTCCCCACCCCTGCCCCAGACCCTCATTAGAATAAGCCTACCTCTCATTGTAGTTGTTTTTCTCTTATAACTTGTAAAGCAAAGTTAATTTCCATCCTCAAGAACACTCATTCTTCCAAACACATATAAGTGGGTTTTTTTATTAATTAATTTATTTGTTTTCAGTTTTCTATAATCACTTCTATAAATCCTAGATTTTCTTCCCCTTCCGCTCCCCTTTCTCCCTGAGGTGATATGCAATATTATATGGATTCTACATATCCATTCTTACTAAATACATTTTTACCTTAGCCATGTTGCATAGAAGAATTAAAATGAATGGGACAGACCATGAGAAAAACCAAAACAAAACACAAGATAAAATGGTTTGCTTCATTCTGCAATATAATTCCATAGTTCTTTCTCTGGTTGTGGATGGCATTTTTACTCAAGAGCCCACACTGGGAATTTTTTAGATCCTTGCATTTGCTGTAGGGCTACCAGAAAAAGTCCTTGCACACTGTGGTTGCTGCTGTGTACAAAGTTCTCCTGGTTCTGCTCCTTTCACTCAGCATCCATTCATGTAAGTCTTTCCAGGCCTCTCTGAAGCCTTCATCATTTCTTATAGCACAATAGTATTCCATTACATTCATATACCACAGCTTCAGTCATTGCCCAACTGATGGGCATCCCCTTGATTTCCAGTTCTTGGCCATCACAAAGAGAGCTGCTATAAATACTTTCGTACATGAGACCCTTTCTAAGGACACATAAGGGTTGAGTGGATTCCATGAGGAGTCTGGTTTATGAGACATTCAAATAATCATCTTTTTATAAATTACTCACTAGCCATAACTAATAAAATAATTAATTATCCAGAAGTTATTCCTCTCAAATTTTTCATACCTCATGACACCAACAAAACCAAACCCACAAAACAAATTACCCAAGTTTGTTCTAGAGAAAAGTATTAAGTGGGCGCTATCAGAACATCAACCGTGTGTTTCTTCTACTCCTTTCTCTGCCTTCCCACTTTGAAAATCCAAGTTTTCATTGTTCAGTTTTTCTTTTTGAGGTTGGGTTGCTTATAGTTTCTAATATAAGCTTTTGGTTCAGCTAATCTTGATATTTTATATTTTTATGAATATTCTTCTATTCCATTTATATTTTCAGGCTCATTTGTTTCCATCCTTCTTTTGAGCTTTCATATTGGTATCATATGCAATCCTCCTTCTAATCATCCAGGTCTGCAACCTCAGTCCCTTCCTTGTCTCTTCACGCTAACTCACCTTACCCCCTCACATAACATATTACCAACACTTGCCAGATTCAGGCATTTCTTTCATCGCAATTTATCTTACATATGTGTCCTTTCCACACTTTACTCTAATCCATTCTCTTTCCCTCAGCTGCCAAATTGATTTTCCTAAAGTATGTGCTTACCCCTCTATTCCACAAACTCCAAAAGCTCCTTATTACCTGTGGCATCACATAAAAACTTCTCTGACTTGCACGGGAATCTCTTCATAACCTGGCCCCTCCCTACCTTTCCATTTTCTTTTCATATTATTCCCCATCCAAACATTTCATGATAAGACCATTCTGGCCCACCTGCTGTACCTCCTAATTACTGGGTCATTGTAATGACTATTCTTTGATATCTGAAATGCTATTTTTTCTCACCTCCATCTCTTATAATACCTAGTTTCCTTTAAAACTGAGATCAAGTACTACCTCTATCATGAAGTCTTTCTTGATCACTGAGGCTGCTAGGTCCCTTAGTTTCCTTTTTGGTCTGTTCTACACACACACACACGCACACACACACACACACACACACACGTGCGTGCGTACACACACACACACACACTCACACATACTTCCATTTTTGTCTTTGTATCCCTGACGCATGCTTAACAATGATGCTTAATAAATGTTTATTGATTGATTGGTTGATACTTTCCAGATTTGTACATCTTTTATTTCCATAAAAATAACTTTTGCAGTTGCATTCCTGTAAATCTCAGTGTATTTTGAGAGTTGGCCATCAGCTGTTTTATTTATTTTGCAGTTATTTTAGTGGAATACATCCGTTACTGCCTCCTAGGTTTTGTTAGTACTATGTAAAAATGCTAATTATTCTATGGGTTCATTTTATATCCTCATACTTTATTAAAGCTAATGATTTTCTCAATTAATTTATTCACAGATTCCTTGAAGATTTAATCATCTTATCCACAAGTAGGGATTATTTTATTTTCCCTCTGCTGGTGTTAATAGCTCTGATTTTTCTGTTACTTTATGACTGTCATTGATGTTCTAGAATTACTTAATTTAAGTAAGGAGAGGGGATATACTTTGCTTTATCGTCTACTTTTAAAAAAGCTTATTTTTTTTAAAATTATTATAGGTAATACTAGCTCTAACTCTTAAAAATATTTTTGAGCCTATTTAAAACCTATGTATTTTTAGTCTAGGCATTTTAAAGTTGGTTGTTTCTAATCATAGAGGAATGCTATGTTTTATCAGTGTTATAATGCACATTGTATGTATGTGTGTCTATAATATATCTTTATACATGTATACTGGTGTATTGCCGTTTTTGTTGTTGATGGACTGTGCCAATAGCTTTTCTAATGTTGAATTATCTTTACATTACTTATTCATAACAATTATTTTTCTAATGTGTTGCAAGTCATTTTCTTGTAATATTAATGAACTTGTTGTATAGCTCTACTCTACCAGTATCAGTTTTAGTATCAAGATGATGTTTATCTCACACAAGAATCCTGTTAGTATATGTTATTTCTTCATTCTTAAATAATTTTCATAACCTAGGCATTGGTTGTTTGAAAATTTTTTTAAAAGTGCAGAATCATCTGGATTGGGTTTGCATTTTTCTTTGGAAAAATAAAATGTAATATCCTTTGGAAATCCAAATATTGTTTACTTTATTTCTCCTTCTGAGATTACACTGTTTAATATCTCTATATCTTGTTTGTTAATCTACTTTATATTTTTTGTAAGTAGTCATAATACATATGCTATCTTGATATTAATCATGTATATTGTGTAGTTCTGGATTCAACCACTAGGTGGCATTGATAATTACTATCAAGTTATGTTTCTTCATCCCACTTGAACAGAAAAGTCTTTTAAATGACAAGAGTAAACTCAATGACCCCTAGGCCCTTTCGCCTCTTAAATCTGTAATACTTTTATCTAAAATATAGATTCAAATCCCTAAGATCTCCCAGACCTAAACAGGCACCAGAGAGTCCACAGACTGCTTCAAGCACAGGAGTTCTAAGAACTGAGTAACTCTGTTTCCTTAGATTCCACAGCCAGTCTTGTCTTCCTTTTTTGTCGATAAAGGAGGGCAGTATTTGCAAGCAATTTACAACTTCTGGGTCTGTCTTTCCATGGAGGTTAAGGTACCTCACATTATAATACAATGTGAGAAAACATTGTATTATAAAGATAATTCAAATTAGAATATCTAGTTTTCCTTGATTTATTCAAGTCATTTAGCACAAATGAACTATGTCTGTGGTTCCAGGGTGGGGGGAAATGACTCATATATTGTCAGTGATTTTGGAAAGATTGTGGGGGATCATAGAACCAAGATAGAACTAGAGGCAGGGACCTGTTAGAGCTGTCCCAAGAAACCCCTCAAGAAATCTGTAAAAAATGACTCTAAACAAATTCTAGAGCAGCAGAAGTCACAAAATGATAGACTGAAGCAAATTTCCAGTCCAAGACAATCTGAAAGATCAGCAGGAAGGGTCTATCATACCAGGCTGGGAGCAGAGTGCAGTTTGGCATAAGCCACACCGCTGGAACAGGACTTAGGGGACTGAATTGTTGATGTTTTCTGTGGTTTCCAGACTTCTAAATCCACAAATGCCAAAGACAGCTTTGAAGGTCAGTGGGAAGGGTCTCTCACCTGGCTGAGAGGGGAGTTTGGTCTGCCCCATGGCAGCAGCAACCACTGTGGAAGCGGAGGCTGCTTCTGGAGTCCCTCACTTAACAAAGAGCTCAAAAGTCAAGTAAACTGTCTGGGAAAATTAGCATACTGGGGGAAAAGAAACAGACTATAAATTTTTACTTTCTCAGTGAAGAGGTATTTTTCTTGGAGGCTTTGGATGTAGGAGTTTTGACTTTGTTGTCTTCTTTTGGTTGTGTGTTTTCCTATGTCATTGGTGACAAGGAAAATCAAAACACTCAACCAAAAGAAGACAACAAAGTCAAAACTCCCACATCCAAAGCCTCCAAGGAAAATATGAATTGGTCTCAGGACACTGAAAAGCTCAAAAAGGATTTTGAAAATAAAGTAAGAGAAACAGAAGAAAAATTGGGAAGAGAAATGAGAGTGATGCAAGAAAACGATGAAAAATGTGTCAATAGCTTACTTAAAGGAAATCCCCTCCCAAATGCTGAAGAAAATAACACCTTGAAAATCAGACTATATGAACACAACTACAAAACACTTTTCACACAAATAAAATCAGAACTAAGTAAATGGATTATGTAATGTAAATTACATCTAAGTAAATGCTTATACGTAGGCTGAGCTAATATAATAAAAATGACAATTCTACCTAATTTAATTTACTTATTCAATGCCATACCTATCAAACTACCAGAAAATTATTTTCTAGATCTAGAAAAATAATATCAAAATTCATCTGGAAGAAAAAAAGTTCCAGTATGTCAAGGTAATTAATGAAAAAGAGATGCTACGGAAGGTGGCCTAGCCCTACCAGATCTCAAATTGCATTATGAAGCAGCAATCATCAAAAGCACTTGGTATCATCAAAAGCACTTGGTGTACTGGTTAAGAAATAGAGGGGTAGATCAGTGGTGTAAGTTAGGCACTCAAGACATAGTAGTTAATCAATATAGCAGTCTATTGTTTGATAAACCCAAGGACCCCAGCTTCTTGGATAAGAACTCACTGTTGGACCAAAACTTCTGGGAAAACTGGATATTAATATGGCAGAAAATGGGCATAGACCAATGACTGACACCATACACAAGAATAACATCCAAATGGGTACATGATCTAGGTGTAAAGACTGATACTATAGAAAAATTAGGGGAACAAAAGATAGTGTATTTATCAGATTTATCAAGAATGGAAAAATTTATGACCAACAAGACATAGAGAACATTATAAAGTAGAAAATGGATAATTTTGATTACATTAAATTGAAAGGTTTTGCACAAACAAACTCAATGCAACCAAGATTAGGAGGGAAGGAGAAAACTGGGAAAAAGTTCTTTACAACTAGTACCTGTGGTAAGGGCCCCATTTCTAAAATATACAGAGAACTGAGTCAAATTTACAAGAATACAGGTCATTCTCCATTGATAGTCAAAGGATATGAACAGAGAGTTTTCAGAGGTGGAAATTAAAGCTCTGAATAGTCATATGAAAAAATGCTCCAAATCACTATTGATTAGAGAGATGCAAATCAAAACAACTGAGGTATCACATCACACCTACTAGATTGGCTAATATGACAAAATAGGAAGATGATAAATGTTGGAGAAGATGTGGGAGAGTTTGTACACTAATTCATTAATGGTGGAGCTGTGAGCTGATTCAAACAATCTGGAGAGCATTTTGGAACTATTCCCCAAAGGGTATAAAAATGTGCATTCTCTTTGACCCAGCAATATTGCTTCTAGGACTGTATCTCAAAGAGATCATAAAAAAGGGAAAAGTTCACACACATACAAAAATATTTATAGCAGCTCTCTTTGTGGTGGCCAAGAACAAACTGGAAATCAAAGGAATGCCCAATAATTGGGGAATGGATGAACAAGTTGTGGCATAAAAACATGATGAAATACTATTGTTCTATAAGAAATGGTGAACAGGAGAACTTCAGAAAAACCTGCAAAGTCTTACATGAACTAATGCTGATTGAAATGAGCAGAACCAGGAGAACATTACACACAGTAACAGCCACAGTGTGTGAAGATTGTTTCTGATACACTTAGCCCTTCACAGCAATGCAAGGACCTAAAACATTCCCAAAGGACCCTGGAGACTAAATACTATTCATATCCAGAGAAAGAACTATGGAATTGGAATGCAGAATGAAGCAGATTATTTTCACTTGTATTATATTTTGTTTTGGTTTTGTTTTTCTCATGATTTCTCCCATTTGTTTTAATTCTTCTATGCAACATGACTAATGTGAAAATGTATTTAATAATAATGTATGAATAGAACCCATATAAGATTGCATGCCATCTCAGGATGGGAGGGGAAAATGGAGGGGAAAGGGGGGGAGAGAAAATTTAAGACTTATGTTGTTGAAAACTGGAAAACAAATTAATTTTTAAAAAGAAAAGAAAATTAGACTAACCCAAATGGCAAAAGAAATCCAAAAGCTCATTGAAGAAAATAATTTCTTAAAAATTAGCATAGAGCACATGGAACCTCATGACTTTTTAAGAAATTAAGAAATTATAAAAGAAAACCCAAAGAATGAAAAAATAGATGACAATGTGAAATATTTCATTGGAAAAAAAAACTAACCTGGAAAATGGATCCAGGAGAGATAATTTTTAAATTATTGGACTACCTGAAAGCCATGATAACAAAAAAAGAGCCTAGACATCATCTTTCAAGAAATTACCAAAGAAAACTATCCAGACATTCTAGAACCCAGAGGGTAAAATAGAAAAGGAAAGAATCCATCTATCCTCTTTTGAAAGAGATTCCAAAAGGAAAACTCCTAGGAATACTGTAGGCAAATTCCAGAGTTCCCAGGTTAAGGAGAAAATACTAAAAGCAGCCAGATGGACTGTGAAAATACAATCAGGATAACACCAGATTTACCAGCTTCTACACTAAGGGATCCAGAGGGCTTGGAATATAATATTTCAGAAGCCAAAGGAGATAGGATTAAAATTAAGAATCAATTACCTAGCAAAACTAAGGGGAAAAAATGGACCTTCAATGAAATAGATGACTTTCAAGCATTCTTGTTGAAAAGACTGGAGCTGAATAGAAAATTTTGACCTTCAAATACAAGAATCAAGAGAAGCATGAAAAGGTAAACAGGAAAGAGAAACCACTGGGGACTCCTTAAAGTTGAACTGTTTACATTTCTATGTGGAAAGATGATATTTGTAACTCATGAGACCTTTCTCAGTAATAGTATAGTTGGAGGGAAAATATGTAAGTTGTTTATATATATTAAATACAATAGATATATATGAGTGTGTATGCATACATGTCTATGTATATGTATATACACATGTGTATATATATATATATGCGTATGTATATGTATGTAGAGAGACAGAGGGCACAGAGTGAACTGAATATGAAAGGATGATATCTAAAAAAAGAAAATTAAGTAGAAATGTAGTAGGAGAAAGAGAAAGGGAGAGGTAGAATGTAATAAATCATCTCACATAAAAGAAGGAAGAAAAAGCTTTTACAACATACAGGAAGAAGTGGGAGGTGAGACAGAATAAATGAGCCTTACTCCCATCAGATTTTATTTCGAGAGGGAACAATACACACTCAATTGAGTATGAAAGTTTATCTTACCCCACAGAAAAGTAGGGGTTAAGGGGATAAGAGAGAGGGAATAATAGAAGGGACAGCAGATTGGGGGAAGGGGTAATCAGAAGCAAACACTATTGAGAGGAGAGAATAGAATAAAGAGAGGGTGGGATAGGATAGAGGGAAATATGACTTTTATGGAAGTATTTTGCATCACTACACATGTATAACCTATTTCAAATTGCTTGTCTTCTCAATGAGGATGAATGGAGAGGAGGGAAGGAAGAGAATGTGGAACTCAAAGCTTTAAAGATGAATGTAAAAAATTGTTTTTACATGTAACTAGGAAATCAGATGTATAAGCAATGGGGTACAGACATCAATCTTGTTCTAGACAAAAATAGAAGGGAAGGGTGATAGAAGAGAGGAGAGATTGAGGGAAAAGATAATCAAAATACATGCTGTCCCTGGGGGGAGAGGGGAGATGGGAAGAACATTTGAAATTCAAAATTTTGTGAAAGTATATGTTGAAAACTGAAAATAAATTTTTTTAAAAAGAAAGATCATGTAACGTATCACAAGGTCAGAACAGGGACAATTGTTGGTTCTCTTAATTATTTAATTTTAAAACTAAAATTAGTATTATTTCAGCTTTTCTCTCTTTCCTGCTTTTTCTTCCACCACTCATTGAAAAAGCACAAAGCATATAACTCATTATGAATAAGAATAGTCATGAAAAACATTCTTTCACTAGCCATGTCCCCCTCTCCCAAAAATAAAGAAATGCAAAGAAAAAATGTTTCAATACTTAACTCTAAGTTCACCAGTTCTTTATCAGTAGTAGGTAGCATGATTTATCATGAGTGAATTACTATCTATCAAAGTTGACTATGTTTATAACATTGTTTTATTGTATGCATTTCTCTCCTGGTTCTGCTCACTTCACTTCTTATCAGTTCATACAAGTCTTCACAGGCTTTTCTGAAATCATCCATTCCACCACTTCTTACAGAACAAAAATATTGCATCATATTCATATACTATGTCAAAGGAAATTCCCTCAGTTGCCAATTATTTTCTACCACAGAAGGAGTTGTTATAAATATTCTTGTAACTATATGTCCTTTTCCTCTTTCTTTGCTCTGTAGGGTATAGACCTAGTAGTCCTATTACTGACTTGAAAGGTATATGTGATTTTATAACCTTTGGGACCTAGTTCCAAATTGCTTTCCAGAAGGGTAGGACCAATTCACAGCTTCACCACCTAATTTTCCCACAGCCCTTCCATCATTTTCCTTGTTAATCATCTTAGCCAATCTGGTGGATATGAGTTGAAACCTTGGAGTTCTTTAAATTTGCATTTTTCTAGTCATTAGTAACTTAGAACATTTTGTCATGTGACTTATATTTCATAATACATTGAATTGTTTTTCCTCTGAAAAATACCTAAGCAGATCTTTTGATTGCTCTTCAACTGGAAAATGGCTTCATATTTATTCTTCTAAGATTAACTTAGTAGCCAATATATATTTTAGAAATCAAACATTTATTGGAGAAACTTGCAGCAAAGATCTTTTACCAGTTTTTTGTATTGTAATTATACCTGCATTGATTTTTTTGGGCAGTAGCATTTAAATTTTAAAAATCATACATTTTTACTTCTTATGAACATTTCTATGTATTGTTAGGATATGAACTCTTCCTCTATCAGTATATCTCACAGGCAATTACTTCAATGTTCCATTAATTGCTTATGATGTCATCTTTTAAGTCTAAATCATGTATCAATTTTGAGCTTATCTCTTTGTATGTAGTGAAAGATGTTGGTTTGCCCCTAGTTTCTGCCAGACTACTTTCCAGATTTGCCAACAATTTTTTGTCAAATACTGAATTCTTGCCCCAGTAACTTCTGTTGTGGGGTTTAACAAACACTACATTACTGTGTCATATGTTTCTTTGTATTGTATACCTAAACTGTTTTATTGATCAACTTCTATTTCTTCCAGAGTATCAAAATGTTTTCATAATACAACTTTCTTGTGTATTTGGAGATCTGATATGGCTGTTGCCTTCAATTCTCCTCTCCCCCTTTTTCACTGATTCTATTTATATTCTTAATCTTTTGTTCTTCCAGATGAATTTTGTTAATACTTTTTTCTAAAGTAATCTTCTTGTAGTTTTATTGGCATGATGCTGAAAAAACACATCAACTTAGCTATTATTGCCATATTTATTATTCTAGCTTGCATTGCAATGTAGTAAAGCATTATTGATTAGAGAATTGCAAATTAAAGCAACCATGAGGTTACGTTTTTACACCCATGAGATTGGCTTAAATGATTGAAGGGAAAAGCAACAAATGTTGGAGGTCATGTGGAAAAATTGGGACACTGATTCACCGTTGGTGGAAATGTGAAGTGATCTAATCGTTTTGGAGAGCAATCTGAAATTATGGCCAAAGGATTATTAAGCTGCCTATACCCTTGGGCCCAGTATTAATGCTACTAGGTCTGTTTCCCAAGATGATTGGGAAAAGGGAAAAGAGCCTATACATTCTTCTTTTTTGAGCAACCAAAAATGACTTAATTTAGAAAAAAAAGCCTATGGTGATCATTTAATTTCTGTTTGAAATAGATCAAATGGATAATATTTATAAAGCATTTAGCACAATGACTAGCATGTAGTAGATACTTAATACATGTTTTTTCCCTTTTCCCTTCTCCATTTTCTTTTTTCTTTCTTTTTTGTTTTTAAACAAATTTCTACATTAATCATTTTGTAAAGAAGAATTAGAACTAAAGGGAAAGACCACAAGAGAGAAGAAACAAAAAGAGAGAAAAATTGTATATTTTGATCTACATCCAGACTCCTCCATAGTTTTCTTTCTAGATGAAGATAGCATTTTCCATCGTGAGTCCTTTGGAATTGTCTTAGATCCTTTCATTGCTGAGAAGAGCTAAGTCTATCAAAGTAGGTCATCACACAATATTGCTGTTACTGTATACAATGTTTTCCTGAGAATCTATGTATTCTAAAATATTTATGGTAGCTCTCTTTGTGGTAGCAAAGAACTGGAAATTTCAGGGATACCTATCAATTGGGAAATGGATGAACAATTTGTTATGTGATTGTAATGGAATACTACTGTGCTATTAGAAATGATGAGCTCAATGATTCAAAAGAAAACTTGGATAGACTTGTACAAAGTAATGAAGAGTAAAATGAACAGAAACAGGAGACTATTAACAGCAATATTGTTTTAAGAGCAACTTTGAGAAAATGAGTCATTTTGACTATTAGAAATATCCAAATGAACTACAATGGATCTATGGAGGAAGACACTATCTACGTGCAGAGAAAGAACTGATAGATAGAAATACATATAGAATGATTTTATGTTTATGTGTGTGTGTGTAATGGTATCCTACTCCAGGGTGGATGTGGAGAGAATAAAAATATTACATGTTAACTTTATTATACATTTAAAAGGAATAGCTAGTTATATATAATCAATTTGCAATTTCATGTGCAATCATCTTTTTCTATTCTACCATGTAACAGAAGTGCTCATTTTATTTCTTAAGTTCAGAATAAAGCAAATTTAAAAAAAAGAAAAAAGAATAAACAATATTTCTTCAATAATTTAGATCTTGTTAAAAAGTGTTTTGCATTTATATGCTTATATGTCTTCTTTGTGTTTCAGGTAGACTCATAAGCATTTCATAATATCTAGTTATTTTTCATATTTCTGTCTCCTAGGTTTTGTTGGAAATATGCAGAAATACTGATGATGTGGGTTTGTTTTATATCCTGCAACTCTGCCAAGTAGTAATTATTTAGATTAATTTTTATTTGACTCTGTAGGATTCTCTAAGTAAATCATCATATCACCTTCAGAAAGTTATAGTTTTGTTTCTTCTTTGCTTATTCCTTTAATTTACTTTTCTAGCCTTATATTTATAGGTAACATTTTTGGAACCATATTGAATAACAATGGTGATAATGGACGTTATTGCTTCATCTCTGATCTTACTGGAAAGACTTCTAGTTATGCCCATTACATATAGCTCTGACTCAAGTTCAGATAGATAACACAAAACATTTTCTAAAGCTCTATTTGCCAATATGTTTTTCATGTTTTTAGTAAGAAAGAGTGTTGTATTTTGTCAAAAGATTTTTCTGTATCTATTGAAATAAAATATGATTTTTGTTTTTATATTATTAATCTGGTCAGTTATGTTTAGAGGTTCCCTAATTCTGAACCAGGCTATATTCCTGGTCACCATGTATATTCTTTTTCATATAGTGCTGTAGTCTTTTTGCTAACATTTCATTTTTTTGCATCAATATTTGTTAGGAAAACTCACTTATAGTCTCTTTTTCTGTTTTGATCATATCTGGTTTGTTGTCATTCTAGAAGAAATTTGACAAGAACTCATCTTTATCTTTGTTTTCAAATTATTCAGTTTTGGAATTAATTATCCTTTAAGTGTTTGGTAAAATTCATTTGTAAATCTGTCTCTTGACCAGTTCCATTAACTCTTCCATTATCTGGTTTTCCTGATTTAGTATTTGCCAGTTGTTCTAAGTTTTGGAATGACATAGAAAAGTGTTATGGTCAGAATGGCTGCAGCTTTGGGTTCCCTAAGAAAAGGAACACCCCTCTTTTTCATGAGATTAGGTGAAGTCAGTGAAAGCAGCTTGTTGTAATAAGGTGGGACACCAGCAGAAAGTTTTCATTAGGAGGGGAATCTCCATATCAGCCCCAAAGCACAAATTTGTGAGTCAGTTCATGCACCCTGCAAGAGCATGGAGTCTGGTGGAGGAGGAACGCTAAGTGCTTTAAGAATTAAGATATGTGTTAATTTGAAAAGCTATTGCCTTATTTGCCTTTTTACTTTCTTATTCTGTGGATGGGTTCAGTTGAAATGGTTTTACTAATAGCCTAAGAGTCTTCTTTTGAGGGTTTTTTTTTATTAAGTGAGAACTAGAAAAAATGTCTAATACCCTATTTGCTTGGTCATTTGATTAAAAAAAATCCCATTCAACGTTAAAAAATGATCCGTGAAAATCACATTTTTTGAGATTATTATGACTTTGCAAAAAATTCCATTTAAAAAGAACGGAAAAAGGGTTGCATATGAAATGATGGATTCTTGTTATACATAGACTTACTTTTAAAAATGTGTTACATTTTAAGGGTAACTAGATTGCACAGTGGATTCCAGGCATTGGGCCTGGAGTCAGGGATACCTGAGTTTAAAATCAGCCTCAGACATTTATTATCTGTGCAATCCTGTGTAAGGAACTTAATCCAGTTTACTCAGGCTCCTCTTCTAAAAAACGAGCTGGAAGAGGAAATAGCAAACCACTCCAGTTTTTTGCCAAGAAAACCCCAAATGGAGTCACAAAGAGTCAGACAAGACTGAAAGCAGAAAACTGAACAACAATAATTAAATTTTAATACTGATTATTTGTGTACCTTTTTGAACTTACTTCTCTGAAAATTATTTTGCACGAATAATTTTCCTTTTGAGTGCTATTTCTTTATTTCATTTCACATATTTCTTACTTTTCTGAGGAGTTAAAGAGACTTGGTTTTAGCCAGAATTTTTTACTCAGACATGTTTATCAAGTTTTTAAAATAATTTTTTTGTAAACATATAGTTTTGAGGCATAATTTGATTTTTTAAAATGATAACATAGTTATGATTCTGCCTGTTCTGGAACAAAACATCATCATTTGAGAGCAAGGACTCCAAATTTGCCCTCAATCATGATGCAGAACATTATAATTGAAAACTAGAAGGTTTTTTTGTCAGGAATTACATAAACAGACAAGCAAGGTCAAAGACCCTTGGCAAACATAAAAGCAATTACATTGGATTATTACACAAGTCAGTGACTTATTCAGGATGAGAGAGGGAAGCATTTCAAACATTCATGGATAGAAGGCAGTATTTTTGAGAGACAATCCCCAATGGAATCTTAAGTCAATCATCATTTGGAGCTTCATTGTATTTCCTATACTCGCTTGTTTGATTATAGGCATTGAAGCAGTAGGAAACTAATCTAACAGTGTTTTGGTTTCTTTCCCTCTGATCCTTGGGCTTTAAGTGACCTGTGAATTGTCTGAAGGCTACCTGCGTTTAGAAAAAGATTTACGTGTGCTGTCTTACAGAATTTATTTTATTATATGCTGTTTTACTGATTCTGTTGCTTCTAAAATAAGATGAAAATGCTATATGTTGTTAACTATATTCTATCTATTCTTGGAGCGAAGGGAAATCACTTCCATTATGCTAAGTTCACATGATCAGGGTTCAGTGAAACAGTGGTAGTTCAAGAGAGCCAAGGCCAGTCCTGGGAGGTGAGGACTTAGAGCAAACCTAACTGGGTAAATCCACAGTACTATGACCCCATCTGATAAAATCCAGAAGGAAACTGAACTGGAATATCATCCTGTCACAAGAAACCAAAGAGACCTTGCCATTTTCCTCAGTACTTCCATTTAGGAGGTTGGCATAGAGGAATATTCTCTACTTCAATACTTCCTACTGAAAGAGTATCATGATAGAAATTTAAGGTGTAATCTAATGGTTAAAAATCCATGCTAACACTGCACTTTTAGTTGTTGCTGTTCATTATTTTAAATATATATGTGTGTGTGTGTGTGTGTGTGTGTGTGTGTGTGTGTGTGTGTGTGCATGTCAGGAGAGCAAAATGCATCCTTAAAAAGTATTTATCTGCACCTAACTGCACTTATCATAGCTACCTTATCTAGAGTGATCATCCTACATAGTTTCCTTCTTATTAGAGTGTAATTTTTCTTAGAGCAGGAATTATATCTTATCTCTATGGATGCTCTTAGAACTTAGCCCATCGTTCTTTGCATATAATAAGTAACTGATAAGCAATAATCTTAATCAATGATGCAGAGGGGAAAATATTCTTCCAATCTTGTTTTGTTGATTGTTTTTCCCCTTCCAGGACAATGATCTTTGGCTTCAAAAGAGCAGTCAAAGTTGGTACCTCAGATTAGGAGGGATATAGTAATAGAATGCTTAATTGCTTTGTGGTGAGGGGGCAACTAGATGATACACTGAATAGAGTGCCAGCTTTGGAATCAGGAAGGACCTGATTAGACTTATTAGCTCTATGACTCTGAGCAAGTCATTTAACTCTATTTGTCTCAGTTTCCTCATCTGTAAAATGAGCTTGATAACGAAATAGTAAACCATTCTACCATCTTTGTCAAGAAAACCGTAAGTGGGGTCATGAAGAGTTGAACATATGTCATTGACCAAAATAAATTGCTTTGGATTTGAAGTCATAAGGCTCAAACTAACTCTACCTTCAAGTACTGAAAGAACTGATAGCTGATATTACTGAGCAAATTTCCATGAATTTTCAGAGGTTAAAGTGGGGAAGGGGACAGACAGAGACAGAGACAGAGAGACAGAGACACAGACAGTAGTATCACTGGACTGAAGAACAAATGTTTTCCCCAATTATTTTTAAAGGGAAGAAAATAGAATCTGCAACCCACTTGTCAGTAAACTTGGGTTTGATTGCTGGAAAAATTCTAGCTCAAAATATTAAAGAGCTGATTAATGAATAAAATAATGAAAAGAGAAATTGAAGACCAAAAAAGAAAAGCCAGTATGACCTAATCAAGAAGAGATTGTGCCTAATTAAGTTCTTTCTTTGACAAGGTCAGGATACTGGGAGATCAGGGGTATCTTATAGATAGTGTAGATCTAGTTATTAGGATATAATAATAAAATATCTCATGCTATTTTGTGGGAAAGTATGAAATGATGTGAGGCAAGCAATAAGACAGTTAAGGGCACTTGGAAATGATTAACTGGTCATACCCACAGATAAGTCATTAATGATTGGATATCCCTTTGCAAGGTGTTCTCCAGTCTAGTGCCCTAGGAAGCTAAGACTATGGAGGTGAAAATTCTATTATACTCTTCCTTGGTCAGATCACATTTGGATTACTGTGTTCATTTCTGGTTGTTATATTTTAGGAAAGATATAAGTAAGAGTAACCTACAATTCAGGTAACCTATAATGAGTAAAAGCTTTGATGTCAGGCACTGAAGATATTTAACTTAAAGATGATAAATTCTAGATAGTGCAGGGCAATCGTCTTCCAGGAACCTGAAGGGATGTTACATGGAAGCAGAAGCAGGTATGTTCATATGTTTTCCATAATAGCGAACTTGAACCAGAATCAAAGTTGTACTGAACTTCAGGATGTGTTAAGATGAGGGGAATATTTTAGCACTGGTCCTCTAGAGAGGCTGTTCTTAGTAACAATATACCAGGACTCCATACAACCCCCTCCTTCTCCCTCCTTTGATCTGTTATGATATCTGTCTTTTTTTTCTCCATCACAATGAGGCACCTTATTGCTCTATTGTAGCTATGTTTTTTTTTAAAAAGGTGAAAAATTGCATTGGTTTAGATATTATAGATTAGTGAGGGGTCAATAAATGTCTGTTTCACATCTCTCACCTCATGATTGAGGAATTGTTTCTAGTAAGTCAGTAAAAGTAGCTAAATGACAGAGGTATTTACACAGGAAAATGTCCTGTAATGTATTTCTAAAGGTTCCACAAAAGGACAGGAATAGATGATTTGATTTTCTTCTCCTAGATCATTTATAACTACTGCAGTCCAGATTCTTTACATGGGTTACACTAAGGCACAGGAGTCAAGGAATTTATGGCTTCCTCAATCCCTTATTCAACTCCCAATGCACAAGTCATCAGGGAGATGTGTTGAAACCTATTCATTCCCAACATGAATTTACTCATTAGCCTTTGTGTCACCAGTCATTTAGATTACTTAAAGATAACAGTTTTCCAAGATTCACAACCTGAACTGTCATTAGAGGAAAAACATTTGTATTTAAGGTGTGTGTTTGTGTTGTGTATGGTGTATATACAGGAGTTATATATACACATATGTGCACATATGTATGTGTATAGTATACACTAATGCATAGGCTATCCTAAATGTCAGTGCAATTTTGTAGTTTTACATTTTGACATTTAAAAACTGAACTCAAATGTTTGAAATTATACACAGACATATAGGTATATAGTAGTTGGAATACTTAGATATTTGGAAATATATATGGCATATTTAATATTATATATACACATACATATACATAAATAATATATAAATATACATACAAAATATGTAGGAATATATGTACATATTTATGTATATAAAATTCACATGCACACACATATATACATATCCTCCTATTCTACTCTGAGCTCAGATTACTGCTGATCTATAATGCCTATGTGCTCTGATATATCTTAAAAAATGTTTACTAAGTGCTTTTAAAATCTTGTGGCCTCCATCATGGATTATTTCTATTTGAATTTCTGCCATTTCTGCTTCTAATGGCAGCATAGTCTAGTCATAGTAAGCTAGCTTTTAAAGCCTCAGATGCTATCACTGTTTGCTGAGAGACTTAACCTCTCTATACCTCAATTTCCAAATCTATAAAAAGACAATAGTTATAATACGTACCTCACAGGGCAAATGTGAGGATCTAGTGCAGGGACAGGGAACCGGTCACCTTGAGGCTACACATGGCCCTCTAGGTCCTCAAGTGCATGCAGTCCTCTGACTGAATCCAAACTTCACAGAACAAATTTAAGATGTTTAACTTAAAGATGCAAAACTTAAAGCACAATATAAATGTCACTTTTTCATTATTATGGTCTCATTCTTTCACCTTTTTGATTCAAGTCAGATAGAAATGAGAATGAGTTTAATTCTTTATCCTACTAGTTCTAAATTGCAGAAATTGATAAAATGACTCGATTGTACTTTTAAAAGAACATTATTATTTACTTTTCTGTTGGCTCATTGAAAGCATGCTTTATTTGGCCTTTCAAGATTGAGTTAAAGAAAATACCTGGGTTGGAGAATTTCTTGAAAATTGGTATTCAGGGAAGTGATGCAATCACAAATTTTATTGTTATGTATCCCTGTGTGTAAACAAACAAACAAAAGAAACCAAGAAAACAAAACATGTGTGTATGTGTATGTGTGGCAATATAAAAAATATAAAAGACAGAGGTTTATTCCCAAGAATGCAAGATACAGAAGAAACACTCTCAAAGTTGGAGTTCAGGTGACAAGACCAAATATCCTAATAATGAGCTTGGTTGAGTACCGTATTTGAATAATTCCTAGTCAAACTCAGGTGTGATGGAAAGTCCTCAGGGTCCTTTACTAATACAAGGCTTGAGAGAATCTTGAGCAAGGAGAATTTCCTTATTGGCATCCAAACCAGTGGAAGGATTAAATATTGACTCTTTGAGGCGGCTGGAGGAGAATGATTCAAGGCCCCTGAAATAGGTCAAGAAGTCATCCAATCCAAAAGCTGTAAGTCTTGTGTGATTGACAATGAGTTAACAGTAGTAAAGGAGAACTGCTTTACCTCCATGTAAAATATTCTATGGGTATTAGGACCACTTAGTCTAACTGAGTCCTTGTTGGAGTTTTATCATTACAATATGACATATGACATCAGAAAATAATAAAAAACTAATGTCAAACAACATAAAGTTTATAGTGATCACAAAGTATCTTTGGAATTATTCTAAAAACAGACATGATAATAGATGGAGAATTGATCTGAGGGCAGACTTCTATCCCATCCTTATCCATTAACAGTCAAGGTTCTGTGGACTATCTCACGGACTGATAAAATGACTGTACTTTATAATTAAATGAGAGTACTGGGATGTAAGTTCATCTTGCATAGTAGATTCACTGGAATCTTCTTCAGATTCATTCTAGTAGCAGAGGTGACAATCAATGAAATGTTCCTCAGCCTGATCCCACATAGTATTAATTTCTTTTTGTAGGTCTTGTTTCAAAAGCTTTTCATTCCATGTAGTTTGTAGAGTCTGGGTACTTAGTATGGAAACATATTTAACATGTTCTTAAGATTTCATGGATCAACATCTTAAGAATTATTGCAAGTAACATCCCTGTCTGTAATGAGGGTCTGGTTCCAATACAGTTCATTTGTTGAATTCTCATGAATATTTTTGAAATTTGTCATCTGTTTATTTTTAAAGAATATGAAGTCCTGGGTTCAAATTCTAGTCACCTGCTCACATCTTTCTAGGTATTTGATAAATACTAAAATTTGGAAATCTGAAGTGATACACTGCATAGTTTCCACCATTTTTTTAAAAAATATACACCAGTCAATAACTTCAGATTCTATGAGAGTAACTTTTTGATATAATTTCTAATGGCAATGACTATAGCCTGAATTGCTATCATAAGACTTTCTATTTCTATAAACAAATCCATATAACTAATCCCAGGATTTCCTTGACCAAATATTGTTGGGTTAATTCCTCTGGATGTCATCCATGGACTACTTTTATTTCTACTCCATTTCATAGATTTTATCCAGAGAAAAAACACTTTTGGTTATTTTAAAAAAATCTAATGTCATATGCTTGTTGTCGGACCTTATTATTACTTTGTTGTGTGAGTTTTGAGAATAGTTATCAATTCTTGTCATGTTAATGTGGGGTTAATGGTGGACTGGGAAAGAGTTGAAGATCTTTCCTGCCCATTAATAAGCCTCAATACCTTTTGTTTCTAATGAGGCACTGGGTCACCAGGGTTGTGACCTCTAGGGCTTACTCTTTGGAAGAAGTTGCATGTGCAGATGAGTCTCTAGGTAGCCACTAAAGAGTTCTCTGACTTTGAAAACCCAGATGTGGGTGCTTCTCTCTTTTGTAGCAATGTATGTATTGTCTGTGGTCAGACGGTTGGAAGCCCTGTCTGTGGGTCTTTTTGTAATTTCTGTTTGTATTTTCCCTCAAATTCAGAGTGCTGACTTTTTCCCCTGAATAAAATGAAGATTAAGATGTGCTTGATTAAAGAAGATTATTAACCCCTCAAAAGCTGCTTTCCTTTCAGAAAAGCAGAGCTAAGAACCTGTGCAGAGGGCCCTTCTGGTGTATGCCTAGTGCTTACTACTATAATTCTCTACATCCTTTTTTATAAAGAACTATTCACCTTTCCAAAGATAGCTAGGTTACATGAGCCCAAATTCTCATTAATGTTACACTGGTTTTGTTTGGATTTTTTCAAGAACCACTGTTGTTCACTTTATCATTCCCAAAATTACAGATACATGTTAATACTGGTGTTATGTAGGAGTTAATTGTTTTAAATATATTCTTCTAAGCTTTGATTTTAGTATGCCAATAGTCTCCTAACCCAACAAACCTCAGCTTTCTCCTTGTTCCCCCAATAGTACTCTTTTTTTGCCTAAACAAGAAAAAGGTAATTTTTTTCCAATTTATTTTTAGTTTTGAATATTCACTTCTATAAGTTTTAAATTTTCTCCACCTCCCTCCCCAAGATGGCAAGTAAAAATCTGATATGAGCTCTACATTAACTATTCCTATTAAACACATTTTCACATTAGTCATGCTGCATAGAAGAATTATAACAAAGTAGACAAACCATGTGAAAGAAAAACAAAATGAAACAAAAAAGAAAATAGTCTGCTTCACTCTGCATTTCAGAGGTGGATGGCATTTTGCATCATGAGTCCTTTGGAAATGTTTTGGGTCCTTTCATTGCTAAGAAGGACTAAGTCTATCAAAATCAGTCATCACACACTGTGGCTGTTTCTGTGAACAATGCTCTCCTCTTTCTGCTTGCTTCACTCAGCATCAGTTCATATAAGTCTTTCCAGGGTTTTCTGTAGTCAGAAAAAGGTAGTTTTAAATAACACCTTCATCCATTGGTTGAATATGACCTCTAGATTCAAGGTTAAAGCTTTCAGTCCTTGTTCTTCTTTGAATCACATTTAAAATATTATGCTAAGTGAATTCAAATGACATTTTGATGTCAATGGAAAAAGTTTCCATTGGGATGAAGTAATTATTTTATGTATTTTGCAATGGAAACATAATGTGCTGTTATCCAGGTACATTAAATGATTAATTTATTGTTTTGGTAGAAATCTTTTTCTTGTTCTTGTTGTTACAACTGGAGAAACATATTATATTTCATAGAAGATTTATGGGAGCCCTATACAATAAGGGGCTGGCAGATATTCCATCTAGCCTTCCTGGATGGAATATGTATACTGGTACAGAAGTTTGATACATTTTCTATAAATAGGCAAAATGAGTTAAACATAGTTTACGTTGAAAGTTCTTTAACCACTTTTCTCTCATCTATACCCAAGATTCTTAGTGATATGTTTTCTTATTATTGTTAATTCTGTGTGGAAATGATAAGGGAGATTGTTTCTAGAATCTTTAAATATATTGAATATATTAGTCTTACAGATTTAGCCTAACCATTGGTCTTGATTTGTGACAGGTATGGTTTCAAACTTCAATTCCCTTAACACCCTCCTTGTAGGATCTCAAAACTGTTTTGTCTAGTTCTATAATGCTGGCCCACAGAATACATAACTTGAGCAGAGTTAAGTATTGAGTTTGATTTGATTCTTATTTAGTTTGGAACTGGGAATAATGAAGTCTAGCCTCAATACTATGCTTTGTTTGGTTGGTTATGTACATAGAAATTAAAAGGAAAAAAAATCTTGACTTAAGACAAGTTAGCATTTCACTGCTACAAACTAACAACAACACTCTACTAAAGAAACATTCAAATACAGAATCTTAGGCTAGGAAGAACTTTCAGAAATTATCTTATCCAGATCCCTGAAGATAAGTTGATCAGTCTTTGATTGGATTTTCCCAGCCACCCCTATAATCTTTTCACATCTATTTAACTCTTTTCTTTGGATGATGGGCATTATCACAAAATTTTAATTTTAAACCAGAAGGAAAAACAGTGGTGTGCCTTATAAAAGCAGTCAGTCATAAGAAATTATTTCTATTCTGAAGTATTCAATTTCTTCAATAGCCCTCCACCACCCTGCCTATATTGAAAACATTCTGAGCACTGGGATGGACTTTCTGAGTTTTTAATATCCTCAGTGAAGCTTTTCCTCTGTCATGTGCCTAAGAGAGTTAAGGTAAGTCATTAGCCACTTTGGTGATTATTAAACCAACTATGTACTAACAAATATGCTGGAACAAGCATAGTGAACAAGTTCCTTGGCTTTTTTTTTGTAATTTTCTCATATTGATTATGTCCAGCCCTAGCTAAAATCATTCTCAGATGTCAGACCACTGTATGAATTTGAGCCCAGAGCCTCAGTGGCTTCATCTCCCACAAGCACAAGCTGGAAATGAATCAAACCATAGACTGGGTGATGGACCTTTGTCCAAGGATCAGACTAGCTCAATTTGTTTCCTATTAACAAAAACTGAGCATTTTCACAAAGCTTTCAGGAAGCAGAAATAGAATTTTAAATCACAAGGGATTGTGAAACAGTAAATTCAAACATTTGAATTGCCTTATTTAATTCCACCGTAGAAGTATTTTCATTGCATGCTGGATACATGGCAATGAAAGCTTCCTGGTAGGGGAAAAATTCATGAATATTAAAGTCATAAAAATAAATGTATAGAAGGAACTTAAAATTAGCATTTTAAAATTGCATTGGCTTTTTAATGCTACTGCCTAGAGTGGATCAGTTGCTCCCTGGATTATAATGCTGTTATATTGCTCACCCCTAATGGGGAAGCTAATGCTTTGTGGGCATTACAGTGTCAATTAGTAAACTATACAGTTTCAAAGTGGCTAAGCTGAAGGAAGGCTGGTAAAAACATGAACAGCTGTGGCTGACAGGAACAGGTCCTTGAGAGCCAGAAAGTTCAGGAGGAAGCTGACCTTCATATTTGTGAACCTGGCCACAAGATAATGAAAGAAATAGCTCTGATTCATGTTTTGTAGGCAGTGCCCCAAATGTAGCCAAGTTCAGAGAAAGGAAGCCAGGTTATATTTATCTAAATTTTCTTAATTTTCAAATATACCTCAATAATTTTTTTTTTAAAAATATCCCCCTCTGCTTCTGGACTTTCGCTTCATTGCCTCAGCTCCCTTCTTATCCTGAAATTTCCCTTAGCAACTTGAGCCTCTCACCTTAGAACATCCCTCCCCACCTCTAATTCCCTTCTCCCTTTGGTAAATGCCTTCAGGGTCTCCATTTTGGGGAAGAACTCATAATGGCCTTTCTCCTCGCTCTGTTTCTGACTCTGTCTTTGTCACCATACTTAACTTCCCTTTCCACCTCTGTTTTTCAGGTTTTTTTCTAACTTCTCTTTTGCATGTTCCCTGTCCCCCCTTACCATATTAAAATGTAAGGTAAGGTCTTTAAGGACAGAGAATGTCTTTTATACTATTTGTATTGTATTCCAATGCTTACCACAGTGCCTGCCATGAAGTAAATTTTTAAGTAATGCTTTTTACCTGCATTCCTACAACTTTATTTGTTTATTGACTTATATGATTTTCCTGCAGTTTTGACAAAGAAAACTAGTATCTGTAATTCCTTTTGACAAAGTTTCATCATATGGTTTTGAATACTTCTGAAAAAAAGTAAATCTGTTTATTTGTGAAATATGTGGTTATTTCTCAGATAGATCTTTTAAATGTGTCTGATAATATCTTCTTCTGTACCTTTCCATGAAGCATTCCAAAAACGGACAATAGTTAGTTAGGGGTAGGGATTTTAGCTCAATATAAGGCGAGTATCATTTCAATTGGAGCTACTCAGAAGTGAAACTGGCTGCTTCCAAGAATGTGCTGGTGAATGTTCAACAACCTGCTCTCTAGAAGAAGAAAAAAAGTAGATTTGGTGTTCTTTTAAGATGAATCTGTATTATTAATATTTTCTCAATCTTTCTATTGAGTCTAGAAAAACAAGAAATCAAGCCCTGATTTGTAGCACCTACCAGTATCCAATGTGTAAATGCTGACAATGAAAATTCAATAATCAATTCTCACAGGCTGGCTGCCTCGCAAGTGGAAGCCAGATTTCCACTTGTCAGGGATCCTTGGATAAGGATAGAGTGAGGTGACCACTCAGATTCCTTTGCACTTTGTGATTTTATGAGGCTAAAAGCTTTGATGAAACCGTCTAATTGTAAAACCATAATTTCAGTAGGTATCACTTGAAAGGTAGAGGTAGGGTAATTCAAAGGGGGGAAGCTTCTCTGAAAGTTAGCTTTCCCTTTCATCAGATTTATTAATCATTGTATTAAGAACAGATATTAAGCATATCCAGTTGACTTCCTTAATCTTACAGGTGAGGAAACTGAGGCTAAAGATAAAGTATTTTCGTGATAATACACTTCATAAGCAGTAGAAGAGCTGGAATCTGAACCTAGGTTTTCTGATTCCAAATAAAATTTCTCTTTCCAATTCATTATATGTTAGCAGAATTGAATAGACAGTTGGGTTGGGCTTTCTGTTATTTTTCAGACAAAATACTACTTGGAAGTTTCCAATAGGTTTTTTTTTTTAATTTCAAGCAGAAAACTCATCTGTTACAGCAGTCTATTTTACCAGGTGATAGTAATTATCAAAAATGCTTTTGTAACCCTTTGGTCATGTGAAGTGACTAATAAGACCCCAATTAAACCTGCTAATTAGTGCCAGCTCATTCGGTAACAATCTTATACTTGGCTGTGACTCTGGGATTCCACTCATCAGTTGAGAACAGACTGAAGACTTCATATAAAGAGAAGGCATGATTTTTTCCCCTCCATATATGCTATTTATTGCTCTATAATTCAGAATCCTTGCTTAAAGCTATTTTTTTCCTTCTGGAACCAATTTTAAAGATAAAATGTAATTGCTGAGTTGAGGAATTAATCTTTAAAGAAATACTGTACACTTATCATTATAAGCAATAACCTGATACTTGGAGGTCTGCAAGAAAGGGATAAAATAGTTGGTTAGTGGTAGGATAATGCATGAGAATTAGTCCTCCTGAGCTTCCTAATTCAATTATTGCTTAGTTAAACCACTTAAACTTCCAATGTTTTACCGCTTCAAATGTACTCTGGCTGAACTGTGGCCAACTTTGTGCTTTTGAGAAGTCGGTTGTATTTCTGTCCTTTACCTACTTAAAAAAGGTAAGAAAATCCAGCCCAAGGGAGGCTAGTAAATGTCCCTGATTCTCTACATTCTCGGAGGAAAAGGAGCAACTACAAACTTCCCAATGTGCCCACCCTGATACATGACAAAACTGCAGAGCTTATATGAAAATCTTAAGAGGCTGTTGAGTAATGGAATGTGTAGAAAGATAGAGCCCAGTCTCCAAACTTGAGCTACAGAAATGATACACAAAAGGCCTCCAAAAGGTAGCTGACTATAGTGTTTCTTTACTGAAAACTTGTACTTATAAATAATAACAGGACTCTGTAGTAGAAAACTACAGTTTTTTCACTGAGGTTAACTCTATTCTGAAGAGAAAAAGTTCTGCAATTAAAGAAATTTAAGAAATTCAGAATAAATATGTGTATACCTGACTTTTGGTTCAGAAGCCTCGAGATCCTCATCATTTCCTTTCCTCAAGTCATGACTATGTGTGGAAATAAAATGTTATTGATATTGTTTCTTTACTTGACTTATTCCCCTAAACCCTCCTTACCTCCATAGTCCTTCACCAAAAATAACCGTCACTCATCATTATATACTCCTTATCCCTAAGTTCCCAAGGTTTTAACTTTTGGAAGAGAGGGGTATATAAAAGGGACAACAGAGAGAAAATACAGGGAAAAGTGAGGGAAGAAGGTAAGAAGGATGTTCTGTAATTATTGATACTCAGTTACGTAGAACTGGAAAAGCAGAATTGAAACTGTGGGAAACAAAAAGATACATACTCATTCTAGATGACCCTTCCACAACACAGCCTGAGCACCGCAGGAACTTTCTGAGAAGAGGATGGAAAATTAACATCCGTTCTGGGGTTAATGCTATGTTTTGTGTGTGTGTGTGTTTTCAAAAAAAGGGTTTTTTTTTATTTTTACACCACATTAATTGCTCTTGAAATCACTCACCTCACATTAAAACCTCCCTTGTAACGATACACAAAAAGTGAAGTAAAATTATTAAATATGACTGTCTGATGGCATAGACTATACCCTTAACTTCTAGTTACCAATCTCTCTACTGAAAAGAAATTAGTGTGTTTTATAAAAGTTCTCCCAGGAGGAAGTATGAGCATTACAATTGCAAAGATATGTTGACCACCTTTTAGTGTTAAATTCAATTGCATTATTTTAGTTTTTATGTACTTTCTTTCACTATTTCTATTTACTAACCACTACAGCATTTCATATGAGTATTCGCATGTTAAATTTCTCATGTTCATGATTTCTCAAGGCATAATGTTATTTCATCACATTCATAAATCACAGTTTGTTCAATCAGTCCCCAATCAGTCCGTACCCACTTTCTTTCCTTCCTTCATCCACCCACATTATTACAAAAACAGTATTTGTCTGTATCTTTTGGAATAGATGGGACTTTTCTGTTCTAGACTTCGAGTATAATGAAATGATAGATCCACTGAGTCAAAGGAGATGATTTTTTAGACATCTTTTGTGCATATGTAATTCTGAATTTCTTTGCACAAGAGGTTGGATCAATTCTAAGCTCTTTGCCAACAATGTATTTGTCTCTTTGTTTTCCTGCAACCTCTCTCTATTTCTATCTTTTACTTTCTTTGTTGATTTACTGACTGAGGTAAAAACCTAGAATTATTTTAAATTGCCTTTCTCTTGTTACAGGAGATTTGGAGAAACCTTTCATATATTTTTGATAGCTTGTAATGCTTCTTTTAAAGATTCTTAATATCCTTTTCCCCACTTTTCCACTGTCATGGTTATTTTTGTATATATAGTTCCCTATATATTGCGAATGCCAGATTCTATCAGCAAGATTTGATATAAAGATTTTTACCGTTTCATTTTTCTTTTTATACTTGAATTAAATTTGCTTGCATGAAAGCTTTTAAATATTATGTTATCAAAATAATCTATTTTGATTGTTGATATCTTCTTTATCTCTTATTTGGTTACAGATTTTCTCCTTAGTCATAGTTGTAAAAAGAACATTTTTCTTTATTTCTTTCTAATGCTGGGATAATATATCCATCATGGAGCTCTTTGTTTTATATGTGTAATGTGCTCATCTCAAAGTAATTTCTAACAAATTTTTTTAATTTCTTCATAAGTCCTTGCCAATAGAGTGCCCTTCAAGAGAAATTTATATTTTTGTGTTTATTGAGCACTCACTATTCTCCTGCAGCCTATTGTTTCTGAGTCAATATTCTAAGTCTCTTCCACTGGTATGGTTTTTTTTTTCTGTTTTGGAAGAATCCAAAATAATTTTGATGAGTATTTCTTTATAACATAATTTGAGATATGGTGGTGGATGCCACCTTTAGGTCTACTTTTTTCATTATTTCTCAGGAGCTTTTAAATGTTTTTTTCCTTCAAATAACTTTTTAAAAAAGTTATCATTTTACAAAATAACAACTTAGTTTGATTAGTATAACACTAAATGTGCAAATTAATGTGGATAATAGAGTTATTTTTAATCTATTATTTTGTGCTTTATATATATTTATATGTTTGTGTATATATAATGTGTGTATATATATTATATATAAAATATAGATATGACCTATATATGTGAATACATAGTGTGAATATATACATATACATATATATATAAAGGTGTGTATATATTTATACACACACACACACACACACACACACACACACACACACACACACATATATATATATGTATATATGACTTAATCATGAACAATAAGACTCTCCAAATATTTAAGTTTTCCTTTATTTCTATAAAGTTTTTTGTCGTGTCTTGGGTATGTCTTGTTCAGTTGGCTTGCAGATATTACTTCGGTGTCTTGGTGGGTTAATTGCCAGATAACATTTCTGTTTTTGCTTCACCTTCTTTTTTTGGTAAAACTATTTAGAATGTTCATTATTTTCTTGATTTGATTTTTTTGGTTGGTTTGCTAAGGTTTTCTAAATAAATCATCATGACTTCTAAACACACATAGACACACACACACACACACACACACACACACACACACAGATCCTGCTTTGCTAGTGTTTGTAACTGTAATTTATCTCTCTTAGTGTGGTGCTGTAAGTAGCACTTCTAGAACTCTACCCAATGGTAATGTGGGAGAGGGTATCTTTGTTTTATTCCCAAACTTATTTGGAAACTTCCAGTGACTCATCATGCAGATGTTAACTTTCTGAGATAAACTTTTTTGGCCACATTAAATAAACATTCTTCTATACCTATGATTTAAGAGATTTAACTATAAATAAGTGCTATATTTTACTAAGGAATTATGATATAAATCTTGATATGATAATGTGAATTTCATTTTCATATTAATTATTTTCCTAATATTGACCTAAAATTGTATCCCTGGTAAATACATTTGGTCATAGTGAATTTTTTTTTTTTTATATTTCAGTAGGCACTTTGCCAAGGTTTTTATTGTGGATGTATTCATTAGTGAGATTTTTCTCTCTAATTTGACTCTCCATAGTTGAGGTTTCAGGACTACATTCATCTTAAAAAGAGGGTTCATAAGTAGAATACATTATTTTTAATTATTTAGAATATTTGTAAAATTTAGGTATTAATTACTCTTTAAATAACTATTTATGGAGCTTGTGAACCTGACACAGGGATTTGTTAATTCGTTTATCTACTTCTCTTCTAAATATTAAGGTCTGTAGTTCTAGCTCATTCTTTTTATCTTGTTAATAATCATCACTTTCTGTTAAATTCTCAATTTTGATAGGATATAATTTTTCATGTTAGTTTCTATTCATTCTTTATATTTTTCCTCTATTGGTCATAAATTAATTTTCCTCTCTTGTTTTGTGAAAAATAAATAAGTTTTGGTTTATTTATTCTGTTAGTCTTTTTGAAATAGCTATTTTCCTATAAGATTTTATTAATTCTGTTTCTCTTATAATCTGGAAGATTTGTTTCTTATGTACTTCTTTTGGCCTAGTGAAATTTCTAATTTTCTAGTTTCTTTTTTAAAATTACATTGTCAATTTATTTTCTCATTTTCTATTCTATTAATCTTTAGTGTTCTATTTTCTCTGCTTACTGTACTGATATCGTTCATAATTCCTATAAGATTTTCTTTAATTCACTGTTTAGGATGTTGTCACTGATTTTTCAGTTAGGTTTGTGTCTTTTGCTTGTGCTCTCTGTTTGAATTATTACTTGTGTTATGCTAGTAACTGAACTCCTTCTCTCCTGTCTGCCTCACGCTCTCCTTCCTTCTCCTCTCCAAAGGAAGGTAAATTTGGATGGTCAAAAGATGCCCAGTTAATTATTGATTCCTTTCCTTTCCTTTCCTTTCCTTTCCTTTCCTTTCCTTTCCTTTCCGTTCCTTTCCGTTCCTTTCCTCTCCGCCATGCCCTGGCTACCTCTTAAACAGGCCTGTTCAATGAATGGGTGTTACCTCACCCTAAGTGAATACCTGCAAAGATCTTGGCCTAAAGGCCCCAAGGTCTCCCAGTGCATCCTGGATCAACTCCAATCATCCTGATGAATACCTGGTCAATGGATTCAGATGGCTCTGGAGGAGAAGTGAGACTGGTGACCTGCACAGCCCTCTCTCACTCAAAACAAAGTCAAGTGCAAGTCATGTCATCATTTCTCTGATGGCATGGTTTTCTTTGGCAATGAAGGATGAATTCAATTCTACAAAGAACATGTTCAATATTTCTGCCTTTTTATATTTATGTTTACCATACATCTAGCACATAGTCAATTTTTATGACTACTGGAGGTGATGTTGAGTTATATGTATATTATTTGATGTGTATATAATATATATATTATAGTCCCATTCAAATATTCCATAAGTATTGATTAATAGAATCTATTGAGATCTACTGAGATCACCTGAGAAAAACTCGAAACTGTATGCAGCAAGAGATATAGTGGTTAAACTTTATAATTTATAAATCAGAAACAAGTATTCCAAGCAATCAAAGGAAAAACTTTTCCTACCAAAAATTCCCATTTTTTTTAAACAGATAAAGATAGCTTCTTGTATGTGAGAAATTAAACAAATATATTAGAAAATAACATTCTGGAAAGCAAAATTTATGAAGAAACATATTCTGCAAAGATGAACTGGTTCACCAGTGGGGGTGGGGGTGGGAAATGGGAAACATTTAAATCTGGCTTTGGAATCAGGTTCTTTATTCAGAATTCTGCTATTATCTGAGAAGGCTTTATACTATATGGAAGAATTTCTTATTTTCTCTTCTTGCTGCAGTTTTGGTTACTATATAACTGGCATATTATTTATTACCCTTTGCAAGTTATGCTAAAAACTCGTTCACTCTACTAGCTTGCTAGTCATATGTCAATAATATTGTTTGCTAACATACTTCTTTACATATAGATAGAGAAAACAAAGATAATGAGGAAAAAGAGTATTTAAATTGGTTTGCAACAATGCCTTCTTGTTTGAAAGGACAAATATTTCTAAAAAGTTCAAATGTCTTTCGATACTTAAAATAAGATCATTCCAAAGCATTTTCTTCTTGTTTTTCCCCTCTCTGGCCTTAAACTCTATTGCTGACATCTGCTGCTGACATCACTGATAGTGTGAGAAGCATATAGTCTAACTGTAGCCATCATCATAGTACAGCTTTTGTTCTAATCTCCTATGATTTTTTTTAAGGACTATTATTGTAAAAAAAAAAAGTCTTCAGAAAATTATTAGCATTTCAGGGGCATTAAACACTTGAAAGGATACACTTATCCTGCTTGTGACACAAGATGCCTGGAGATTCTTGGAAAGTCAGGGTTATCACTGTTCCCTCAGTTCACTTCTGTTTTGATTGACAGGAGTGTCTGTACTATGTACAGTATGACATTAACTTTCTATCACACACAATGCAGAATTCTGATGTCTAGAAGCATGAATCAGAGGATCTGCATAATGAAAATGCAATGTGAGGAATAAGAACTACCAGAATCATCTATTTTTCTTCTCTTTATTTCTTCTCCGTCTCTCTTCTCCTCTTCTATTGTCTTTCTTTTCTTTCTGTCATTTTCAATTTCCTACTCTTCTTCCTTTAGTTTTCCAGTACCCCTACAGGAAGGGATGTGCTAGTTAACATTAACAACCATTTCTATAAAAAAAAAAATATCCAGGACACACTTTTAAATTTAATCTGAAATACTAACATTTTCTCCATCATTGTCTTAAGCATAGACAATCAACAAAACAATAAATCAATCCCTGATTTGCAGAATTTTCTGATTTCCTAGGGGTTAAATGCTGACAGTAAAATGAGCAATTTTCTCTCACTCCAAGACACCACAATCCCACAGACGCTGTTTAATCTGGAGTCACTTGGGGCTAACTAATACTAGAATATTAGAGCTAAAGTTAATCTGTGAAAACTCACAGAATGACTGAATCCCAAATTTTAAAATGTAAATGGCACTCAGAGGTCATTTATTTTAATCCTATACTGTACCAGAATACCCTTTACTACTACATACGCAGAGCCTTCAGTGAGGGAATCTTATTCCTAGAGCAGAAAATTCCTCCACACTGTCTGTGATTTCATTTGAACCACAGATAAAATTTCAAACCAATATCACGGTCAAGCGTATATCCCTGAGCACTCCAACAGGGACTTCAGGACAAATTTACATGATTATTTTAGTGACTCCTTTTGAAGTCCAATAATTTAACCTGTTCTGAATTCACTTTACATCATTGTTGTCTAGTCTTTATCTCTCCATTCTACTTTGCACAAATTTAAGCACATTACATCAACAACACTGTCCTAACCTATCTGTTTGGTAATTCTGTCAAAATGGAAATTATCTCTGTCTGGCATGACATGCATATGATACTGTCTTGATGGCTTGCAGTGGTCACTGCTTCCTTTTTCAATGCTAGTGAGTCATCCCTTCAAAAATGTGTTCTAATTTTCCTTGGAATGGAAGTCCTATCATTTGGGCACTCCACTATCTTCACTTGTTTCAAAAACTGTCACTATACTTGCTCATATCTAGGGGGAAAGACATCTCTACAATTCTCCACAATCTTTTAATGGAACAAACAATAAATAAAAAAAATAATATCTATGCTGACTTTTATGTAGCCTTGAGCTGGTGATTTGAACTCATTGGGGTTTTCTACCATCATCTTTTCATTTACCTCTGGGAACTGACTCACAATTAGCCATTTTATTTTGCCCTTACCAATCCAAAGAACATTCATTTTGAGAGAGAGAGAAAAAAAATAGAACAAGAGTGTAGTATTTCTGTTTCTTTCTTTGTATGGTTGTATTGTTACGTCCAGCTTAAGTAGCAGATTTCTTATAAATAGCAAGTACTTAATAAATACTTATTGAATTGAATTTATTTCTCTGATCCTCCTTCCAGCAACACATAGGTAAAATAGGTAAGTATATGTATCTGTATACATGTGTGTGTTCATGCATGTATATAAATATATATGTGTGTATATATATTGTGTGTGTGTATATATATATATATATATATATACACACACACACACACACACACACACACACACACACACACACAAATAATACTTGACTTATAAACCATTTATCCTTAGGTCAACCTTTTTGAGTTTGAGAATATACAGTTACCTTTTTTACAAGATCATTCCAATTTTTTTGTTCTCCTATTCCATTATCTGCTTTTGCATATAGATGTGTGTATGTACATAAATGTGTATATACATGTATATGGGCACATGCATGTATATATATGTATAGATATGCCTATATATGTGTATATATTTAAAATTTGTATTGGTTGAGGAATTCCCTGTGTATCCAAAAAAATCATTTTTTTTTTTTACAAATCTCCCTTTTATTCCTGATTGGAAAAATTTATATTTTGGGGATTAGACTTTCATTTTTAACAATTTCTATCCAAACTCTGACATTTCTTTTCCCAAAATCTGTGTTATGTTTCAAAAGATGACCAATTTCTTTCATTGTCTATAGTTAACTCTAAGATGAAATGGTCCTTTCCCTTCGAAGTTTCTATCATTTCAACTTGAACAACCATTTCTGCTTTGTTGTTCAGAATCAGGTGGAGAAAGCGGATCCACCGTCACTTCCTGAACTTTGAAGGGTGGAACAATCATTACTGCAGGTTGGAAATTTATCAACTGCTTTGCTTTTGTCAAAGAGAAAGTATCGGCACATGCCTGGATTCCTGAAGTGCTCTGTCACTATTATATCCCACCTCTTTCCAGATTGTGATCAAATTCCTCAATTCCACATCTATTTTCCCTTTTAGTGTATGTTGTCTGTGGTATTGTATATTTTCTTCAGCATTTTTTTTTTGGGGGGGGTCTCCTTTATTAAGGTATTGACCTGTTTTTCATGCTTTTCTTGTATCTCTCTCATTTCTCTTCCCAGTTTTTCCTCCACTTGTCTAACTTGATTTTTAAAATCCTTTTTGAGCTCTTCCAT
>CM053769.1:615541665-615555395 GCA_028658325.1 Potorous gilbertii | reverse complement strand
ATTTGACTTCTGAGATTCCTCTCCACCTCCACCTAGATCCGCCCAGCTAGTGCTTGGGATCTGAGATTCAAATGCTGCTCCCCAGCCTCAGGGCTTTCAGTGGCAGGCTTGACTGCTATTCAGGGTAAAATTAAATCAGGTTCTCAGGTGGGGGCAGGGCCACCTCCCAGGCTCAGTTTCCCTAGTGGGTTTATGTGGAGACCTTCCGTAATGGACCCCAGCTCCTGCCTGCTCTGGGAGCCTCTGGCCACCTGCTGCCTCTGCCCCTGCCTCCCAAGGGGACCTGAGTTATGGAGACACCCTGCTGCCCTCTCAGCCAGTCCAGAAGTCTCTCTCACTGACCTGTAGCACCTGTGGGTGGAGATTCCGTCCCTGAAACCTGCTCGGATCTGCTCGCTCCTCTTGGTGCCACGTGGCCAGGGAAGGGCTAGGCTCCGCTTCTGTCCAGTGTGCGATGGTCGGTTTTTCAGGGCTCTCTGGAATGGAAATCTCCTTCACTCTGTTGCTGTGTGGCTTTCACTGCTCTAGAATTTGTTGGGAGTTCTTTTTACAGGAAATCCATGGGCTGTGGGTTCGGAGCTAGCATATGTGAATCTTTCTACTCTGCCATCTTGGCTCCTCCCCCCTGCCGTATTGTATATTGCTGCAAACTATTATTTCTGATTCTCTTACTATACTCTCTACTATGCATCTTGAATCAGGTTTTGAGATTTCCTCAAATAATATGTGGTGCTACTCTGCCACTAATTTTGATCTCTGAAGCATTTGAATAAAGTTTACCATTGCAGAAGAGAGACAACATGGTACAAAGGATAGAGTGATAAACTTGGAGCCAAGAATAAATACCTGGGTTTATGTCCCTCCTAAAATGACTGTGAGCAAATCACTTAATCTCTCCATACTCCAATACTATGAGTTTTAGAGGAGGTGCCAATTTCTATGTTACCAAAAGTCCCTCACTGAAAGTTCCCCACAGGTCCAGTCCATATCCTTAGATCTTCCAGAAACATATTCCACTCATAAATTCTACTCCCATGACATCTCTATGATCCAAATACAGTCAAATATTTCCCCTTATATTAGGATACTAACTTTTATCCATATTTTATTCATTTGTATGGGATATATGATACCATGGGTTTTATTGCTAGCTTTCTTCTTTGATGTTGTATGCTATAAATTACTGATCATAGCTACACACGCACACACGCACGTGCGCGCGCACACACACACACACACACACACACACACACACACACATACACAGATACCAGGCTAAGAATCACTGCTTTACAGAGACCCCTTCCTTCAAAGGTTACTATAAGTTTCTTAACAGAATTTACTTTTAAAATTTTGCCTTAGATAAAGTGTATTCTGCCACACACACACACACACACACACACAAACACACACAGTAAATGCACACTTTTGTTTAATAAATACTTGTTGAGTTGAATTATTTTGTACAAATTTTCTATGATTTCTGGGTTGGCAAATATAAACACAAAATTTCTTCATTTTACAGATGAATGAAAACCCAAAAGTTAAATGACTTCCCTAAAGTCACATAGCTAATTAGTCACAGGACTAGAAACATGACTGTAACCTCTAACTAGGTCTTGAACTCCTTGTCTAATTTTCTTTTAACTATACCACTACAGTCTGTCTGATTTATGTACTTCCCTATGTCATAGCCAAGCTCCACATTTCAAGAGTATTGTTTCACTTGATCCACATAATTTTTTTTTTTTACCTAGAACGAGGGAATTTTAAAATGTGTCTTACTAAAAGAACAGATAACTTGGTCCATTGATGATGAGTCAATTTGCTTACAAAACTCATAACAAAGCAAGAATAAATATTTTGAATGCAATGTTTTGGTGAGACAAGTCAAAATTGACTTTCACCCATGTAGTTAGTTTTATACCTTCCAAAAACATTTGCTTGCTGTCATGTTGGCATGATTCAGTAGAGAGTGTGTAGTATGGTAGAAAGAACCCTGGTCTAGGTGGAAGTCAAACTTCCTAGATTCTACTTATTCACTTCTAATACTAGCATATTGTATGCCCTTGGGCAAGTTACTTAACATCTCTTGACCTCAATTTCCTCAACTGTAAAATGGAAGGGTTAACTATCCCCATGTTCCCTCCTAATTCTAAAGTCTATAATTCTGTGATTCTAAATTGATTCCTTCAAGTCACCCATTTCAAGGACATGGTTCACACCAATTAATCTTCCTGGTTTCAAAAAATAGATTTCCTCTGGAGTAGGAAACCTTTCAATCCTTTAACAGGATCAACTTTTATTCTTCTATGAGTCTGAAGTTAAGAAAGCAATTTGCAAGATATAGTTACCAGCTAGACTGAGAAAACAATTTCATTCAGCAGCCTCATCAAAAACTGGCGCTGTCACACACTGAACACTGACAGGTAACTAAGCCAGAAAAATGAATAAGAGCAAATTTTTTTCTGTTTCACATGAATAGTTTACTATAGACAAAATAGGGAATTGAAAAAGCTCCAATGACCTTTCATCAGAAGCTCTACAACTTTTGTTAAGCATTTGGGAATTGAGGTCATTTGTTTTTGACAGTTATTTTTTCATTTTTTTTTTATCTTGGATATGGTCTTCTCTTGATTTTGACACTGACTAGTTAATTTTAATTTGTTCATCTGTAATATGGGAATAATATATTTGAAACTTATCTTACAGCACATAAAAAAATACTTTGAAAAACTTAGAATGAAACTACCTACATATAAGGCATTTTTTTGTGTGTGTCTGTGTGTGTGTTTCAGAAAGGTATTCATATAGAGCCCATTCATGATGACTAGTTATGAGAGTAATCTCTTGCTGGGGTTCTTTTAAATTATGGATTCCCCTGACAGCCTGGTAAAGCTTAACATTTTTTTCTACAGAAAAATGTTAAAAATAAAATCCGTAGGATTGAAGAGGAAACAAATTATACTGAAATACATTTGCCAAAATTTAAACACTGTCTTTCTGTCTCTGTCTGTTTCTTTCATACACACACACAAACACACACACACACATACACACAAAACACACACTCAAAGATACAAGGCTAAGATCACTGCTTTACAGAGACTATTAATGATTCCATATTGGTGAATAGTAAGGGAACTATGATAGTGAATCTGTTCACTGTCATTATCTAAGACAGCTAGTCTTATAAGCACAGAGATCTTTTGCTATTGGAGCTGCCAGTGAAAAAATTTCTATACAAATATAAACAATTATGTTTATCTCTTTACTTCTCTTTACCTCTAATCCTCATCCACCTTCCTTCCCACATACTTCTTCTTAAAAACAGCTCATTTATTCACTTACCAATCATCTAATAAATACCTTCCACAGTCCAGAGCCTCTTCTGAATTCCTAGGATACAAAGTAAAAAAGAAAAAAAATGGTCCAACTATAATAGGGCTTGCATTTTATTTTCATTAAATAGAAAATAAAATATAACATATACAAAATAATTTCCAGAAATCAGGCACTAGCAGCTAGGATGATCAAAATAAGCTTCCTATAGAAGGGTGCATTTGACCTGAGCTTTGAGGAAAGCTAGGCATTCTAAGAAGTTGAAGTGAGGAGACAATGCATTCCAGGAATGCAGAACAGCCCTTGCAAAAAAGAGACAGGAGATTGAATGGCAGGCACTAGAAGATCATGAAGGTCGTTTTGGATGGAATGTAGTGTGTGAAAGAAAATAATATGCAATAAGCTTGGGAAAGGTAGGCAGGAATCACATGGCAAAAGACTTAAAAAAACAAAAAACAGAAATATGACATATTACAGAGGGAAGAGGCAACCATTCAAGCTTCTTGAGCAGAGCAATGGTATGCTCACACCTAAGGAAAGGGAAAGGAGGGAAGAATGACCATTGGATTTTCATGACTACTTCTCCTTTTTCAATTGCTTAGATGGTTATTGAGGCTAGACACAAAATTGCATTCCCTACATTATATACCTTTTTTGGAGCAAAGAAGGGAGAAATCTACAATGAGGGAAAGGGTAAAAGTTTGAGATAAACCTCATCCCATTTGAATAGCATTCTCTTTCTTCTTTATAGTAACATGGTATCCCTTACCCACGGTGGGATCACTTCATTTAGTCTCCAATGTGGCATTAAATACTATAGCTGGAATACAATAAGAAATTGATGCATTCACTTCATTGTCATGCTATGTGTTCATCCAGCAAACTGATAGAGTTGACGCTCAATAATTATTCATCCTATTGGGTTCTAGTCTCATTTCTGCCATTGACAGACAGTCCTCTGCCAAGGACAAGTGTGTCCTTGAACAAATCATTTTAAACTTTCTAGGCCATAGTTTTTATTTCACTTATAAGATGATGAAATTTGATTCAATGAACTAAAAGTCCTTTCCAGAAAAAAAAAACTTCTATAATTTCTGATTCCCTTTCATCTCTTGGAATTAATTTCAGTCATGGTAATCTACAGTTAAAGCTTAGAGATATCCAGTATTCTTCTTGCTCAGAAAGAAAGCAACATATTTTCTGGCACAAATGTGGAGAGGGACATTAGCCCACACACCAGAATTTATGCATCTGGACAATCCAAGTAGAGTATGCAGAGTAGCCCATGATCATTTGCATTTAGTTACTAGTTCCGTCCTTGTCGCACCTCTTTCTGGATCTTCCTACCTGGTGAGATTGGTTAGAGAATCCATTGCAATATACTGGAAGCCCAACATTAGCTTTATACAGACACATTTAGATTCTTCCCAGTCCCGCATGTAAAGAGTCAGTGAAAGCCCTCCTCTCTTCTCCCTAATTATATATTTTTGGAGAATGGTGAGGATAGAGGGAGCAAAATGGATGAGACTAAGAGGGAAGAGAAAAACAGAATAAGAATCATGAGATTGATAGGTGGTAATTTTTATCTTAAAAAAAAATTGGGCATTGCCTATGCATATCATGTCAATGTCCTGCTACACTAAAAGATTATCATTCATCTTTTTTCTCCCTCAAAATCAAATCAACAAATATGCATTCAGCTGCTACTACAGACAAAAAACTATAATAAGGGCTAGCTATAGCAAAGACTTAAAATTTATTATTCAATTCTTTCCCATTGCATTCCATATGACAAGGGCAAGGGGAGGTCTAGACAAAGTGCTTTGAGAAATATAAAAAGAAAGATCAATTTCAGATGTCATAGTGGGTTAGAGGGAATGGGAGGAAGGGAATAATAGGGTGAAAGTCTCAGGAGGTAGCACCTGAGTATGTCCTTGAAAGGTGGGAAGTTCTTTAACAGATGGATATCATGGTTCAATCCATTCCAAGTATAGGTATGGCAAAAACAAAGGGACAGAAATGATGGATAGGATAAGAATGGAAGATTCAGAGTAAAGGAGTGAAAAATTGCAAGGTCCAATTAAATGAAGTTAGGTATCTTAAATTATAATGATGAAGATCATGAAAAATACTCATTTCCCTTTTCCTTTTTAATTTTTCCCTTTGATCCTTTTCTTCAGTTCAAAACACAAATAAAAACATCAACTGCGCTATAATATAAATATACGAGGATATACAGTCGTTATTGGTTGCAGCATAAGGTTGCTGACCTGTGTATGCTGAAAACTGTCCTAAACACTCTGGATAACTGGTCACTTCTTAAAGTAGGCAAATCCCTTAATTTCTGTCTGTCTCAGTTTCCTAATACATAACATGGAGAAAATTAAAGCATGTACCTCTCAGGGATGTTGTAAGAATTCAGTGAGATAATATTGATAAAGCCCTTTGCAAGCTTTAAGGTTATATATAAATCTTGAATATTATTTTCTATTACTTCTGCTGCTGCTGCTGCTACCTTTTTCCCGTAGTTGTAAGGTTCTTCATGATTGCATTCCTTTTTGTCTTCTACATTACTGATCCATTTTGAGCTTATAATAGGCTATGATAATCAGATTGTTTTCCAGAAAATGTCTATTTGCATTTCCTCCATCTAATATTTGTGAAGTTGATTTTCTTAAATCTCCATGTAAGACTCTAATGAATTATTTTTCTGAGCACAGAGAAGTGGAAAATATGATTCAATTCATTCTTTATTTGAGCCCAACATTCTAGCCTATTGAAATCTTTTGGGATATTGATATTGTCATTAAATACATTAGCTATCCCTTCTAGCTTCTTATTATATGAAAATTTGGCGAGCATTCTGTCCATGCTTCTATAGCACAGAGCTAAGCAGACATCCCCAAGAAGTCTCCTGAGCCATTAGTGACTTTAGTTTGGGCATGGTCATTCAACCAATCCTGAGTCCATCTAAATGTTGTATTATCAAACTCACTCCCTTATATGTTGAACACAAGGTGAGCATTTCAGACATTGTCAAGTAATTTACAAAAATATAAATAATTCATATAGAATATTCTTCTTATCTACTTTCTAGTAAACCCTTCAAGAATAGTTAGCATTTACACAAGGCTCAAAGGTTTATGAAGAATAAGTTGATGTGGGATCCACCATGACTCTTCATGATGATCAATTTTATTGTTAGAGGTTTACTAACCATCCTTTATATATCATGTTCTAGAATTTTTCCAGGAATTAAAGGGAAATTCATTGACCTCTGATTGCTTCACTATCTTGAAGGATGTGACAATATTTGCCCTTCAACAATCCTACAACACCTCTTCAATTTTCTAGGACATTTCTAATTTACAGACAGTTGCTCAGGAATTACATTCTCTAGTTTGTTTTTTCCCCTATTCCTAGAACATTATTCATTTATATCTGGTGATGTAAAGTCTTGAAGTTCAAGTATATTTGTTTTTCCCTTACACATTTTGGGTTCCATCTACTATGATCCATTTGTTCTTTCTTTTCTCATCCAAAGATTATTTTTCCTAGTAGAGCAAATAGAGGTAACATAAGAGTTGAACAGGTCTGTCTTCTCTCCATTATCTATTGTTACCATCCTATCTTTCTTGAACAGAAATACTCTTTATTCTTTGATCAACCTCTTGTCCCCAATATTGCTTAAAAAACCTTTTACTGTCTTCAATCTTTACTTATTAACATTAAACAGTTTTTACATCAACTTAAAATTTCACGTGAACATTAATGCTTTTGTATCAATTTTCCATTACTTGTCCTTATTTTCACCATTTGTAGATATCTCTTTAAAATCTAAGTTGGTCAATGAGTTCACTGTGCATTCATATTAGTAGCCAATTCATTCTTTCCTCCTCATTGGAATTATTTCTTTGGTAATTAGAATTTTATTCTTAAGTTCTTTCCTTTCCTCCTGGACTACTTCACTATAGAATTTTAGGACATGGAAGCCACTTACCTGTTCTCTGAGTCCTTTGAAATCTGCTTTCCAGAAATCAAAAGTACATGTCAAATGATGCCTGGATTTCTCCTTCTTTCTCATTTAATCTAAGATAAATGGTTCACACCCTTCCTACCTACAACTAAATTTTTCTTTCTATCTCAGTAATCAATTTCTCCTTTTTGGTTAGATTCATCTATAAAGAGGAAGCTCTTCTCATCAAATTCCTTCACCTTTTAAAAAATGAAATTGTCAGGGCAAATTGATAAATTATTAGCTGCTCTTCTACATTTGGCAGAAAGAGAGAGAGAGAAAGAAGAGAACATGTCCTAACAGACACAGGTATAGCTGAAGGTCCTCAGGAGTATTATGTTTGTTTGCTTTTTTCAAAGTGATTTTTTGTTTCCTATGTTCTCATCTTCCTTCCATGTATGTAATCTATAGAATGTTATGAGGATAATATTTTTTTCTTCCTCTATTGATCTTTACCCAAATGTTCCCCACTATGATTCTTCATTCTGATTCCTATCTTTTTTTCACAAGACTATTTTTAAAAAATATTTTTTAATATATTTCCTATACCCTAGATATTCCTGCAGTGACTTATCTAAATTGTCTCTTTACATTATAAACTCTAGCTCACTTGGTTGTCATCCATATTTTATGCATTTGATAGACACAGGTTTTACTGATAACTCTTCTCATATTCTGATTTCTGTGGATTTCTACTGCTCTTTAGGTTTAATGGGTATTTGGAAGCACTTTTCTCCTTCTTCCCTTTTAGTTTAAAGCTTTTTAACTTAGACTTGCAGTACTCTAAATACTGATGCTGAAACTGATAATTACGTTTATCAGCAACGATTAAGTATACACTAACCCTGAAGGAGAACTTTTCATTTCTATCTTAAACTGTGATTTAAAAATTCAATCCCTTTCTCAGCTAACATCTTACCAATAAGTTTACTTCTCAACTCTGCCTTTTTCTTAGGAAATCTTTGACTTTAATAGTTATCAAAGATTAAAACTATTTCCCTAAAGTCCTTTTTATTGCTCAGGACTTCATAATCTCTAGGAAAGCTTTCTAGATTGCTTTATGTCATCTGTGTCCAGATGAATCACCAGAAGTGGTGTCATTACATGCACACCCAAATCTGCCAAATGCCTGAGTGATCCTCCTAATGTATAGGTCTGATCATGTAGTACTTCTGCTCCAAATGCTCTAACAGTTACCCAGTGCTTGCCAAAATATTAACAAATCCTCCTTGCATTCAAAGCCCCGCCCCCAGCTCCTTCTAATCACTTCTCTAGCCTTCTCATACACTATTTCCTATAATAAAAGACCCACACATTAGGCAAATTGGATAACTCTATTTTTATTTTAAATTTGTACCTATTTAATTTCATTTATCAAATTATCATTTATTTTTTAATTCCAAATTCTCTGCCTCCCCCTACCACCATCTCTGTCCAATAAGAGGGCAAGAAAAATATAACCTATTACAAGTATAATTATGTAAAACAAATGTCCACATTAGTCATGATCAAAAAAAAAAGAAAGAAAGGATAAGAGAAAGAAAGGAATAGAAAAGTTTCCATCTTTCCCCTATAGCCCATCAGTTCTCTATTTGAAGGTGACTATTTCATCAGGAGTCTTGGGATTGTGATGAGTTGTTGGCTGGAACAGAGTAACTAAATCTTTCAGGGTTGATTATCTTTATAATATTGATGTTACTGAATAGTTTGCTTAAACTGTATGACTTCAAGTTCTCTCTGATCTCCAAGCTTTTGTTCATGTCATCCACCAAAGCTATCAAGGAGTTTTGCTGTTGGTTTTTTTTTTTGAATAACCATTTCATTCCTGTCATTCCTGTCATCTTCAATGATAATTCAGGAAGCATAATCTCTATTAAACCATCTTTCTTTTCCCCATTACAGTCCCAGATAAAATATTTTCCTTCTCAGATTGCTTAGAGTGCCTATCAAGGTCACAAATGGCACATTTTGTTTCTATTTTATATGGAATAGACACTTTGTATTGACATAGCATCTAGCACTTTGGGAGTGGGGACCAAACTGGTGATAGAGGGAATGAATATATGGTCTTAGGGGGAATTTGATGGCAGGAATATAAGGTGACAGGGGAATTTTAATAGAGGAAATTCCCAGTGAGGAAATTGCCCTATATTGGAGCAGAAGCACACTTGCTATTCAACTGAATCTTAGGGAGTTCTCTGTAGCATTGGAGTGTTACATGATTTGCCCACAGTAATAATGCCAGTGCAGGTCAGAGATAGGACTGCAACAAAGTTCTCATGACACCAAGGCCAGTTCTATGTCCACTATTCCATGCTGCCTCTCTTGGTACGTGGAACTTGACAAATATTTGAAGAATTGAACTGGTATTGATCTCTTCATATATAGTAGATATTTAATACCTTTTGGATCCAGTCATTCAATCAGTTCCAAATCTACCCAAATGTATTATTATTCCGTATACTTCATTCTACTTTTTCTGCAAAAGCATCATAACAGCCTTTATCAAATTCTTTGTTGAAATGCCGGCATACCGTGCTGAAACCATTCCCCTGGTCTATCAGATTAGTACTTTGTCCTTTGAGAACATCATCAAAAAAGGAAATGAAAGGAATCTTGATTTACTTTTTCTTACAAATATATCTCCCTGGAATATCCTACCTACTTTGATTCCTAATTTTGGAATGAAGGTAATGCTAGATTCTCAAAAATGATTCCAAGAGAATATGCTGCTAGGAAGTGCCATAAAATTTGAAAGCTTTTGAGTGTAAACAAGTCAACATGTATTTATTCAGCATTTACTGGAGGTCAAATGCTGGGATAATCACTGGAAATAGATTCCAAGTACAAAATATAGATAGTACCTGTCTTCAAAGACTTTACATTCTAATGGGGGAAGACAGTATAGAAAAGGAAACTGAAAAATGGGGTAGGGACAGAGAAAGGAAAGAAATTCAGTCATGAAAAGGACCAAAGAGAAATGAAAGATGCTCGGGGCTGGCTTGAACCCAATGTAGAAATGTCTGTGTCCTGCCTAAGAATCAGGTTAGATAAGTTTAAAGAAGTTTCTCCAACATAGGATTGTCTACTAGATGCCATTTGTTTTTTGTTTATGCCACAGAATCCACTAGTACTGTGTGATAAGATGTAGACGGTTAGTGTTTTGTATTGATGAAGAATGTATTCACATCTGATGAAATCCTAGATCCTTGAAATATTAGAATAAAGAGTACAAACTGATTGGTAGTCACCATTGTTTCCTTTTTTAAGTACTCACAAACCATTCTTTTAATTAGCAATAATAGATATTGTGAAAAAGTCAAACTTACCAGCCTAGAGTTTGAAGAAGCCATCTTTCTCCTTGGTAAATGAGAAGAAAATATTTGTTATTCTCCATAGTGCAGTTTTAATTCTCCAGGATGACTTCTATTTTCAAAGATCAATGATTTAGAAATCATAACCATTAAATTACTATCCACTATTGCAATATCCAGAGATTAAATGTGTCTTCTTATAATTTCTACCCGCTGCTGTTAGTTGTTCTCACTGGAACTGCACACGTTACTTATTCCGTTATAGTCATTCAAGAATACCCATTAGCTCCATAGTTACCATCTTTTCTCTATACCAATAGCATGTGCTTCTCTGGAACAGAGAGAGGTTTTCTTTTCAGAAGTGACCTTCTCAAGGAACACTTACTTTCTTCTCCTTTGAAAGTGACCATCTTGATAGGCTGCTGCCCATTATTTAATATTGTTAATATTTAAAATCATAGGATATCATGCCTCTGAAACAATTTATGTATGATCTGGCCTAGCCTCTTAATCTTGAAGAAGATGGAATTAAAATCGTAAAAGACGAAGTGACTTATTTTCATGTGACAAAGTCCTCCTAATTCCAACTTCAGTGGCTATTTCTGCCACATGAGGACTTTTCTCATCACCAGTACCCTAATACCTGCTCTAGAAGTAATCAACTCAACAGTTTCTCCAAAATTTGTTTATAGGAAGGATCCCTTAATAATTAAGAGGTATCATTTAATCTTATTTCTCCCCTAATCTGTTTGGAGGCAAGGGAGGCACAACATTTTGTTGGTGATTTTAGTATTTTGAATATCTACACTAGTAAGGAATTTCATCATGATCACGGACTTTGCCTTGGTCACACACTCAGCCAGTAGTTATCCCTAAAGCCGGCCAGTCTCCTAGGAACACCTAGGCCTAAGTGGTCTCCAGGGTAGTAAATGTTAGAGTTGGAATTTTCTTTACTTTTGGATGAGACCTAAGATTTTACTGGGATAAGGAATGTTCAAGGAGAGTGTTCCTCTCACAATGCAGATCCCCTACTGTTTTGTGACTTAAAGGGTATCCTGGGTCACTAAGAGGTTAAGTGCCCTGACCACAAAGGCATACATGTCAGCTGTTGAACTTGAATTGAGTTCTTCCTGACTCCAAGGATGTCTTCCACCTAATAAGCTTCTCAGCCTCTGTATCCCCAGAATTAAAGTGCAGGACTCCTGACATCAACACCCAGTCTCTCTAAGAATGTTTTCCTTCAATACCACATGTAAGAATGTTAGGACAGTTTCATGAAGGAAGCTCAAACTCTTGCTACCTTGGCAGTTTCAGCTGACTTAGCTTTCCTCACTGTGGATAGAGACCATAATGGCCATTATAAAAAACACAGCAATTTCAAACTCACTTTATCTGCCTAATTCAAATTTTTCTTTCACAGCAAATTGTTCTGTATCTCTTACATTGCATTTTAGATGACAAATTCATAAAAATGAATCTCCTCTAAAACCATCAGAGTTGTTTGAACTGAGAAAACATTTGAAATTCAGATGTCCTTCCCCAAACTCTCTCCTCAGGAAAAGTAAAATAAAATAAAGAATCCATCCCTCTGCCAATTTTTCATATACCACAATAAGAGCACACCACTGGGTTTTGGAGCTTGTTGCAAGAAGCAGCACAAATCAAATCAACTCTGAACTAGAAACTCCCAGACCATCACACAAAAAAATAATCTCATTAATCACCAGGCAAGGCTTATTTCATTTACATACTCTGCATAGAGCTTCAACCTGCAGAAAAGGCAGAGATGAGTACTTTTTTTTTCTTTCAGAAAAGCAGGTAGAGAGACCTTTCTGGCAGGAATAATTAATCATTGCAGAAATTTTGTTTGCCATGATAAATACCAACATAAATAATGGTGAACATAAAGTGCAATCTACAAAAGAACACCAAGATGAAGGATGTGGAAACTGTAGTGGGTGCAGTCCCAAAGTGACCTTTCTAAATCTGCACAACATGAAATGAGAAAGCACAAGAAAGAAGCAGCTTAAGTTTGTTTTGGATTCACCAAGATTGGTGCAGCTTAGACATGGGGCCCTGTAGGACTGAAGATTTATTAGGATGATTTCCTTGAACTTAGTAGATTTTAAGCCCCATGTCCTCAATCACCACCATCCATAGTTTCATTTGATATTCCCATACCATCGTTAACCTAAGAACTCAAAGAAATGTGAAAAATGATTTATCAATCTTTGTGAGGCAGGTAACAAAGGACAATTAATCTTGACAGAAGTCTCGAATAAATGCGTATTAACCTTCCTCTTCTCTTTTTCTCTTCCAGGCATGGTGTCTTTAATTTTGTAATTTCTATCAATTTATCAGGCAACACAAGTTGTACACACATTCAATGTATATGGAAACATGAATGCTCCTGTGCCCACCCTGACCCACCAAGCTTCCTTGATTTATGTTCCGTGACACCAAATTCCTAATGTAAAATAAAGCAAGGCAAAGTTAAAAGCATTTATAAAGCATTTACTATATGCCAACACAATTCTAAACTCTAGAATAGCAAGAAAATTGACTGATTTTGAAGTAATTGTGGATATATTAGGCTCACTATAGTATTTAAATATAATAAAACATTTTTGGGAGATGGAGCAGATTTGATGATTATTAGAGAAGGTTAAGTTGAAATAATTCATTTCATGAAAGAATTAATATGTTAAAGATATATGTTGCTTTTCATATTTTATTATCATTAACAATAAAAGATATAAAATCTGAATTAGGTTATCACTATGAACTTTCCCCATCTTAGGCAATTTCTCAAAAAATAGCCTATTACTATTCCTTCTCAGGTCTTTCCTAGATATCTGCAAATGTGTTAAATGCGTAAGACCTTGTATAGGATTGGTAATAGGGAAGTTGTACATCCCTACCAAAGCTGCTGCAGCCTCAGAAGGATGGAATTAGAAATTCTGTTTCCTCTTTAGGAATTTCCCTTAGCAAATGATGGGAATAAGGAGAGAGAGACCAATTATTCCTGAGGAAGGAGAATAAACTGTGAAAAATGCAAT
>CM053769.1:615511665-615539165 GCA_028658325.1 Potorous gilbertii | reverse complement strand
GTAATATGGAGTTGTGAGTTACAAAATTGGTCCAAAAATTTGGCTTGCCTTTACCTACTCTCAATCAGGGACTGAAAAAGTATTATTTCAGCTTCCCTTGTGAGAGCTTAATCCACAATTTTCAGATCCAGATGTGGCAAACATTTATATTGTCATACCAACGTTCCACTTGCCTTCTTACAGTGAATTCCTCTGACCAATGAATGCCTTTTCTTCCCCATGTACCCTTAAACCTATCATAGTGGAATAATGTTATGAAATGATTTTTTTTGTAAAATTAATCATTTCCTACTTGTTATAAATACAATAAAATAATTACATATGTTCCTGATATGAGACACATGGAATCAATTAAGGAATACAACAGGTAAACCTTAGTCCAAAAAGCATCTTGGAGGAACCTGAGGGCTTGCACTGATTCCAGTACACCTTTGCCCTGATCTTTCTGCCATGCTTTTACTCATGAGTAACCTGAGTAAAAGGGAGATATTATATTTGGAAATATAGTTGTTTTAAACATCAACCTTCAAGGAAATCATGAAGACTGGAAATGTCCAACAAGCATATCTTTCTTTTCATTGATTTTTCTAATATTATTTGTTGTTATTTTGAATAGTATATATTTTTAAACTGCTAATATTTAATATAGATTGTAGTTTATCTTATACAAAACAGAATTTGTGACAATTACTACAAGATTTTAAACAACTTTAATCCCAGATTTGGTATCTACCTCTTTCTACCAGCAGAGACAAAGGCCCTCCATGTTGCAGAACAAGGTTTAAGAAAAAATTGCAAAATTTTACAGATTCAATATCATTCTCCCTGTCTATATCACTCTGAATCTGCAAGAGCAGTAGAATTATTGTCCATAATTCTTAAAAATTCTATGGATAAGGTTACTATTGAGACAGAATTTCAGTGCTCTGATGCTGCCTGTATTGCATTTTTATAAACTGAGGAGGAGAAAAGCATGTTTTAAAACCATATGACAAATATTCATACTACTCCTACCAATAAACATTTATATGATGCTTACTATTACCAGGCACTGTACTTTGAGCTTTATACATATTATCTCATTTGATTTTCACAAATCTGGGAGGTAGGTACTATTACTTTCTGACATACAACACATTGCAGAGAAACTCGTCACTTCTATAAATGCCACCCATTTCTCTTCCATCCTGCACACTCTAAATACAACTGCTCCTAGAATCAGACACTTCTACATCCTTCTCTGCATTGCCAGTTCTGTAATTCTGTGTCCTAGTCCTAATCAATAGGAAGGAAGGAAGGATAGAGAGAAGGAAGGAAGGAGAAAAGAATGAAGGAAGAAAACAAGGAAGGATGAAGGGCAGAGGAAGGGGAGGAGGGAAGGAAGAAAACCCTTTCTTTCTTTGTTTCTTTCTCCTATTTTTCCTTCCTTCTTTCTTTCCTTCTTCCTTTCCTTTCTTTCCTTTCTTCTTTTCTTTCCTTTCTTCCTTCCTTTCCTTCCTCCCTTCCTTCCTTCCTTTCATTCTTTCATTCTTCCTCTATCAAACAGAAGAGAGATTTGTCTTCGCTTTCTTCTGGGATAGGCTAGAAATCATGAAGTCATACCAATCAGAAGCTTAGGGATCCAAGTGGCAGCTGTACTGACAGGTTGGAGGTGGAGGCTGGATAACGAAGGCATGTTGTGAAGATGACCAGAAAACACTTAATCATTTCCAACATCGAGGCACCACTGACATGTTTATCTCTGCCTACTTCTCCAGCCCAACCCTAAGACAAAACAGCTTGATTAATTTGATTGCTCAATTCCATATGTACCTGAAGCATTGTCAGCTACTCAAGTGCCCCTACGTTGTATGAGTTTAATCATTTGAAGATTCATTTCCCATCTCCCGCAAAAAAAAGGATAAAAGTGACATTATTTAGTCAATTTCTGGTGGAGGGAGAAGATCACCATTAATCCATTCATTGGAGGTGGGGGGAATAGAAAAAAAAAGAGTGAGAGGATAATGAAGATAAACTTTGCCCATTAGTTATTCTTATACAAGATTAGCTTTGTTTATGGATTCTCCAGTCAAGACTCTATTCGGTCTTCTGATCTTTCTAACTAAATGTTTATTTACATATTGGGTCAAAAAGAAATTAATATGAATTAATATTAAAGGCTTCTGGTTGTAAACAAGAAAGACTCACAAGGATTTCTCTTTCCTCCTTCCCCACACTTTCAATAGTTCCTATGGAGTGTTGAGTAGAGCCTCAGCACTTAAGAACCTGGAACTTGGAACTTGGTCAAGTTCATTCCTATGTGACCTCTTGGCATTATTTTTTTTATTATTCTGGTATTTTCAAAGGTCTGCAGTTCCATCAATATGGGCATTTCCTCCACCAATATGAACTGAAACCTTTCTACTCTTTCGTCTTGTGAAATTCATGCTTATGTTTTCCCATTTACCATCATAGATTATGGGTATTCAAATCCCTTCTTTGCCATTTACTAGCTTGAGACACCTCTCTGGGCCTCAGTTTTCCATTTACAAAATGAGAGAGTTGTATTAGATAATCTCTAAGGTCTTTTTTAGCTCTAACAATGATCTTGTGCTTTATCTAAAATATTGTCTTTCTCTTCTTCATTAAAGTCAATTAATTATTTATCAAATCCTAAACAGATATGATATTTTAAATTTCTATGAAAAAAACTAGTTTTTAAAGACTGTCGATTTTCAAGTAAGTGGAAACACTAGAAAGTACAGATGACAGAACGCCAAAATTAACTCTTAAATATGAATCAAATACCAGAAGAAATAGTCTCTCCAAGGGAAAAAAATGGAAAACTCAAACTTATTTAGCATTTAGAAGCAGGCATTATACCTCCTCCTCCATCTATAATTTCTTCCCTGAAGGCAATCACAGAGGATTTCATCCTGCTTGGTTATTTCTCCCAAAGGGCCTTGTCTACTCCGCTTCTACTGGATAAGTTTATTACCTTCCTTGCAGCCTTGTGCCTATTTTATATTTCAAACTGATCATGTTTAGTTTACATTTTTTTTAGATTTACAATAAAAAGGTTTTAAAATCCCAGGAGTTGTAAGTAAAAAGCTGCTTATGTTTAAAGGGTCTCATTGAGTTAAAAAGTCATGCATTTAAAAAATGGAACGTCTTTTCCATAATAGACTGCTCTGCTTCTAGGTAAATATCTCACTGGAATGAGAGATTCGGGAAAGTGACTCATGTCTCATACCAACACACTTTCATTTATTACTGTATCACTTTAATGTTCCAGCTGCAAAGTTTGGTGGCTTCGTTAACCTGTCAGCTAACTCACAGGCTCTTAAAAGTGATATATGGTAAAGTTCTCCTTATGCTAACTAAGATCGAAAAAAAACATCACTATTATTAACAATGCCACAGCAATGGACATGAAGTCATTACAACAGTGATAAAAGAAGATGTTATTATTAGCACTAGTGAAGAAAGAGATAGTCCTTTATAATTATGAGCCTGCCCTGCCATGCCATGTGTAGGACAAATAAGCCCAGGCCAGGGAAATTAGAAATGTATGTGCAACTGAAAAAAGAAAGCTATTACTTCCAGCTTCCATACAGTCAAGTTTACCCCAAGGACTAGGACTAGGGCAGTGCTATTCTAATTCTGTTTCAAGCTTTATCATAAAAAATTCATTCCTCAAATGTTGATTGTCCATCAGGCCTCGTGTTTGAACTGGAAAGATATATGAAGATGAGTACGTCTGGCCTCAGGTAACTTTCAATCTAGAATTCATTGTCTTGATCTGAGCACTTTAGGAACATCCCCTAGAGGCAGTCTTTGAATGGTAAGCATTCAAAAATCTCTGAGCTGTAAGAGACCTCCAATTCCATGTGATCCAACCTGTACCTAACCAAGAATCTCTATACATTATACCCAGCAAGTGTATTTTTTTGGTACCTCTAATTGTCAGAAAATCTTTCCATATATAAAGGCCCAAGTTTGTCTCTTTGCAACTCCTATTTGTTATTTTTAGTCCTGTTTTCTGGTGTCAAGCAAAGTAAACCATTTTTCTACTTTTAAGTTCTTCAGATCCTTGAAGATAGGTATCATGTTTTCCCTAAAATGTCTCTTTTCCTGGTTAAACATTTCCATAATCATTTCCAGTTCCTTCAACCAACCCTCATTTCTTCTGCAATGAAGGATGAACGCACACACATGTAATATGGTATCAAAGTTCTTTACCACTCTGGTAACCCTCCTCTAGATTCTACTGAGTTTTTCAGTGAGTGAGGTGCCCAGAAATGAACCTAATACTTCAACTATGACCTGAAGTCAGGGGTGTGCTAAAAAATGTTCAATGATCAACCCTCTAAAAAAATGTACACAACATACTTTCAAGTTTGATCTATGTTGTCACCATTTTCTTCATCACTCTCTTAAGTCTACACAATCAAGACAAGGAATCAAGCCCTGATTTTTAACATTTGCCAGTTTTGGAAGTATGAATGTTCACACTGTAAATTTAACAGTCAGCTCTCAAGAGTATGAGTTGACTTGAGCACAATTCAGACATAACATAGCAGTCATCTAGTCCTGGAAAATATGCTACTCAAAACTAGTTAAAGATTCTAGTAGATATTTGGGCATGTTATACTGATGACAGATATTTTTCAGATGATAGGCTGAACTGTTGCCAAAAAAACCCCAAACAAACAAAAACAGTCTTCTATGGAGGGAGCTCACAGTCTAATGGGGAAACAATGTGCAAACAACTATAAGCAAATAAGATTCACTTGTTTTGGTTTGGTTGTTTTTTCAGTCATGTCCTTCGTGACCTCATTTGAGGTTTTCTTGGCAAAGATACTGGAGTGGTTTTGCCATTTCCTTCTCCAGCTCCTTTTACAGATGAGGAAACTGAGGCAAACAGGGTGAAGGGACTCACCCAGGGTCACACAGCTAGTCAATGTCTAAGGCTGGATTTGAACTTACATCTTCCTGATTTCAGACCCAAATCATAATCTACTGCACCATCTATCTCCAGTCACTGTCTTTCTTTTTGCTTATATTTATCTTTCCAGTGCTTAGCACAGTGTCTTAATACATTTTATATTTCATATACTTTATATAATTTTTATATTATATGTATATACATTTACATATAATTAATGATGTTTTTCTTGCTTTGTCTTGATTGATTGAGATCAGGGACATTTAGAATGCCCTGGTCTGACCACATCTGGAGTCTTGTTTTCTTTTCTTGGTGTCACAGTTTAGAATGGACATTGATAAGCTAGAAACTGCACACAAAGCCATCCAGGATGATGAAGGACCTTGATTTCATGTAATGTGAGATACTAGGGAATGATAGCTGCATTCCAGTATTTGAAAGGTTGCCATGAAGAAGGGGAACAAGATTTGTTTTGTCTGTCCCTAGAAGACAGATCCAGGATCAATGAGTAGATGGCTTGAAAGGGCAAATTTAGACTTCATGTCTAATGATTAGAGTTGTCCCTACATGAAATAGGCTTCCTCTTCAGGTAGTGATTTTCCCTCTCTGTAGGTCTTCAGCCAAAAGCTGGATGACTACTTTGTTGGGATGTCATAAGGAAAATTCTTTCTCAGCTACAGGTTGACATAGAAGGTCATTGAATTCCTATCCGACTCTAAAACTGTAATTCTGTATAGTCTTACCATGTAGAATCATAGTACCACAGTATTGTCTTTGAGTTTTGGTCTAGATATGTCATTTCTTCAGTTAGCAGAATTACCAATAAGGGGCCATTCTTTAGCAATGCAAATGAGCAATTAAATTCTGCAGTTCCTCATCACAGAGGCAAGAGTTCAAAGGGTCTCACCTAAGATTGCAAAGTCATTTGTGTCACAGGAAAAAGGAGACTCGAATCCAGGTCTTCTTGATTCTGAAAAAGGCTCTCTATTCACGCCTCTCTCATTTTGAATAGCAGTAATAATATTATCTCCTGGTGAGCACGAACTGTGTCATTTTCTGTGTGTCTCAAGCATCTAGCAGAGCACTTGGTATACAGTGTTTAATAAATGCTTATTGGCGCAATAATGTAAAAAAAGAACAAAAAACTTCTGTTTTTTTGAAGACCGAATGAACTTAAAGCCTCCCCACAAATAATATGCCTACATGCCCCAGGCTTTACAACCTCCACAGATATAATATACATTTTTCTGAGAGCATGAATCCACTCACAACTTGCTTGTTTTACTCAGGGAGAACCATGAAAGATGACATAGGATTAATTCTTTTGAGAGAGGACAAAACGTTGCCATTACCCTGGGCACAGGAAAACTACCCTCCTTATGCTCTGCCCTTCCTACCGCACACCTGGATTTAGTTGGTTAATTTGTCCTGTGATTCTGAACGGGAAGAAGGACCCAGCATGACCAAGATGGAACATTCCTTTTTAACACTGTCGCCCAGAGGGATGCAGTGCTAAGATTAAAGGCTGGAGCACCCTAAACAGGGAAAATCTTTGGCCTTCAGGTTGCTGTAGCTGCAGAGTCTCTACTAAGCTGCCAAGAGAAACGAGAGATGTAGCAGTTTTGAGAACAGTTGATGTAGTTTCTATTTTGATGAAGGCTTAAAACTACTGCTTTATATAAAGCAAAGTTTAGAAATTTCTGGAATATATAACTTTTGTTGTTTGATTTGTGCATGTGTGTCTGTGCATTTATCAACAGAAATAATTTTGCCCTCTGGAGTCGTGTTTCTTTTGTTGGCATGCACTTTCTTTAGTCCCAGAAACCCCCAAAGCATGAGCATGTGGGCTGCTGCCTGAGTCCTGAATTTAAGTGTTCTCATTTCTACAGAACACTGAACTGAGCCAACACTGTAAACGCAAGAGAAATAATAATAGCAGCTATAGTTGTGGGGATTTTTTTTGCTTTCCCTGAAAACAGCCTGGTGCAGGCTGTGAAAGATGAAAAGCTCTTATTTTCTCTGTGACATCTGCCAATCAGGTCCAGTTAACAGGAAGCACTGTGCAGAGTCAGAAGACAAAGATTTGAATACAGCGTCTGCCAGGTGATGACTACGTGATCATCTTTACATCTTTTCCATCTATAAAATGGACCCTTCTATAAATATATATGTATATATATATATATATATATATATATATATACACATATACATATAAAATGAGACTGTTGGACTAGATGACCGCTAAGATCCTTTCTCACTCTAAAACTATAATCCTATGATGGGAAAAGAAAGTACTTGGCAAGTGCCAAGCAGAATGAATACAGTGGTAGATCTGGAACCCAGGACAGATTTGGGTTCAAATCTTACATCAGGTCTTTGCCAACTAACTGTATAACCATAGTTAAGTCATATAACCCTAGTTGAGCTTTTCTTTTTTCCTCTAAAAAGGGTGGTTATTTTCTTCAGATCTACGTAACTGTCTTATTGTGAAGTTCAAATCAAATCGCCTATGTAAACCATTTTGCAACACTTTATTAAAATTTGGAAGCATGGATCCCCCACCATTTCATTCACGTACAAGCTACAAGGGACACATATTTCCTTTGGATGCTCTGAGGAAAGGGGTATTGTCTGTGTCTACAGAAATTGCTTAAGATGGTGGATCGTGTCATTAGGCAGTTTCAGGGAAAAATAACAAAAATAAATGATTTAAAACCCCATTAATTCATATTGTGGTTGTTTTGGCTAGTTTATCCCCTTAAAGTTTCCAAGAAAATAAGTTAAAGGCTCCACATCACAAAGTAGCTACCCGCTTGTGAACAGAATTTAGAAACATAATATAGAAATGCTGGTGAAAACTAGCTCAGACTGTCTACTGAAGCATAACAGCTGTTTAAAAAAACTAATTTTCTTCATAATGATGGAGGATGTGGCATATAAGCCTATTGGCTTGACAGAGCCAGATTTTATTTTTATACACAATATGCACTGTCGAAATATAGAAATACGACTTTTGAGGGGGAGGTTTTTGAGAGGATTACAGCTACTCAAACTGGCACTTTTCTTCCATTCTCCCTGTAAAGAAAAATAGACATTTGATTCATATGTGTTTCTTCACCTCTATTCCAGCTGGTTTGGCAAATGTCCTTTATTTCTCTCCTACCTCAGAGCCCTCTTCTGCCCCCTCACCTCTCTCTTCTGTGTGCAGATAGATAACCAATGGTAATAATGAAGGGTGAAATGGACCATTACAGAGTCTGTGGTTCAACAGAAGGGGACCTTTGCGCTATGGAATTCCCTGATATAATTCATATACCATATAAGAATGACACTATGTTGAAATTTTATTTTTTTAAAGGAAGAACAGCACCATAACTATGGGAGGATGACTGATACTTTGTTTCGAATGGTAAAATCTGGGTTGAGGAGGAGCCATTCTCCTGTAGTTATTTGAAAATTTGGCTAAGCCTTGCTCTTGGATGAAATTTCAGAAGGGTGGAGTGGGGAATGAAAGGAGGGAGAAGGGGAAGTTTGGGTCCTGAGAGAAGGCAAGGGAGAAAGATCATGTATTAGGCAGCTGAGATCAGAAAATAATGAATGAATTAATAAGTATTTATTAAGCTTCTTCTATGTGCCAGATACTGTACTAAAAGTTTGGAAATACCAAGAAAATACAAAAGAAGTGGGGAAAAGAGTCCTCTGCTCCCAAGAATAATTGGGGAGACAATATTCAGATACAACTAGATAGGAAAACTATATACACAGTCAGGGATAAATTGGGAGTAGTCTCTGAGGGAAGGCATTTAAGATTAAGGAGGAGTAGGAAAGGCTTACAAGGTAGGGTGTTAACTGAGACATGGAGAAATCCAGGGAAACCAGGAGGTAGAAAAGGAAGGGGATGGTATGGTATGGGAAGACAGATGGGAGGGAGGAAAAAGCCTTTATTAAGCAATTACTTTGTGCCAGGAACTGTACTAGGCATTGGGAGTGAAAATAAAGCAAATAGAAATAAAGCTCCTATCACCAACAAGCTTATATTTGAATAGTAAAAGCTAAGACAGAAAAGAACTAAAAAGCACAAGGGAAGAGGGGATCACCTGCACACTGTACAAGTCTCTGCTTGACACTTGAACACTAGCGATATATCCTTGGTCAAATTTCTCAACGTTTTGGGGCCTCAGTTTCATTATGTCTAAAATTAGGGGGTTGGACCATGTGATCACAGTTTTCACAGTTTTGCTAAGGGATAAGTCCTAACTTCAACTCTTATTCCTCTCCTGATAGGCAGGGACTGCCCCTCTACTCAGCATAGGTAAAACCTTACCCCCAAAGGAAGCAATGGTCCCGGGGTTAATCAAGGGTAGAAGAAATTTGGTTCAGACAGCACCGCTAAACAATGGACATGGCATACAGAGACTAAGTATTTGTCAAATTATACCTGAACGCCCTTGAAATATTTGTTTCATTCATTACTTTCTTAAGTCCAGAGGGAGTGCTGTGGATATCCCTAAAAGTAGGACTGAACAGAAAGAACAAATTGAGAAAGAATGGAACTTACTCTCTTCTCATCTTGCTTCGAAGGAATTATTGTTAAGTACTCCTGAGCTCAAAGAAATTATTCACATTTAAGCCTTAAAATAATTTCATGCTATATTAGGTTTTGTATTAATCCTGATAATGGGTTCCATCATTTCCTGGTAAATCGAGGGAAAAGAAATGGAAGGAGTAACATACTTCATATTCTGGACTCAAAGAGCACTACAGATGGCAACTGTAGCCATGAAATTAAAAACAAAAAAGAAATGCTTGTTCCTTGGAAGGAAAGCTATGGCAAATCTGGATGGCATACTAAAAAGCAGGGACCTCACCTTCCTGACAAATATCTGTGGAGGCAAAGGAACAACATATGACTGTGAGAATTGGACTGTAAGGAAAGCTGAACATGACAGATGTGATACTTTTGAATTGTGATTCTAGAGAAGACTTTTGAGAGTCTCTTAGAAGAACTTACAAGAAAATAAAAGCAATCAGTGCTTAAATTAACCCCCGACTATTCAATGGAAGGTCAAATACTGAAACTGAAGCTTAAATACTTAAGCTACATGATGAGAAGACAGGACTCAGTGGAAAAGATCCTGCTGTTGGAAAACATCTAAGGCAAAAGGAGAGGAAATGGCAAAGGATGAGATGAATGGACAGCATCATGAAACAGCATCATGAAACATGAGATTGAACTGACTTGAAGAAACAGTCCAGGACATAAGGGCTTGGGGTGCCATGATCTACCAGAGTCACAAAGAGTCAGACATGGCTGAACAACAGTGCATTGTTTTCCCCAGTGTTTTCTTTCCTCCATAAAATTTAAATGATCAATTTCTTTTTTGTTAAATTAAGACAAATATCTTCCATGTGCTACATAGTAGTTTATAATATCTGTTATAGGATTGTGAGCCTCTGTCAAGGCTCACATTATACATGACTGCCTCCTGTGAACAAAGTTAGTCTTTTTTGCTTTTTTCCTCCTAAAATATAATTCTCTCCTCCAATCTGGAAACGCACGATGCCCAATAACTATCCTACCTCTTACGGAAAAGTAAACAGTTTAGAAAAGTAATTCAGACCAAGGTGGATAATTGAATTGTGCTTCTCCCTGGGGGGTCTGAATACCAGGAAAGAATACCTAGAGAATATTCAACCCAGGGGAATGAAATGCAGGGGAATTTCAGAAGCTGTGAGTCCTGTGGACTTGAGTAGCCTTGAGTGCCATCAAGTCGTTCCAAGGCCCTCTATTTTACCCTCAGAATCTGAAGATGTTAGAATATTGTATGTCCCTTCCGGGTCCCCACAACTTCCTCAGTCCAAATCAAGTTTTCACTGAGGAAGCTTCACAAACTGCCTTGTCCTTTCCTCATGCCTTTTGCCCCTCCCCTCTCTTGCCATTATACGGTTGGTAGGTCCCTATGCCAGTGATAGAATGAGGGTAAACACCAAACAAAGTGAGGTACCTTGGACCTTTGTTTCATTGGTATAAGGGGTGAGGTATTAGAAGTGATGACTTGGAACAAAACGGCAGGAGGGAGGTATGTGCCACTGTGGCCATGATCTGGGAGGCAGAGGAAATTTGGCTATGTTCTTTCAATAAGCCTGCTTCCTGTAACTGCCAGCTTGGAGCTATGTGGCTAATAATGCATTTATATTAAACCAGGTCTCTACATGGTTCTTGACCCTGGAAGGTCACAATGGAGAGACTGTTGGAGGAAATCCCTGCAATCAGGAATGGAGGAGGCAAGAAGTTGATCTCCATATACTCTGTTAATTTGCCAGCACACCAGGCACCAGGGCTAGGATGCACTTATCAGAGACCATTCCCTCTCCCATGCTGGGAGAAGCAAGCACAGGAGATTGTGAAATAGAAATGAACAAAAATTCAGGGTCAATGACTACAAGGTCATCTGGGATTTAAAGAATTACTATAACTTGACCTATGTTCACTGCTCAAAAGCAACTCTCAGCCTTTACAAACATTAGGCTAGAATACACAGCTTTTATACTTTATTTTTCTTTCTTCATGCTTTTGAAGTCTCAGATCTTTGCATATTACCTCATGTAATTCTGAGAAGTCAACTATATTACTCATAGGGCATTTGCAGAATTACAGAAACTGAGATCTGAAAGGAACCTCAGTAGCTGTCTAGTTGATAAGTATACATATATGTATGTATGCATATATGTATATGTGTATACATGTGTGTCGCGTACATGTGTATGTATTCTAAATGGTTATCCAAACCATCGCTTCTCTACTGTATCTTGTGGCAGCCTTTTAAACTTTGTGGACAGTTGTAAAGGATAGGAATTTTCCCTAATATTAGTCTATATTGGTTCTTTGAAAGTTAGTCAACATTGTTTATTCTGCCTTCTAGCACCAAATAGTACAGATCTAATCCCTCCTTGTCCACAACAATACTTTAAATATTTGAAGAAATCCATTGTCCTTTTTCTCCCACTTAATAGTATTTTTTCTAATTACATGTAAAGATAGTATCCAACATTCTCCTTCCCACTCTCCTCATCCCCTCCACAAGAAAGCAAGCAATCTGATATAGGTTTTACTTGTACAAATCTATTAAATATATTTCCACATTAGTCATGTTGTAAAAGAAGAATACAAGCAAAAAGGGAAAACCATGAGAAAGAAAAATGAAAAAAAGTGGAAATAGTATGCTTTGATCTACATTCAGACTTCATATTTGCTTTTCTGGATGTGGATGGCACTTTCCATCATGAGTCTTTTGGCATTGTTTTGGATTGTTGTATTGCTGAGAGGAACTTAGTCTATCATCGTTGATTTAGTTGATAATTGTAACAAAATTACTGTTACTGTATACAATGTTCTCCTGAGAACTCAGTATCAGTTTGATAAGTCAGAAAGATATCATCTTTAGATCTGAATCTCCTCTAGATAAAAATGCCTCATTCCTTCAAATGATCCTTGTAATTTATGACATGAAGGCAAATCCCTTCTTCAAACTGGTCTCTATCCTCTGGACACTCTCCAGTTAATCTGTGTCTTTAAACTGTGGTTCTCAGAACTGAACATACTACTCCAGATGAAGTATGGAGAGGAAAACCTAGAGTGACCTCTTCCTGAAAGTTATGATTCTTTTAATGTAATGTAAGATTGTACAGCCATACCTTGACAATATTGTGGGTTTCGCTTTACCACAATGAAGCAAATATTGCAATGGAGTGTCACAAAATTTTTCCTAGTAAAAATAAATGTTATGTTTATACTATACTGCAGTCTATTAATTGTGGAATATTAGTATGTCTAAGAAATCAATGTACATATCTTAATTAAAAAACTACTTTATTGCTAAAAAGTGCTAACCATTATCTGATCCTTCAACAAGAGCTAATATTTTTGTTGGTGAAAGGTCTTGCTTCAATGTTGATGACTCCTGATTTAATAGGGGAATAGTTGCTGAAGACTGAAGTTGGTTTGGCAATCTCTTAAAATATGATAACATTGAAGGTTGCCACATTGATTACTTTCTTTCGTAAAAGATTTCTCTGTAGTATGAGAAGCTGTTTGATAGTATTTTATATGAAAAATTGGAATCAATCCTCTCAAATGCTGTCACTGTTTCATCAACTAAATTTGTGTAATATTCTTCAATATTGTGTCATCTCAGAGAGATTTGGGAAGCTTGAGGAGAGCATGAGAGACAGGAGAAAGGCTGGCTGGTCAGTGGAGCACTCAGAACATATGCAACATTTCCCGATTAAATCTACCTATAAGGGCACTGTTTTTGGTGCTTCATAACAACTAAAACAGTAACATCAAAGATCACTGATCACAGATCAGCATGACATATGATAACGATGACAAAGTCTGAAATAGTGCAAGAATTACCAAAATGTGACACAGAGACACGGTGTGAGCACATGCTGTTGGAAAATGGTGCTAATAGACTTGCTTGACACAGGGTTGACACAAATCTTCAACTTTAAAAAATTAAATATTTGAAATGCAATAAAGAGAAGTGTAATAAAAGAAGATATGTCTGTATTCACTTTCTTTTCTGCCATATCACACAGCTGACTAATGCTGAGCTTTTAGCCCACTAAAATATTCAGATCTTTTCAAAGTAATTCCTCCCTAACCACATCTTAGTCATCTTGTACTTTCATCATAGATTGTTGTTTTTTCCCAAGTATAAGATTTTACTTTCATCACTATTGGATATGACAAATTGGGATAGAAAATAGGAGGGTGGGAGGAAGGAGAATCAGGCCTCATAATTAGAGACACAGGGAAATTTCTGAAATAGGAAGCAATGATTTTCTCCTCATTAATTCCATCATGAATTGATACTTTAAGAGCGAAGTGTAATAGGGAGAAAATAGAATGGGGGGAAGATACATAAAATCAATTACAAAAAAAACTGATTGGAAGAGGGAACTAATCTGGTACTTTAGAAGAGAGAGTCTTCAGGAGCAACATTAATAAATAAAGAAGAAAAAATCAATTAAGGATACATGCCATGAAAGAAAGAATATAAGTTAGAATGGCTATAAACCTTTTCATCTTACCTTTCTCCTAATATAACAAAAAGTCTGCTCATTGTGTTTTCCTTGACTTCATTGGTAGGTTCAGCTTATAGGTTCCAACTTATAGGTTCAGACTTTAACACTCCTTCTACTACTCATACAAGTCTGTACCACAATCATACCTGTCCTCTTTTACCTGGTCTTATTTCCTTTTTATTTTCAAAACCTAATTTGGTTGGTTAGTTCCCTATATTTGTACCTTGACCTTTTTAAAAGAATTCCATTTTTTTCTTCTTGAAATTATATACTTTTGTGTCTTCAGAATTTTAGCCTTCAGCATCTCCTATCTCTCCAGAGTTAACTTCCCCTGTAGCATTTTGGTCTACAGGATATTACTTATCTTTCCTTTGCAATCTTTAAGATGTGTTGCCTTATACCTAGGATGCATGTCAGGCTATGGTCCGCTTCTAGCTTCCTCTACCACAAATTCTCAAAGTGAGTGATGGCTTTTTCCCCAAAGTTCTCAACATTTCTACTCTAGTTTCCAATTTCTCCATTATTGAGAATCAGATCAAAAATATAATTTCCTTTTTTTAGTTCTTCTATCTTTTAAAGGATGAAATTATCACTAATTGCATGACAAGAAGTTATTAACCACTCTGCTTTTGGTAGAGAAGGAACTCTATTAGATGTTTGTACAATTGGAGTCTCCCATCATCAAGGTATCATAACCAGGCTTGCAATCTATTTCCCAACCATCTCATCTAATTTCTTTTTCTGTCCCGGTAGTCTTTAGTATACACCAGTGACAAAACCACTTGTGTTTCTTCCTCCACTGACTTTCACCCAAATGCTTTACCTTATATATAGCCTCTCAACTTTGTGAAATTCATCACATGAGTATTACTTCATAATATACAATATCAGGTGAATATGCAGCATATATTTTGTTTGGGAAATATTTTAAAAATCACTGACTGCATTTATTTCTAGTGATTTTAAATTTGTTCTTCCACTAAAATTCTACTCATATGTGTCACTGCAGCATGAAAATGACAATGATTTATTGAAATCTATATTGGAGGAATGCAATTTCTACTAGGTCCTACCAATTTGTAAAGATTGCATGTATGAGCCTATTACTGTATTGCATATCTATTGTACAAGATCAGTCTAGCTAGGTACAAAGAAAAGTTCCTTACTGGGTTAAATAAATGCTGATGAATTTTCTGGCCAGAGCCATTTTTAATATCATCTGCTGAATGAATGAGGAATCATGAGCTATGCCCATGAAGGGAACATGACAAGTAATGACATAACAAATGACATATTGAAGTTTGTTGCTTAATGGAGTTGTTAAATAGGGAGGAATTTTGCAGCTTTCTACTAGCTCTGAAAACCTTAGATTTAGTTTTACTCCTATATTGAGCAGATTTACGGCTAGAGAAGACCTACCTTGGGGCAGAGTGTAGGTGAGATGGAGAGGGTTAGATCTAGGCAAATCCCCTCATGTTACATGTAAGGCAACTAAGGCACAGAGAGTCAAAGTCATTTCTCCAAGGTCACATAGTGAGTAAGTAGTAAACACAGGAAGATATACAATTTGAACCAGCTCCTCAGAATCCAAATTCAGTGCTTTTCCCTTACTATCTCATGCTGCTTTTCTTTGAGACAAACTAAAGAACAGAAAAATTAAATGACTTGGTCCAGGGTCATAGAGCTAGCAAGCCTTTGAGCTAGGTCAAAAGTAGCTCCATGTCAAGGGTTCTTCCCATTTACTGCAATCTCAGGGTCAGTGATTTCTGTTGTTATCGTAACCTTTTTTGATATCTGGCTCTCCATCTTTAGTTGACTAGTTGGGCATTTTCTGAATACTATTACAGTAATGAAAAACAATAGCAACAAAAAATCCTTCCTTAAAATTCTTTTTCAAAAAGATAGTTGATAAAAATAGCTTTGGAAATTGTAATGATACTTCTGATGCAAGAAATACAGGATTTTTATTTTTGACAGGTTCAAAATTATTTAGCTTGAAAACAAAAGGATCAGAAAAATTGGTGCGGAAAATGTAGTAACACACCAAAAGCTATAAAGCTTTTTGGAAGATTGATTCAAATGTTGGAAAATAGTCTCTTTTCTCCCAGATATCTGGTTTGAGGGAGAGGCATGCCATGAAGACTTTCACAGGATATGAGTGTATAATGATGTATGCATCCTTTTGGAATCCCCTTTTTTCTTCCCTCCTCCAAAAACCAATACCTTGGGAAATTAGAAAGCTTTTGACATATTAAGTCCTCAACTTCTAAGTCCCCCGTGAAATGAAAAAAATGATTGATAAAATGTTAACCACAGATGCTTCTTTTGGTCATTAGACACTCATACTATTGACTAAAATTCCAAATCTGGCTGTAACATGTCAGGTAGCACCAGAGAATAGCCAGCCTATCAGTGGGCCTGAGGATAGTGCCCTGTACTTCATCCTGTTATTAAACTGGTTAGCTCTCACTAGACTTTTGTGGTGATTTTCATCATTAATATTATTAATATTGCTTCATTATTTTGAGTGTCTCTGATTTAATCACTGTGGTTATACATTGCTTGAAGACAGCTCTCAACACCTCTATAACTGAGTAGAGGCTCTCTAATAATTACTCCAGCCAAAATAAAGTCTTATCCAACTACCTGGTGATGACTCTTTCTTCTACAGTTACCCAGGTTGATCTTCAAACATAGATGTATACTACCATCCTTCACATCCTAGGAGCTAGCAGAGCTTGTTTCTTGTCGGCATAGCTTTGAAGAATCTATGTCACTCTCTTGCCACAATAAAGCATCAGAATACAGTTCCAGTCAGCATGGCAGCATAGTGTGAGGCAATATTAATCAGGAAATATTCTAAAAAATATTTTTTTACTCTAAAATTTGAGTCAAACTTTTTTGAAAATTAGCCTTGTTAAAATGCATATTATCCCTTATTCAATAATGACTAATATTTCATGCTTGAAGACTATCTCTGAAGGATGTCATATAGTTTCAAATAATCATGTATTCACTTGGAATGAATTTATTTTCTCTTTATGATGATAGTTAGAAAAGCAAAAAAATAAATAAAATCTTGCTGCGTTGGTTACCTAAATAGTGTGCATATTTAAGCCAATATTTACTCTCTAGCTTGGGGCCTTTTCCCTTCCTCACTCTCATCCCCAGTCCTCTCTGCCCCATTTAATTGCATTCTAAGATCAGGGTACTTATCAAAGTGCCTGACACACAGTAGATGCTTAACAACTGCTTGTTCCCTTCCCTTTTCCTTTGTATCCTCAAATTATAGCACAATGCCTTGAATATATGGATATTCTATAATACTCAAGGGTCAACATGGTATAGTGGATAGAGTACTGGCCTTAGAGCCTGGAAAGTGGTTGTGTGTGTGTGTGTATGTGCATGCTTGTGTGTGCGAGTGTGTATGTGTGTGTGTGAATTCTTTGCTCCTGTTTCCTCATCTGTAAAACAAGAAGATTGCACTCAATGGACACTAAGGTCTCTTCTTGCTTTAAATCTATAATGATATGACTTGATATGTTGAATCATCATCATAATCATGGTCCTCAACGCCCCCAAAAACCCAATAAAGTTACTATATTTGTCAGTGTATACAATGCTTGTTCTAGTATTTCACCATTTCTTAGTCATGCTGTTTTCTTATCTGTTCTTTCAGATTGTCATTAGATATCCAGTTACTCACAGCGGCTTCCTTATGGTGGTCTTTTCATTTACACTGTTATATACTTAGAGTATACTGTTACTTTGGTTCTACATATTTTACTCTGCATCAGTTCAAATATATCTTCCAACTACCCCCTGAATTATACAGATTCATCATTTCTTACTGCACAAAAGATTTCATTATATTCATCTTAACATTATTTTTTCAGCCCTTTCTCAATTAATCAGAACCTACTTTGTTTCCAGATTGTTTCTAACATAAAGAATATTGCTACCAATATTTTGGACCTCTGTTTCTATATTTTACATTTTTTTGTGATTTTTGACTAGTAGTTCCTAGGGTCAACAGATATGAACAGTTTATTTGTTTTCCTTTAATAATTCCTCATGAATATCTATCCTTTCTTTCTAGACTTTATTCTGTTTAAGAAATAAAAAAGCATTTATATAATATAGTATAATAGAAAAAGATGACTGCACAAACCTTTTAAATATAACTTGTTATTCCTTTTTAATATATAATAATGCTAAAATGTAACTTTTTTTCTTATTTTTCTTTTTTTCTTTTCTTCCCTTTCCCCTTTCCCCCAATATGGTTACCATTAGATGCAAATTATGTATGTATGTATGTATGTATTGTGAGTGTATGTATGTGAGTGTTATTAGCATGGTCCAACTATAAGCAGTTAACTTCTCCAGTTATTTTAGATTATATTTCCATAAAAATGTTTTTGAGCATAAATATGAATATATATATATTTTTTCATACTTGATGGATCATCTCCTGCTATTTTATGACTATTCTAATTCTCTTGAATGGGATTTTTATTATTGCCACTTCGTTTTTGTTAATATTTTAATAATATAGTATGACATAGAAATGCTGATTGTTTTTTGTATCCTACAATTTTGTTGAAGCTATTCATCTTATTTAATTTTTTCACTGATTCTCTGGGATTTTATGAATATATAATTTTGTTATCTACAAGTATGAACAATTCTGTATTTTCTTTGATGATATTAATATTTTTAATTTTGTTTTCATCCTTTTGCTATAGCTGACATTTCTGCAAAAAAATGTCAAATAATATGGGGGAAAAAGGAATGTCCTTGCTTTATCACTGCCTATACTAGGAAACCTTTCGGTGTTTCTCCACTGTAAGCAATGCTAGATCTTAATTCCACATGTGTACACTTGAAGAACCCTTCCATATCTTTGCTTTTTTGAGTTGTGTTGTTGTTTTTAATTTAAATGATTGATTATTTTGTTAAAACTTTTTTCTTAAACTTACTGAAATAACCATGTGCTTTTTATATTGATTTTGTTTCTATGATTAATTATGCCAATTGTTTTCCCAATTTTGAACCATCCTTATGCCCCTGATATGAGTCCAATTTGTTCACATTGAATTATTGTGGGGGTTTCATGCTATAGTTTCTTTACTAGGATTCTATTTAAAATTTGAAGGGCAGAAAGATGTAGATCAAGAAAGAATTACCTACCCATAAAAGAAACCAGAGCCATTTGGATATTAACATAACTGTAGGGTTTTGTGTATTCCGAAAGTGGAATGGAAGTTAAAGGGACTGTTTTAAAATCAACATAACAGTTTAGGCCCACTATAAAGGGGATGGTGTAAAGTGTGTGTGTGTGTGCGTGCGTGTGTGTGCATGCGTGCGTGCGTGTGTGTGTGTATGTTCTGTTGAATTGTGTAGATTTGGGCATTCCTCACTTTCTGGTCCCAGAGACAGGGAAAAGAAAGGATATCTAGCAACCTTGCATATTTAGGGGAGGGAGAGATCCTAAACTCATTATTGAATTGATCCGGAGGACCTGAGTGTGAAAACTCTCATCACCAACACAAATCATAGGATCACAGATCTGTAACTAGAGAGGGTCTCAGAAGCCCTCTAGTCCAACCCTTTCATTTTACTGATGAGAAAATTTAAGTTCAGAGGTTGCACAGATTCTAAGCAACAGAGGCAACATTGGAACCCAGGTCCTCTATTACTCTTTCTACTGCATTCCCCCTGAACAATCCAAACCCATGATGTATACAAAAGTGGACCATTCACCCTCCCCAGACACAGATCAGCATCTTCTCCATACCTTAAAATATGAAACAATTGTAGACAGCACTGAGACATAAATTGACTTGCTCAGGATTACTCAAACAATACATGGCAGAGGTAGGGCAATAACCTAGAGGTTTCTGACATCAAGCTCACAGAACCTAAACTTTGAAGATATACATTCAAGATTTATATAAATGTTGCCTACCCTGAAATGTCCTCATAAAAGCACCAAAAGTTATTTTATATGAAATGGTGTTTGACAGTATTGTAGCCTGTTTTTTTTTCACTTTCCTTATATCTCTAATGTTTAGCAAGTCCCTGGAACATAGTATTTAACAAATTCTTCTTGATTTGACATGCAATAGGATGAGCAATGGACTGGGAATCAGGAGACTCAAGTTCCATCCCACTTGAGACAATAACTAGCTCTGTAACCTTCGGTAACCTTCATCTGAAAGAATAAAGGAGTTTTACTAAAAAAAAAAAAATCTGAAAAATGAGGGATCTGATGAAGTCATTTCTAACTATGACTTGAAGGAGAGCAAGTAGGTCATTTAGAAAGATGTGGTGTTGGGCCTGGGGTCCAAGTCTTGACCACCTTCTAAAGAGGAAGCTCCTACATTTGACACAACTATAGTTTAAGCTCCTGATACAAAAAAATCAGATAGGGGAGTGTGTCTGTGTTAATATCTGTGTATTGGGGTAGGGGGATGGTAGGGAGGTGGTGATGGTAAAGAAATAATATCTATGTCTCTGTGTGTATATACATATACATACACACAGACATATATAAACATACATGTATGTATATACACACATATACATACCTATACACACACACACACACACACACCTGTACATAGTCTGATCACAGATGCAATTATACTGTGAGACAAAGGCCTGTCAGGTCATACTTCCTTCATTCCTGGTCTGTGTTTCTGATGTGTTGAACTATACCAACATGGCCCTACTCAGGTGCCTTCTCCCTTTCCCACCTGCCATTGCACAGCTAGTGACCAGAGGGAGATAAATATTTGTTATGTACTCACTAGCTGTCAAGTGCTAAGTGGTAGGAATATAAATTCAAGAAAACAAGATAGTCTCTACTGTGAAGGAACTAGAAGGGAGGAAACAAGCATTTATTAAGCTCCTACTGTGTGATACGCACTATGTTAAGTATATTTCAAAGTTTATTTTACTAATCCTCACTACAATTTTAGGATATAGATCCCTATCTTAGAGTTAAGAAAAAAGAAAGAGACAAAAAAGGGAACAAGTGATTTGCCCAAAGTCACATGCTATGTAAGCGTCTGAGGCTAGATTTGAGTTCGGGTCTTCTTGACCCAGGCCCGGGCCTCTACCCACTGTACCACCTACTTGCATTGAAGGTAGAAGGAGTGAGAAGGGAAGGAAGAAAAAGAAAATGCTCCAAGTGGGCAATTTTCAAGGAAGTGAAGCAGTCAGAAATGTCAGACTTAAGATTTATGGGCCTCAAGAGGCCACAGAACTCCCCAGTACAGCCAGAACCATTCCATCACTCGGTCAATGAACATTTACTAAGTTCCAAGTAGAAATCTGACAAGTTAAGGAAGGGTATTGGAAAAATAGGTATGCTGATGTATTATTAGAGGAGTAACCATTCTGAAGAAAAATTTGGAACTATACCTAACGGGCTATAAATAACACTGTGCATACACTTTGACCCAGCAATACCACTGCTATGTCTGTATCCCAAAGAGATCAAAGGAAAATGAAAATGACCTACCTATACAAAAATATTTATAAAAATATTTACAGCTTTTGTTGTGGTGGCAAGGAATTGGAAAGCAAGCAGATGCCCATCAGTTAGGGCACTGTTAGGACATATGACTGTGATGGAATACTAGAGTGCTATAAGAAATAATGATGGGAAGATTTATTTGAGTCATTGCAAAATGAAGTGAGTGGAACTAGGAGAATATTGTACATAGTAACAGTAATGTTGTAAAGATGATCAACTGTGAAAGACTTAGCTATTCTGATCAACACAATGATCCATAACAATTCCAAAAGACTCGTGATTAAAAATGTTATCCTCTTACAGAGAGAGAATTGATTAACTCTGAATGAAGATAGATTTTTTTTTCATTTTTTATTCCTTTTTTTGCAACATGGCTAATGTGGAAAAGTTTTGCATGACTTCATAAGTATAATATACATTGTGTTTCTTGCCTTCTTGATGGGTAGAGAAGCAGTGGAAAAAGAGAAAATTTGGAAATAAAAATTATTTTTTAATTAAGTGCCTACTATGTGGTAGGCACTCTGAAGAGCATTAGGGATATAAACGGGACAAAAGAGAGCCCGGCCATTATGAGCTCCCAGTTTATTGATGAAAAATTCATAGGAAAAAGAAAAGTCTTATAGCAAAAGTGAAGATATTTGATGGAATTTGTGCTCCTTTGCTATCGAAACAATGTCAAGAAAAAAGGAGACCCTCAATATATTATGTGGCCCCTCTGAGGGGTATTTAGGGGGGAAAATAGACAAGAATAAGCTAAGATGAACACACAAGGATAGCTTGCCATCTACATCACTGGAGAAAGTGGTCAAATGAGCTCACAAATCCAAGGGAGTTGGAGTCTTTGACCTGTATTCAGGTCTTGGTACTCCTATTGCTAATGATAGTCAATATTCCATGGAATGAATGAACTGAATATTATGGTATGTAATATTTGTGTCGTATGTAATGTAATGTTCATAAGAACTTGTGATATATGATTATATATGATTATGATAGAATTCTACTGTGCTGTAAGAAATGATGAACTCAATGAATTTGGGGAAAAGAAAACATGGAAAGACTTGTACAAAATAATGAAGGTGAAATGAGTAGAGAACATTGTATACAGCAACAGCAATATTGTTTTAAGAAGGACTGAGTGAATAAGTCATTTTGACTATGTAAATACCCAAAGGAACTATAAAGAACATATGAAGAAAGATGCTATATGCATCCAGAGAAAGAACTTATATACACCTATTTATATGTAAGGGTAGGCATCTCCAGGCAAAGAGGGGAAGAATAAAAAAGAAATGTACATGATAATTGAGTCGTGCATTTAAAAGGAATAGCAAATTATACATAGCAGATTTACAGTTTCAGATGTAATGACCTTTTTTATTTTACTGTGTTATGGAAATGCTTGTTTTACTCCATAAATTAAAAATAAAATAAAAAAATTCCATGGAAACCTATAGTACATATTTTTTAAAATTATATTTTCTTGCTACATATAAGATTTAAAAAACCATATTCCATGTTATTTGACTCAAGGGCAGTGCTTTTTTAGTAATTAAAATGAAGAGCAAAAACAAAAGACATAAAGTCTCACACATAAATGTCCTCATACCAAAGAATTGTTTATTTTCCATCCCAAATTTCATTTATTATTTAAAAGGGTGGTTTTAAATATGAAAATGTGAAGGGAGAGATTTAAAAAGAAAAATTTTTACATGCTTATTTGTATTACTTATACTTCAAGGACTTATGCTTCCATTGGCAAGAACATTTCCTTCACTGAAACAGGTTCAACCACTTCTACATCTTAATAGATGGTCTTCATGAAGAGATGTGATCCAAGTCAGGTGAGATTGGGTAACCAATTCCTCTCCAAATTGATCTAGGCTGGTCCTCAGACTGTCCTTGAAGAGCCAAGGATATGTTCATTCCTCAATGAGTCATTAAAATAGGAATTTTGTGAAGGGCTTGTGTAACATGGACCCCAAAAAGGGCAAGCTGATGTTTGTTTTTCAAATGCAACATGTTTTCTTGTTCCCAGAGCATGGAAGTACAAATAAGTCATGGACATTACCTTTCATACCTACTGTTGAAGCACATTAGAGATAAAGGAAAATAATGGAGTACTGATTGATTTAAGTTAATTGCCATCTTCTGGAGTTAATTTCTATCTTGAAAACTCAAGGTCATTCCTTGCACCTAATTCAACAAATAGTGTATGTGCATATATGAATGAAAGTGCCATACTTTTTCTCATATTTGGTTTATATTATTTCTTTCTTGGAACTAGTTCCCCCAGGGCATCTGGTGCTGGATTGAAATTCATCTTTCTTCATTTGCTGACATTTTTAGTTGTCCTTGTTATTTGAAGACATTTTTAGGGCTTGCTTTTGAAAATCCTCTTTATTTGGACTTCATAAAAGAAAGAAAATGTGGATTAACCTGCTAAAATTTCAGATGCATGGCCTTGTCCTTAAGAGTCTCATATAGCTTTTCAGTTATCTTTAGAATTGTCTCAACTTGTGGGAGTTTAATTTGAATGTAACATATTTCTGAAATATAATCAGATTCTCATATTGTAAAAAAAAAATAAACAAAATTACTGGATTAAAAGTCAAAAGATCTGAATTCTAGTCCCAGGCCCCCTACTAAGCAGTGTGTAATCTTTAGCAATTTAAAAATCTCTGAACTGGAAGTGACAGTGGATCTTTTATATCCCAAGCTGTGACAAATCATAGAGTGAGTAAAAAGGCTTCATGCCCCATTCCAAAGAAGTTCCAATTCTAGATTTTAATCCCTAAATCTAAGATATCCTTCTCATTTCAGCAACAAAATTCTTCCCCATATATTTAACCTAAAACATTTCTTATCCCCTCTTCCTAAGACCTACTACACTAGCGAGATAGAAAAGTAGAAGGTAACCTATCTTCTATCCCATGCCTAACAACCATTATTGAAAAAGATTGTTAGTTGTTAATTACAATATTGTTGAGGAAAGATAAAAAGTAGATATTTGTTGAGTTGAACTGAATATTGGTGGGTAAACATGTATAGGTTAACTGAATTATGATTACTTTTGTTAGCGAGATTCCTTTCATGGACATAGACTTCTTTTATACAAATTTCAAGAGTCTCCTAAACTTGGCATCTTAAACAATAGTGTATTTTGCAGATTGTACCCAATAACACACACTCGCATATGTCTTTCTTTGAAAATTGATGAGAAAATTAAGCATATGTATTGATCATCATCTAGACTTGTTTCATTAATGTAAGTAATAATTTCAATTCAACTCAATTAACATTTATTAAGTTGTTCATATGTGACAGGCACTTTGCCAAGCACTGGGAGAGTGAGGGTAAAAAGTAAGACATACAAACTCTCCCCTTAGGTAGTTTACAATCTGATGGGGGAACATAATAGACAAAAGAAACCTGAAAGTGCAGTGGGGAGGAGAGACCAAGAAGTATCCAACCAAGCAGAGTCACTGGGCAGTTCAGAATCTTTTATAAAGGAAGGCTTGAGGAGCACTTTATTGCTCTCCCCTCCAGGTGTCCAATCAGAGAGGAAAGGCAAGTATGAAATGGAAGGTATGGGGGAATCAAAAACTGGGTCCCTCTGCATGGTGATGGGATTTCAGGTAATCAGTTTACTTTAAAAAATGAGTATGGAAACACCATCCATTCAAACTGGTAACTTACCTATGGCTCAGGATTTTAGAGAAATGCTTAGGAGTATCAAGGTTATATTATTTATCCATGGTCACACATGGGTTATAGATCAGAGATAGGACCTGAACGTTTTTTAATTCCAAAGTCAGTTGTCTATCTACTAAGTCACTCTGTTTCTCATCTACATTGATTATTGTGAAGGGAAATTAAATCACAGACAAGGATGCAATTAATAAGCCTAATAAAGAAGATTTTCAAACAAGCCCAAATGTTTTAGGTCGAATATATGGAGTAGACTTTTGTTTCTTAAGTGGGCAGGATATCTTTGATTCAGAGATAAAAAACTAGGAATAGAACTTCTTTGGAATGAAGCACCTCTACTCACTCTCTGATCCAATGTCACCTCTCACTTGGAGATGACTTTTTTAAATTGTTAAAGGTTACAGAATGGTTAGTAATGTGCCTGGGACTAGAATTCGAGTCTTTTGACTTTTAATACTTAATAATAAGTCAAAATAAGAATTAGCTTAATTGACTACATTGCATTAGAAATTTATTTTTAACAAATTCTAATAGTAAATCACATACTATATTAGACAGAAAAGAACAATCAGGGAAGTTAGTAGAGCTAAGGTTAATGAAAGGAAGAAGGGAAGAGAGAGAGAGAGAGACTGAGACTATTGGAGATGAATATGGAGTCTGTTTACTGAAGTGAAAATAAACATCTAGGGAAACAAGACAACAATGCTTCCCACTGGACCACTGCTGAAGGAGTATGTTAGAGTTCCACAGTAGGTAGACAAAACAAAAAAAGCAGGTGCCATTTTGTTCTGAAAAAAAAATTATCAAGAGGGCCCAGCAGGAAAAATAGAGGTAGTGATGGGGGATAATACAATTTTAAAGGCTCCGTTAGAAGGCAAAGGAGGGGAAAGCAGCCCAAAATTATCCTACTCAAGAAATAGCAGCAAGTGACAGGACAAAAAAAATCAACAAACAACCCCTAACCTGACTGACTATTCTTCAGGATACATTTATTTTTCAAAAAGTACAATAGATAGATTCTACTGTCACCCCTATTTTTCTTATCATAGGGAGGTACATATTCTTTGTTATAGCCTATCTTTTTTCTTTTTATTTCGAACTGTTCAACCTTAGAAATAGGTATGGTTTTTACAAAGACAAGTTAGATGGCTGCACAATTGATCCTTATACAGTACTTAAGTACTTCAAGGATTTTCCAAATTTTCACTGTCAATTTAGAGACTGGGGATGGCAAAGACCTTCAGGGACTTACTATAGACTGTATTCTGTCCCTTGTGGGTCTACAAATGATAGACAGTTATGGATGAGTTTCCTGGGCCTAGTTTCTTTTAATACCTTTTGCATCCTGGGTGAAGTTTGGTTCTAAAATTTTCAACTCAAGTAAAATATCTTCAAATTAACTAAAGGTATCAAGTCTATGATCAATCAATTTATTTTTTCAATTAATTAACTAATTAATTTTAAAAATTTATTTATTTAACTTTTTACATTCATTTTACAAAATTTTGGGTTCCAAAATGTTTCTCCCCTTTTGTCCCCTCCCCTATCACCAATCTGCCTTCTCCTATCATCCCTCCCTTCTCTTGTCCCCATCTTCTCTTTTGTCCTGTAGGGCCAGATAACTTTCTATTCCCCATTACCTGTATTTCTTATTTCCTAGTAGCAAGAACAATACTCAACAGTTGTTCCTAAAACTTTGAGTTCCAACTTCTCCCCATCCCTCCCTCCCTACCCATTCCCTTTGGGAAGGCAGGTAATTCAATATAGGCCATATCTGTGTAGTTTTGCAAATTACTTCCATAATAGTCATGTTTTGTAAGGCTAACTATATTTCCCTCCATCCTATCCTGGCCCCCATTGCTTCTATTCTCTCTTTTGATCCTGTCCCTCCCCAAGAGTGTTGACTTCAAATTGCTCCCTCCTCCCATTGCCCTCCCTTCCATCATCCCTCCCATCCTGCTTATCTCCTTCTCCCCCACTTTCCTGCATTGTAAGATAGGTTTTCATACCAAAATGAGAGTGCATTTTATTCCTTCCTTTAGTCGAATGTGATGAGAGTAAACTTCATGTTTTTTTTTCTCAGCTCTCCTCTTTTTCCCTCCACTAAAAAGTCTCCTGCTTGCCTCTTCTGAGAGATAATTTACCCCATTCCATTTCACCCTCTCTCCTCCCACTACATTTCTCTTTCACTGTTTACCTTGATTTCTTTTAAGATATGATCCCATC
>CM053769.1:615468011-615511165 GCA_028658325.1 Potorous gilbertii | reverse complement strand
AACTTATTTTGCCCTCTGGTTCTAGAATATCAGGGCAGTTTTCCTTGATAATTTCATGAAAGATGATGTCTAGGCTCTTTTTTTGATCATTGCTTTCAGGTAGTCCCATAATTTTTAAACTGTCTCTCCTGGATCTATTTTCCATGTCAGTTGTTTTTCCAATGAGATATTTCACATTCTCTTCCATTTTTTCATTCTTTTGGTTTTGTTTTGTGATTTTTTGGTTTCTCAGAAAGTCATTAGCCTCCATCTGTTCCATTGTAATTTTGAGAGAACTATGTTCTTCAGTGAGCTTTTGAACCTCTTTTTCCATTTGGCTAATTCTGCTTTTGAAAGCATGCTTCTCCTCATTGGCTTTTGGAACCTCTTTTGCCAATTGAGTTAGCCTATTTTTCAAGGTGTTATTTTCTTCAGCATTTTTCTGGGTCTCCTTTATCAAGATGTTGACCTGCTTTTCATGTTTTGCTTGTATATCTCTCATTTCTCTTCCCAGTTTTTCCTGCACCTGTCTGACTTGATTTTCAAAATCCTTTTTGAGCTCTTCCAAGGCCTGAAACAATTGGATATCTATTTCAGATGTTTGGGACACAGAGGCCTTGACTCTTATGTCTTTACTTGATGGTAGGCAGTGTTCTTCCTCATCTGAAAGGATGGGAGAAGATATCTGTTTACTAAGAAAGTCACTTTCTATAGTCTTATTTTTTTCCCCTTTTTTGGACATTTACCCAACCAGTTACTTGACTTTTGGGTCCTTTGTCAAGAGCAGGGTATACTCTGTGAATCTGTGAGATCTCAGTTCCTCCAAGGTGGCACAATCAGACGTGTACTGCTCTGGACGCAGAGAGGGATTTTTGTCCCCTGAATCTTAGCAGATACCTCTCCACAGCCAGTTTGCCTCCAGCTCCACAAAGTCAGCACTGGGGGCTGATTTTCAGATAAGCTGGATGGGCAGGGCCACCATTCAGTTGGAGACAAAGACCAGCTCAGCTAGATCCTCCACTCAGGGCTGAGGTAAGACTCAACTCTCCTTACACTCCAACAATGGAGCTTCCATAAGGGTTGCTGCACTGGTTCTGTGGCCTCTGCCTGCTGCCAGAGCTATAGGAAGACCCTTCTCCCTTCCTGGCCTGCTGATAAAACCCCCTCACTGACGTTTGGCACCTGTGGACCAAGGGATGTGAGGCCCTGCTGCCTGTACTGGAGATTCTGCCCCAGAGGTGTCCTTCTCCCAGAGTCTTGTTTAGCTAGGCTACTTGGCCAAGGCTGGGCTGGGCTCCATGCTTGGCTCCTGTGTCTGGCACAACCTATGTTTCCTTGGGCCTTTCAGGTCACAGTGAGCTGGAAATCTCCTGTACTCTGTTGTTCTCTACTTCTGCTGCTCCAAAATTTGTTGAGAGTCCCTTTCTACAGGTATTTTATGGGCTATGGAGAGGAAACCTGCGTAAGTGTGTCTTTCTAGTCCACCATTTTTGCTCCACCCCAGGAATTGAATTGTTTAGCGAATATCTCATATGAAAATGAATCTGAGGTTTCATTGTTTTATAGCTCATGATGTGACATGGCAGTCAATGGCCAATGTGATCCGAGCCTCCTTTAATAGAAGCATAATGACCAAAATGACAGAGTCTCTTGTCGCCCTGTATTCTAGGATGAGACCCCATGTAAAATACTGTATTTGGTTCTAGGTACCACAGTTTAGTAGTAACTACTTTGACACATTGGAATCTCTCTGGAAGAGGATCTTCAGAATAATGAGGAGGATAGAGACTATGCCATGCAGAATGTATTCCAGACATTTAACTCTGTAGAAGAAAAGATTGGGGATAGGGGTGGGTAGGGGAAAAGGAAGAGCTTCTAATTGTCTTCAAGTATGCAAAGGTTTTCATGGGGAAGAAGAATTTGATTGACTTTCTTGTGCTTCTGAAGGCAGAGCTAGGAACAATGGGTAGAAGCAGCAGTGGCAGATTTGCATGTTAGGAAAGGGACAAATGTTATAATAATAAGTTATCAAAGAATAGGAATAAAGAACCTCTTGATTAAAGGTCATTATGTAAAGATTGAGAGTTTGTTATTTAAAATTCTTTGCAATAGAATGATAACCTGGAATCAGGAAGACCTAAATTCAAATTCAGCCTCAGACACCTACTATCTGTGTGACCTTAGGTAAGTCATTTAATCTCTGTTGGCCTCTGGCTCATCAACTGTAAAATTAGAATAATGACAGCACCTACCTCTCAGGGCTGTTGTGAAGGTCAAATGAGATAAGACTTGTACAAGGCACGACATTTGGGGTACAAATTCTGTCTCTGATACATACTGTCTGTGTCAGTCTGGTCAAGTCATTTACCTCTTAGTATTCCAGGCACAAATCATAGCTAGCGTAGTCTCTAAGACTGTGAACTGCCAAAAGAGAATGTTTTCATCTGGGCTTCTTTAGACATCACTGATCCAGTTCCTATCTCTGCATATACTAAAATGAATCAGTCTGGCCTATATTCTTGATGACCAACCAAATATTGAGGTTGTTGATATTTTCTGCCAATGCTGTTGAGTATTTTAATGAGCTCTGTCATCCTACAAAATTATCGTGGTTATTTTAGGAGCTCCTTCTTTTCTTGGAGAAAGAAAAAGAAAAAGAGAAAGTGATATGCCCAATATCATAACCAGACTGCTATGGAGTCAGGAATAGGCCTCTTAACCTGGGAATTGGTGCCCCAGTTAGCTTGCCAGCAGACTGGATAGTTTCTCTTATGGATTACTTGAAAGGCCAGGTGCACTTAATTACAAATTTCAAAAGAACTTTGCCCTGCAACTAAATCTGAGGTGTCACAATGAACAAATCAGGAAATTGGCAGGCCATTTGAAAAGAGTTTTAGCAAATTCCCTCTTGCCATGATCTTTTCCTAAGTTTCAGCTTGGTGTGTAATGCATTTCAACTGAGCAACAGCCACATACGTAGCAGGGAACAGTAACTTGGCAGGGTAGGTTATTTTAATGAACACATTAAATGAAGTCTCTGCCATCTGTTCACCTTCCTAATTACAAACCTACAATCATTTGCAGTTGCATCATTAAAAAGTAAGATCCTGGAGACATATTTTAAATGTATGTCTGTCCCATCTTCTTTGTCTCCACAGGTTTTTCTCTAGAGTGATTTCCTTATGTTTGAGCCACTATTTTCAAGGGGAAAAGGAAAACAAAGAAATAGCCATGTTGAAGACAACAAAAATATGAGTCAGGAGATCTACATTTCATTCTTCTCGCTTCTGTTTGCTAGCCATGGGACCTTGGACAAGTCACTTAATTCTGATGGGCCCCAAATTCATAAGCTAAAAAAAAAAAATAAAAAATTAGAAGTCACTGAAACAGAATAATCTCAACTCTATGATTTGTGTGGGTTTGTGGCTGTTTCCTTACAAATAAGAATTCACTTTAAGAGGGATTTTACATTTCAAATTCTCCAAATGTCTGTGGTAATTTTAGCTTGCTTTAGGGATAAAGAAGGATTTGAATGGGAGCCTTTTAAATATGAATTAAATTCATTTGCACACTTTAGACAGACAGGCCTCTCTTGTGAACAAGAGGACACATTTCACAGAGTTTAACTGTGCAAATATTGTTTTACTTCCTTGTTTTTCCCTCCCCATGGAATTATTCATCAGCCTATGCTTAAAGCCAACTCAAGAGATATGCAGGCATCAAAATAATCTGCTCAGATGTGAAAGATAATAGGATTATTGGGCTTTAAACTGAAAGCAGTTTACAAATCATCTGGTCACTCACTCACTCATAAAGTTAGAGCTGGGAGATACCTGAGAAATAAACTTAAGGCTATGAAAGAGGCAGTGGAAGGGTTGAAGAATGTGAGGTAACAGGACCTGAATGTCAATGCCAACCCTGCTACTTGCCACCAGCATGAGCAAGTCACTTAATGCTTTTAGGATTCAGTTTCATGATATGAAGAATAAGGAGTTTGGAAGATTTTTAAGGTCCCTAGCTCTATGATCCTTGCCCAACCTCCACATTTTTCACATAAGGCTTGTTCAGTCATTTTCAGTTGTGTCTGAGGTTTTCTTGCAAAGATACTAGAGTGGTTTTCTATTTTCTTCACTGGCCCATTTTATAGATGAGGAAACAGAGGCAAACAGGGTTAAGTAACTTGCCCATAGTCAACAAGCATGTGAAGCTGAATTTGAACTGAGGTCCTCCTAGCTCCAGACTTCTCTACTCTATTCATTGTGTCACCTAACTGCCCCCCACATAAGGCTTGAGAAAATGAAATGATGTGTCAAAGATAACATGCAGATTGAGTAGTTAAGCCCAGATCCAAGACTGAGCCCTCTGTTTCCAATAATTCATCTTAGAGTTGTAGAATTAAGAAAGGTCAGACAACCATCACCTAAATGTCAAATGTTGCTACACAGGAATATAGCTAAACATTTAAAGCCCTGGAACCTTTTCTCATCTCAATGAGCAATCCCTCCCCACCCTGATCCCAAGGCCCTATTTATATCCCTGAATAGAATCTTTTAAGCCCAGAGAAGTTCTTCAGCAATTGACTATCTCTTGTGTGTAACAGGATTTAGCTCAAGAGGGAACCATTTATAAATGAGGCATCTTCTAGTGCTTTAGGCTTTGCTAATACTCTCTAGTACTCCTCATTGCATTACAGAGTTTTGACATAGGTAGGTGGGTATGGAGCTATTTTCCCAGCCTTGCTACCCTAACTGATTTCTTTGGCTTTGAACTCCAAGACCTGCCTCCCTTTGTCAGAAAGTGGGGTGTATCCCTTTATAGTGCTTGGTACCTCATGTGGGACACTCTAAGGAAGCAAATTACTTTACACTTGCCCTCAAAGAGCTTAGAATCTTGTTAAAACATGACATGATGATGATGATGATGATGATGAACAGTTCTGCCTATTTTGACTAGGATGGAAACGTAGGCATCAATCATGCTCCTATTCCCACTGTGATAGACATAGTCTTGGCCATGACCTCCTCTTGCCCTGGGCTGATTCACCACTCTTTAGGTAATACAATGGCCTTCAACTCTTAAGGGCTCCACATGTAAATGGCAAGCTTAGTGGGGACATTCAATCAATTTATCCCACTACAACTCAGGCTGATTTCCAGTGATCTACCAACATTAGTCGCTCTAGTGACATACTCATACACAGTTACTGGGCAAATGTTACATTCATAAGACAACTAGAAAACTGTACAAATCCTTGTATATTAAGGACTGAAGGACTTGATATCAATCAGCAAGCAATTTATTAAGCACTTATTAATTATTCCTCTTAGTAGGAACTCTGTTTTACTATTTTTGTGATCATAATTTATTATTGCCACAATATTTAAAAGTTATGGGCATCTAGGTGGCACAGTAGACAGAGTACAGCGTCTGGAGTCAGGACACCTTATCCTTTTGAGTTCAAATCTTATCTCAGATAACTAGTAGTTAGTGACCCTGGGCAAGTTGCTTAACCTTGTTTACCTCAGTTTTCTGATCTGTAAAAGAAAACTCCAAATGCTGTCACAAAGAGTTGGATATGACTAAAACTGAACAACAAGTTTTAACAGTTCTTTGGAGTTCTGTCAACTCTTATGACATTTTTAAATGGTTCATGTCATTATCCTGCTCAAGTTATCCTGGTGAGTCCTGAAAGGAAATGATACTGGAGACTTTTTGCAGAAGGAGTGTTATCTTTTTAGTTACAAACCAGGAGCCAACTTGGATCCTTTCTGACCATTTTCATGCTGTTGACAGCACATTTTGTGTCCTAAGATCTAGGATAGTTACTGAGTATACAAAGAGACAAGTCAAAGCAGTCCCTGCCCTGAAGGACCTTAGAGATTACTTGCAGAGGTCAGGGAGAAACTGAAACGTATACATAGCATGATTTTGAGAAATATTAACAACTAGAGGACATTATTTGCTAATGAAATTCAGAGAAGAAAGAAACTAAACCGTCTGTATTGTCAAGGAGGAAAAAAGATAGAAACAGTTGGACAAAACAATCAATCAACTATATGTTATTTGGGAGTAAATACCATTTATTGGATGAGTCTTTTCTCAACACTGAGAATACATTACCTCTAAAAGACTTAAAGCCAATTTCCCTACTTTGTCTTAGTTTCTTGAATGTGTCTGTTATGTCACTCAAGTGCTTCTAGTTTCCTGAAGCGGTATACTTACACCTAGCAGGTGTTCAGTGTTTGTTAAATGCTTTACTAAATGATTGAAGAAATTGGAAACCGACTTCATGGTACTTAGTCTAGGATGAAGAAAGGATCCTAGTTCTCTTAAGATTCCTAAATTAAATCAACCAGAATTTTCAACTGTGAATTTTCCAAAACTGATATCTGACCAATATCTCAGTCTTGTCTCCACAGAGGAAGACTCTGGGAATATGAATATATGTATATGTATGTATATATATGTATGTATGTATGTATGTATGTATACACACACACATAGAATTTACAGGCAGGTGAGTGACTATTCAGCGTTTTATAACAAGGATTATTGCCATCGTAAGATTTGTAGATACAGAACCATAAAGAACCTCATATACCATCTAGTCCAATCCCTTCATTTCACAGATGAGGAAACTAGAAAAGGAATTCCCAAGTGAGGAAACTCCAGTTACCAATGCAAATTGCTACCTATTTTGCCAATTACTTTGCACTGATGAGGTATTTTATAGTTATAGTGCAGAATTTATTCATTTTTTGTTCAATTCAGCTAGCTTTTATTGACAATCTAGATTTGCTTACAAAGTGCATAGCATATTGTAGCCAAGAAGATTAAGTCTCAAGTCCTGCCCCAACACATCACCTTGGTCACCCTAGGTCATTCACTTGAATTCTTCGTGTCTCATAGCACTCAACCAAATCATAAATACTTGCAAGGATAAGGAAAGAAAAAATACTTCACGTTTTCATCATGCGTTTTGGTATTTTTAGTTTCAAAGACTTCTTTCTTGTGCCCAATGAAAATATATTTTAATTCTATGTCTCTTCATATTACATATCCTACGGATGTGAAAGACAATTGGTTGGTGTCTATCTCATTAAAAAAAAAAAAAACTTTCCTTACTTGAAATCTGTAATTGGTTCCTAGTCTTAATACTCTTACACACATCATGGGAGGGCTATTAATCACCCTCTTGTTATCTACCATCTGCCGTAGACGCATAATGACCATACGTTCATATCTCCACTTCAGCTCCTGAGATGCTCATGTACTTTTCAAGATATGCAATTCAGGAAGTCATTTATAGTATATGGAAATGCCCTTCTGACACTGTCATTATTTTTACAGTGGATGAATGGGAAATAAAACAGGGCTGTAGGAGTCAAGAAAAGAAAAAAGTGTCATTCTCCAAAATGTTGGAGAACACTAATGCTTTTCAGTCTTTCACAATTCCCAGATGCTACTCAGGTTAACGTTGAGCCAATGGATTATTTTCATATTTCTCTTGTTTAATGAATTGCTACCCTATCCAAAGAGCTTTTTAAGTATGGTTGTACACCCCATGATTTTCTTTCTTTTTTTCTGTATAAAAGCAAATAAGTCATCATCAGACTACTTTCACATTAGAGGAGTTCTACAATGTCTTCAGCAGCAAGAAATAGGAATGTTTATAATGAGTCATTTAGCCTTTAAATGACAAAAGGAAAGTATCACTTGTTTTCCCTGATGTATGTGGATTAAGTTCATCTTAGCAATAAATCATCCATTTATTAAAAGATCAGCACTGCTTGTTTTAAAGACAGAAGACTTAAATGAAAATACTAATTTAAAATGTGTGTGTTAAGGAAAAGAATGAAACACAGCAAGCAATAAGAAACTGTCAAATTGGTTTTTCCAGAATCAAAAAGAAACACTAATATCGAATCATTTTTAAACGTTTTATTGAAATCATGATAATAAATTCACAAAATGTTTTCTTGGCTTTTGTTTTCTTTTGTGGTGAATTACAATGGCATCCCTTTTAATTGGAAGAAAGGAGTAGGGAAGGAAATTAGTGCAGACAAACATTGGTGCAGGGTGGCTGCGAGGGGGATAAACATGTCTTATTCCTATTGGCCACCAGAATGAGCTGGTGTGTACTAAGGATGTGAAGCATATTTTGAGCAGCAGTACTGCCCCTTCTCCTATAAAGTAGAATCTCAAGGCAATAATTTTATGTATGTGGCTTCATTTCTTAAAGATCTTGTCAGAAGTTTAAAAAACTTAACTGTTAAAACCCTGAGGAAATTAGAGACATATTTAGACTGCCATGACATTTCAACCACCTTTTTAAATGAAAAAATGAGAAGAACAATGAAATATAATTCTAGAAAACCAATTAACTTGGAATATTTACCTGTTTGAGACTTTAGAGCCTGGATATGTCCCTCCAGGGAAATAATTGAATCTACAGACTGATATTTCAAAAGTATTCTTTTTATAGTCTTGAATATTAATATGGAATTAGGTGTTATTTATACCTGTACCTTTTGGGCATGAATAGAAATGCTTTAGTCATATTCAATGCTGACTGTCTGAAGCAAAAGAACAATAAGCAAATTATGAGTTATGCATCTATTTACACTTTTATATCACATTTTATATATTGTCAAATAACTTTGAAAATTACTTCAGGAATCTGAAAGTCAGTAAAAGAAAATATAAGTTACTTGAGGTAATGGCTTTTATCTTCCATTTATTTTCCAGCTCCTTAACTTATGGAATGACACAGAAAAAGGTAACACTGGGTCAGTGGTAATGGAAGGATTGCAATTTGAGGCACTGTAATGAGTATTCAAATGTATACAGTCATAGATATAATGACCAAAGTATCCCATAATACTTGTCACCTTAAACATATATAAATAAATGAAAGGATACATATGAAAGACAAATTTCTTTGTCTTTCATATGTTAAAGGTTGTTGTGTAGAAAAAGGACTAGATTTATTCTGGTTAGCCTTGAAGAGCAAATCTAGAATGAATGTGTAGAAATTACAGGAGAACAGAGCTCTGTTCAATGTATGGCAAAATCTTCATTATAATTAGACTAGACCACCTCATAAGAAAGCAAGTTCTTCATCAGAGAAAGACTTTAAGCCCAGCCTAGTAGTTCATTGATGAGAAACATTGTAGATGTGCTTTATATTTTGAATAGGAATTGATCGACATAGCTTCTAAGGTCATTTCATGTTCTACAATTTTGAGATTCTGTAATTAGTTTTATAGATTTTATAGAAATTTTAAGGTAGACATATCAGTCAAAATTATTTATGTCTTCTTGATTATATTTTTAAAATGTTGTTAATGATACAGTCTGTGATAGTTTCTATTTCTTGGAAATCATCTCCTAATTTATAATATCATGAAAAATTAAATCCATGAATACCTTTAAAATTACATTATTTCCAGCATAGATTCCTTCAATATGCATTAAGCTAGTTCCAGTTGCTCTACCTAACTTCATTTTAATTACCATTTCTACTTCCTCAAAAAATATAAAATCAGGTACTGAGATTATTGAGTTTGTATGTGGTCATTTTATTCCAGTCAATATTAAGAATAGATTGTTCTAGAAATTTTAACAAAATAGTTTTATTTCATATCTCTTACCCATTTAATCTTGGGATGATTCAGATTGGTTGAGGGTCATATCAACTTTTCTACAGATTTCTTTTCCATATCAGCATTTTGTGTGTCATGAGACAATACAATTCAAAATTACCCATCCTCTTCTTTCATGTTGTACAAATGAGGCTTTGCACTAAAATGTTTTTGCTATTTCTTACCTTGCCTTTCTGGTTGACGGGGAGACCTAAGTGTTTTCTGTATGAAATTTCCTTTGGTGTATTCATTGTAGCAATTTTTTAATGTCACAAACTTGTATAATATAGACTATCGCAAAAGTCAGTGCAGAGAAATGCTTTGATTAAGACTTGACAACAAGAGATCCAACCACCTGAAAGTACAGTGAAGGAAATCTTCAATAGTCATAAAAGACTCCTAGTACAAGGAGAAGATGACAGTGGTTCCAGTGAGAAAAAAGTCTGAAAGAATGAGACCAGTCTTAGTTCAAGCTACTAAAGTTTGAAACTGCATTGAATTTGGGGACAACTTGAATACTTGATTATATAAGGTAAATACTTGATTAGTAATAGCATTTTTTTTATTTTATCCACATCCTAGTTTTTCAGCATCAACTGATTGTTAAAACAAATAGGTTATTTTAGAGCTATTATGATTGCTTACAGTATATCCTTTCTTCTAGGTTTTAATAGAATTTAGAGTTGTTTGGAACATTAAAGACCAAACAGTCATGGTCCTTCATTTTATATATTAAGAAAATAAGGTTGGGAAAAGTGAAATCACTTGCTCAGGATGACAAAAAGCTTAAAAACTTCACTCTAGAGTCACTGATTTTTTCCAGTGCTCCACAGTATCTTGAATTTGTTACTGATGCAGTAGATGGTGATACACATACTACTTGGCCCAGGAAGAACAAAGTTCCGATCCAGTTTCAGATGTTACGTAACCCTGACTGAGCAAGTTGTTTAACCTCTCTTTGCTTCAGCTTCCTTAACAATAAAATGGAGGTAACAATAGCCCCTGTTTCATAATCATATTTTGAGGATCCAGTGAGAAAATACTTGTAAAGTGTTTAGCATAGTTCCTGGCACATAGTAGGCACTATATAAATGCTTGTTCCTCTTCATTCCCTTCCTTTTTCTTAATACGGATTATCATTTTAAACAGATGATAGAAACTGACTAGAAACAGATAGCTATCTTTTTCTTCAAAAATAGCCATTAGGTCTGTAACCAGGGATTTCCTCTCTAAGATATTTCATTTTTAATGTGAGTATTCTCTTATCTGTATGTCCAATGACTTTTACCTCCTTTTCAGAAAGTATCTGTGATACATGGATCTGATGGTTCTAGATAATCTAGAATATCTGAACTTCTTTCATTTCCTCATCCTCATTTATTCCTCCATTTACCCCTGTGTTTCTTTCCCTGTGTAAATCACCAAATATCAAACTATATATTGACTAGCTTGAAAAATTTTATGTTTCTTCATAAAATTTCCCTATTCCTTCCTCTGCTTCAATGATCCTTGTTTATTCTTTTATGTGACAACATATAAACTCTCAGCGATCTTTTTGTACTTATGCTTATTCTGAGCACTTCAAGGAAGAGATGAGCAAGGTTCCAAGGAAATGATATTTCTTTTGGCCTTTGGGCACATAATAAAATTAATTCCATTAAATTCTTTATTCACTTATCTGATTAAAACCTGTGAGTCATCATTCCATTTCAATTGCTTTATGTCTTCTAGTTTCATTTATAGAAAGAATGTCAATATGTATTCAGTTCAGTCATTCTAAAAGTTTATCAATTTGTTGGACCCAAATTTTATATTTGAAGTACCAAAGCTAAATCAATGTTTGCTGACAATTTAAAATTGTGAGACCCTTGGGATACCTGTGAAATCAATCAACAAGTATTTTATTAAATATCTACCACAGAGCCAGGCACTATGCCAAGTGCTGAGAATGCAAATACAGAAACTGAAAGGGGAATCCTGGGTCACACAAGATGCAAGACCAAGACACTTTCCCAAGTTCCTTCTAATTATTTGAGAAGTAAAAGGCCCCAAAGAATAATTATGTGTACAAGTTGGGATACAGGATAATTTTTACTCTGATAGCACTACTATTCACATCCCTTCCCTCATGAAATCATAGTTCTAAAAGTCAGGCACTAAAGACAAAAAAAAAAGAATGAAAGAAAGAAGAAAAGAAAGAAGGCAAATGCTATAAATGGCATTAATATACAAATTGTTTCTAACAAGAAACCTCAAAACAAATACTTCAAAAGTTTTCACTTCATAAGGGATATAAAGAGATTGGAGAGACGGGGTATATTATAGATCAATAATCAGATATCACTTTTCTTAGAAAAGATAAGGTAGGGGCAAGAGAATAAATGGAAAGAACAAAGCAAAAAAATATAGTTAGGAAAAGACTCAGGAAATGATTCATAAACAAAAGAAGTTGGAGGGAAGAAGAAAAAAGACTATATTAACTATTTTAATGATTAGGGGAAAAGAAGTGAAGAAAGAAGAAAAATATATAACTACAGAAAAGACAAAAGCAACAATTTAACTAAACCCTCAAACCAAGGTAAAGCTTAATAGGAATGGAGGAAGAAGAGAAAGCAGAGAGCCTTTGAAAATCAGACTATTGTCAAAGTAATTTACTCAAGACTAACCATAAGGAAAAAAATAATGAATTAGATGAGGAAGGATATTTAATATCTATCTGTGTGCCTGCATGCCTGCCTGTCTGTCTGTCTGTTTGTGTATTTCCTTGGAGATAAAAATGCAGGAAAACAAAAACTTCACTTTCATAATGTTGAATTTGAATAGACTAAACTATTCAATAAAATAAGTTTCAGACATTGAAACAAAATCCCACAATCTGTTATTTATAAGAAACATGGATAGATAGATAGATGGACAAACAGATAGATAGAGAGATAGATAGATACATATCTATCTATCTATACATAGATGGATAGACAGACAGATAGAGAGACAGACAGACAGACAGACAGATAGAGAGACAGACAGACAGACAGATAATTGGGGGACAAAGAATCAAGATTAGAAATGAATTATGCATCAGACATCCAAGAAGACATTAGGAGCTGCAATTATGCTTTCAGACAAAGAAAAAAATCAGAATATTGTTAGAGATAGAAAAGGACATTGCACTATATTGAAAAGTAACATAGAAAAAGAAAAACAATGTTCAACATGTATGCACCAAGTGGTATAACATTGAAATTTGTAAAGGAAAACAACTATTTTCAAAAAGACTAATAAAAATGCAAAATAGGAAAAGACTCACTATCTCTTTGTCATAATTGGAAAAATCTAAGAGAAAGTAAAAAAAAAGGGTGAATTTATAACAAAAAAAATGTAAAATTTATGATTTATGATTGTTTCTAAATTGAAGTACTTACTGCATAGATATAGGTATTTCTTATCATTTAATATTAATATTTACAAAAATAAATTATGCATTAGAGTAAAGAAAACTTGCAGGTAAATACACACACACACACACTCAGATATATGTCCTTTACAGACCATAAAGTAGAAAAAATAGCAATCAATTTGTGGAGTAGAAACAAAAGAGAGAAAGGAAAATATAGATTTATAATTGAAATCCTAACTAATGTGTGGGTAAAATAACAAATAATAGGGAAAAATAATAGCAATGATTAAGCCAATGATAACGATGGTCCGTCATGCCAAAATTTTCTAAATGAAAGTAAAATGACACTGAGAGGAAAAATACATCTTTAAGTAAATCCATGAACAAAATGGAAAAAGAAAAGAGTAATAAACTGAATGAGCAGTTTAAACATTAGAAATACAACAAAAAACACCAAAAGTGAAGATAAAAGAAAAAGACTTGAGAATTAGTAGCAAAAAGATAAAATGGAAACCCAAAAGACTACAGGACTCATAAACAATGGTAAAATCAAGATTTTAAATTTCAAAAAAAAAATTGACATCTTTAGCCAACCTAATTAAAAGTAAGATGGAGAAAAAATCAAATTAACAATAAAAACTGAATAAGTGAAATCACAGCAAACTCAAATGAAATAAGAATAATTATCTGAACCCACTATAATTACATGCCATCAAAAAAAGAATTAAAATAATTGATGATTATCTGTAGAAATATAAAATATCCAGATTAACAGAAAACCAAAACAAGATGCTGTATAATTAAATCTCAGAAAAGAAAACTGTTCTTACTGATAAGCATCTATGTCTATATACAGACATATAACAGGAGATCAAGATTCAATCCCCAATAGACAGGTTATGAAAAGACATGAAAAAACAATTTCAAACTATTGATGCTCTTTTATATGAAAAATCAGAAATATTAAAATGTGCACATTAAAGAAACATTGAAGTTTCACCTTATACCCAGAAAATGGGCAGAGATGACAAAAGATGAGAATAGTCAATGTTGGAGAAGATGCGGAAAGATAGGCACACATTGGTAGTTGGCTGAGGGACTGTGAATTGTTCTAATTATCATGTAAAGCAATTACATGAAATGTAAAGGAATTATATGAAGTGACTAAAATCACCTTTGACTGTGATTTATTTCAGTTAGGCATCAAAGAGGGACACAATAAATAAATAAAAAAGAAAAGTTCCATATACTTACAGTATTAATTTTTCTAGTAATAAAGAACTGAAAGTCAAGTATATGACCATCCATTGTGGAACGACTAAACAAACTGTGCTTTGTGAATATAATAGAATATTGCTGTGTTATAAGAAGCACTATGATGAATATGGATAAGCATGAATTTACACAAAGTGGATCAATGAGTACCAGGAAATAGTATATATGATAACTACAAAAATGTATTTAAAAATTACACCAAAATAACTGAACTCAGTAATTATAAAGATATAATGACAAAGGAATTGATAGATATTGATCCCAATGAATGATTGGATATAAGAAGGCACTGGTTCTTTAAGGGGGGCCGGAGCTTGGATTCAGAACACTGCATTTAACAATTGTATTCTTTCTACGATTAATTTTTCTAAACTTTTTTCTTTTTTTTAAAGAAGTATTTTATTATAAAAGATAACTCTCTGGGCCAAATGGGGGAGTGTAGTGTTTCAGGGGAGTAATACAGTTAGTAATATAGGCAATATAAAAAAGAATTAAATTCCATTTAAAATAATAAAATACCTCATACTCTCAAGAAGCTTACCTCATTACAGGAGAGACAGTAATAAATACAGGATAACTTAACTTTAGCAGCAAAGTTCTTAAGAATGTTTTGCTCTTGGTCTATATTTACACGGCTGAGCTTAGATATGGCCTCTTTGAAAGATAACCTTTCCCTGTTAGCACTCGCATGGCAGTTTCTATAACTACATGTTGCCAATTTTATGGAGTTCGCCCTGTGAACATGAAGGTGAAGCATTGCAAGTTGCTTTAGTTATAGGAAATCCATATAGCTACTTTTTAAAATGATGTTAAGATAAAAAAAATGTTTTTTCCTGAATTTAAGGTTAGTATTTTAGGATTAGAATTTATTCAGAGGTCTGAGCTCCTCTTGCTATGATCACATCAATAAACATATATTAAGCACTTACTATGTACCAGGCACTGTGCTAAGCAATAGGATTGAAAATATAAACAAAAATAAAGATAATTCCTGTCCTTGAGAAACATACAGTCTAAGGGGAGCAGATAACACATAAAAGGCAATTGAAAAATGAGACAGGAGGGGAAAATACCTTCCTTGCTGTTACTCTACCATTCAGGGGCATGATGATGAAATCCAGAGGAGGAAAGACGTCTGATCCAGGCCCTTCCTATAAATGATGGTTTCAGGAACAATTCATTAATAGAAAAAGAGGGTCACATGCTTGACACCACATTGAACCAGGTAATATAGTTTAGATCAAGTTACCCAGTCAGAGAAATCTCACTGTTGAATAAAAGAAAAAGTTTCTGAAATGTCTGCCAAGACAGGCTTAGGAAAATGTGTTTTCTTTAAATGAGAGTACTAGTGACCCACCACAAAAATTACATACTATTTTACACATTTTGCTTCTGGGCATGAAGGCTTGCACTAAAATGTCTGTTATGTGACAAATTTTATACATTTGTGAGATGGTTGATTAGGTTTGGAGGAACTGTGTAAGGATAAAACCATTCTTCAAGGCATACAGGAAAATGACATTGACAATGAAGAAAAAACAGAATTGCTCAGCTCTTATTTGGCTTCCATTTTCCTTGCCAAAGAGAATGGTGTTTTATTAGAAATAATTAACAGAAATGACTAATAGAAAATTGGTACTCAAGATACATAAGGAAAGGTTGAGAGCATCCACCTCCCCTTAGGATAATGAGGTCATTTGCCCAGATGGACCACAATCTTGGGTCTCACAGAACTGGCGAATATGATTGCCAAGGAAGAACTCAGTGATTTTGGAAGGATTACATAGATGAGAAGGTACCACAAGTGAAACAGGACAAATATTATTCCAATTTTCCCTAATAAAGAGAATATAGGTGTCATTGAACTGTAGGTCAATAACTTTCTCTTTGAGTCTAACAAAAGTCTAGAACACAATACTAAATCAATAATTAGTGAATATGGAAAGTATGTATCTTGTGATACATTTCATTACTTATGTACTTATTTTAATATAATAATATCAATATCATTATTTATTTTACTTTAAAATAGTTATAAAGGTATAAAAGTATATTATTTAAGTGTTCGCTTCTTTAGATATAAAATATATTGGGCAGAGGTTCAGTGGGTAGGAGGTTGCACTTACTAGCAATGTGACCTTGGGCAAGTCACTTAACCCCAATTGACTTGCTTCCCTACCTCCAAAAAAAAAAGATATGAGTATGGGAGTTGTGTTTCTCCTCAATAGAGTTACCTCTGAGGAACTTTAAAAAGCTTAAATGTAATCATAGCATGGTGGTCACTCTGTGCAATCTCAGATCTGCTAGTGCGCATACTTAAGTGAGACATAAAAAGACTCATGTATAACATTGTGTTGATGGTTTATATTCCACATTATCTGTAGTAACTAGACTCTACTATAATGTACATCATTAGTATTACATTGCAGAGGCATTGTAATAAACCTATACCAAATATAAACCTATACCAAAAATAAACCTATACCTATAACAAACTTATGTTTGTACACCTTACATAAACATCTTATGCTAAATTAATGATATTTTCTTTTTTATGATGGTACAAGACTAATAGATGCAGAATTCTGTGTATATTTATTAAAATTTTAACAAAGCAATTGGGAAAGCCTGTCAATATCTTTGTGGGAAAGACGTATGGTTGTGTTGTACCTTAGTGGTATCAAACTCAAGTAGAAACAGATGAAAAAACTAAGCCTAAGGATCTCTGTGGATGCATATTGGCACATTAACATTATCTCTTTATTGTTATGTTTTTATTTATTTTGTTAAATATTTCTCAATTACATTTTAATCTGGTCCCTGGGACACTCAAGAGGGTTGTGAGTCAAAATGCAGCCAGCAGGCAGTGTGGTTGACACCTCTGTTCCAGACAATAGTTTTGTAAAACATCAAATTAACTTGACCTGAGGTATAATGACTTCATGGGAACTTGGAAGGAAGTCTCCCATCTAGTGTTCCAGTGATCTGTATTTGATTGACGCTATGCTATTTAACATGGTTACCATTGACTTAGATAAAGAAATAGCTATAAAACACTTGTCAAATTTGCAGTGACGAAAGGGTGAAAGAGTTACTTAAAACTTTGGATGTCAGAATTCAAAAGTATCTTGACAGGGTAGAACATTGAACTGAATCTAATAAATTAGAATTTTGTAAGAACAAATGTAAAATCTTACACCAGGAGTCAACAATAAACTTCATAATGACAAGATGGAGGAGTTATGGTTAGGCAAGAATTATTTTCAAAGAGATATAGGGATTCACATGAGCAAAGTCTATACATATTACTAATGTTCTATGGCAGCCAAAAAAGTTAATGCAATCCTTAGACTGTGTTAAGAGATGATATCAGGAGAATTTGATACTGTTGCCTGCCTTCTGCTTCTGGATACTCTTGTCTCTCAGTTTTCTTGACTGTGCTTTCTTTTGGTTTTCCTCTTGCTTGTCTAAAAGCTCCTTTTCAGTCCCTTTTACTAGTCCATGATCTCTGTCATGCTCCTCCCATTAGCTGTACCCCAACACGCTGCCCTGATCTCTCTTATTTCTCCATACTCCTTCACTTGGTGACTCCAGTGGCTCCTATAGGGGCAGCTAGGGGCAAGGTGAGGAAAGCACAAGGTTTGGAGTCAGAAAGATATAAGTTCAAATCCAACCTTAGACAAATAATAGCTGTATTATCCTGGTCAAGTCATACAAGCTTTATTTATTTCACTTTCCTCATCTGTAATGCAGGCAATAATAGCAGCTACCTCCCAAAGGTTGTTGTAAGGACCAAATGAGATAATAAGTTTAAAGTCAAATCTGTATCTCCAACCTAAGGCTCCCCCTTTAACCCCAGTCATACCTCTGCAACTGCCTAGTAGAGGTTTCAAACCAGATATTGACATCCAAAGCTCAACCTATCCACGAACTATCAATAGAAGCAATTATATTTCCCCCCCTAAACATAAAGTTTTTGAACTTCCCTATTTCTATGAAAGGCACCACCATCCTTTTCATCATATAAGTTCCCAACTTTGGTGCTATCCAACTCTTTACTCTCTCATTTGAGATATATACAAACATATATACATATGTATGTATGTATGTATATGTATATATATATGTATATGTATACACACATAATTGAATCTTGATGTTCCTATCTTTATAACACCTCTTGTACCCACCCATTTCCTTTTACTTACACTAATCAGCCATAGTTTAAGCCCTCATTACCTCCCACCTGGACAATTACTATAGCCTTCTATTTGATCTTTCTTCCCAGATACTTACATTTCAATTCATCCTTGACATAGCAACCAAAGTGTTTGAAAATGTCTCTCTTACACAAAAAACTTTAGCAGCTATCAACTATCAACTAGAATCAAAAATAAACTCTTCTGTTTAGTTTTTAAAATCTTTCATATAGGGACCTCAGACACTTGACACTTACTAGCAATGTGACCTTGGACAAGTCACTTAACCCTAGTTGACTTGCTTCCCTACCTCCAAAAAAAATCTTTCACACTCTGAGTTCAAAATACTTCTTATACCCAGCTCATTATACATTATTTGCCTTCACAGAATGGTCCAGTCAAACTGGCCATCTTGCTGCCCCACACACATCATTCCATATCCTATCTCTATACTTTTCTACTGACTATTCCCATTCCTAGAAGGTACTCCCTCCTCTTTCTATTAATCCCTTATTTCATTCAAAACTCATTTTGAGTTCCATATCCTACACAAAGTCTTTTCTACTTCCTCAAGCAACCCTCAAATTTTATTTGTATTTATTTTGTATTTATTGTCTCCCAATTAAATATAAGCTACTAGAGGGCAAAGATGTTTTCATTTTTATCTTAACATTTCCAAGCCATGGAACTTAGACAGTGTTTGATAAAATCTTATTTCATTGACTGAAAGACAAGAATACCGATGGATTTCATCCTAGTCAGAAAATACCTGTAGGGAAAATATGTCAGCTCTGCACAACACTATTTAGATAGGCCATTCACTGATAAACTCCAAGAGTAAACTGAAAAGGACAACTAAAGAATCTTGAGATCACATTATATGATGATTGATGAAACCAGTGATTAATCTTTTTTTATTTCCCTGAACATTTTGGTATTTAAATGTGCTCATATCACTAAAGATAAATATGATACATGTGATTATTTAAAAGACCATAATATATTATGAGTCAGTATAAAATCCTTCCATATATAGCCCTTTTTATAACATTTTTTGTTCTGTCATTTTTAGTTGTGTCTGACTTTTTGTGAGCCCCATTTGGGTTATCTTGGGAAAGATACAAGAGTGGTTCGCCATTTCCTTCTCCAACTCATTTTACAGATAAGGCAAACAACATTAAGTGCCTTGCACAGAGTTACACAGCTAGTAGTGTCTAAGACCAGATTTGAACTCACAAAGATGAATCTTCCTGACTTCAGGCCCAGAAATCTATCCACTGTGTCACTTAGCTGCCCTTCTAAAGATATTCACTAATCTAATTAAATTTCAATGAAGGTAAAATAATAGCAAATCTCATTTTCTCCCATAAGCTAGTTATCCCATCATTAGTAATAGCACTAATATCCTCATAATTCCATAATTTTCTTTGATTATTCTCCCTTTATCTGTTCATCCTCACACCTCCACCCACTTATATGCACTCAAAATACAAACTATTGTTAAGCTCTTCTGTCCCTTGGTCAACCTTTTTCTGTATTCAAACACTCTTCTCTAATCTACAGCCACCATTTTCATCTGAGCCTTCTTCATCTTAAACTTAGGTTACTATAATAACAATAGTATAGCCTGTATAGTTACTTTAATAACTCTAGTATAGCCAACTATATTACTTATGCGCACACCTTATCCTCCAACCAAACTCCACACCTGACCTCCTTAAGCCAATCTCCTTGCTTCCTCTTGTTTGCCTTGTCTAATGTATAATTTTTGCTTTAAAAATATTTTATCATCACTTACTCTATTCAAAAAGTTTCTAGAGCTCTTTATTGCCTACTAGAGCTATCAGTAAACCATGAACATCTATCAAGTTCCTACTATGTGTCCCACCCCTCAGGTCCCTTCTTCCTGCCAGTTTTGAAGTGTAAAGATTTGAGACCTGTAGGATCAGGTAAAGAGATTCACTTCCTTCCAAACAGGCAGCAAGCCATGGGATCATGACTTTGTAGGCAAGCCAGTAATTAGTATGGGACTCCCTTTGGGTTGTCTTCTTTCTTTTGCTAGAGGGTCTTTTGGGGTCTTGAAATGGAGCTGGTCTCTTCCCTTTGGAAGGTCCTTGAGCAGCAGAGTAGCAGCTAATGGAGCAGGTATAGTAGGGATAGGAGCAAGGGAAGGGTGCCCAAAAAAGTTGTCCACAGACAGATTATGGGGGGGAATGTGCCTTGAGAGTTGATAAAGCTGTATTCAAAGGAGGTGAAACGTAAACAGCTCAAAAACAACTCCATGCAAAGGAAATAGTTGTTAATGTCTCAATGAGGCTTGAATACCAATATTTCAAGTTACTATAATTATTCTATCATATTTTATTTCTTCAGGTTCCCTTTTCTATGTTCAATTAAGAGTGATTAGTGTTTATATTCTGGGTACCTTTTTGAACTCTCCCTTCCCCTTACTCAGGAGGATCCCTTAGATGAGAGCCCAAAATAGAACTGTTCTTTAGGTACCTGAAGCAGGGACAGAACCGAAGTCTTGGTATGTCTGCTTCTCCTAATGAGGAGAGAGACTATCCCAGATGGATGAACCCAGGGCAAATAGGGATGGTAGAAAAAGAGCAAGTGTCATCACCCCTTGTAAACTCAGTCAAGCAGTGCCTGGCTGTCCACTTCATTAGATCTATAAAATCCACCACAGCAATAAAAAGCAATTTCAGGAGGAAGTCAATTGAGTGTATCAGAGAAGGCCTCAGGTAGTCAGTACCACTTGAGCTGAGTTTTGAGAGCAGACATGGGCTCTCTAAGGCTGTAATAATTGGGGAGTGAAATTCAGGCATGGGAGAATCCACATAAAGGCAACGAGATGGGACATGGCATAAAATGTATGATAAAAAACAAACAAGTTTCTCAGGAACATAAATCATATGAAGGGAAATAATGAATAAGCTTGCAAAGGATCCCTGGTACCAGAATCTGAAGAGTTTTAAATGCTAAAGAGAGGAGTTTATATTTTAGCATAAAGGCAATCAGGAACCAATAGAGCTGTTTGAGGAGGGGGATGATGTGCTTAGACTTAAGCCTTAGGAGTTTCACTTTAGCAGGTCTGTGCAGGACAAGTTGGCTAAAGGAAATAATGAAAAAGGGATATTAATTAGAACATGAGGTACTATGAACTAGAGTAGTGGACATAGCTGAAGGCTCTGATTCAGTCTTCAACTTGTTCACCTTTCCTATCCGACTGTCACTTCTACTAGGCCCCTAGACTAACTTTTTAAAAATTCATTTTACTTATTTTTAATGCTCTACAATCACTACCATAAAACTTAGGCTTTTTTCCCCTACCTACCCCCCACCATCCCCCTCCCTCCCCAAGACGGCATACAGTCCTATACAGGATCCGCACATATGAATAGCTGAATACATTAATACATTAATCTACTGAATACATTTTCATTATAGTCATCACAGCCTAACTTCTTGGAAACACACTCTACTCATTCCTGTCACAATGCCTTATTTGATGTTCTTCCTCTTGCTCAGTGTCGTAATGTTCTTAGGCAACTAGGTAGTAGTATTCTGGAACACACAAGAAGACCTGAGTTCAAATGCTCTCATACTCTTACAAGCTGTGTGAAGCTGGACAAATATTCACTTGGTCTCTGTCTATCTCAGGGTCAAAATCTATAAAATAGGAATGATAGCATCTGGCTCAAAAGATTGTGGTAAGGATCAAATATAACAAGATATGTAAAGTAGTTTGTAAGTCTTAAAGTGATTGAAATATATATATATATACATATATATATGTAAATGCTAGCTGTTAGGTGGAAATAACTCCTCTCTTACTAATGATGAGAATTATCTATTATTTAAAGCATAATTAATTTGATTCTCTAAAGATAAAACAATAACATTCCCCTTGGATAAAAGTAGAGAAAGAAGTCAGCCTTGAAAAAAGTATAAGCATTCATTAAATGAAGGACCTGTCTGTCAGTATCATCTCTGAAAATGTTCAGAGGCACATTTAGAACTGGGACAAGACCTTAGTGGGAAGTCTAGCAGGAGAGTAAAATCTGAACAGAAGAGAAGTTTGATCTGTTGAGTAATAGCATGGGGAAAGATGACTCAAAAATAATCATGGGTCATTACAGTCGCACAAACCAAATGAGTCCCAAATATCAGTCAGGGCAAGAAGTATGAAAGTAAGGCTTCACCTCAAAAACAGAACATGACTAATTGTAACACATTTACTTCAGGAAAACCAAAAGATTATGCCATGGAGAATTCAGGGTTTTCTGGGTTCAAAATTGTTGGGAACAGTCTTTAAAATTCCAAGGAGAGAGATGGGAGTTTCCAAAAGCTCTATGCAAAAACAATTATAGATCGGGAAAGTATCTATAGGATTGCAGTTCCAGAAGAAGTGATCTGTCTCAGAGAATATCTAGTCCCACCCCTAACAGCCCTCATTTTATGGAAGAGAAAACACATGTCATATTGGTATTGTCAGAGAAAGGATTTGAATCCAGTTTCTCTCATGTTAAATACAACAACTTTTCCACTGGATAAAGGACATAGAGAAAGGAATGATTTCTCACTTGAGCAGTCAGATATAAGGTAGAATTTCCAAGCATTTAGAATCACTGAGACTCCTAGGAAGGACAAGGGAGTTGACTGAAAATTCCTTTGAGATAAGCCCAATAGAACTCTTTTAGCACCTGCTATGAGAGTAGGAGTGGGAAACTGACCTAACCTGGAATCTCCTAAACAAAACAGATAAAAACAAGCAGCAAACTGTAAAATAGGGTAAGAATTCTAGTAACTTTGTCAATATGGATTAATTTTATTTAAACTTTGATCTCCAATCAGGGACATTCTGGAACCAGCCAGTTTATTAAATTTTCAGTGTGAGTATGTACACCTCGGAAATCAGCACATGTTACAAGTAAGATGTGATTTATTATTTTATGGATATTAGACTTAAGAAAGTGATGCATAAAATGTTAATAATACAGATTAAACTTAAAAGTGTGTCATGAGTATATTTTTTCTTCTAGAGAACCGAGTGCACTGGTAATATTATTCAAAAAAGTTATAGTTGATGCCATTGCCATTTAGCAGGAAGATATATACTTAGAGAAAGGGGAATAAGATGATGAACTGGAAAAGGGAAAGAATACGGGAGAGTTTCGTAATGTCCAATTAAATATATACCTTTAGTTGAATCTGAACCACAATCTCTCCCCGAAGTTACCCTAAATTAAGGAGCAAGGTAACAAGTACAGCTTTAGCTGAGGAGAGTAAAGAAGGAGAAGAAAGTGCCATCCTTCTCTTTCATCCATTCAAATCATACATCTTCTTTAAGACCTAGCTAGGGCTTACCCACCTCCAAGAAATCTTCCCTAACTAGGGGTGAATGATGTTCATTCCTTCAATAGAATTTTCTTTGCACTTGTTCCAGAATCTAAAAAGTGCAAGGACCCTTAAAGCCATCTAGGATAACCCATCTCTCCACCAGAATTTCCTCTACATCACTGCCAAAGTTGATTATCCAATCTTGAATTAAAGGCCTTTAAACAAGGACGAATCCATAACCTTACAGAACAGCTCATTTGGGCTTTGGCTAGCTCTACTCCTTAATAAGCTTGTCTTACATTATGCCTCAATTTGCTCCTTTGCAACTTACACCTCATCCTATTAGTTCTCCCCTTTAAGGATAAATAGAAAAATCTAAAGCCCTTTCTATACGAGAGCCCCTTCATAAATTTGAAGACAGCCATTGTGTCATTTCCGTCTTGCCTTCTGGTAAATGCTTCCCTTCAACCATCCTTGAGTTATTGTGAGCTTGAAGACCTTCACCAGCTTAGTTTCCCTTCTCTATGCTATCTCTGTATCATATGTTTGCTTCTATTTCGCTTTTAAGTCATTTTCTAGATTTTTATGCATATACAAGACAAGACATCTTCTCAGCTGAAAGGTTCCTGAGAGAAGAAACTATGTCCTTTGATTAGTATGTATCTCCCAGAGAACCAGTTACCTACTCTGTGTTCAATAAAAACTGAAATAAATTATAAAATTTCAAAAAGATAAAGCTAAACATATTTCATAGGTATCTCCTTGTCTGTATAAGTTTTGTATTTCATTTTTTCCATTAGGTTTGACATACTTTTTTTAAAAATTAAATTTCTTTTTTTTTATTGTGAACTTAACCCTAACCCTAACCCTAACCCTAAAGACCTGTATTGTATAAGAAATAATGAACTTAATGTTATATACAATTTTTATTTTTGAGAAAGGAGAGAATTTTCCTTTAGGAATTCTTGCTGATTTTCATACCTCTCAATTCCCCAGTAAATTAAATGTAGTTCATGTCAGCTACCTTAAGACTGAAAGGAAAGAAACTTAACTGATCAAAATTCATGGGCTCAGATTGCTTAGATGAGAAAATGCCAAATTTCCATTGTGCCTTTTAAAATGATGAAGCAAGTCCCTAAAGTGATTTTAAAACTGAAATTATTTTGTGTCATGATGAAAAATTGTATCCCAGTAAAGCACACAGCAAATGTGTGGACCAGTTAATGCAGTTGACACTGTACTAGGTAAGTAAAGGTATCTTTTTAGAGAAAAGAACACTTAACGTTTTCATTGTAAGTGGAAACAATTGGAATGGAGATGGGAATGGGCATTGTTTGAAGAAACTAACATGGATACTCTAAGAACTAATCAACCAACTCTGATTTTTAAAAGATGAAAATGACAATATGGAAGTCTAGACTTCTAAAGGGCAGGAATTGAAAAGTCGCAATCCAGTTTTGCAAGGATCATGGCCAGAATGCTAAAACTTAAAATGAGCTGAAGATGGTGAAGAAAGCTAAGTAAAAACAAAAGGTTTTTGTTTTTCTTTGTTGGTTCTATTGTGGAAAAGAAGAGATTTAAAGAAAGGAGAGGATCTCTGTTCCAGGTGACGGAAACAAGGATTACTAGTGACAAACAGAAGGTGGAGCTGCTCAATTCTCCTTTCCCTTCTGTATTCTTTGCCAAAAAGAACGACCTTTGGACTGGGAAGGTCAAATTAAAACTACTGAAAGGGAATTGATACCCCAAATAAATAAGGGAATATTGAGAACCTAATCCTGGGTGTCCTGGGTGAATTCAAGTCACCTGACCCAGATTGCTTCATCATTAACATACTGAATTAATTGAAAACTTGATTGCTGAAGCCAAAGTCAGTCAGTGACCTTTAAAAGTCTGTGGATAATGGGAGAGTCACCACAGGACTAGAGAAATGTAAATGTTATCCTGGTTTTATAAAATGGAAGACAATATAGTTCACAAATTATAGAGCAATGAATTTCTTGAGAAATGTGAATATGTTTTACTTTTTTGATATATTTTACATCACCTTCATTCCTTTTTTTGAAATTTTTAAAAATATTATTTTGAAACTTAAGAAATAAAACAGACAATTCCCTAACATAATGGAATAGAAAATAAGATGATTATACATGAAACTGCAGATCTATTATTTACAACTTGCTATTCTTTTTAAATATATAAGGTTATCATGTAATATTTTTTCATTTTTCCCCTTTTTTCTCCCCTCCAAGTCCCACTCACCCACCCTAGAGATGGCTACCATCATACACAAATATGTACATATATATATATATATATATGTGCATGCATGTATATGTGTGTATATACATACTTAAATTCATCAGCTCTTTCTCAGGATGCAGATAACATCTTCCTTCATCTTTGGTAGTTAATTTGTATATTTATAATAGTGAAAAGGACTTACTCAAAATTGTTCTAAAAACAATAATGTTATTCTATGTAACATTCTCTTACTTCTTCCCATTTCATTCTTATTTTGTGCAACTCTATCCATGTTTTTCTAAGATCATCAAGCTCATCATTTCTTATAGTATAAAGTATTACATCACAATCATATACTGCAACTTCTTCAGTCATTCTCTGTTTGATGGGCATTCTTGCAATTTCCAGTTCTTTGCCACCACAAAGAGAACTGCTATAAATATTTTAGAACATATAGATTCTTTTCCTTTTTCCTTAATTATTTTGGTGAACAGACCTAGTCATGGTACTGCTGAGTCAAAGAGTATGGGCAGTTTAATAACTCTCTGGGCACAATTTCAGATAGTTCTACAAAATGGTTGGATCAGTTCATGGTTCCATCAACAGTTAATTAGTGTCCCAATTATTTCATATCCCCTCCAACATTTGCCACTGAGTATATTACCCTTCCTCCCCTGCTCAGCAAGCCATAATTTATAACATTTTTTTTTGGAAAAGGGGAAATTAATCAGTTTGTTAAAATCACTCAACACATCAAGTTTGATAGTATGTACAATGTTAAATACCCTCACTCTCCAAGACTACCCCCATCCCAACTGTGCAAAACAAGGGTTGGGGATTAATTTTCTCAATTCTTTTCCATCACAAATCTTCTAGAATATACTATTTAAACATGATTAGTGAACATCTATAAAAGGACGTGATGATAACGAAAAGCCAGTATGACTTGGGCAAGAACAGATCATGACAGATTCTCCTTATTTTCTTTCTTTCACAGGTCGCTCAGCTGGCAAATCAGGGGAATGTTAAGTATGATGTGCCCACATCTTACTAAGGTATTTGATCAAGTATGTCATGTTCTTCATGTGGAAAGCATAGAATGATGTATACCAGATGATAGTAGAATTATAAATATTCAGAACTGGATGAATTACTATGCCCAAAGAAAAGTTATTACTGGCTCAATCAGGGTAAAGTTGGAATTTTCCATTTGAATGTCCCGGTGCTTAGCTCTGTGTTGCTTAACAGTTTGAGCAATGTATAAAACCAAATTATAGATGGCATGCCAATGAATTTTTCAAATAATACTAAGCTGGTATAAAAGTAAAAACAAGGTAAATTGAGGCCCAAAATTCTGAGCATGATCAATATTTTGATAAAGTGAGAATCTATCAATAAATAAGATCTTAGCTGCCCCAGTAAACTAAGACCCTAAATGAAGGGGTCATTTTTATAGATTTGGGGGAGTACAGAACAAAGAAGAGATAGGGTAGGTCACCTCATGGTGTTGAGGGCAGCATGACTGGTTCCATAGCTGGAGAAAAATATGAGTGGTTAAAAGTTCAGTAATGAGGAGTTAGCCATACCCCTTCTTCTTCTCCCTGAAACTAGGAAGGGTTCATTTTTTTATCCATCTGAGAGATTGGCCCAGACATTTTGGACAGCAAACCAGACATCTTTGAAGGATAGCTTGGTGGTATAAAAATATTAGACCCAACTTCCTTATGACAAGGGAGCATTCCCAAGGTCAGCTAACCTTCCTGAGGCAAGAATAGAATGGGGATTAGCAAGAGATCAGGATTTCTGAACTCAACTCATTACAGAGAAGCTAAATTCTGAACTAAATTCAGAGACAGAGACCCATACCTTAAGCAAATACAGGCCAAAGGCAATTCATTATAAATAGAATCAATAGAGAAATGATACAGAATCAACCTTGATCATCTCACTAAACACTGGATAACAGTCATGCATCACAATCTTGAGAAGTTAGGAAATTGACCTGAATCTAAAAATAAGTATAAATATCAGGACTTAGACTTAGACCAAAAAATCAACTTGACAAAACTAATGTAAAGAAGTACATGCGAGTAGTACTTTGTGTGGGAAAAGATCTGGGGGTTTAAGGCGAGTGCAAGTTTTATGAGTTCATCGTGTGCTGTGACATCCAAAGTAAGAAAATGTGATCTGGGATTGTCTTAAGAGAGTTATAGCTGCCATAACATCCTCAAACGTTACTTTCAATTTTGAGTGCCATATTTTAGGATATACATTGATAAACTGGAGGATGTTCAGAGAATGACAACTGAAATGCTGCTCCATTACATATGAAAATGGATAAATTGAAAGAACCCAGAAAGTTTAGCCTGAAAGAGAAAACGTCCAAGATATGAAAGATGTCTTCAAGAATGTAAAGGGTTGTCATGTGAAAGAAAAGTTAAATTGATTCTTTCTGTCCTCAAAAAACATAACTAAGAGTGATAGGTTGCAAAAAGAGCACATATACATTTGATGTTAAACAGTAAATGACAGCCAATTAGATCTATTTAAAAACGGAATGAGACATTTCAGGAGGTAGTGGGTTCCCTTTCCTTGGAGGTCATTGAATAGAAGCTGTTGGGTGTGTAATATTCCAGATTCTTATTAAAATACAGATTGAACTAGATGACCCCTGATGTCCTTTCCAACTCTGAAATTTTATAGTCCCGTGACTCTGACATTATCTTTATCTCAGCAAAAAGATCCCCAAAATTCTTCACTCAGGATACTATTTATACTCCCAAAGGAGAAAAATAATAGTTTTAAATAAAAGAAGCCCTTATTAGGAATCAATGTGGCAACATTTTAATTGAGACCGAATATCTACTAAGAAATGTAAGATCTGTGAGTCAGGTAGGGATAGGGCCCTGGACCTGGAGTCAGGAAAACCTGAGTTCAAATCCAGCCTCAAAAGCTCACTACCTGTGCGACACAGCCTCTATTTTCCATAATTCACTGGAGAAGGAAATGGAAAACCATTCCCGTATCTTTGCCGAGAGAACCCCATACAGGGTCATAAAGTGTTGGATGTTACTGAACAACAACAACGAGGTCTATAAAATCCAGCTACAGCTGCAAAAATGCACACATTGGGCATTGTAACAATGAAAGAACATACTAAAAATAACAATAAAGCATAACTATAACGATGATGACGTCATTATTAATGCGCGTATGACATTTTAAGGTTTACAAAGTGCTTTGTAAATACAATCTCATTTTATCTTTACAACTCTGGGAGGCAGATGCTACTATTACCCCAATTTTACAGATAAGGAAACTGAGGCAGGTGAAAGTTAAATAGTTTGCTTGTAACATGCCTAAGGTAACAGAGTTGGCCAAATTTGAACTCAGGTCTTCCCAAGCTTCCTCAATTCTCTTTCTACTGTACCACCTGGTTGTCTGAAATTATAAATTTATGATTATATGATGCTTTAAGATTTTGCAAAGTGATTTTTCTCACAACAAACTTGTGAGTTAGTTATTTTACAGATGAGACAACTGAAGTTCAAAAAAATTTATAGTACTATGTCATGTCTACATAACGTTTCCATGGTGGGATACAAACACAGGTTTCCTGACTCTTGTTGATAACTAGACTGCCTCTTATTTTCCTTAAAACACCCAAGAGATTCACTTCCATAATATGAAGGTAAACAGGACCACAAATAATTGATTTGCTCGCCATTTCCCTCATTCACTCATTAGCTGGGATCCAGCCTCCAGCTATCACATACATATACATTTTTAAATTGCAGTATCATCATGCAAGACGGCAACAATATGATGAGCCTCAAGAGGAAATTAGTAAATTTGTGATGCTCTAGTTTGAAATCCCAGTTCTATGTGGATGTGCTTGAGAGTGAGGAAAATACAGAAAGCCATTGTGTTGTTCCAATCTGAAGGAGGAGGAGAAAGGTGGGCATTACTCCAGATACATCTAGGTTCTTGCTTCACTGTGCTCCTAAATAGAAGCACCACAGAAAATGAGTCAAAAAATATATTTTTAGTCTGTTCCAAGTGGTATTCCCCTTAAGTAAAAACTTACATATCTGACTCCCACTTCTCAGCATTTCTGGTTTCTTTGGACCATTACATGGCCCAAATGTACCTTGTATAATGAGACATTCCGTCCATCAAGAGACAGTGTCACCTCAGAATGGCAGACCTATCAGAGCAAAGGACTGTGTATTTAGACCTCAAAGTCTATCTAGTCCAACCATCTCCTTTTATAGATGAAGAAACTAAGGTCCCAAATTATTTGCCCCATGTTACATAGATAGTGAGTGTCAGAGTCAAAGTTTGAACTTTGTCATACCCTTCAATTTTACTCTGAGGAAACTGAGGCCCTTGAAGGTCAAATGCTTGTCCAGGTTATTCAGGCAGTATCAGAGGTGGTATTTGAATCCAGTTCTCTTACTTTAGGACCAAAATTCCTTCCATCATATGAAGCTGAGTCAATTGGGTAAAATGCATTTATTAAGTGGCCTACTTTATTCTGTGCTAAGTGCTAGGGATAGAAAGTAAAGCAGAAAGAGTCCCTCAAGGACCCCATAGTAATGGGCAAGAAAACATATGAACAATTTCATATTCAGGATACACGCACACACACACACACATTCACACATATAAGGAAAGAAGGCCTTAGTATTAAAGGGAATCAGGAAAAGCTGCTTACAAAAAGTGGGGTTTTAGCTTTCTAAAACTTGAAAATCTTTAGGTTGATTTTGAAGGAAGCTAGGAATACTAGGTATCACAATGTGTCTGGAGTAAAGTCAGGAAGACCTGAGTTCAAATGTGGCCTCAGATACTGATCAGCTCTGTGACCCTGTGCAAGTCGCTTAACCCTGTCTGCCTCAGTTTCCTCATCTGTAAAATGAGATAGAGATGTAAATGGCAAACCACTCCAGTCTCTCTGCCAAGAAAACCCCAAATGGAGTCTCATGACTGCAACATGACATGACTGAAATAAGAGCAAGCACAACAAGGAAGCCAAGAAATGGAGATGAGACAGAAGAGAATTCAAGGTATGGAGAACAGCCAGTGAAAAGATGGGAGATGGAGCAACAGAAGCTCAGTGTCACCGAGAATGTTGGGTTGAGTAAAGTATAAAAGAGGCATTCATTCACTTGGAAAAACGTGAAATACTCTCCAGTCTTTGTCCCACGCAGTTCCTTCTACATTTCTCAGTTTTATCCAGACCCGGATCCTGCCTCATCATGATTGATCTGGGTGGGTAAGGTTTATCTTAGTTGTAGCTGTTTCGATGACCTCTCTAATAAAATGCATTTATTAACATGGATGATGCACCAGGCACCATTACACATAGCAATTTGAACTTCATGGTTAATGGCAGAGCGGGACTGAGGACTGCTATGCTTTCCCATGAGACAGGGTGCATTGATTTTGTTATCTGTCTATTCAATTAAAAAAAATACACTCTTGTCGAGATTTCTGAGCAAATATGGCAAATGTATATCAATTTATATTAAAAGACATGCTTCTTTACTCTGAAGAACTTATAGTAGGAAAAAATAAAGGAGAAAAATAAAATAGAATCTGCAGCGTGAAATGAAAAAGATTAAACAACCTTAAGCAAAGAAGAAAACTATGGGGGCATAGTAGGTGGCTGCAGGAAAGAATATCAGGAAAGCCCTGTGGTATGTCTCTGTTTCTGATGAAAGCGTTACTTCATTTAAAGATCACAAGCTATACAAATAAGCTGGCTTGGTTATGAGTTTTTTTCTTTGCATATAGTAGAATCTCATTAATTGTCACTTCTCTAATTTGCAGACCTGTTACTTCTCACTAGCCTCATTTATCCCATGAGTCTTAGTATGTATTTCAGAGAGGTTTAAAAGGGACAGACTGCCTTAGAAAATCTTCTCATTAGTAAGACTTGATTAATTGTATAAGACATGACTACAGATCATTTGGGTAAACCAATTGCTTCTATCAATAAAACTGAAGAGCAACTCTACTTTAAAAAACAATAAATGACAATGTACAGGGCAGTTCTCTCCTTTTGAGATGTACCATTTATATTCTTCTCAGATTAACATGGAAATAAACCAACCCACTAGTATGAATTAGTGAGTCACTATGGTATGTTACTGATCTTCAGCCATTTTTCAGTTTTGTCTGATTCTTTGTGACCCTATTTTGGGTTTTTTTGGCAAAGATACTGAAATGGTTTTCTGTTTCCTTCTCCAGCTCATTTTACAATTGAGGAAACTGAGGTAAATAGAATTAAATGACTTGTACTGTGTTATGTAGCCAGTAAATATCTGAGACTGGATTTGAACTCAGCTCTTCTGACATTAGACTCAGTGCTTTCTCTGTCTACTGTTCCACCTAGCTGGCCCACCCACCCATACTATAGGCACAGCCTATTTTTTGTGACTTGTGACTCTGAAGGCACATTCATCTCTAATATGAAGAGAAGCAATTAAGGTTGATAGAATATAAGTTTCTTGAGGGCAGGGTCTATTTGATGCTTGTCTTTGTATCTTTAGTATGATTTTTGGCACATAGTCAGGACTTATTAAATATTTACAGAAGTGAATTAAAGCTCATATTCTACAGATAGGAAAGGTTATATTAACCTCATAATAAGGGTATATATGCACGATACATCCCAATAAGAATTCTTAACCAAGGTTTCTATTTTATGTGACCACAACTGGATTTATAGACTTGGTGATGGCACTTTACAAAGAGCAGGATCAAAGGAGGTAATGTATAAAAATGCTTTGAAAACCTTAAAGCACTTTCATAAATCTCATCTATTATTACCACACACAGACATTCATGCAGAGTAGATGTGCATGCATTCACACATCTTTCCATCCATGAGTGAAGCAGTTTCCAAAGTAGGGAGTGTTTCCTCTATCCCTCAGCAGTCTGTTGTATGACTTCAAGGGATCCAGTGCATGTCCTCAAGGGACACATGAGTACCGATGAGAACAAAAACTTTGGGCTACCCAATCAGAAAAGTGTGGAGGCCACTGTCCTAGATAATCCATATGCCTTTATGACTTCTATTTATTCTTCTCCTTTGTAGAAATGAAGGTAGCACAAAGCCATTAAAACCTAGGCTTGTTCTGTGATAATAGCTTTCAGAGATTAAAATACAAATATCTAATATAAAAAAGGTTTCTCAGAAGAAAATCTTGCTAAGGAAGGCATGAAGTGAGTAGATTCAGTTTAATAACGTCTTGGTTTTTAGAATCAAGCAATATTGGATGTTTTTTTGTTTTGTTTTGTTTTAATGACCTCAGCCCTTAATGACTGTTTATGGGCAAGTTTTGAAAAGCAAAGGAAGTGTAAATGAAGACTTTGCCAATATTTTCTGCTTGAATGTTACTATGGAAACGATTTATGCTGGTTAAGAAGCCCTAACACCTAGGTTGGCTAAAATAATCACAATAAAAACAGATATATTAAGAATTTTTTGAATACAAACAGAATGATTTTATAAAGAGCTATCCCTATAGCATGGTGTCTCATAGTCTAATGAAGGGGAAAAAGACTAAGTAGAAATCTCTTAGCTGACTGATTGCCTCTGTTCCCTTGGTTGAATCCCAGTTCCATGCCCAACAGGGCTAGCCACAAGATGAGATGCGATTGACGCACATCATTTGTGTTAAGAGACACTTATCCACGTGGGAACCCAGTCTTTATAGAAAAGCAGAATGCTGTTGTTCAGGGGGACAAAAGGTTATTAAGTGTAGGGCTAAATAATATGCAGCTATGGTTATCTCTCATGCTGCTTCTGATTCACATGATAAATGTCATATGAATCTTTTTAGAGAGACAGACACTGGTTATTATTTTCCTTATGTGCAGCCAAAAAACGTTTTTGGACTGAAAGCACTGGCGGGCTTAGGGAAGGAGGGCGGTATTCCCAGAGCAGGAAGAGTCTTGGGAACACTTTTGTCTTTGCAGATAGACCACAGATCCATGCACAGATAAGGACAGTGCAATTAATGAGTACAGGCATTTTGCAGGCATAAAACACATTTTAAGGCTCTGTAATGGAATTTAGCTATTTAGTAACCACATTAGGCTGTGTCAGTTCTAAGGATGCTTTGCCACCATGCAAAAAAAAAAATGCTTCTTAAAAAACACTGCCTCTAGCTCCAGTTTATGTGGTCCATTCAGCCACCGTAGAAAGAGAACCAAATCTCTTTTCTGCAGTTATATAGACTAACACTGCATGATACTGAGGCACATTCTGAGTTCAGTGGAGCAGGGAGTGGGGATGGACAGGGGAAGGAAGAAGGATAGTAGAGGAACAGGAATCAGCCAAGCTAGTTGCTCATCGCAAGTTTAGAAAAACCATCAAGAGACTGAATTTTTAACATTTCAACTGAAAACCAATTGTTTGTTTTGATTTCAAACCTGGAAGTTCAGCAACAACTAGAGCCCTGGTCATGGGAGTTCAAATGGAATTGGTCATCTCCATTGAGCAATATGGTGCAGTAGAAAGAGCACACAACTTTAGAGTCAGATAAACTGGATTCACATCCAGGCTATGCTACTTACTGTCTGTCTTCTCTGGGCATCACTTATCTCTAAAATGAGGGGTTTGAACCAGCTGGATATTTCATCTCTGGCTAAACCTAGTTTTTTATGTCACTGTGTTTAACACAGAGAAATGAACTGGATTGGAAGTGACATGACCTGGGATTGAGTCCCAACTGAGTCATTAACATGGTCTCTGACTGAGAAAAGAAAGTAGAAATTCTTTTGATAGCTCCAGCTGAAGAGGGAAGAAGGAAACCTAACTGGAGGTAAGGGCAGGCCTGGACATCAATTTTCTTTCTAAAATATCTATATAGCAAAACTATCATCTGAAATATCGGAGCATACTCTGATCATCTGATTTTTCCTATCACTTTTGAAATACTTGTAGCTCCAAATGAATGGTTTCCCTTCCAATTTTCCCATGCCAAGACATAACTAAGCCAAAGTGAACTTTAAGATAACAAAATAATAATAGTAGCCACTTTCTGGGGAAAGGGGTAGAATATTAGACTCATTAAAATTTATCAATTGCAAGAGATATGAAATGTGAATTAGTCCAATCCCCACCTGAAAAAAAATTTCATTTCATTTCAATTCTGTTCACTTTAGCAAATGTTTATTAAGTGTCTACCATGTGTAAGGCATGGTGTGAGTCCTGAGAATACAAAGGCAAAAATAGAACAATCCCTGACCTAGAGGAACTTACATTCTAGAAGGGGTGGCTTATAGAAACAAAACATGTCTTTAGATGTGTGTGTGTGTGTGTGTGTGTGTGTGTGTGTGTGGGTGTGTGAGTACTTTTTCTTTTTTACTGCAATAGGCATCCTTACAACTGACAAGGCAATTGTCACTACTAAATTGCTGTGTTTCACCTCAGATCTTTAAAATGTGTTTTGGTGCGGTATCTGGGGGCATTTTTCCAAACTCACATGGTGAGTCCTTCAAAGGATACCCCAGGTTCAAAGTACTCTGCACGTTGGCATCCACCAAAACCATATCTCACAAAGTCCAAAGTTTTGAGTAGGGGAGTGAAATGGTAGTTTTGACCCTTTGAGGAAGATCATTTTGGCAAATGGGTAAAGGATTTATAAAACAATTAGAATCTAGGATACCTATTAGGAGGATGCTCTGATACTCCAGGGGAGAAGTGATAAGGACTTGACTACGTTAATAAACATGTGAGTGGACAGGAGAAGACAGTAGAGATAGAATCAATAAGACTTGGCATTCAATTGGATTGGGTTGGACAAGGGAAAGGAATGAGTCAGACATGATGTTATGCTTACAAATCTGAGTGACTTGAAGGAGAAGAGAATCCTTCTACAATATCCCGAATATGTACTCACCCATACTATACTTAAAGGTCTCCATTTAAGAAAAACCCACTGCCTACTAAACCAGTCCATTTCAATTTTGGGAAAACCTAATTGTTGGGAAGCTTTTCATCACACTGGGCCAAAATCTATCTTTCTGTAACATCTTACCTTTCATCTAGTCCAAGGACCATCGACCCTTTTCTCTTTAATTGCTTTTTCCCTCAAATTCTGGATGCTGTGAACTTGTGGGTTGTTGGATAGGAGTAAAGACAATCTATCTGAAGCATATCTATTTAATTTTTTATAACCTTGCTCTTCATATTCCCTCCTACTACCTACTTCTGTTTTACAATCTGCTTTAGTTGCTCCCATCTAATTAGTTCTTCCCGTGCCCACTGCCCTTGAGAATGTATCACAGTGGGTGTTGCAGCAAGGGCTGGCTAAAGCCCACCACTCCTGTCAATGAAGAAAGATGGATCTTTCTGAATCATTTTTAAATCATTCCAACTAAAGAAAATAGAGACGATTGAGCCATGTGGTGTTCAAATTCATCCAACAAAAGAGACTTAGGATAGGTAAACAAGTTCATAACTAATAATAAAAACAGATACACCAATGTTTATATTATGTAAGGAGAAAAATCAAATGTCTTTTAGAAGTTTAACTTCATCTGATAAAGTACAGTAATGACTAAACTATGAGGAAAGATTAAAATAATATACCACAGGGGTCATCTAGTCCAGCTCCCTCACCTTACCTATAAGGAACTGAGGCCTAGTGACATTAAGTGATTTATTCAAAATAACACAGGAACACAGTCAGAATTCAAGTTGAAGTTTTTTGGCTCCTCTGATTCCAAATCTAGCTCTTTTGCTATGAAGAAAAAGAGAGAGGAAGAGGATGAATCAGATTCATATTTTCTAGAAAGGGATGGCATAGGTAAAAGATTTTCAAACACAAAAAGAAGAAATGAAAAGAGAAATGAAAAAATGAGTACAAGTGATTCAGAGCCACATCATATCTGGAATAGAAAGGGAAAATAAAAAAGAAATTTGACATTATATATATTTTGTATTCTACAAAGGAGAAAATATATGATCAAAGCCCAAGAAAGACAATCAGAGTCCAGGTTATCCTAGAAGAGGAAAAAATTTATCTAAGAGAATAACTGGGTTGACATTTCTTGGGCTAGAATACCAAAAATGAAGTTTATTCAGAGAATGAGGTAGGATGAAGAACGGCTAAGGGGAAGGAGGCAGAATGGATGGGAGATACTAAGCCACACTTTTTCCCAGACTGGGTAAATGAAGTGTTAAAAAATACAGAATAGCAATTAAAGCAAATCCAGGAATCTAGGCTTTGGTTGGATAGCAGAAACTATGAGAATAGGTAAGAGGAGACTAAAGGAAACCATGACAATGAGTAGAAAATATTAGTAGGAGAAAATAGATTGACATGATGCATGGAAAATAAAAAGTTGGAGACCAAATGTTGATTTTTTCGAAAATAGAATATGCCTTAATTTGATGGAGGAGACGTAAACTTTAAAAAAATATATTTGACTAATAATCAGTCAAAGAATCAGTAAAAGAATCAGAATAGATTAGAGCTCAATCCATCAAAAACCCATTTATTATGCAACTAGGACATGCAATTAACTATTAATCAAAATATGTGATAAATACCAGGTATAGTAGTTCAGAAGGGAAAACATTGGTCATTTGGAGGCTCAAGTAAAGCTTCATGTGGAAGGGAAATTCTGTGAAGGAGAGGTGAAAAGGTAATGCACTTACTAGTATGGGAGCTAGACAATGACCCAAAAATGTAAGAGGAAATAATTTTTGTAAGGACAAAGAAAAAACTAATATGAATTGAAGGGTGTAGCAATAGAACTGGAATGAAGTTGGAAAAGCAAATTTAGTTCAGGTTGTGAAAGACTTCAAAACTTGAATAGAGGAGTTTGTATGAGATCCAAGAAGCAATAGGAATCCAATTAAGAGAGTAACATGAAGAGATCTAGGCTTAAGGAAAATCACTTTTTCAGCAGTGTGGAAGATGGACTGGAATTAGGAGAAAAAACAGAGAGACAGAGAGAGAGAGAGAGAGAGAGAGAGAGAGAGAGAGAGAGAGAAAGAGGGAGGGAGAGGAGAGATCAATTAGGATGTTGGTGCAATAATCTAAGTGGGAGATGAGGAGAAACAACTAAGATGGTGGCTGTATGAGGAGAGATAAAAAGTCAGATAGGTAAGATTTTGTAGAGGCAAAGAATGCAGGATTTCAAGATTTAATAAGTGTTTAGATATGATGGTGAAGGAAAGTGATGATTCAAGGTTAATGCTGAGTTGATGAGCCAAGAAAACTAGGAGAATAATAGTATCTTCTCTAGAAATAGGGAAGTTGACAAATGCTTACTGTTTGTGGGGAAAGACATCTTGAGTTGGAGATGTTTCTGACATCCAGTTTGAAATGTTCAGGGGCCAACTGATGATGTAGGACTGAAACTCAATTTTCTCTATAGAGAGATGATAAGTAAATCCAAGAGAGTTGATTAGGTCTCTAAGCAAGTAAGTATAGAAGGATAAAAAAAGCAGGCACAGAAGAGAGCCTTTGCGTATACTCATATTTAGAGGGCATGATATAGATGATGAGCCAACAAAAAAGACAAAATAGGAGAGGTTCAATGAGAGGAAGAAGTCTCCAGGAGAAGAGGATAATCAACAGTGTTAAATTCAGCAGGTTTAAAAGAGTACTGACAGAAGACCATCAAGTTTGTCATTGAAGAGACTGTTGGTAACAGTGATGAGATCAGAAATTAGATTGCAATTGAGAAGTGAGTGAGAGAAGAGGAAGTGAAGACAGCATATGTAAACAGTTTTTGTTTTTGGTTTTTCCACGAGGATTCTAGGTGAGACAGAGAAAAGAAATGTAGGATAATCAATTTAAGATATGATATGCTCTACTGAATTTTTTCCTTTTTTTTTCAAGTAAGAGGGGAAGACTTGGGAATGTTTGGAGACAGAAAGAAGGGGAAAAATAGATAGGAATAGATTATGTGTAATTAAATTGGGTCAAGATTCAAAAGAGAGTAAAATAAAGACATGACAGGGACAATGGCCTGATAAAGTAATGGAGGGGGCAGAGAGATGTTAGGGTGAAATAAGAGTAACAAAATGACTTATGATGTTCCTTGTGTTGATGCCTCATTTTATTGTTGTTGGATCATTTTGTTTTATGAGTGACAGCAAAACAGAGAAACTAAAAGAAATATTTGGCTACTTACACAAAATATAAAACACATAAATTAATCAAATAAAATAACAATCCCTAAAAGAAAAATTCATCTAATCTCATATAAATTTCAAAATTAAAAAGAAAAAGAAAAAACATCTAAACAAAATTGTTCTTAATAGAGAAGGCACTCTACTAAAATTCCCTTCATGTGACAAATAAGGTATTCATCGCCAAAATAGAGTGGTATAAAAGAGTGAAAACTCAATCAATCAATCAATAAACATTACTACTACCTCCTTATAAGCTAGGCACTCTGCTAAATGTTCCGGACAGAAAAAGAGATAAAAAACAGTCCTTGTCCTCAAAGTTTAATGGGGCAGAGAACATACAAACAAATATATTCAAGGCAAGCTATATGTGGGATAAATAGGAAGTAATTAAGTGAGAAAAGGTACTAGAATTAAGAGAGATTGTGAATGGCTTTCTTTAAAAGCCAGAGAAGTCAGTAGGTAGAGTTGAGGAGAGAGAGCATTCCAGGTATAGGTGATAGCCAGGGAAAAGGCCTGGAAAGAAGAAATACAGTATCTTGTTTGTGAAATAGCCAGGAGGCCAATGTCCTTGGATTGAAGAGTAGATGGCAAGAATAAGGTGTAAGAAGACTAGGGAGGGGGGCAGAGGCAAGATGTCAGAGTAGAAGCAGAGACTTGCTAGATCTCTCCCCACAAGCCCAGACAAATACCTTCACAAAATGACTCTAAACAAATTCTAGAGCTGTAGAACCCACAAAATGACAGAGTAAAGCAAATTTCCAGCACAAGACTATCTAGAAGGTCTGTCTATCACACTGCTCTGTAAGCAGAGTACAGTCCAGCATGGACCCCACCAGCACACAGACAGGACCTCACCAAGCTTGAGGGGACTTAATCACTGGCATCTCTGGCTGTTTCCAGATTTCATGATCACAAAACACTGAGGAAAAATTGGGAGGTCAGTAGAAAATTCCTGTCAGACCTGTGTGAAAGAGTAGAATGATCTAGCCCCAACACTAGGGCAGCAGAAGTGGGTGGAGGAACCTACACCAGCCACAGAGGCAACAGGGGCAGCTATTTCTGGAGCACTAAGCCCACAGATTGTGGGAGGGTCAAGCGGCTTACAGTATACTCTCCACCCCCACTGGAAGTCAAGAACTATGTTGACAAACAATTGAAAAGTTAAGAAAAATATGAATTGATTTCAGGCCATGGAAGAGTTCAAAAAGGCTTTTGAAACTAAAGTTAAGAGGAGAAGAGCAAAAATTGGGAAGAGAAATGAGAGTGAGGCAAGAAAATCATGAAAACTGAAGGAACTACTTGCTCAAGGAGACCCAAAATGCTAAAGAAAATAACACCTTAAAATAGAGTACCCCAAATGGCAAAAGAGATAAAAAAAAAACCAATGAGGAGAAGAAAGCATTAAAAAGCAGAATTAGTCAGGTAGAAAAGGAGGTCCAAAAGCTCACTGAAGAAAATAATTCCTTAAAGATTAGAATGGAGCAGATGGAAGCTGACGACTTTGCGAAAAATCAAGAAATTATAAAACAAAACCAAAGGAATGAAAAAAATAGCAATGTGAAATATTTCATTGGAAAAACAACTGACTTGGAAAATGGATCCAGGAGAGATAATTTAACTACTTGAAAGCAGTGAGAAGTTATTAAGGAAAATTACCCTAATATTCTAGAACCAGTGGGCAAAATAGAGATGGAAAGAATACATTGATCACCTCCTGAAAGAGATCACAAAGGGAAAACTCCTAGGAATATTGTAGCCAAATTCCAGAGCTCCCACATCAAGGAGAAAATATTGCAAGCAGCCAGAAAGAAGTAATTTGAGTATTGTGAAAACACAATCAGGGTAAACATAAGATCTAGAAACTTCTACATTAAAGAACTATAGGGCTTAGAATATGACATTGCAGAGGTCAAAGGAGCTAGGATAAAAACCAAGAATCACCTACCAAGAAAAACTGAGTAAGAGGTAAAATGGTCATTCAATGAAAAAGAGGATTTTCAAGCATTCTTGATGAAAAGACTAGAGCTGAATAGAAAATTTGACTTTCAAACCTAAGAATCAAGAGAAACATGAAAAGGTAAACAGTCAAGAGAAATAATAAGGGACTTACTAATGCTGAACTTCTTACATTCCTACATGGAAAGATATTTGTAACTCTTGAGACTTTTCTCAGTACTGTGGTAGTTGGAGGGATTATATACAAATACAGGACACAGGGTAAGTTGAATCGGAATGGATGATACCTAAAAAAAAGAAAATTAAGGGATAAGAGGAATATATTGGTAGGAGAAAAGGAAAAATAGAATGGGGTAAATTATCTCTCATATAAAAGAGGCAAGAAAAAGCTTTTTCAATGGAGGGGAAGAGGAGGGAGGTGAGAGGGAAAGAGTGAACCTCACTCCCATTGCATTTGGCTAAAGGAGGAAATAATATGCATACTCCATTTGGTATGAAAATCTATCTTACACTACAGGAAAATAGGGAAGAAGGGGATAAGTCAGGGCCAGGGCGATGATAGAAGGGAGGGCAAATGGGAGGAGAGGGTAATTAGAAGGAAACAATTTTGAGAAGGGACAGGGTCAAAAGAGAGAGTAGAATAAATGGGGGGCAGGATTGCATGGAGGGAAATATAGTTAGGCTGTCACAGCAATACTGTCATGGAAATATTTTCATGACTACATATGTATAACCTATATTAAATTGCTTGCCTTCTCAGTGAGGATGGGTGGAGAGGGAGAAAGGGAGAGAAGTCAGAACTCAAAGTTTTAGAATGAATGTTAAAAAATGTTTTAAGATGCATCTGAGAAATAAGATATATAGGCAGTGGGGTATAGAAATCTATCTTGCCCTACAGGAAAATAGAGGTGAACAAGATAAGAGAAGGGAAGGATCAGGGAGGAGCCAAGATGGTGGAGTAGAAAGACTCACATATGCTAGTTCCGAACCCACAGCCCATGGATCTCCTGTAAAAAGAACTCCCAACAAATTCTGGAGAAGTGGAAGTCTCACAGAAACAGAGTGAAGGAGATTTCCATTCTAGAGAGCCCTGAAAAACTGATCCCAAAGGTCTGTCATGCATGGGACCAGAGCAGAGCTCAGCTCTTCCCTGGCTGCGCAGCAAAGAGATGAGCAGATCCGAGCAGGCTTCAGGGATGGAATCTCCAGTGGCCACGAAGGTCCCTCCACCCACAGACTCACAGGTCAGTGAGAGAGACTTCTGGGCTGACCGAGAGGGTAGCGGGGTGTCTCCATAGCTCAGGCTCCCTTGGGAGGCAGCAGCAGAGGCAGCAGTGGCCAGAGGCTCCCTGAGCAGGCGGCCAGAGGCTCCAAGAGCAGGCAGGAGCTCGGCAGCAGCTCCATTACAAAAGGTCTCTGCATAAACCCCTTGAGGGAACTGAGCCTGGGAGACGGCCCTGCTCCCACCTGAGAACCTGATTTAATCTTACCCTGAATGGCAGCTGGGCCCACTGCTGAAAGCCCTGAGGCTGTGGAGCAGCATTTGAATCTCAGACCCCAAGTACTAGCTGGGCAAATCTAGGCGGGGGTGGAGAGGAATCTCAGAAGTCAAGTAACTGGCTGGGAAAATGCCCAGAAAAGGGAAAAAAAAAATAAGACCATAGAAGGTTACTTTCTTGGTGATCAGATGATTCCTCCCTTCCTTTCTGATGAGGAAGAACAATGCTTACCATCAGGTAAAGACATAGGAGTCAAGGCCTCTGTATCCAAAACATCTGAAATAGATATCCAATGGACTCAGGCCATGGAAGAGCTTAAAAGGATTTTGAAAATCAAGTTAGACAGGTGGAGGAAAAACTGGGAAGAGAAATGAGAGAGATGCAAGAAAAGCATGAAAAATGGGTCAATACCTTGCAAAAGGAGACCCAAAAAAATGCTGAAGAAATTAACAC
>CM053769.1:615368973-615460644 GCA_028658325.1 Potorous gilbertii | reverse complement strand
ATACAGTATTAGAGTATATATAAATGAAAGTATTATATGTTTTGTTATTCACAAATTATGTGCCATACATCCTTTATATATATATATATATATATATATATATATATATATATATATATATAATATAATCAACTTCTGTATTTATACCATATAGATGGTAGGTGCTTAGTAAATGCCTATTGAATTGATTTGACTTAATTCAAATACAGTTTTCTAACTGGCATGACTTGTGGAATATTGTATATTAGTTCATTCTAGATATAATTGAATATAAGTGCAACTGAACAGTATTTAAAACTAATTCAATCAACAATCAACCGACAAGTATTTATTAAGGACTTAGGTATATATTTGGTTGTTTATTTTTTTTAATATTTATTTATTATCACAATTATTTATTAAGCATTAGGTACTAGACACTGATAACCACTGGGGATACAAATATAAAGAATGAGCTTACATTCAAATAGAGCTTAGTCCAAGTGAGTTTACATTCAAATAAAGTTTATTAATAATATACCAAAACAAAAGATACATAGCTCATGGACTTGGTGCTAGAAGGCACTTTAAAGGCCATCGAATTTAATTCCTTCATATTACACAGCAGAAATGAGATGCAGAGAGATTAGAACATCTGGATAATGATAGAATATTGTGCTTCAGTCACGAAGACCTTTATTCAAATCAATCCTGACTGAAGATTATCATTTAATTTTTTTTCTTGCTATGGTATGACATACAGAGGTGGGTTGTAGTCATTTTGAACTAGAAAATCTGTTAAATTTTGAGTGTGAGCATTTTTATCTCAAAACTCAGCACATGAAAATCAGAGTGTAAGTTATATATTTGTTTGTAAACTTAAGAAAGTGATGAAAAATGTTAATAATGCAGATTAAACTTAAATATTTCCCAGATATACATTTTCCTCTGAATTTTCAATTGTTAATATTTACCAGAATATCCCCACATATGAATATTTTTTCTTTTTAGACACAGTATCTATAATCCAATGGGTGCATCTGAGGATTTTTAAATTTTTTATGTATGCAATGTTTTTTACATAAAAGTTTAAAAATACTTCCTTGATGAGAAAAATGTTTACTTTTGAAAAAATTACTTTATATTTGTTGATATTGGAATTTTGTATGAATGTATTAAGAGGAGTATTGTGCAAATTCTATTGCCAAACATCCTCTTCATTTCAGATTCAGACAATTGGATTAGTATTCTGTGCTGAGATTTTAAAACCTCAGTTATCCTGTTTTATAATTAAGTTGAATGGAAAAGTAATGTCAATTCAGGACATTAGCATTTAGGCTTGAAAATGATGCATAGCAATAATCAGAAATGCAATATGTTGTTTCACTCACAAAGCTTATGTATTTGTATTGAAATGGAAAAGGGTCAATGTAAGATCCAAGGGGCTTCCTTAATGCTATGTAGGCCTACTTAGAATTCATAGATTGTCAGAGATGGAAGAAATCTAAATACACGGAACCCCCTCATTTCCCTGTTAAAGATGCTAAGGGCTAAAGAGGTTAAATGATGATAATGCAAATGATTCTTCTAATAACAGTTGGTCTTTTGGGGCACGTTCTATGTAGAGATCTACAAAAACGTATAGCTAGCTAGATAGATAGATAGATATAGATATATCAATAGCATGATATAATTCTAATACATCCAAAAACTTGGTTCTTATCTTGCTAAAGGTAGGGAAATAATGCATCAATGCCCCTTCCAGATCTAAGATTTCATGTTTCCATGCTCTCAGCCAGTGCCATAATTTTTGCATCCAGAGCAAGTACAACAACTGGTGCCCTGGGAAAGCAGCATAAAAATCATATTTGTTTAAGTAGCACCTCACCTATGAGTTGCAACAGAAATCCCACTTCTAGTAGAGCACAGAGGAGAAGCAGCAGGGATCTCAATCCATCTGCCACATGGTACTAAATTCTATTGTTTCTATATGGCTGAAGAATTTCAGGTATTGCTGGTAACTTATGAATCTTGTACCCTAAGACAAAGTCACTATTTCCTCACCTTAGGTACAACTTTGCCTCAGTCTGGCTTTCACTCAAGAAATACACCTTTTCTTTCAAATCCCAGAGTCATTCATTCTTACCATAAAGGTTATTTGATACCTTCAATTTTTTTTTCTGTAAATGATATTAGCATATTTACTGGATTTTCAATACTAGCAATAGGAAATCTATTTCAAAATCAAATCTAATTACTTATTAGCTGTGTCACCCTAGCAAGTCACTTTCCCTCTCTGGGGCTGGTTCTTCAATTATAAAATGAAGGGATTATATTGTGTTTTTCTCAAAATTTGCTTCTAATTCTCTATCCTAGAAAACTAAGTAGGAAATAACCAGTTACCCATTAAGATTCTCTGATCCTATTTACAGGTGATATGATTGAAAACCGACAGAGACAATCCTCTTATTTCACACAGATTATTGAATCTCAAATAATTATAACCTTTAGTCTTTGCAAATCAGAGCCTGTTTTGAATTGGCATCATCCTCATGAAAGCTTCCATGTCCTATCTGCCACTTCTCTGAGCTATTCAGACTGTTAGAACAAAACCTGTGCCTCTATTCCTGGCTGAAAACAAGCCAAACCAGGGTTCCCTGCCCTAGATGTTAGTTGTTTAGTTTTATGTGTTCTTTTTTTCTTTCCTTTTTCATTTTTCATGTAATTCCTTCTAAGCTAAACAGATGAGTAGAAAAAAATGCCTATTGTAGCTGATTTGAGTTCTTCTATCAAGATGAGGACGTCATGCCTCTGTAAAGCCAGCTTTCTCTCTACTTCAAAAAATGAATCACCACTTAGTAACACACGTCGGTACTTTCCTCATAGCTTGAAGTTTCTGGTGATTCAGAGAATATGTGCAGGGTAAATGTATGAGCTTGTCCTGAATCACTATTGCCATGTAAAGAATCAGGATTTCTAAATCATAAACAGTAACTAATGAATGTGATCCTTAGTTCCTTCTCCAAGGCAGCTGCTACATAAGGCACACACCATTTAGCAGATGCTTCATGCTTAATTTTATAAAATGTAAGGAAGAAAGAGAAAGAAGATATACAGAGTGAGTAGGGACTGTGAACTAGCCATCTATGAACACTCAGAGCACCAAGGAGTTCTCTGAACACATTCAGAGTATCAATATTAGCAAAGCTAGAATTGTTTGTGATGTGTGCCTTATTCAGCTTTTCCTCTGGTGTATTTTTATAGGTTTGATGGATCATACAAGATTTAACAAGATGCCCGTGTTCACTGAAGACTTCCAGGCTTCTCAACCCAGGCAGTCTATTAGAATGCTTCTCATTCCTTTCCAAAAGGCAAGAGTGGCCCCTAAAACGCAGACAGAAAATGACATTCTGGTTCCTGCATGGTTTATTTAGCTTTTGCTTAGAAATTGGTTCATATTGGAAATGTTTATATACCTGCAGCTTGGATTCAAAACTATTAAGAAGCACAGCTGCTCGAGCAAAAGACTGACAAGAAGGAAGTAAATTACTGGAGAAGGTTCTAAATGGAATTTCGGTGGAAATGTGTCAATATTTCTAAGGTATTTCTCTTCTGTTCTTAAGCAAGTCATTCCTAATGTAGATCAGATATTCTGTTTTACCTATATCCAGTGACTCTAGAGATGAGAATTCTTTTAAATGGTAAACAACAGGAAAGAGAAAGAGAGAGAGAGAGGGAGAAGTGAGAGAGAAAGACAAAGAGAGAGAGAAAGCAATGGAGAGAAGAGACAGTTAGACAGAGACACAGAGACAGAGATATAAAGGAAGACAGAGTGAGCCATACAGAAAGAGAGAAGTGGTGGGAAGAATGAAAAGGAAAGGAGACTGAAAGAAAGAGAAAGAGAGAAGGCAAAAAAAGATAGATTGTAGACTGTGAAATGACAGTTCAAAATCATCAATTGCTTAGTTATTAAGAATATGTAAGCTAGCAAAGTGTATACTGCTCAATGGGTACTATGTAGGTACCCAGACAGCAAATTAGGATGCCAGGACATCATCATTTGACACTTTGTGGGTACTCCATGTGAAATGATATAAACAGTTAAAATCAGATTATGTAGTGACTTATTTATACTGCAGGAAAATGGTGTGAGAACACCATACCAATTATCTAGTGAAGGAGGACACTAACTACCATGCCCACTAGGTAGAGCTCAACTTAAGTCACCAGCCAAATGACCTCACCAACGTTTCTCTAGTGCAAGTGTTGCATAGCCATTCAAAAGGCTGCATAGTTATCTCAGGTCTCCAGAAGGTATCCAGAAACCAAATGTCTATGCTGCTCCCCTACCATGCAAGCAGCATGAAGCAGATTAAGCCCTGGTCAAATATGGAATTTAGCTTAGAGTTGATATATAATGATGTTCAAAAACATTGAAAATAGCAAATTTGTGATTCTGGAGCTCTTACTTCATATGTGAAATTTACTCTATCATCTTTGAATGTAAATAGCATTTTTCTGTTCTGGTCAGAAACTTTGAGGGTCTTGCCCTCCCAGACTGATATTTTTGTGATGGTAAATTAGGTTGTCTTTTGTCTCAGTTTACATAGTGCTTAGTCTTTGAAAGGGCATTGCCTCAGACAAACTGAGATCTGAAAAAGACCTTAATTTAGAAAAGCCAAGGTCATCTCCTACACTTTGACCCATCTCCAGTAGTCTTGACTTTTGTCAGGCCACTGGACTTTGATGACTCTGGAGGAGACAGTGAACCTAGTGACTTTGTCTTGCTCTGCCTCACTTAAATCCACTCTAAAGTTGAGACATCACCCTTGTGATGCCATTGGTCTTCTTGGGGAATGAACAGCAACAGCGATTTCCACAAACATTTACATGACAAAGACACTCACAATACTAAGACTATATAAATTACCAAGCATAAGAAAAATTAACAAGAAAAAATGGCCACATGAAGTCCTCCACCTTCAGACATTTACTTCATTTCCTCACTTTTTCCACCAGTTCCTTCAGGTATGGTCAGTGAATTATGGAACACAGATCATAGGATGGAAATAAAGGCAAGGAGTGTGGGTTCAGGACTCTGACTCCTGACCAGATTATAAACAAAATAATCCAGGCGAGAGAAAGGCTCCTGTCTTTGAATTGCCAAGCCACCAGGATTCATGGTCTCTAATGGTCTCAAGTACTGAAGACTTCTTTTCTCTGTGTGTAAGTATCCACCTCAGCCCTTGGTTCTGGGTTCTCAGTCTTTGCAGTAATAACAGTCAACTCTTTTCTCTCCTCTTTCCAGTCACAACCAAGCCAATAGTTTCTGTTGCTATCTGGCATGATAAACAGGAAGCCTCAGTGCAACCACAGTAGATCTCTCCCATCCCTAGCATGGAAGAAAACAAGGCAGCCTCTGTCTCAAAGATTCAGCCTGATTTCTAGGATAGCCCATTCCCTTTACCATATGGCAAGACAGGAAATGCCGGTTTGAAGGACAAGAGAATAAAAGCACCATACCTCAAGGGTCCTTAATTTTGTGTGTGTGTGTGTGTGTGTGTGTGTGTGTGTGCGTGTGAGAGATGACAATACTTGTGAATATATTGGAACCATATTTTCCAATGTACAAAATAAAATTGCTATTCAGTTGTTTTTTGGTCATGTCCAACTCTTTGCGAAGCCATGTGGAGTTTTCCTGGCAGACACTAGAGTGATTTGTTATTTCCTTCTCCAATAAAAAAAAAATATATGTAGTTAAAAAGGAAATCAATTGTGTTGAAATAAACAACTAGACGTGTTGCTTCCCCCCATCAAAGTTCACAGATCTATTGAAATCTAAGTCCATGGACTCCAGGTGAAGAACCCCTACCCTTGCACGTAATATCTGAGTATAGTACATAGATATTTTCTAACCTTTTGTATCTGGGAAACTCAAATATCCTGGCAGAAGGTAGGGATTCACAAGAATTGAGGGAGGGAAGAATATGATAACTATCACAAACTTTTTGCCAGTTTCTTTTTCTCTATGAACCATCATCATGCTCATCATCCAAGGGCCAGTAATACTTTAGAGAGATAAGATGGAAATGAGTGAGCACAGGTTACAACATCAATAACTATCCTTTTGTACAAATCTTGAAAGCTTTCAGACAGATTACATATTATCTTATTTTTTTCTCCCCAACAACCTGATGTAGGCACTAATGGTATTCTCATCCTCATTTTATAGATGAAAAAAATGAAGTTCAGAGAATATAAGTGACTTACCATTGGCCATATAGTATGTAACTGTCAGACACAGAACTGGAATGTTGGACTTCTTGACTTTAAATGTATCATGCTGCTACTCTATTAATAATAACTATGTAACAATAACATATTTCTGTTGTTCATTTATATTAGCACTGTGTGCCCTAGATTCTGAGGTGCAGGTATCTTCATCTCTTCTTTATAGATTAGAAAATGAGACAAAATTATAAAACTATTTACATTTAGCCTTTGGTAAATGTGGGCTTCTAAGTGCATGTCTTTTTAAAGAAAATTCCTACTTAATGTGATTTTTATGTGAGAAATAGCATTTACATTAGAAGATACAAAATAAAAAAAAACCCACAAATGTTACTCCCTAACTCAGTGACTGCAGTGACAAATAAGAAGCTTCAGAAAATTAACAGTTGATAACTCTAAAGGAACACTGCCTAACATGCTGACATTTTTAATGAGGAGTGCTTTGAATTTCACAACTATTTGGTGTCAAACATATATGTCTAATCCTGGTGACCATAACTGAAACAAAAACCTTCAAATTCTAGGCTAGTAAGCTTGACTTCATAGCAAATTCTAAAATATATTAAAAGGACACTTTTTGAGCATTTAGAAAGGGAAACAGGAATCATGAAGAGATAAAGACATTCATGAAGTCATATGAGACTCAAAATATCTTCTGTTGATGCTATTATTACAATGTTAGAAGAGGGGAAAGCATTTTGACAAAGCATTTTGTGAAGCCTTTCATGAGATTCCTGTGTAGAACTGAATACAAATCCTCTGATTCGAGTCAGTGTTTTCCCATCATTTCACACTGCCTCTCACAGTTCTAGGGCTCTTGTCAAGATAACCTGGAGGATCTTCTCCACCTCTAAATCTTTGTGGTTGTTGCTCAGTCATTCAGCCATATCATACTCTTCATGATCTTATGAACCATGGCACACCAGGCTCTTCTATCCTCCACTATCTCTTGAAGTCTCTCCAAGTTCATGTTCATTTTTCCCCCATAACACTATCTATCCATCTCATCCTCTGCCATTCCTTTTTCTTTGTGCTTTCAATCTTTGCCCTTGTGAGGGTCTTTTCCCATGAATCCCATTTTCTCATTATGTGGCCAAAGTATTTAAGTTTCAATTTCAGGATTTGACCTTCCAGTGAATAGCCTGAATTAATTTAAAAATTGACTGGTTTGATATCATTGTTCTCTAAGGGACTCTCAAAATTCTCCAGCACCAAAATTTGAAAACATCAGTTCTGTGGCACTCAGCTTTCCCTATAATCCAATTCTCACAACCATTAATTGCTTCTGGAAAAATTACTATATGGACCTTTGTCAGAAAGGTTATGTGTCTGCTTTTTTAGTGTGCTGTCTATATTTGCCACAGCTTTCCTTACAAGGAGCAAGAATCATTTAATATCATGATCACAGTCGCTATCTGCAATAGTTTACCTATTACTCTGTGGGCATTAGTATATGCTAACTCTCAGACTAATTGTTTTGTTACCAAGTGCTGCTGTCCATGATCAGCTAACCTATAAAATGCAAGACATCAATTCCCATGATGGCAGGCCAATTGGCAGAGTTTCCAAAAGTAACAGTCTTTAAGAATTTCACTCTCTAATTTCTGCAAAGTACCCAAAGTTATCGAAAGTAAATGTTTGTTAACTCCCTGGAATATTCCTCCCCTGACATTGTTTAAAACCATGAAGGGATGCAATCTCATCTATTTTCAATCCAATTATACATATGGGGCTACAGGGAAGATGAGAAAACTCCTTGGATGGAAAGAAGGGGAAATTCTGAGGGCTATGGAGCCTTAGGAAGCTTGTAAGTACTACCCCTTTGCGATTGAGGTATCAGGCTGCTATCTTGAATTAAAGTCCATGTTGGAATTAAACATAGGGAAATTTTGGTTAAAATACTGCCTCTGATAATAACTAGCTATATAATAGTTATATTATATAATATCATTACATATAATTATACAGTAATATTGCATATAATTATTATCTGTACATAAAGCTTTAAGGTTTTCAAAGCATTATATATATACATACATGTATATGCACATATGTATGTATATATATGTTTGTATGTATAAACTCTTTTGATCCTCACAACAATTTTGTGAGATAATTACTCACCCTGTTTTACAATGAGACTGGGTCACCGAGAGCTTAAATGACTTGCCAAGGTCAGAAAACTAGGAAGTGTCTGAGGCAGGATTTAAACTCAAGTCTTCCTAATTTTATGCCCTGTGTTCCATCCGCTTCAAGTCATTTAACCCCTTTATGGAATACTTTATTACCTACCTCACAGGGTGGTAAGTCTAGAATGTGACAATATTCTTGGAGTACTAAGAAAATGCCAATAGCTATTAGAAGTAAGAGAAATAGGACCTGGATCAGTGTCATCACTGGTATAGGTAGCTCATCAAATTCCTTCTCCCAATGCAGATTGGCATCTTCTCCACCATTTAAAAATCTTAAAGAATTACCTAGAACATAAAGAGTTGCCCAGAATCTCACAGAGAGTATGGAGGAGAAGCAGAACCTGAACCAGGATCTTTCCATGGCTCTCTGTCCACTCTGCCTCTGTCTTATTAACAACAAACTGAGAACTTTGAAGATAAAAAGTTCTGGGGCAGAGAACATGGAGATGGGTGTGGAAATGAGAAGTCAGGGAGCCAGAAAGTCAGCAGGTTCCCATAGCGTTTAACTTGCTGAAGTTTACTTTATATGCAACTGTGACTCTCTCCTTGTCTCTTTAACTCAGACACTTGACACCCATTAACTGTGTGACCTTGGGCAAGTCACTTAACCCCAACTGCCTCATCCTGGGTCATCTCCAGTCATCCTGATGAATATCTGGTCACTGGATTCAGATGGCTCTGGAGGAGAAGTGAGGCTGGTGACCTGCACAGCCTTCCCTCACTCAAAACAGTCAATTGCAAGTCATGTCATCATTTCTCTGATGGCATGGTCTTCTTCGGCAATGAAGGATAAACACACACACACACACACACACACACACACACAACTTGTATAACATTCAACCATAGCATCCAACCTTGGGCTTCTGCATACACAATGGAGGGGAAGAAGCCAGTCAATTTCACGTTTCACAGAAGGATAGTGGGCATTCCATATCTGAAGCATACAAAGCACAACAATAATCCTGGAATACAATTATCTATATGAACACAAGTTATCAAAGGCAATCATATTTTGGAAGTCCCTGGAATCCAAATGAATGCTTCTTTCTTAGATGGCTATTCAATAGCTTAATTAGCTGTAACATGACTTTGAAATTACACTAAGGGTGTTCAAAATCATAATATAGTTCTATATAGTTATTTCACTAAAGAAGAATTTCAGGGGAACTAGCAGGACAGAATGATAATTACAAATTGTGAAGTATTTATCTCCAAAAGGTTAAGGGCTCTCTATCATCGTTTTTTTTCTAATTAATGCCATTAAAATGGAAGTAGAAAATTTACTATTTTGCATTTATGAAGTGGCTGTTACTGACCCATCAGAGATGTTTTGATTTCTAAGAAGTATTGTGTTGTGATTCAAGGCCAAGTGTCAAAAGATTAGTAGTCTTCTCCTGTTTCTGTCACTACTTCTTTACGCTTTCTTCAGAAAATCATTTATCTTTGCCTCAGTTTGTTCATCTGCAAAAATGGAAATAAAAATGCCTGTCCTGCTTACAGAGTTATAAGGACTTAACGAAGTGGCAGCTATGAACCTGATTTTTAAAAAGGTCAAAACACAATTTAAACACAATTTGTTAGTTATTATCTAAGGATTATGAATTTCCACATAGCCATCCACTGCCCTTATGGTGTCCATCATGATCAATAATCCATATTATCAAGATAATACGTTTTTCTCAGTACAATTTTCTGGTCCATATAAGGATCATAATTAAGTCTTGTTAGTTCCAAAGTCATACTGAGCAGTAGTCACTAAAGGAGTTATGATATCTCCATCTTCCCCACTTATCTGTTGCTTTCTTCCTTCTTTCTATTCAAAATATAGGTGGGTACACTAGTATGAGCACTATGGCCATTGATATATAGCTTACTCTCTCCACACTTTAGGAGAAAATCTTTATCACTGGGTGGAAAAATAATTATCAAGCAATGGGTCAGTCTCTGAACTTAGTGTGTCTGGGTCTCATTTACTGGACACAGATTATTTTAAGTTTGCAATGTAATGACAAAAGTTTTGACTCTAGGCTCAGAGGACCTAAGTTCAAATCCTATCCTTACATACACCCTGATCTCAATCTCTAACTTTCCCCTTGGGAAGACATATGAGAACTCGTACTCTGCTGGCTTTACATTTGAGAATCCAAGGCCACCACTATACCATGGTGAGGCCTCAGAGGAGGATAGGGAGTATGGTCCCTTATTGCAACTAATATAAAACTGTTTTGCCCTTAACTTACAAATAGATACCTTACAAATAACCTGCCAGGATGGCCTGAGATTGAAGACTCACCTTCATTTCATCAACTTCCTTTTATTCTTCCATTCAGGAAACCTGGATAATGATTGGCCAGAATCGTGTCAAATGATTTCATACGCATACATAGAAATATGGATGCCTTCTCTTACACACATGCCAAGGCACAGATAGCTAAACAGACCTGATGTTTAGGGTTATCAACTCTTTCATCCTTAGCCTATAGCTCTCACAGCTCCAGGGTATTCTCTGCTGCTATATCCCTTTTAAAAAGAGGGGAAAATGGGTGTCTAGAGCAGAGGTTCTTAACTTGGGGTCCAGGAACTTGAATAGGAAAAAAAAATACATCTTTATATTCACTAACATTTAACTTAAATTTAGCATTTTCTTCAATTATTTAAAAATATTATTTATGAAGACCAAAGCCTTCATCAGACTAAGTCCACAACAGACAAAAAATAGGTTTAAAATCCTTGATGTAGAGTCTTATTTTGGAATTTAATTTCCTAATTAAATTTCCTCATTTAATTTCTCATTTTTAAAGAATGGAAGATAATTATAGTTGGATTAGTATGATTAGGAAATCATTTCAAGTATGTTATTTTAGTATCTAGCATAGAGTCTTAAACATGGTGCTCAACAGATGTGTATTGAATTGAATAGAGTTCTTTGTTGCCTAGAAATTGTTCGGCTATCCTGAGAAGCTGCTGCCAAGAATAATAGTTTTCAGGAGAAAAAAAAATGAAAATAAAATAAAATATATATATATGTATATATATATATATATATATATATATTCATTGTTTTATTCTTTAAAAAAAGATTTAAACTTCCATTATATAGAAGGCAGGAAGACCCAAGTCAAAATCATCTTCAGACACTTACTAGCTTTGTAAGCCTGGGCAAGTCACTTGACCTTTATTTGCCTTAATCCTGAAGCAGTAAATGGCAAACTCCAATATCTTTGCAGAGAAAACCTGATGGACAGCATAGTCCACAGGGTCAAGTCAGAAATAACTGAACAACAGTACAAAAAATATGTATGAGCCACTGTGCTAGTTGTATGGAATTGAATAGTAATAAAATAGCACCTCTTCAATGAAATGACTTTTACTGTGAACAGATTCATCCTGTACACAAATTAAGCATGATACAAAGGAGAGAGTAAGGGAGACAAAGAAAAGATTTTGATAGAGTGCTCTAGGAATGTTCGAAGACAGATGGAACACTTAGCTGAAAACGTTAGGAAATCCTTCATGTAGGAGGTAAATCTTAAAGGAATGTTGTATAAAATATATTTATGAGAGAAGAGCATGTTCTAGGCATTTGGGGGAGGGGGTATAATCCACACAGACACCAAGAGGCAAGAGGTGTCATCTTGGAGTTCATGGAAGTACCAGTCATATTGTTTGACTAAAATGTAGAGTGTGATAAAGGATTAATGTGAAATGAAACCGAGAAGTTGTGCTGCAGAGAGATTATGAAGGCCCTTGAGTGGCAGGTTAGTGTTCTACTTTAGGGATGACAGTCCACTGAAGCCATGTGAGTGAGGGAGAGATCTGTTGATACTGGTGCTTGAGAAATATCATTCTTGCATCTACGTGGAAGATACATGGGACATGAGAGAAAGTGGAGGCAGGAAAATTCAATTTAAGAAACAATATTTTAGAGCCACAGAAACTATCAGGTGAGAGAGCATCCATTAAGGGTCAGAGTAAGAAGAGGAAAATTGAGGTAGCTGGTGATTCCTTGCCCAGGGTTAAGTTCCATGTTGACAAGAGCAACCACTGGAAAGTCTATTGTCTTCCTAGGACATGTAGCCAAGATATAACAGAACAGCTCAGGGGACTCATGAAAATGAATGACTATCACCCATGTCTGAAGATTCACATAAGCACAGATACTCCTGCTTGAAAAAACCTGAATTGTGTTGCCAATGATAACAAAGCCTTAGGAAAGAAGCTGAAAAATACAGGGGCACAGGTTCTATCCTCCTCACTATTGCTCATCGAAGGAAGGGGTTGAGGAGGAGAAAAAAAGTCATCTGAGGTCAGAAAGGTAGGGAATGTTGACTGAGATTCAGATGTCAGGACAATGACAAAGTAGAGTATGACAGACTTCTTCCCAAGGAGGCTGCTGATGATTCAAAATTGGAAGAAATCGTTACCACACCAGCCTATAGTTCAATAATCAAAGGACTTCGACAAGCTACAGCCCTGAATTGAATCAAAGAAGGTAAGATTCTGTAGCAATGAATGTAAAGTCTTACATTTGGATTCACAAAATCAACTTTATAAAAATAGGATAGAGGAAGTTAGCAGTTCATCTGAAAAAAAGGTCTTTGGGTGGGAGTTGTGGCAGACAAAAATAGTTTATGAAATCCTGGGATATATTGAGAATGAGAAAGTGATAAGGTTTTCTTAACTCTATTCTAGTCAGACCATAACTAGAACATTTTGATAAATTCAGAATGTCACATTAGAAAAGTGATATTGATAAACTAGAGATCTTTCAGAGAATAGTAAGTGATGGTGAATTCCAGGTCATTTGAGGCTACCTTAATGAAGATTGGGTATATTTAACCTGGAAAAGAGAAGACATTATGGGGAAGAAAAGGGGAAGGAAGGATGCTAGATATCCTCAAGTATTTGACAGCCTGTCATGTGGGAGACTAGGCTAAACATGGTAGAGCCAGGACAAATGGGTAAAAGCTGCACAGAGGCAAATTTAGGCCCAATATCTAGGCCCAGAACTCTAGAGTTATGCAAAAGTAAAATGGATTGTCTCAGGAGATGGTGGGTTCTCATTTACTGGAGGTCTTCAAGAAAAGGTGGCTGACTCCTTTTCAGTTATGTTATAGTAGGAATCACTTTCGGGGAATGAGATTGATTAACTGTCTATCAGTTAAGAAACTATTGTAATAGTCTATATAAAAGGCTATGAGATGCTAAACAAGAGTGGTTACAGTGAGGGTAGAGAGAAGCGGACAGATGACAACAGATGGCATAGGGATACAATTGTCAGGTCAAGGCAATTTAATGGATAGTATAGAAGATAGGAGAGGAACAGTCCAGGAAGCATCAGAGGTGACTGTGACAATGTTTTTAATTTAGTTTCTTGGGATGCTAAGATCATCACTGAAAAAAGGGAACCCAAGAGGAGAGGTAAGTTTAGGGGAGAAAAATAAGTTTATTCTTCCAAATCCCTTGAGCTTATATAAAATGATCTCCTGGTGTGATGCATTAGAGACATACACACACACACACACACACACACACACACACACACACATACACACACTTTCATATGATTACTATTATATTTATAACCATCAAAAGGTGCTGAAGAATGTAGTTAATGCCATTTTCCTGCCCTAAAGCATATATAGAATTTGGCCACGTATAATACATAGAAATGGATGATTTTCCTTAGAGCATGGGTATTGAGGAGAATAAGGAGATGCAGGAGAGACAGAAAGTGGAAATCTTTCCACTAAGGGTGTTATTTGAAGAGTGAACCAGTTTTGAAAGCTCAGGTCTGAAAAATTATTAATCCACTGAAGACAGTCAATGTTAAAAAGCCAAAGGGATATCAGCAGAAAACAGTCCATTTCATTATAGGAGAGGGAAAACATGGGGAGAGGGTACAGGGAAGGAGCTTCATAGAACTTTTGGGCTTGGTTAATCTTGGGAATGGGAAGGTTAGGATTTGAATAAAAAGTTAACAATATTACAAAAAAAGAGGCAGTCATTGAAAATCATATGTAGTTCTTTTTCTTATGACATGTTAGGAAATCAAGTTGTTCCTTAATCTTACCTGCTTCACCTACCTCACAAGAATACACTAAACTATTTTGAAAACAAATACATTATAAAATGATTAGATATAGGAGAAAAAAGATTTTATAAAACCTTCATTAGAGATCTTTGTAAAAAAAAAAGAAAGTATTCAAAATATAGGTGACTTTGTCAGTGAACAGATTATTGACTTTTCTGATTTATCTGCTGAAAATTTCATATTCCATTTCTGTTAACATGATTAAAACATATGATTCTTCAAAATGCTATTACAGCTGTGAGGCCAAATTATTAGAACTACTGCACTATGGCTATAATCCTTAACACTGTAAACCAGTGTCCTTGACTTCTATTCCTGGGAAATTCTAGAATACATTATTAAAGGGAACATTTTTAAAGAGAAATAGTAATTACTAAAAGCCAGTATCACTTCAGCAAGATTAGATCATGCCAGAATAACTTCATTCCCTTCTTTGACATGATAGCTAGATTGGATAATCAAGGAGAATACTGTAGATTTTAGCAATGCACCTGACTAAATTTTCATTAGATAACTAGTGATGTGGTCTAGATGTACATTTTAACCTTGTTGAATGACCAGATCTATGGAGTGGTCACTAATAGATTAGGCTCAACTTGGATAGAAATCTTTAGTGGGATCCATTCAGGATCCATTGTTGACCTATGCAAAACATTATTTTAATGACTTGGATGAATCTATAGAAGATATGTTTTTTAAAACTGAAAAGAACATGAAATGAGGAGGAAAGGTTACTGGACGGTGTTAGGATCTAAAAAGATTAGAATGATATACTAATTCTAACAAGTGTCACTATACCCTGACATAATCAGACCACATCTAGAGTGCAATCTTGAGTCCTGGGCACCACATTTTAGGTAGGAAATTGAACATCTGATGACAGGCCTTGAGAGTATTGCATATGAGGAAAGAATTAAAGATGTGTATTCTGAATAAAAGAAGACTTGTGGAGGGAGGAATAATCAGTGTTCAAATATTTGAAGGTCTATTATCTGGCACCTAGGTAGTGCAAAGGAGAGAGTGCCAGGCCTGGAATCAGAAAGACCTAAATTTAACTCTGACTCCAGACACTTATTAGTTATATGACCCTGGGTAAATCATTTAACCCTGTTTGCCTTAGTTTCTTCATCTGTAAAATGAGCAGAAAAAGAAAATGGCAGCCAGTATCTATGCCAAGAAAACCCCAAGTCCACAAAGACTTGGACATGGCTGAAACATGGTTGTCAACAACATAATTTGACAGAGGTTTGTTTTGCTCAAACTAGGTGGAACTAGTAGCATTAGATAGATGTTTGAGAGGCAGAGATTTGACTTTCTGTAGAGGAAACTTTTCAACCATTTGAACTGTTTGAAAGTTAAATGGGCTGCCTCAGGAGACAACACGTTCCCCTTCACTGGTGACCTCTAAGAAGAGCCTGGATGGCCCATTTATTTTATCAATGATGAAGAAGAAGAAAGGATTCCCAATTGTGAACTAAGTTGGATTTGATTGCTTCCTTTAAAAGTCTTTTTTTTTCAAAGTCCAGATACTGTGATTTTGTGAAATATGATGGAAAAGCTAGAAAACTTCACAAGGTGGCATCATTTAAGTGTTGAAAACTTCTGGAACATCAGGCATACCCACCTTGAAAATAAATATTAAAATATATCCCCAAGTGAAATAGACTTTCATTTATTTATTTCAGTTTCTCTATTTGCTTCCATTAGCCTGGAGCCTGGAGATGACTTTATCATAGTTAGAATTAGTCCAGTTATATAACTCCAGTTTATCTGGTTTTCTATGTATTGAAACTAAGAATTAAATAGTTTTATTAGTAGTATTATTTTGTCAGTTATGATTTATTTGCATATTGTTGTACTGGTTGAAAGCCAAGGTAGCCATTGGAAGCATTTTCCTTATCTTTTTCATTATTTCGGATCCAGGAGTCATGGATTTATTTTTTGCCTTTTGTTTCTTTCAGAACTCAATTTCCTTGGTTGTTATAATGTGATCATTTATGAAGGATTTATGGGGAAAAAAGATGAACAAAAGCCTCATAGAATTAGGGGGCCCAGATGTATAGTGCTCTGTGGTACTGGAGACAGTATCTTCATGGAAGACACTTTGTGAAGTGGGTGTAAAGGGAGAGATAAGCTTTAAAATATTCATTGAAAAGTTTAGAAGACTGAGATATAAATTGTTTGATGTTCCACAGGGCCCAGTTGAAAAAAAGTGTTCTTGCAATTCAATACAGTTTCTTCATCACACCCTAAAAGTGTTATAAACTAACTCCAGAGAGATATTAACAACTGCACTAATTCAGATGACTGGTAGAATGTCCAATTAGAATTAGAGGAAATTCTGCATCATAAAGTATTTTTAAAGAAGCAATTATTTTTGAAATAAAAGGTTGTTGCATTAACTTTAGGTAGCTACAGTAACAGGAACTAAAGTCTAATAAAGAATTATCAAATGGAGAATTTTGGGTACCTACTTTAGTGAATGGTTAAGTCTCATTTGTAATTTGAATTCTTCATTTGTTCATAAATATAGTGATTCAATATTAAAGTCCTTCAAATATGCTATTTAGCTTCTCTAGAATCTTAAGCAGAAAAATTTACTCCTAAATCCAGTTCATATTATTCGTTGTTTAGCAAATGTTTTTTTTTCCTTGCTTTTATACATTTTAGCACAACTCACGTCAACTATTCCAAATGCAGACCCTAATTTCATCCACATGTGAAAATGTAACCCACGGATCAAGGTCTATTTGCATGAGACTTTTCTTATTGGTGGAGATCAGTTATTCACTGCTCCTCCCCTATGTGAGGGATTAAGTTGTCAAGAGCCTGGGAGAAGAGAAATTCTGCTCTTCTGGCTTCCAGCTTTGAAAGAAGTCATGGAGTTCTAGAAATTCTTCTTGCCCTAGAAGGAAAAAAAAGACTGAGAAGCCGACAAATAGAGGATCTATCACCTTGGTTCTAACTTTGTTCCCAGTTTACTATACTAGAGACTTCAGGCAATTTACTCTTAAGTGAGATCTGGAACAGTCTTTGTTGAGCTGAGATATCTCATTCCCAGTGGGAGACCTTATTCACTTTATGAATTATCTGGTACATTCTCATCTACATACCTTCTCTGATTTACGTTTGCTATCAGCTTGGGTAAATAGGTTTATCTGATATTTGCTATGTGTTCTTTATGAAATTGGCATTTGGGGGAATAGTCAAACCTTGGACATAGAGCCTGATAAACTCCATCCCTGTTAAGGGACAGTTGTCAGGAGCTCAGCTTGAACCTAAATATTACTACTCCTGAAGTAACAGCATTTTTCAGAGGCAAGGGGCAGGAAGAAAGGAAGCAGATAGAAATAATTCCATACTCTTTCTCTAAGGAGAGCATAGTGACCAGATTCTGGACACCATCTCCTGCTTCCTCTCCTGGCAGAAATCAGTCTCCTTTGGAAAAGGGTTGGGGGAGGAGACCCTAAAAGAATATGAAAATCAGGTAATAGGGAGCCTCCTCTGGGGTAGGAAGTGAGAGGTGGATGTAGCTGACCTTTCCCCCAGATTTATAATTCTGCAACCTGCAGATCAAGGTACTTAACAAATCCGCTTTTCAGAATTCCACTTTTTAGGAGCTAAAACAGGACCTGCTTGCCTGGGGAGGTGGGGGGGACATGCTTGGAGGTGGGGAGGGGCAGTTAATTCAAAATCAGATCAATCGCTTAATATCTCACTACAGACCTCCCAAACAAGCTAAATACGCTGAATTGGTCTTTGTGCAGGATTCTTAACATTCAAACCAGAGTAGTTTATTCCATCTACCCTCCTTCAGGCATACCCATAGGAAGCACCTTTTTTCTCCTTGACTTGGGAGGCAGTCTCAACAGCAAGTCAAAGGGAAATACATTTTAGGTTCAAGCTGAAGTCTATTGGAAACCCTGACTATGTTCCCAACTGAGGAAGACCTGTTAGTTTAGGCAAAGTGTTCTTCCTTGAATGAGCATTACCTAAGAAACAATCAGTGATGGGTTTTTCAGGTAATGCCATGATCCCATCAAATTCTTTCCCAGAGAGATGAAGGGAAATTCCTATCATCCAGGTGAAAGCATGCCTGTTATTGTAATGTTAATTGTGTTAATGAGAGTTAAACATCTTACCCATTGATTAATGTGCCTACTCATTAAGGGAAGCTTGATTGGGGAGATTTGTTTTGTAAGAAGGCCCACTCCTTTTGTTAATTTCTAAGGAGGCACTGGTTCTCAAAGGTCATGATGCTCTCTGGCTCTATAAAGTGTATTTATGCTCTGAGGTGAGGTTTTATTTTGGTGCTTACTCATTAGAAGTGTTTGTTTGACCAGAGGAGATTCTAGGTAGCCACTAAGGAGTTCCCCAGCTTTGAAAACCCAGATGTTGGTGTTTCTCTCTCTGGTAACTAGTATATATGTAATGGTCAGATAGCAGAATCTGTCTGTTGATCTGTGATATATGTATTGCTTATAATCAGACAGTTGGAAGCCCTGTCTGTTTGTCTTTAGTTCTTTGTATTTTCTCTGAAGTTCAGGGTGCTAACTTTTCCCCCTGAACTAAGGGAATGTGCTTGATTAAAATAGATTGTTGATCCATAGCAAGTTGCTTTCCTTTTACAAAAGCAGATCTAAGAACCTGTACAACAGGCCCTCCTGTATATGCTGTGGTCTTGCTGTTACAGTGATATGGAGTGTACATGTATAGCTGGTTCATAAGTCAATTGGTTTGACAGCAACACTAATTAGACTATAGTTCTCAATTCATACAATCAAACTAAATTGATGAATGTGCGTAAGCAATATAAATATAATATATATAAATATAATATTCTCAATTCATACAATCAAACTAAATTGATGAATGTGCGTAAGCAATATAAATACAATATTAACAAACCACCCACATAAGTCTTAGAGTTTACAGTAAGTTTCTTTCATAATGGACTCATTTCAAGGTTCTCTCTCTCCTCAATTATACATCATGTGTCTCCCTTTAAGGTGGTCAGTCATCTGGCAATTACCCCTCTATCATATTCAAACTTTGCAAGTCTCAAGTGTGGAGGATGCAGTCCCAGTCACAAGCTAGGAGCAGACTGATTATTTGGGCTTCTGGTATGTTCTGTATATTGTTAGCTATGAATATTCCTAAGCTGTTTACCCTATAACTTAATTACTAGTTATTACATAAACTACAGATAAAGTTGTTTATAATATTTTTCTGTTAATGGTCTTTCTTATCAGAGAGCCCACATATACTGGTAAATTGTTTAAGAACACACACATATTGTTTACCACATGTTAGTACATGATACCACACAGGTGTTTATCTTCTTCCTGAAATACAAGTATTCAAAACAACCCAGTCACAAAATGGAAGCTCAAAACAAAGTATTAAGGTATTAAAACTTATTTTCACATGAGCTTGGAGAAAAAAAGTAACCAAATAGCTCTTCTAACTTGGGAAACTCATTTTACTAAAATAGCAGAAGCCCCAGTTTCCACAGACCAACCAATAGTTGCTCTAATCTTTCATTTCCCAGCTTTTGGTATTTTTCCTATATTTTGCTGAGCTGTTGGAGAATGAATTCAGGATCTTCTATTTAGACACACCCTCCTTGGGACCACTATTTTAGAAAGGAAACCAGCCATACTTCACTTCATTTCTGATTAACTCTCTCCAAGTCCTCATCTTCTTCCTCAACTACTGCCCCACCATGGGTAGATTCCAACCCTCTCCCCTTTCCAGATGCCCATTATGTGTAGCTTTTAAGCTCTTTGAAGATAGGGACTGTATTTTTTGCTTTTGTATCTCCAGAATTTAGCAGAGTGCCTGACACATAATGTTTGTTTTTTATGAATTATCTATCTATCTCTCTGTCTGTCTGTCTGTCTATCTATCTATCTATCTATCTATCTGTATTTGGAATTCAAACCTGGTACATTTGCATAAAAGTTTCTATTAGTGGAGCGAATAATCATTTGATGCCATATGTTTTTGGGAAGGGTAGAGTTAACATGAAAGTTTGAGAGAAAAAGGCATATGTGGTTCCAGATTCTCTTTGAAGAGAGATGTAGGGAGAGAGAAAATGAACTTTGGAAAGTAGAAATGTAGGGGGAAATCAGTCCTCCAACATGTCCATAATTTTTCATTTGACTCCGTAAATACTGAGTGAATTTCCCCTTTGGTGAGTCAACTAGGTAGTAAAGTAAATAGAGCCTTGGGCCTGGTCAATAAAACCTGAGTTCAAGTTTAGCCTCAGATATTTACACAAGTCACTTAACTACTCTCTGTTTCAACTCTCTCACCTATAAAATAGGACCTACATTCCAGTATTTCTGTAAGGATCAAATGAAATCATATTTGTAAAACACAAAAAGTAGGAGCTTAATTAATACTTGTTTTTGTCCTTTCATTTGGAGAAATAGCTCGCTCTCTCTCTCTCTCTCTCTCTCTCTCTCTCTGTCACACACACACACACTTTTTTGAGTTTACAGGCCAACTCTACCCCACAGCATGGAACATTGACTAATCATTCCCTCCACCAATGAGAAGAGTCTTATCCAAATGTACTAGGCTTGATCCCACCTTCCCCATGTTGCATCTATCTATCTATCTATCCATCCTTGATTACTCTCCACAGCCTTCCTTTGTGGGCTGTGAGTGGGTAAGTCTAGATGTTTTTCAAGTCTCCTTTCTTTTTTCACAGGCTGGACTCCTTTTGTATCTGCCTCTGTGATTGAAGTCTCAGATGGAAAAATGGCAAATTCCAGGACCTCACCATATCCCACCATTTGGGGGTAAGTAGAGGGAATTATTAGTCATCATATTCTCTTAATCTGTGTAGTGATAAGGTCCAAAAGTTGACTCTCAGCCTTTAGGGAACAAGCTTAGGAGGGTAGTACTCTCATTCTGGTTTTTAGTGGAGCATTCTACTTTTTTCACTAGAATTTTAGGTTCCTTGAGTTTCAGCCTTACTTTCATGGGACACTTGTTTCATAATCCAAACCATAATATCTTTCAGTGTAACTAGGGCACCATTTCTATACCATTAAACTTTACTGTCTCCTAATAGGAGTGAAGAGCTACTTTCTGATATTACCACCTCAATAATACCCAAGTTAATTTTTCTGTGCCAACTGGCTACTTGTACACTACTCAAATAAAAGAGTATAACCCTGTATTATGTTAAAAATGATGAGACTAATTTTCTCACAACCTGGAAATGGTGATGACCTGTTTAGCTTGTCCTTTACAGTCAGTGTGGCATCAAGGTAAGGGTGAAATAGGTGGGATCTAGCACATTTTTCCCTCTTCTCAAACAAACATATTTTTTTTCAGAATAAATGATATTGCATTGCTCCAGGGCATCTACTTAGTCCTCAAAAGGTTATCTGTCTAATAGGATTTCCACAGCACTCACTAGGCAAAATTCAGGGAAAGTGCTCTCCCTTAATTAGAGGGTGCTAGTTACTAAATTCCTCAAAATTCTGTCAAATTCCAAATGTCAAAGTTAAATGGAGGAGACATCAAACACTTGTACTGATAGTAAGGAATAGCATACCTGAAGCTTCCTGGGCTAAGATGGTCTCCGCTGGAGTCAGGAAAGATTGAATGAACTGTGCAGATGAGCAGACCTAGCTCCTTTGACCTCTGGAATGTCATATGCCAAGTCCTCTGATCCCTTAGTGTAGAAACTGCTAAATCTTGTGTTTTCCTGTTTGTTTCCGGGATACTTGAATTCTTTTTTTCTGGTTGCTTGTAATATTTTCTCCTTGATCTGCGAACTCTAGAATTTGGCTACAATATTCCTAGAAGTTTTCCTTTTGGGATCTCTTTCAGGAGATGATCAGTGGATCCTTCCATTCTTTCCATTTCTATTTTACCCTCTGGTCCTAGAATATCAGGGCAGTTTTCCATGATAATTTCTTGAAAGATGATGTCTAAGATCTTTTTTTGTCATTGCTTTCAGGTAGTCCAATAATTTTTAACTTATCTCTCCTGCACCCATTTTCCATCTCATCTATTTTTCCAATGAGATAGTTCACATTATCTTATATTTTATTCATTCCTTTGGTTTTATTTTATAATTTCTTGATTTCTCATAAGTCATTAGCTTGCATTTGCTCCATTATAATTTTTCAGGAATTATTTTCTTCAATGAGCTTTTGAACCTCTTTGTCCGCTTGGCTCATTTTGCTTTTTAAGGCATTCTTGTCATTGACTTTTTGGACCTCTTTTGCCATTGGAGTTAGTCTAATATTCAAGGTGTTATTTTCTTTAGCATTTTGGTGGGGTTTCCTTTAACAAGCTGTTGACTCATTTTTCATGATTTTCTTGCATCACTCTCACTTCTCTTCCCAATTTTTCCTCTACTTCTCTTACCTGATTTTCAAAATTCTTTTTGAATACTTCCATGGCCTAAGACCAATTCATATTTTTCTTGGAGGCTTTGGGAGCAAGAGCTTTGATTTTGTTGTCTTCTTCTGATTATATGTTTCAATCTTCCTCATCACCAATGATGAAAGAAAATATCTTTTCACCAAACAAGTAAGAATCTATAATCTGCTTCTTTTTCCCCATTTGCTCATTTCCCCAGCCAATTACTTGATTTTCGAACTCTCTGTTAAGTGTAGGACTCCAGAGGCAGCCTCAGCCTCAACAGTGGCTTCTACCACCCTGGGCTAGGACAAGGAACAGGACTGTGGCTGGGGATGTACCATGCTCCCCTCTAAGCCAGGTGAGATACCCTTCCCACTGATCTTCAAATCTGTCTTTAGATTTGTGGATTGAGAAGTCTGGAAACTTCAGCAGTGACCAGCGAGTCAATCCCCTAAAGTCTGTTCCAGCTCTACACCGACACAGCCCATGCTGAACTGATCTTGGTTCCCAGCCAGTGAAATAGACCCTTCTCGTTGACCTTGCAGATTGTCTTGGGTTGCAAATTTGCTTCATTCTGTCAGTCTGTGGCTTCTGCTACTCTAGAATTTGTTTAGAGTCATTTTTAGAGGTTTTCTTGAGGGATTTGGGGAAAGAGGTCTAGCAAGTCCTTTCTTCTATTCTGCCATCTTGATTCTGTCCCCTGAAGGGCTTCTTTGTTGATATTGCAAATGTATTATTTGCTGTTGTATTGAAACCCAAGTTCGATTTACTTCCTTTTCTATGTTGTAATGAATATGCTGTGGTAAAAAAAAAAAAATATATATATATATATATATATATATATATATATATATATATATATATAGTCTTGGTTGCTACCCAAAACCTGATGAAAATACCCTGGAAATGAGTTAAATTCAAAGCTTCCCAAAGGTACAGCCATGGTCAATGGATCTGGTATAGATGATATGAAATCTAAGACATCTCCAGGATTAAGTGGATTAAGACATCTCCTTCTTGGTCAGGAGCAATGCCTAGATTCACAGGAGTAGCAGAGAAAATCTCGTATTTGACTATCTAGTCATGAGTCTGTATGAGGGTAGGAACACTGATTGTTTCCTCCTCACAAGGTGACTAAGTTAGAAGAATTTAGGGCACGTGTCAAACTCACAGCTCCCCTGGGAACATTAAATCATATGTGCAGTAGAAGGGCCACAGGTTTGAGTGTGTGAAAGACTGTTTTGCTGGCCAAGGTCAAAAACTTTTCCTTTTTTCCTGTTGTTGATTTTGTAGCCATTCTCACCATCAACAAGAAAGAAAAAAGATTTCCTGACGCTTTGTTTGGGACAAAGATACAACTCATATGGGAATCATTAACAGATCTTGAAACCTTTGTCTATATAAACCCAGAGAGGTTCTTTCCTGTAGTTCTGGAGCACAGGTCATACTCCTGAAATATTATGCCTAATGTTTAGTATGGTGCTTGACATATATTAGCCACTTAATAAATGTGTCTTGATTGATTGATATTGGTGTTAAATAGATCATATTCCATACACAAATCCATCAAATGGAAGAATCAATAATTACTACAATACTTAGCCTGTTCTCCTTTGATGGGTAATGGAAGTCATTCCTTCTCCTCCTATCATTTTTTTCCCCTGGGAAAGGAGGTACAGAGAAAAAATAGGGTAGAATCAAAGATGGGAAAAGGATAGAGGAAGAAAAAGTATCTAGAAGTATCTAGAAATGGGCAAAGGGATAACAGTTAAAAATGGGAAAGGGGGCTAAAAGGAAGTAGTTTCATTTCTGACATTTAGTGTCACATTGCATGTGCCTTGTTTTTTTTTCCATTCATTCTATACTGTTAGTGATGAGGCAGAAGCAAAATGCTTTGGTTTATAGTTCATTTAAATAAAGCTTGTTAAAACCAGCATTTACTCAATTCACTAAAGTTTGCTAAAACCAGGCATTTAAACCCAAGGACAGAAAGGTCTTTCTTGAAGCCAAGATGGCAGAATAAAGAAAGTATCACAACAAGACTTTCCCAATATTCTCCCCCAAAAACCTGTAATATAATCCCTCAAATTGAATTCTAGAGCAGCAAAGTTAACAAAAGTCTTTTTTTTACCAGCTCAAAACAACTTAGGAGGTTGGAAGGAAAGGTCTGTGCAACTAGGATAAGCACTGGCTCAGAGACCACATGGTGGCTGCCAAGAGTTGTGGGACTTAGTGATGCTGACAGCAGTAGCAATCCAGAGAAAGTAAGGGGAATGAGCAACTGGTCAGAAAGAGATTACAGGGGACTACTCTGATAGCACTAATTATAGGACAGATTGGGGTTTGGCCACTCCATTACCCATACAAACTGATAGGCTGCAATTTCAGGGCAGAGAGGAACACTTGTGGTGGCAAGGGAACAGGGGTGCTGAGGACCTGTATTTCTTGCAGTGACAAGGGAGCAGAGGCTCTTCCTGGGTCAGGACAAGAGCATAGACCCGAACAGTAATTAAACCTCTCTATATATCACAGTACCTTGGAAGCACTAAAAACTTCCAAACCCCTGGAACTAGCTCTGAAAAACAGCAGTGTTTAAAAACTTTTGGGATAATGTCCACCTAACTCTCCCCTACCCCCTGTACTTGACAAAGAACCAAACTTTAACATTAACTTAAAAGTGAAGAAATAGGCAAGAAAAAGAATGAGCAATCAATAGCAATAACAACAAAGAGCCTAACCAAAAAATCTGCTATGATTCCAGGGAAGAGGGAAGTTCATAGTAATTATAACTGAATGTAGATGGAATGAGCTCAACCATAAGGCAGAAGTGGGTAACAGAACGGATTAGAATCCAACCATATACTGTTTAAAAGAAACATGCTTGAAACAGAAAGACACACACAGAGTTAAAATAAGGGGCTGAAGCAGAATCTATTTTGTTGCAGCTGAAGTTAAAAAAAAAAGACAGACTAAAAAACTATCTCTACTGAAAAACAACAGAAAGCACAGAACTACATGGAGCCTTTCTTAAAATGAAAAGTTGTATATACCTAAAACCAAGAGCAAACATTTTCTATAATGGGGATAAACTGGAAGTCATCCCAGGTAAGGTCAAGGGTGATACAAGAATGTCCATTAACACCACTATTATTTAACATTGTATGAGAAATGCTACCTATAGCAGTAAAACAAGAAAAAGAAATGGAAGGAATAAGAACAGGTGCTAGGAAAACAAAACTATCATTCTTTGCAGATGATATAATAGTAGTCTTAAAGAATCATAGAGAATCAGTTATAGTACTTGTGTACTGGTCCAACAATTCTGTAGAACAATTTGGAACTCTGTCCAAAGGGCTAGAAAATTGGCTCAGGTTTTGTTTTTGTTTTTGACTTAGCAATAACACTACTAGGTCTGTATTCCAAAGAGATCAAAGGAAAAAGAAATGGTCCTATATGAGCAAATATATTTAGAGTGCCTCTTTTTTTAAGTTAATTTATTTATTTTTCGTTTTCAATATTCACTTCCATAAGTTTTAAATTTCTTCCTACCTCCCCTTTCCTTCCCCAAGATGTCCTGCTATCTGATATAAGGTTTACATAAACATTCCTATTAAACATATTTTCACAGGGTATGAAATTGTATAGAAGAATTATAACTAATGGGAGAAACCATGAGAAAGAAGAAACAAAACAAAAAAGAAAATTATCTGCTTTGCTCTACATTCAGACTCCATAGTTCTTTCTCTGGATGTGGATGGCATATTCCATCATGAGTTCTTTGGAACTGTTTTAAGTATTTGCATTGCTGAGAAGGATTAAGTCTATTGAAATCAGTCATCACAGACTGTAGCTGTTACTGTGTACAATGTTGTCTTTCTTTGACTTCCTTCATTCAGCATCAGTTCATTAAAATCTTTCTAGGTTTTTCTGAAGTCTGCCTGTTCATCATTTCTTACAGCACAATAGTGTTCCATTGAATTCACATACTACCACTTGTTCTGTCATTCCCCAATTGATGGGCATTCCCTCATTTTCCAATTCTTGGCCACCACAAAGAGAGCTACTATAAATATTTTTGTACATGTGGGTTCTTTTCTCATTTTTATGATCTCTCTGGGATATAGCGCTAGAAGAGGTATTGCTGGGTCAAAGGGTACGCACATTTTTATAGCCCTTTAGGCATAGTTCCAAATTGCTCTCCAGAATGGTTTGATCAACTTACAGCTCCACCAACAATGAATTCGTGTTTCAACTTTCGCACATCTTCTTCAACATTTTTCATTTTCTTATTTTGTCATGTTCATCAATCTGATAGGTGTGATGTGGTACCTCAAAAATTGTTTTGATTTGCATCTCTCTAATCAATAGTGACTTAGAACATTTTACATATAATTATAGAAAGCTTTAATTTTTTTCCTTTGAAAACATCCTCTTCATATTTTTTAATCATTTATCAGTTGGGGAATGACTTGTATTCTTGTAAATTTTACTCTTCTTTATATATTTTAGAAATGAGACCTTTATCAGAAATACTAGTTGTAAAAATTGCTTCCCAGTTTTCTGCTTCCCTCCTAATCTTGGTTGCATTGGTTTTATTTGTACAAAAACTTTTCAATTTAATGTAATAAAAATTATCCATTTTTCATTTCATAATGTTTTCTATTTCTTGTTTGGTCATAAATTCCTCCATTCTCCATAAATATGAAAGATAAACTATTCCTTGCTCACCTAATTTGTTTATAGTATTAGCCTTTATATATCTAGTTCATGTACCCATTTGGATTTTATTTTGGTATAAAATGTCATATGCTGGTCTATGCCTAGTTTTTGTCATACTATTTTCAAGTTTTCTCAGCAGTTTTTCTCAAATAGTGAGTTCTTATCCCAGAAACTGGAGTCCTTGGGTTTGTCAAATAGTAGTATTTTATGGTGGCAAATGATGAGAAATTGGAAGAATGCTCATCAAATGTGGAATGACTGGGCAATGAGTGTGATGGAATTACCATTGTGCTATAAGAAATAATAAAAAAGATGGGTTCAGGAAAATCTATGATTAATGTAAACTGATACAAAATGAATTGAGCAGAACCAGGAGACTGGTCAACTGTGAAAGACTAATTGACTATAATCAATATGATGGTCCAAGACAATTCCCAAAGATTCACAATGAAAAATGTTCTCTACCTCCAGAGAGGAAACTGATGAATCAATCCGAGTACAGATTGAAACTTTTTTCATTTTATTTTTCTTGCTATTTTATTTGAAACATATGGAAATATTTTGTATGACTTCATATGCATAATTTATATCCTAATGCTTGCCTTTTATTGGGTAGGAAAGGAGTAGAAGAGAAAGGAAGAATTTACAACTCAAAATTTTTAAAAATGTTATATTTTGAAATAAAATTCTTTTAAAATCTTTCTGGTACAATAATAACAGAGACTAATGTTTGCCTAAGACTGCTTCTGTAGACCTCCTCCTCCAGGAATTTTTCTCTGATCCATCTAGAAATTATCAATTATCTGATTCCATAGCACCTAGCATTCTCATTTTGTAATTACTAAACTGTTCTGTATTAAATATAGTTATGCATACATTTTAGCTCCCTCACTATAATGTAAGCTTCTTGATAGAAGGACTTGGGGCTTATTTGTCTATCTATATCCTTCAGCTATTAACCCAAGACTTTGTCAAAGTTAGCAGATGAAAACATTGGATGAATGAATGAATAAACAAGTAAACCTATATGGGCAATGGTTATTTGTTACAATGTCATATCAAATAGAATATTGGACTTCAAGTACAGAATACATAGGCTCAATTCCTACCTCAGAACCCTTGACATTTTGAGAACATTGGCAAGGCATTCAACCTGTGCCTCTATCTTCATTTATAAAATATGGTAAAACAATTACACCTACATGTACTGCTTACTGAGGAGAAAATGAGATTAGCATATGTAAGGCATTATATGAATTCACTTTATTCAATTCAATATTATTCCCCTGTCCTGAGAAAGAGATAACTGAATTATTTTGGGAAAGAGCAAAACTGCTCTTTGGAACCCAACTTCCAGAAGGCCATTCTTAGGCACATTTGTGAAATACATAACATTTGCAACTACTCACCCATCCCAGAATTTTTGCACTCTGACTGGCTGGCCAGAGATCTATATACAATCCAGTCTTGCCTGCATAGGCAATAGTAAAGCCGTAAAGCTGTGCGTCCAATTCTCTGATTCTTGCTCCTCTACATTTCCCTTAAATTGTACATGCAATATCAACTGGCTTTTCAGTGAAAAAAAAAAACACTTGGAGGGAAAACAAAATTGGGAAATGCCATAAATTTATTCATTTTGTTCCTATTTCACTAAGTCATTGCAGCTTGTCTAACTGATTAGGAAAGCAGAGTTCTATTAACATTTTGACTCAGCTCTCAACGCTTTCCCCCACTTCCTTTAGTAGCTAGTGATCAGGTACACAATTTTAAATATCCATTCTCATAAATCAGATATGAGATGCCTAGGCCAACTCTCTGAGTCAAGTATGCTGATATCTCAGAGGCAGCAGCTTGTCTTTTAATAAGGACTCAGTCAAGCTCCCTAATGATGCTACAATGTTAGGATTTCACTGATTCAGGAGCAAATTGAACTCTGTTCAGTAGAATTCGGCGTAGGCGATAATGATTCACTATCCATAGTGAGGAAGTGGTTATGACTACATGTGTTCTGATACCTCTAAAAGCAGGGAAAGGGAAAACTGCCCCCACAGAATATAATAAAACAGATTTCACCCCCTACTTAGTAATTAACATCATATTAGCTGTTCAATGAAACTGCATATTATTTCTTCCTCCCTTTTCCTTTTTAAGGAAAGTTCTAAGGAAAAGAAATTCTGATTACCATATATTCTTATTAACTTGTCTTTTCCTCTGAGTAAGACTCTACCTCTAAGTGGGGGAGATTGCTTGTTAGACTTTTGATGTCAAGTTAAGAGGTAGGTGGGGGTGGGAAGATTAACCCTCTTACTTGAGAGAATCTTCATGGAAACTAATGGGAAAAGAAGAAATATACATTAAATCTTACAGCAAGCAGCAAAATGAAAGGGGAATCTGCAGTGGCCTCAGTGAGAGGAGAGGAGGAGACACAAAAGGACTGAAATATCAACAGAAATGGAATGGGTTCAATTTGAGATTTAGGAGATACACATGTAACAACTCAGAGAGTTGTTCAGGTTGTTTGGAATTGGAATGACTTACCTTTAGTTTCTATAGAATTTCTCATCTTCTCATTTAGGGCATTTTACAATCAGTCCTCAGCCTGTTTGTCCAATGTCATCACTGTCTGGGGCAAGTATTTCCACTAAATCCTACACTGTGCTCAGCCTATGCTGTTTCCTCCCCACTCCTCTGAAGGATAAAGTCTTCCCTGACCACTCCAGTTAATGTCATTCACTTCCTCCTTTGAATACCTACACATAAGGATATTTGATTTAAGAGGCAATGTTATGATAGATGTGGTGTCTGAAGGAAAAAAAAAAACCTAGGTCAAAACTTCACCTGCCTCACATATTAGCACTTTGACTAAGACCCAGTTTCCTAATCTACAGAATGGGGATGGTAACATCTGCATTACCTATCTCAAAGAATAATTGTGAGACTCAAATGATGTAGTCTATGTAAAGCATTTTGTAAATCTCAAAGTGCTATATGAATGACAGTTACAATGATGTTAATTATTATTTTGTAGTCCATCATAAAGCATCAGCAGAGGAATATTGGCTTTATTAACTATTATACAAAGTAAACTCTGGCATGAACCAATATTTTCGCAGCTCATGCCATACATAAAGTAGCACTTTATACATGCATTCTATCTACATCCTTGCAATGTATCAGAGTAGCTTTCAAAGAAAATGCAAGCTGTTGTTTCTTAGAGGAACATAGAATTACCTTTTCAGCCAGAGATGAGCCATACATCTAGCACTGCAGTTAGCATAGTTTAGCTGGTGAATACAGATATAATTAAGAATTAGAGCTCCTGGGTGGATAGAGTGCTTTTCACCTCAATTTCATCATCTGTCAAATGAACTAGAGAATGAAATGGCAAAATATTCAACTATCTTGCTAAGAAAGCTCCAAATAGAGTCATGAAGAATCAGACATAACTAAAAACAAATGAAAAACAAGAACAAAGAATCAGATGGTTCAAGTATTTGTTCAGTGGTCTCTGAGGTAACATGCAGTTTGGATACTTTCCCTAGTAAAGAACAGAAGAGTCAGGGGCTGCTTCTCCCAGTAACCATCAAGTGAGCAGGGATCTTGAGAATTTTCTAGTCTGATCTATGAAAGGTAATCCAAATTTGGATACTTAAATACATATACACATACATTTACACACATACACAGGCACACTTGCACACTTTGAAAGGAGGAAATGCAGCCATCAATAACTGATGTTCTGAAAGTTCCATGCTTTAAAATACCTCTTAAGAAGATCAGAATGTTTATGTTGCTCTTGTGTAGTCTTCTAGACTTCTGGTATAAAACAGATGCTGTTCTACACACCAAACTTTTGCCATAACTCTAAAGAACCTCTCTCCAAAGGTAAGGACCTTAACTCCTTTTGGAAATGGATATCTCATTGGCCAATATTGAGAAAGCTAGAAAAAAGAGAGTTTTGTTGTTTTTCAGGATAAATGGCTTCTTGAATAAAGGATGTCTTTATTATTTCCTGAATCACAGTTAAGAACTACTGTCAATGAAACTGAAAGAATTATCTGCAGTTAAAAAGCAACAGGAAAATCTTATCAATTTTGGTACCATGTTGGAGCAATATGTAATAGCAGAACCCAGAGCCTTATTGATATTTCCAAACTATCTTAGGAAATTAGACACATAAATCTCATGGATGTCAACGTCCAAGCTTGTTCAAGGGACTACAAGGTTTTCATTTACAGAATGGTTACTATTAGAAAATAGAAAGGAATTCATGCCTTGGTTCTCTTTTTAATCACTTATTGAGATAAAAAGAATATGAACCCTCTGGGAAAAAGAGAAATTAGAAACAGAAGGGAATAGAGAGGAAGAAGGAAGGTGTGTTAGTGGATAAGGAAGGGGAAAGGAATGCGACATAAATTAAGCTTGGAAGAATGGTTTAGCAGGGCTCTTCCTCCATTTTTCTGGAGCCTCAGATGACCAGCATGAAGAAATCAGAAAGCAGAGGACACAAGATCATTTGACAAACAAATCCTAGGAGCCCAGAGCTCATCAGAAAGTCATCAGTGCCCACTCATAGCAGTGGCCCCGTCGCATACATTAGCAGGGTGGAAAGACCTGGAAAGATGCTTTGGGAGGAAGGAGGACAGAAGTAAGACTGTATAACCATGGCAACTCCTGGCAATTTTTATAAAATTAGACTGATCAATAGGAAGGCCAGTTAAGCACTGCTGCTGAGCATAACAATTAGTTACTATGAGAGCTGAGAAACCCATGAAGGTGTTCTGGTTTATTCTCTGTCTCTTTCTGTCTTTTTCCTTCTCTTTACTCCTCCTTCTTCTTCCTCCCTCCTCTACCTCCTTCCTCCTCCTTTCTCCCTTGGGCTCCTCTTTTTTATCCCCCTCCTTCCCCCTTTTCCCTTCTCTTTTCTCCTCCTTCCACCTCCTCCTCCCTCCTTCTTTCTTCCTCCCTTTTCCTTTTCCTTCTCTTGTTTTCTCCTCCTCTTTCCTCTTTCTTCTTCCATCCTCCTCCTCTCCTTTTTACCCCTTCATTATAACAAAATAAAAGTTAGTGAACATATGACATGGGTTTGCTTATCACAAGGAAAAGGAGATAATGATGCAGAACTGCTGCAAAGTCCACTGGAGGCTATGGCTGCCCTGTAGAGAAACCCAGCCGAGTTACTTTCTAGCTCCCTCTACTGGAGAAAAAAGAAAGGGGAGAAAAAACCTACACAAATAACATGTGTTTTCTTCTTTTTCCAGAGAAATGTGCAACTCCATTGTGATGGACAGAAGTGTTCTAATCAGATGAGAACTGGGCTTTCAGAATGATCTTCCCTGAGAAGCTCGACTATTTTGTATCCATTTTAAAACTCTTTGGTCAAAGATGTTGATGTGCTAACGTCAATGGAAATTTGAAGGCAAAGGATCCAGCCCTAGTAGTATGTAGATTCTCTAAAGCTATACACAAGACATAAAGATGATGCATTGGAGCCTTCTGGGTTAAAACATCCCACTTCTTCCACTTGGAAAGACACAAAGCTACAGTAACTTAAGTGATTTCAGTACAGTCAAAAACACAGCTACTGTCATAGTTAGGGTGTATTTATTCCTGGGGTAAGGCAGAATTATATTCAGAGGCTGCTCCAAGAAGTCCTTACAGAATAATGAATAAATCAAGCAACATTCATTAAACATTTGCTATATTCCAAGGACTTTGTCAGTTATTAGGTATATACAGGCAAAAATAAAACAATTCCTACCCTCTGAGAGCTTACATTTTATTGAAGGAACACATATTCTATCTGATTCTTCAAAACTGATACTTTAGAAGCTCTGACCATTTTAAAGGGACATTGAACATGAGGTAAATAAACATTGTTTCTCGTCATTTGGGGATATGGAGACCTGGAAAGTTATCTTGTTTTTCTCATTTACTCAAACAATCACAAAAATCTTCACTCTTCTCTTTGAATCACTGAACATAGAATCAGAGAATTTGGGGGCTAGAAGGAGCCTTGGGCATCCTTCATTTTACAGGAAGGAAACTGAGAAGCAGAGGATAGTAAGGTGAAAAAAGTGCATCATTCAGAGTTAAAGGACATTGTTCAAAATCCATTCTCGGGATCAGCCATCATGTCTCTCTGAGTATTTTCTTTCAGTAGCCTGTTGTCTCTTCCATTTTCCCTCTCAAAGCTGAAACCAGAAATGCCCAAGCCAGTTCAATCCTTGAAGAGTTCCAAAAGGGACTGACCAAGAATCGAAGTTCTCTGGTATTCTCTCCAACTCTGCTCAAACAAGGCACCAGTCAGGAAAACACCTCATACCACTAGGTTTTGGGTTATATAATAAATATAATAGGAGACTGAATTAGATGAGATATAGAGAATACTCAGGTAAGCCAAAGTTTGCTCTTGGTCTCCAGCTATACTGGTCCACATCTACCCCTTCCAGGCTCAGAGATTTCAAAAGCAGCCTCATATGTGAGCAAAACAGAATGTAACAAGCTAAAACCACAGCTAGCAATCCTATCCAAATAGTGCCTACTTACAGAGGGTCCTCTCTTCTGAAGTTCTGTTCATTTAAATTATCAAAAGGGTAAGGGAACCTTTCCTGATGGTCCTGGGAGGGAGAGAAAGGCACATTAGAATTTACAGCCAGGCCCCTAGGTTAAGTCAACTTTGTGAGCTCAACAGAGACCTAGATTTTGGGTTATACTAAAAAAAGAGGTAAGTGGGAAAGGGTTTGGGGGGAGAAAAGCAAAAAAAAATTTGAAAATCCTTTCTGAGAGGATGCCTCATTATGCCTATAACACTGAACTTTTAGGGCTTCCCAGGGATCCCAGAAGTGAACACTCCTACATCAGATGCCATAAAGGAGTTCAGCAAACTGTTCTTTTTCCTTTTTTTTCCCTGCAAAAGTTTATGTTATTTAAATGTAGGGAGGAAGCAATGTCAACATCTGCACTTATTTCCTGTTTCCACCAAGTAATGGGGGAACTGCAGGGATGTCAGATACAGTCATTGCAGGTGGGAACTCCTGACTAGTCAGCAGCATGGTGTTTTGGAATGACATTTTGGAAAATCATGGAAGACTCTGTTCCCTCTCTTAAAAGTCAAAGAAAATTGAGCTGCTGCTAGGGCTCCATCAACTCCACTCAGAGGGTAGCCTTAGGATATTTTGAGGATCTCAGCACTTGGCCATGAGCTCAGCAAATACTGGCAAGAGCAACAGACCCTTCTGCACGGTCCCTTCAGGTACAAGCAACAGCAATTGCTGTCAGCGTTTACTCATTAGGTGATGAACTCTCTGTAGTTTACCTTTCCAGGGTAAAGAAGAGGAAGTGCAAACATGGAAGTTATAGTTGGTACAAAAGGACAACAAGATTATGACCTCATAAAGCTGTAACAGCACATAAGACAAATTAAGTTGGTGAACACAAGAGCCAGTGTGGAGCAGAGAAGGCAGTCTTTCCTGCAATTGTGGTGGTAAAGGAAGGTTATAAAGGTGTAGGCTCTGTGGAGGTAGAGCCAGGATGGAAGAGTAGATGGAAGAGTAAAGGCCAGGACATACCTGAGCTGTCCCCCAATTACTTCAAAATTCCTTTACAAAATGACTCCAAACAAATTCTACAGCAACAGAACCTAGAAAAAAACAGAGTGAAACAAATTTCTAGCCCAAGACAACTTACAAGGTCAGCAGGAAAGGTCTGTGGCACCAAGGTAAGAGTGGCGTGCAGCACAGGCCAGCACAGGGTAGGCCCCAACAAGCAGGAGCAGGCCTTAGGAGTGACTGATTCAGCTGTCAGAGCAGCATAGTGTGGTGCTCTCAGCCCACAGACAGCAAGTGGGTAGAACAACAAGTTCTACAACAAGGAGGTTAGAGGAATCAGAGGGAGAATAGATTTGGCTAGCATTGAGGCAGGACTCTGTTGCTTTGCCCACACTCAGATGCTGGTCCCAGTGCTGGCTGGCAGTCCCAAGGTGAGGAGGAGCACTAGCACAGCAGAACTTGTAGCCATAGTGAAGGGAGCACCCTCCTCACAGTTGCAGGACAGAAAAGAGTGCCTGTAGTCATTTAAACACTAGAGTACAGGCCAGGAGAGTAGTATATGCCTCTCCTAACATCACACCACCTTGAAAGAACTAAAAACTTACAGGTCCCTAGAAGTTTCTCTGAAACCAGCTGTATAAAATCCCTGAAGCTTGTAACAGTGCACCTTCTACCCTGGAAGCAGAGCTCTACTTTAGCAAAGAGTTAAAAGTCAAGTAATGGGCTGAGAAAATGAGCAAACAATGTAAAAAAAAAATGTGACTACAGAAAGTTGTTATGGTGACAAGGAAGATCAGAGTACATGTTCAGTAGAAGAAAACAAAGTCAAAGCTCCTATATCCCAAGCCTCAAAGAAAATATGAATTGGTCACAGGCCATGGAAGCACTCGAACAGGATTTTAAAATTCAAGTAAGGGAGGTAGAGGGAAAAATTGAGTTGAGAAATAAGTGATACAAAAAAATTAGGAGAAATTAATCAAGAGCTTAGTAAAGGAGACACACAAAAATATTGAAAAAAATAACAATTTAAAAACAAACTAGGCCAAATTGTAGAATGGTTCAAAAAACCAGTGAGGAAAACAATACCTTAAAAAGTAGAATTGACCAAATGATAAAGGAGGTCTAAAAGTTCACTGAAGAAAATTCTTCAAAAATTAGAGTGGAATAAATGGAAGCTAATGACTTTATAAGAAATCAAGAAACAATAAAAAAAAACCAAAGAAGTGAAAAAAAATAAAAGACAAAGTGAAATATCTCACTGGAAAAACCACTGACCAGAACATAGACCTAGAATAGATAATCTAAAAATTATTGGACTGAAATCATGGACTGAAAGCAATGATCCAAAAACAAATGAGCCTAGATGTCATCTTTCAAAAAAAAAATTGTCATAGAAAATTGCCCTGTTGTTCTAGAACCAAAGGGTAAAATGGAAATTAAAGAATTCATCAATTACCTCATGAAAGAGACCCCAAGATGAAAACTACCAGGAATATTATAGCCAAATTCAAGAATTCCCAAGTCAAAGGGAAAATATTTCAAGCAGCCAGAAAGAAACAATTCAAGTATCATGTAACTACAGGATAATAGAAGCAGCTTTTACACCAAAGGATCAGAGAGTTTTGAATATGATATTCTGCAGGGCAAAAGAACTAGGATTACAACCCAAAATCACCAACCCAGAAAAACTGAGTATAATCCTTGGGGTGTTGGGTGGGGAGAAGATGGACATTCAATGAGACAGAGTACTTTCAATATCCTTAATGAAAAGACCAGAACTAAATAGAAGATTTGACTTTCAAATACAGATAATAGGGAAGCATAAAAGGCCAACCGAAAAGGGGAACCATAAGGGACTTAAGGTTAAACTGTTGAAATTCCTACATGAGATAATGATATTTGTAACTCATAAGAACTTTTTCATTATCAGGGAATTTAGAAGGAATATATAGACAGAGGACACAGTTGTGAGTTGAATATGAAGGGATGCTATTTAAAAGTAAAATTAAGGGGTAAGATAGGAATGTACTGGGAGAAAGAGAAAGAGAGAAATAAAATGGAGCACATTATCTCACATGAAAGAGGCAAGAAAAAAAGCTTTTACAGTGGAGGGAAGGGGTGAGGGGGAATGAGTACACTTTACAATCATCAGAAACGACTCAGAGGGAATAATATGCACACTCAATTTGGTATTGAAATATATCTTACTCTACAAGAAAGTAGGAGGGGAAGGGGATAAGAGAAAGAAGTGGTGACAGAAGGGAAGACAGATTGGGGGAGGGGGTAGTCAGAAGCAAAACACTTGAGGAGGAACAGGGTGGAAAAATAGAGAGATAAAATAAAGTGGAGGGAATAGGATGAAGGGAAATATAGTTAGCAATTTAAAGAAAGTTTTTATAATAAAGTTCTCATTTTTCAACATATAGGGAATTGGGTCAAATTTATAAAAAAAAATAAAAGCCATTCCATAATAGATAAATGACCAAAAGATATGATCAGTTTTCAGATGAAGTAATCAAAGTTATCTATGGCCATGTGAAAAAATACTTTCACTACTGATGGGAGAAATACAAATTAAAACAATTCTGAGGTACTACCTCATAATTATTAGATTGGCTAATGGATCAGTAAAGCTAAATTACAAATGTTGGAGGGGATGTGGGGGAAATGAGATATTAATGCACTGTTGGTGGAGTTGTGAACTAGATTCATCCATTCTGTAGAGCAATTTGAAATTATGCCCAGGGACTATAAAACCATGCATACCCTTTGACCTAGCAATACCATTACTACTTTTTTATCCCAAAAGAGACAAAAATCAAAAAGAAAAGGGACCCATATATACAAAAATATTTATAGTTGCTCTTTTCTAGGGGCAAAGAATTAGAAGCTGAAGGGATGTCCATCAATTGGGGAATGGTTAAACAAGTTGTGGTACATGATTATGACAGAATATTATAAGAAATGATGAGCAGGATGCTCCCAGAAAAATCTTGAAAGACTTGCATGGGCTGATGCAAAATGAAATATATTGTATAAAAAGTAACAGCAATATTGTAGGATGATCAGCTGTGAATGACCGCTGTCTCAGCAATACAATGATCTAAGACAACTCTGAAAGAACTGATGATGTCTGAATACTGAATAAAGCATACTTTTTTTAAGTTTATTTTTCTTTCAGTTTTTGTCTGTGTTTTCTTTCACAAGATGACTATTATAGATATATTTTGCGTGACTACACATGTATAACCTATATGGAACTGTTTGCCTTCTAATTGGGGGTTTGGGGAGGGAGAGAAGAAAGAAATTTGGAACTCGACATTTTAAAAAATGAATGTTGATTTTTTTACATGTAATGTGAAAATAATATGCTAAATAAAAAGAAAAAAACATTGGGGGAAAAAAGAAACATTTAGGTCCTTAGAGAGGGTCATCTTTGTTTTGGAACTGTTAAATGACAGAGACAGTAGCTATCACCATGATGGTATTAGATTCACCTATCAGGGGAAAAGTGTGCTCTTTAGACATCAGCACTTGCTCCATGCTGATTAGAGCATTGAAGTTTTTATGCTTAAAAGATTATCTTTCAATTATACTGTTAAACATTTTGAGATCTTTTGATGAAAGGAAATTTATACACTGAATTTTCTTTAGTTGTTCATCCATTACTACTGTTTTTTTCTTAGAGATGATTTTGCTGACAGTGTATGACTCATGGTTGCTTTCACCTGCAGTACTTCATGTGACTTGTTTACAGCAATGATGACTTAAATTGCAAGTGAATGTCACTCTGTGTTTTCCTGTCTTTTCCCACTCCTTGGTCATGGTATTCAAGAAATCTAAGGAAATGATTGAAGAAATAAAATTATTAAAAAATAAAAAATCAATATAGATAGAAAAATGAAAGCATTTTAGTAGAATTTAATAACTACATATATGTTGTACGGTTTGATAACAAAGAACATGCCTTGATCTTCATCACAACCTCAGCAAATGTATAATAAATATATTATTAGCTCTGTGTTATAGATAGGGAAATGATCTTTGACAGTTTAATTGATTCACCCATGATCACACAGCTAGTTTCTGAAGCTAGGGTTTTAATGCTGCTTTTCCATGTTAAGTCCAATGTTTTTTTCTGCATGGTAGAAGCAAGAGAGTTTTATATGAAATGAGCCTCTTACTTTCAAGGAGCTTATAGTCCAATGGAAAGAAAAAAGTAGTGTCTGTCCTCAAGGAGCATACAAAGTGGAGATAGGGGAAATTGACATGAAATGCCAAATCCAATAAATTTTCTCCTTCAGCATACTTTGCAATAAGGGTGTGGTGTCCTATCTTTCAAGTTCTTTACTGAGATCTAAAGGCTTTTATCCTGGACTAATAGGACCTACTCCCTCATTTGGGAACTTAAGAGACCCATAATTAACGTGCCCAAGTTATTCATGGAAATTACTGTAATCCCTTCCATTTTTTAATGGTCTACATGAGTACTAATATGAATTTTGTTATCACAGTTAAGCTTTTCCTATATAGTAGTTTGATTTTTTTGTGTGAGATAAAATACTGTATATTAAACAATCATTGATAGTGCCTACTGTACATCATGTACTGTGCTAGATGGTGAGGATGTACAGACAAAAGTGAATTGGATAAAATAGTCTCTACTCTATGGGGAGAAACTTATCTATATAATTATATTTAAAGTACATGTATATACATCAATACACACATGCATATATATACATATGTAGGTATGTATATACATACACTTGCATACATACATATTTCTTTGGAGGAAGGAATATATTAGCTTTAGAGATCAAGAAAGGCTTTGTGATGCTTGAACTGAGTTTGGAAGGAAACCAGGGATGCTGAGAAATGGAGGGGGTCAGAGGAAGATAGTTATTCCTGCTCATTGAAATTCTTGTTTCTCTTTCTTCATTTATCAGATGTAAGTACTGCCACTTCCTTGAAGACTTCTTTGATTTCCTCCCACACTTAATAATTTTTCAAAATTTACATGTTTCAATCCTATATATTGATAAATGTCACCTTTGCAGGGAAAAAATCTTTCTAAGTGTGATTTATTATTCAAGAATATTTTCATAATGTTCCACAGATAAACAAAAGATCCTGTGACCTAGAGGATTTGGGCAACAATCTTGTTACTAGCTCTGGTAAAGAACGAGAATTCCTAGTCTTAGCAGAAGGATAGGGGTTAGGGTTAGCTCTTTTCAATGGGGCATATCTGGATCAAATTCTTGATAAGCCTGCTAAAATGTTTTAAGAAAAGGTAGGTAGAGCCTTAGGGAAAGTGAAATCAAGGATACATGTGAAGAAAAGGTGGCCTGAAACCTGCTTTCACACCTCTAAGAAAGGATAGCAATGACATCCCAATGGAACCCTGAAGACAGTAAAGTGTCCAAAGCTTATAAGCATTTGGATTTTGCCAGGATGACCTAAAATGTACAGAATGCTCTCTGGGAGTTCAACTACCCAGTTAAGAATGTTTTCAAATCACCAAAGTATCATTTATGTACATAGAAAGGTTATTTCCCAAATAGAACTCTAGTGCCCTGAATGATCTCTCACCAATTCCTATCGGTACTTTAATACTGATTTATTTTCCATTTCTGGGAAAGTAGGGTGCTCCCCATTTTTTCAAGCCAAAATTCTGAAAAGTGAAAGCATCTAATGACCAGATCTGTGGTTACTATGAGAATTCACCATTTTGCAGTCTTTTTTATACCTGGAATGGATTTAATAGGATTGAAAATGGTATGTCTCAGCATATAAAAATCATCACCAATGACTTGAATGGTTACCTTCATAAAGTGAAGGTAACTTACGAACTTGAGTAATTTCATGATAAATTAACCTCCTGGCTGCCTAAAAAAAGTACCATCAGCAGAAAGTGATTGGGAGGTTTAAAGAAAAATAAATATTTAAGGTTTCTGACGTTATAAGCTTTAATTGCAAAACACCATTGCCCTACTAGGGGAAAAAAAGACAGAACTTGATCAGGAGGTCACTGAGGCGAGTTTTCAGCAATTTAAACACAACAGAACATTCACTATTAACTTTAGAGGTATGCCCCAATTTAAGAAAAATTGTATTTTAAGTATCCCAACTTTGAAAGTAGATACATTAGGACAGGTAGGTGGTACACATCATGGAAACAGAAAGACTACGACAGAAATCTTGCTTTAGACTTTTACTGATTGTATGACCAAGCAAATCACATAACCTCTGTTCACCTCAGGTTTCTCATCCATAAAATGGATATAGTAATAAAACCTACCTCTCCAAGATATTACAAGGATCAAATGAAATAATATTTCTTAAGTGTTTAGCACAGTGATTGTCACATAGCCAACACTTAATAAATACTTGTTCCATTACCATATATTTGATGACCAATATGTGTTTATTAAGAGATTCAACTACAAGGCTACTTTCAGGAAACAGTTTCTCTGATAGATGAGTGTTTAAAAAAAAGAACTTCACTTTCCTCTCCTCCACTCCTCTCCTTTTTCTTCTTCTCCTCCTCAGAGATTTGGAGACGGAAGACAACTCAGAGATCACCTAGTCCAACCTCCTTTTTTAGTTCAAACTCCTTAAGTTCAAGGTTACAGATATTAAGTAGTAGAGCCAGGTCTTGAACTTAATTCCTCTAAATATAGATCTAGTACCATTTCCATCTAATCATGGTGTCTTAAGATTTTCAATTAACTTTTTAAAACCCTATTCCTTGAAGTTTAATATATACATATTTATTCATATGATTATGCCTATCTATATTTTTATACAACATAATGTATTCTTTGACAGATCTTTTTACCACTTTGAAGAATGTAAATGTTGATATTTTAATAATTTTCCCTTTTTCCAAAGAATATTGAATTCAACAAAGATTTATTAATTTAATATTTTATTGCATTGGTCTTACGAATAGCAAGGAGTTTTAACTACCTAAGAGTGATCTTTTCTCTTGTTTATATTATAGAAGTAAGTAGCTTACATAATCTCAAAAATTTAAGGCTGGAGGGACTTGAAAAACTTTTTACTCCATCCACTGTTACCAATTAGCCTACATCTAAACCAATGGTGTCAAACTCAAAGAGAAATGGATCCCTTCCAGCCATGTTTTGACTCAAAAAACTCACAAATTAATATTATCTATGTTTTATCACACTTTAATTTATTTTGTTAAACATTTCCCAATTACATTTGATCTGGGCAAAAATTTTATTGCAGTTATGTGGCCTTCCCAGTCATGACTTTAATAACTCTAAACCATTCTTAAGAAATAAGCATCTTTCCTATTTTAAAACCCTCCAGAGACAGAGATTCTGCACAATTCCCTATTCTTTCCCTGACAAATCTTTAGGGTTTAATCACCATTATTCTTCTCTGCTTAGATTTGAGACAGTTTCATTTTGTTTTGTCTTCAGTATAAGTGGATACATCTTTGTATGGCAATCTTCCATACAATTGAAATCCATTATTTGCTGGTATCTTAACATTCTTTTCAAGTTTCAGAATCCCATTTCTTAGAGCCATAGCAAATCCAAGCAAAAATGAGATGTAGATAAAATTTCCCTTTGTTATTCTCCATGTTTGACATAATTGCTTCTCTTTTTTCAGTGTCTTAACCCAAACAAATGCCAAAGTTTTCCTCACATTGTAGGATAAAAATAAATTCCGACATAGGTGATAGATTTAATATATTGCTCTTGTTAGGAATAAGCACATGTATTGTTTCTGTTGTTAGCAATACCCTCAAATCCCAACGCATTTTCTATTCCATGAACCTGCTAGCAATGCAAAGAATGGTAAAGCAAAAGAGAACAACACCCTGATATATAGATACATATATATAGATAGACAGATATATAGATAGATATAGATATCTATATATAGAGATATATATATATACCTTTATGTGCACCATAACTATTTACTAAAGCTATGAAGTCTTGGCAAGAACCCTGAAACAGGTGAAACTGGCTCTGATAACAACACATTGTGAAATGTGATATAATTGTTCCCAAGAGTTAAATAGAGAGATTGCATAGAGTTGCAGGCTAAACTTACTTAAATGGCCATGACTATCAGTTTGACAAAGAGGATAGCAGAGGAAGTAGAGTTTCCTTGTACTATGAAACTATAAGGAGGCATGAGGCACCAAAAATAAGTCAGAAACAAACTTACTTCACCTGGTAAAAATGTTTCAGTATTAAATGGAGTGAAGTTACGAATGCTTTCATTATGCACAATATTCTATCCCAACAAAATTAGAAAACAGATCTTACTAGAATGGACACGGGAGTATCCTGCTTTTGGCCCATGATACTTTGCTCCACGTCAGACAAAAAAGTGTGAAGACCAAGAAAGAACAATCAGAAAAAAATTACTTCATTTATAATCCAAGATTAGGCGAAATAAGTGCGAAAATGGGAAGTTACTAAATCTGAAGAAGAAAATGCTGAAAAACCTGTGTTATTGAATATATTTGCTTAATGCAAATTCCAAAAATTATACCTAATAATGCATAATAATGTGTGATAGTGGGTGACAGAAAAGAATACTGATATCTCAAATGATTTTGAAGAGAAAAGCTCACTTACATTGACATTATGAAAAGCTCTTTTTGAATATAACTAGCACACTGATTACACCAAAACAGAGTATTTTTAAATGACATTTGCAATCATCATTATGACCAAATGCATTCTCCCATAATATTTGACAGAAGATGTAAAAATATTTCAGTACTTACACAAACAATGTATACAGTAGCTGTTGCTGTGTTAAGAAACACAGAAGGAAAAGATGAAGTTACCAAGTAATACATGCATCAAATACCACTATGGAAGAAACAACCTGAGAAAAATTTCAAAGACCTGTGGAAAGCCATCGTAAGATTTCATCAATATTTAGCTAGTGTACGTAGAGGAGAAAGTGAATACCGTGTACACCATATAATCTAATTAAAGATAAAAAAACTTAAACACAGAAAACAACTCATAAAATGAAAATATATATGACATTCTAGCTCCCCCTAAATAGCAATTAAAAGCAAAAGTCTCAAGGCTAAGGCAATATAAGAAGTCAAAGCAGCACAGAGAATAAAGAAACAATTCAATAATTAAAAACTTTACCTATACAGGGGCCTGAGAAGCAAAAGACGTATGTAGAAGGGGGAGTGAAAAGAGAGTAGGGGGGAGGAGAGGAATGGAGGTAGAATGAGAGTGGGGAGGGGAGGGAGAAAGAGACTAAAGAATGAGAATGATTTCTGCTTTTCTATATGGTCACAAGAAGTCCAGTGAAACAAAATTTGGAGCAAAACCATACAAACAGTTCAGAGAAAGGTGAAATCACAGATTCTTGTAAAACTAGAAAGTTATGAGACTAGGTTAGATCCATAATTATTAACTAGAATTATTAGAAAGGCACTTTTCCAGTTTCCTCTCAGATGTAAGTATGATCTGACCTTTCTAACCAGAAGAATTGGATAGCTATTACTCCAAAGCTGAAAATGTCAATATCCCTCTCAAATAAAGATGACTTATCTACTAATATGCATTACACAAAGCATTCATATCACAAAAAATACATCTGTACAAGAAGACAACATATTGCTTGAGGGCCATATCACAAAGTAACATAAAGTCCCAAGTGTGTTAAGTATAACTTTATTCAGAAATTTTTGAACAAATGTGACAAATGACTATAACATTCACATTGCATTTTTTATTGTCACAGTCTTTGATTCAGTTGCACTATCATGGCTTATTAATGCATTGCAAACATATAAATAGACTCAAGTATAATGAAAATGCTAGAACATGCAATGTCAACATGACTTGTGTTCTATATTTAAAATACACCACCAACACAATCATTTCAAGAGTAATTAATACAAAATTTAACATCTTTCAGGAATGGTTTGGCCAAAGCTTAGACACATAATCATCTCTCTCAAATGGAATTGACTGTTTTCCAAGTTAAAGAGGAAACCGAACCAAAACATCTTATTATTCATTTAATGTACATGGGTAACACTGGGTTAAATGGCTGAACCAAAAACCATATTAAATAGCTTTTTTCATTCTGTGAAATCTTTGTCCAATTATATCAACATGTCATTTGGACTTGATAAGTATGAAATTTTCAATATATGCCAAGAAATAATAGAAATTAGAAGTTTCTTGCTTGCATTCAGAGGTCAAATTGAACGAATGGATGAGGGCTATACTTATTTTCCTCCAGGTAAAACAAATTAACCATAAAGCTATTAATGAGAACTCTGTGACTATTTAGGTCAAATGACTACAGGTATACTGAAATCAAAGTTTAATGGAAAGAATGCATTTAAAGCAATTAACACTTATGTCATTCCAATGTTAACATACAGATTTGATTTCTTAAATGGACCATAACAAACTTGGAAAATACTCTAATAAAAACCTGTCCAAAACTTACACAATGGAAACATAGGGCTTATCATCCTAAGATGGCTTTAGAAAGGTTAACATATCTTTATAAAAAAAAAGGAGGAAGGGCGTTGATTGATGGTCCCATTGCATGTGATAAACAGGCTAAAGAGCTTATGGAAATATATCTAAAACAAGTAGGTGTCACTTAACCAAGCAATAGTAAAGGCTAGTAATAGGTGCATGATACTGATTTGTTGAAGGTAACCAAAACTGGTTTATCTTCACATAGTCTTTGAAATGGCTATGATCCAAGATCAGAATCATAACGAAAACAATCAACAATAGGTCAATAAACAAAAGTTGTATTTTTTCCTGAATCATTTGCATTTGTTTCTAGAAATGAAGAGGAAAAAATAATTCAATGTTGAATTTTTATAATGGCAACTCATGATCTGATCATTAGCTCCAGAAATAATGTGAGTTGCCCTAAAGAAACCTCAACTTACAAATCAATGCAGATCGCTCATGAGAATGATAGAAACTGTGTGATACAGTAATACAAGATATAAAGATTTAGGACTTACTAAATAAGTAGTCAGATACCACTTACTGACTAAATTAAATATCAGAAGCTTGCTATCTTTCATAAACAAATAGATGGCTGATCCCCATACAACAAATTCAGACTTTAAAATATCCTTGCTAATTCAACCAATAAACTATATTGAATTGACAGAATTGTTGCCTGTACTCAACTGAACAAAACATTAAGGTAAAAATTTTAAGAATATTATTTACAGATGTCACCAACCTAAAACAGGGAAATAGGGTTAGATGGTAATTATTCTGATAAAGAACTGAGGATTTAGTGGACTGCAAACTCCAATGAGTCAGAACTGTGATGTGGCAGCTAAAAACACTCATGTAATCTTTGTTTATAATTGAGGAGAATAACTTCCAGGAATAGGGAGATGATTATTCAACTGTATTGCGGTCCCATTAGACCTCATCTCAAGTATTGTCTTCATTTTTGGACCTCACAATTAAAGAAGAATACAGATAAAATGGAAAATGTCTGGAGAGATGTAACCAGAATAGCAAAGGACCTTGAATCTAGAACATATAAGAACTGAAGACAAGTACATTATAACTATCTTCAAATATAAGAAGGGCTGACATGAAGAGGACAGATTAGGCCTATTTGTCTCCAAAGATGTTAGAAAAGACTTTCTAATAATTTTAGCCTCAAATTCAAAAGTAGCATGGATTGCCTTGGGAGATGGTGTGATCACACTCCTTGAAAGTCTTTATGTAGAAACTGGATAACCACTTAACTGGTTTGTTAATAGTAGAGATTCTTTTGACTAGATTATATAGCTGCTAAGTTCCCCTCCAACTATCAAATTATATAATTCTGTGAATTCCTTGGTTTTTGGCCAAGTACTTGCTGTACCCTGGGGTCCAGGACTTCTGACTGATGAGAGTTCACCATGTCTAGCCAGCTCATCCCAATATGTCAATCTTTATGCCACACCTCCAGGGTAGCATCCCACCTACAACCTCCACTTTCTACCTCTGACTCTTGAAACAAGAATCAAATAAACACTACCATTCCTAGAAAGGACACATGGATTGATTGATCAATCTATGACTCCATTCATGACTGTGACTTCTCAGACCAAAACACTCATCCTTGGTCACCACTTTCCTATACAATGTGTATTCTCACCCTACTAAAATGTAAGATTCTCCTTGAGGGTAGCAGCTGTTATGTTTTTTATATTTATATCCCTGGCGCTCAGCATAGTGCCTGGTACATATTAAGTGTGGAGTAACATTGTTTTAAGAAAAATTCAAAATTATATTATTTGATCTTTATCACTGTGAGATAGGTGGTAAAGTTATTATTTTACTTCCACTTTTCAGTGGAAGAAAGTGAATCATAGAGATTTGAAGTGGCCTGCCTGATTCAACAATACTATGAGCAGCAGAACTTAGACATATATCTAGCATGTTTTAACCCAAGTTCAATGCTGTTTCTACGTCATCATAGCAGATAGAGAATAGTGATTATTAATGGAAACAAATAATGGTGAACTGTCAATCAACTGACTGATTGGCCTAGATATTTCAGATAGTAATCACACCTCAAAAGTCATATCAGTTGACAGTCACAAAACTCACACGTAAATATGTGTCCCCAATTCAAAGCTTTACTATCTGTGACATTTCGGATCAATCATTTCAAGTGAAATTTTCTTCTCTGAACTACAGATTTTTCACTTGAAAAATGAGTAAGTATTTGTTCTTTGAGGAAAGTGTTTTATATATCATAAAGCCCTTTAGAAATAGTAGCTTTTACTATTATTTTTATGAGGCCAATATTATTTGCAATCAGTCTTCATTGGTTTTTATTTATAACATTAGGAAGACAATGGAGTTCACTGAATAGAATGTCTGATTTTGGAATAAAAAAAATGCCTAAGTTGATATCCCAGCTCCTTCACTTACAAGTTATGTGACTGTCCAAATCAATTCACCATCACTGGTCCCAAATTCTTTCCTCTGAATCATGAAGTGGTGGGATCAAATGACCCCTAATGTCCTTCCGAGACTCCAAAGTTGCATAATTCTCTGTGATTTTGGGGATTATACTTATTGTTCCTCTTCCTTCTAGTTACACAACCTCAGCAACAACAAATATTTATGTCTATGTACATATAGATATATAGTCTCTCTCTCTCTCTCTCTCACTCTCTCTCTCTCTCCTCTAGTTACTGCACACTTGCTGCTTTATTTCCTCTTGCATTGCTTCAGTAAGCACTGGTTTTACTTACTGGCAGTGTCTGAAAACAGATCTCTGGAACAAAACCTAGAACATGCTTGTGGCTCAGGATGTCTGGGATGCATACATCTAGAACATCTGTTCACTAACAAAAATGAGACCAGTAGTGAGTGGTATGAACCAGTCAACAATTATTTTAAAATACTAGGTAGATAAAAGATATAATAATAGCATCTAATATTTATATATCACTTACTGTGTTCGTTGATCCTCACAACTCAGGGAGGTAGGTATTATGAATATCTTCATTTCAGAGGGGTAAACTGAGGCAAATAAGTGACTTGCCCAGCATTACATAACTAATACATGGCTGAGGCTGAACTTGAATTCAGGTCTTTCTGACTGTAGACCCACTTAGTCTATATAATAAATATTTACAATATATTGCTCTCATCTTTCCATTTCACTGGGGGAAGTTTACACATGCTTGGGTAGACATCTTCCTTACTCACCAATAGGTCTGAAGTCTATCAGTTACCCTCAGCTTGGTTTAACCTTTTTGCCAAGATGGTTTTTACCAGGTTGTGACCTCTGCACATGTCACAGCTTCTTGGAGCCATGGGTGAGACTTGAGTGACAGGTGGACACTGAAGGTGGAGGAGCAGTTCATATACCAGAGGTGCTTGTCCTCCTTGAACACTCTATATAGAAGATACCTAAAACAGATGTAGTGGAGCTCTTGGAGCTTTGTCAGACACTGCATCCCAGGTCATCAGCAGTTGTTTTGACATTTGTCCTGTCACTGGACTTCAATGACTCTGGAAAAGAGAGTGAGGATGAAGACTTGGCACAACTCTGCCTCACTTAAATCCAATTCACACTCAAGTTAAAATGTCACCTATCATCCACTATTTTACTCCAACTTTGTGATGTCATTGATCTTCTCAGGACAAACAACAACAAATATTTATATCCATGCACATATAAATACATAGTGTATATATTTACCTATTTCTCTCTCTCTGTCTCTCTCTCTCTCTATATATATATACATATATATATAATGTTTGTGTGTGTGTATATATATATATATACATATATATATACACACACACACTATACATATGTGTGTATGTCCCTATCACATATAGAAAAAAACAAAAATTAATCCTGGCCATTAAAGACCTTCAAAACTGTATCCTACCTAGTTTTTCAGACTATTTAACAGATATATAACCTCTATGTCTGTATCTATATTGGACTAGGTGAACCTGAAGTTGCCTTCTGGTACTAGATCTAGGATCCTTTTGTCTTTGGAGGAAAAGACAGGATGGCAAAAGTAGGCAATAATGGATAGGGGAAGGAAATAGACATAGACATAGACATAGAAATAGACATACTAAACATTTTTTAAAAAAGAAAACTAATGGAAATTGCATGATTAGTGGAAAGTCCAAAGGTCTGGATTTCAGTCACATCTCTAGCCTTCCTTAGATATGTGCCTTTAGTGAAGTCATAGGATTTTAGAATTTAAACTTAACCTACCTGAGACTCCATTTCTTTATCCATAAAATAGGATAAACATACTGACATTATCTACTCCATAGTTTTGTTATCGATGGATGAGAGAAGATACTTTAGATACGTGTCACAAATAGAAGCAAGAGCGACAATACCTATCCCTCAAAGAGCTTATATTCTATTATCTATTTATCTGGACTCGTACTGGTTCCAGAAAACATAAAGAGAAAGATCATTTAGGAGAGTGCAGGGTGTCAGCCCAAAATGCAGGTTCCCATGGCAGGGGGGTTGAGAAGGATAACCAAAGTACAGGTGGCATGGTTTGGAAATATTTGGGAATAAGAATCAAATAGATGATGAGTGAACGCATTCTATATGTAGTCAGTTCAGTAGCACAATAGATAGAGTACTTGACCTGGAGTCAGAATGACCTCAGCTCAAAATCAGCCTCATATACATAATAACTGTGTGACCCTGGACATGTCACTTAGTCTCTGTCTATCTCAGTTTCCTCAGTTATAAAATGGGGACAATAAGGTCCCAACTTCACAGGGTTGCTGTGAGTATCAAAGTAGATATTAGTAAAGTGCTTAGCATAGTGTCTAGCACACAGTAAACATTTAACAAGTGCTTGCTCCCGCCGTCTCTCCCTTTCTCTAATTGTATGGCATTATCTAAATAGAAGTTTCTATGATTATTATTAAATCAGGGTAAATCCTGGCCTCTATTAACATTCATCTCTGAGGCATATCCTCAATGCCAATCATTCTCAATCCCTCAGGATGACATCCTAATTCGACCAAGTACAAGGTTTAGGGAATATCTTCTCCCATCCACGATCATGTTTTATCCTGAACAAAAGATGAAAAGAAATGAGGATAAAATTAAATTACTCCTACAGCCCATACCATACACTGAAGGAGATAACTAAATGATAAGATATTGCTTTGTTTCAATAAACAGCCTGAGTTTGGAAAAGGCTCTGTTGCCAGGATTCCAGAAACAAGTTGCACTGAGCAGATGTCTGGCTACCCTGGTTACCAAGTCTACAGCAGAAATACATTTTTATATTATGCATGGCATTCATATCCCTGAAACTGACTGTGGAACCAGGGGTAACATTTTGGGTGATACTGGGTCATTTTATCCCAACCCAAACCTTTCAATTATCACAGGTGTACTGAAAATGCCTTGAAATTTTCATGTTTCTACTAAACATAAGCAGTATGATGTAGTGAACAGAACTCTAGACTTGAAATCAGAAATACCTGGGTTCAAATCCTATTAAGTTCTATGGATAAGACCAAAATTAAATTAGTTCTTACCCTGATGGACCTTGCACTCTAGAGGGTAGATGTACATACAAAATAAACAAATCTCATATATACTTGTGTGTGTATGTGTATGTATGTATGTATATGTAGTCAAATCAAGTCAACAAGTATGTATTAAGGACTTTATACATATTGAGCATCTTACTAAGTACTGTGCCCTGTATAAATACAAAATAATTTCAGGGAGAAACCCTAATATCAGGAAAGGCATTATGTAAGAGATGACTGAACTGAGTTGTAGATGGAACCAGGCATTCCAAGAGGCAGAGGTCTGAAGGAAGAACATTCCAGGCAAGAGAGGCAGATGATATTAATGTACAAGGTCAAGAGAGAGATTGTTGGATAGAGGATTAAGCAAGTCAGTCATTCTGGCTGAAGTGTAGAGCATGTAAAGAGGAATAATAATAGATAGTCTGAAAAACTAGGTAGGAGTCAGATTTTTAAATAATAGGATGTTTTTATTTTGTTATATACATAATAGGGAGTTATTATTCTAGGATGGAAAGCACATGGTGAAACATACTTTAGGGATACTGATTTAGAAGTTATATAGTTGACAATAGGTTGGAAAGGAAAGAGGATGGAAGCAGAAAGATCATTTTGGAGGCTATTTCACTAATCCATCCATGAGGTGATGGCAGATTGAATGAGGATGAATAGGGAGAAGATGGATGAGAGATGTTATATAAAAATGACAAGTTAGCTACTGACTGAATATGGCACAGGGAGAAGAAATCATAGGAAAGAGTTGATGATATCTCCAAGATTGCAAACCTAAGAGAAAGGATGGTTATCCCTTTGATTAAAATTCAGAATTCAGGAGGAAGCTTGGGTTTTGGAGAAAAGGTAATAAATTCTAAAATGCAAGTTTGAGGTGCCTATGGTAAATACAGATGTGGTTCAATAGGCAGGTGATGATGTGGGACTGAGGTAAGGAGAGAGATGAATATTGGATATATCAATTTGGGAATTATATACATGGAGGTGATTATTGAATCCATCAAAACTGATGAACTCACAAAGTTAAAGAGAGGGGAGAGAACAGGGCTAGAAATAAAGACTAGTTATAGCCACACAGAGAGGTGAGAGAAATGGATGATAACCCAGAAAAGGAGACTCAAAAGGAGGGGTCAAACAAGTAGAAGGTGGGGCAGGAGAAAATACCTCACAAAAAACCAGTGATGAAAGAGTACCCCTTTAAGGAGGTGGGGATAATTAACACTGGCAAACCATGAAGAAAGACGTAGATGGAGACTGTAACAAGACATTGCATATAATAATTAATAACTTGTGGTAACTAGGAGAGAGCAGTTTCCATTGAGTGTTAGGATTAGAAACCAGACTTTAAGGATTATATAAAGTCTGCAATTTAAATCTTTTCATTACTTGTGTCTTTCCTACCTTTCTAAAATGTCATTTCCTTTCATGCATTCTGTAACTGAGTCATACAGGTCTATTTGCTTTATTTTGTATATAATATATATATATTTGTATATAATACATATATTTGTATATAATATATATATATTTGTATATAATATATATATATATATATATATATATATATATATATATATATATATATGATTCTTGCCCCCCCCCATCCAATAAGAATGCAATCTCCTTGAGGGCAAAGACTTTTTCAACTTTGTCATTGTATTCAGAGGGTTTAATACAGTGCTTTGTAGGTGCTTAATAAATGCTTGATGATTGAGGAGAAGTACATCTGCAGACCACTTTTCCAGGACTTTGTGAATGGGAGAAGAGGTTCCTTCCAGCTATCATCTGGAAGGCACAGTGGTGTTAAGGATATCGATACGGAAAAGATGTGGAAGAGTTGGACATGTGTTAGGCAGCAGAGAAAGAATCTTTGGATAAAGAGAAACTGAAGATGAGAGAGCAAGAGAGGATGAATCAAAGAGGCAAACTCCTAAAGGAAACAATTGTAAATGAGATAAAGGTTGACCTTGGGAGGGAGAGGGCTACCTTTTATTCAGAGACTGGAGTGAAGAAATGGAGGGTTATGTTAAGGGCATTTAAAGTATAAAATTCCAGAGAAGAGGGAGCTAATCATGGATGGACTCAGGTTTCTTCTTAAATGTAAGAGGCAATGTCCTCTGATGAAGGGGACATGGAGGGAATTAGTTCAGATGTCTTGAGAAATGACTGTAAAAAATGATAAAGAGTATATGAAGAACCCCAATGAGATTAGGTAATAATATTTTGTGGGCACAGGGTTTACCTATTTCAGTGGCAGAGAAGAGCAACCTAGGACAGAAAAGACAGAGATGGTGTTTGGAAATCCAGGACTGGTATGAATTGAAAGAAAACAAGAGGGTAAGTGATTCCAACATAGAGAACAAAGTAAAATTTAAACAGGTTACCTATAGTGTCAGGACTGAAAATGGAGGAAAGAAAGTGAGGCCAGAGTAGAAGTGATAGACTAGGAAACCAGAGATAGGCACAGGCATGGTCATTGACCTCTAGCATAAGCTATTGGGTGACTCTCCAGGGGCCACATAGTTGTTAGCCTGCCAGATACATCAGCTTGAAAATATTAGAAAGCAGCAGGCCTCTCACATTAGTCTGCAGCCTTCAACCTTTAATGCTGTTGTGACGGATTATTAACAAAGAAGTGCTTTGGGAATTCACAGTGCCACTAATTATGCATTCCATGAAACCATATCAAATTAAAAATCTGTCAGCAAATAAGCCAGAACTACCCCAGTTCTGCCTGCTACTTTATCTATATGTTTTTCTTTGTGATAAAGTAAAAAGATACATGGTAGACTATGTAGGCACGACACTTTGCCTTCTGTGAAGTTCTGCCTAATTAGTTTAAGGACTGTCGTTTTCAAAATCTATAACCTGGGAAAGGCTGGATGAATTTTTAATGCCCTATTTCATAATGCACACAATCACTTCCCAGCTTGACTGCTACCAAAACATAACTAAAATCAAGGGCAAATCCATAGGAACACCATGGTTAGGTCAACTAACCCTCAAACTCAGATGAACTTGTTCAAAATAATAAAATGAACCAAACATTATAATTACAACAACATGAGGGGGCGGGGAGAAGGAAAGACTTGAAATCAAAGGATTCCAGGCAGAATGGTCATAGAGAGAAAAATAATCTTTTACCCTTGGAGATACACAGTCAAATCCATTCATTAGCAGATTACAAAATTCAACTGTCTAATCAATATTCCAGTACCATAGCAAATGTTTAATGGTCCTAGCATTTACAGAGACAAATAATATTTCTTTCTCCCTGAAAGGAATGCTCAAATACTAAACAACTAAGAATTTTTTCCCCCAATTTTGGCAGCAATTTCTTTATTGTTGTTTTGTTTGGAGCATTTCCTTCCTGGCTTTAAGGTTCTATTCACCGATTATTTTCTTGAAAGATAGGCATTTGAGATGAATGCTACACAGGTGTGCCTGGTAGTTGGCTTCTAAAATGCAGTGAGCTAGGTTGGCATCTTACCATATCAATAGCACAGGATTGGCACACCATTAAAGTGTATCTTGAAAACAGCATATGGCTATATTTAAGGGCAATGCTGTCTAGAAAGGATTTCTTAGGGACTCAGAAAATGAATGAAAAAGGCACTCTATTAGGTGTTATGCTCATGGCTAAAGAATGTACCTGATCACTGTAAAAGAAGCAAGAAAGGAGGTATTTAGAAAGACTAGACATTCCGAGAAAGATTTGAGTGGAAGAAATGTACAAGCTAAAAAGCAAAGTTAAGAAAGACTAAAAAGGCAAAAAAAGTCTTGAAAAACTTGACCTTAGCTTGACTCAGATTTAATTCTAGCCCCTCTCACCTTAGTCTTATATCAATAATCAGAAGTTGAATATGCCTACTGCTTGAATAGAAAGAGTAGGGGAATTGGGTCACTGGCTATTTTTATAAAATGTCAAAGGCTTAGAACACCAAAATGACTATTGATCTTGGCCTTCTGAATGTCCTAGACTTGGATATCGTTTATTAAAAAAACCTATGCTTTTTTTTAGAGCAGAATCTCTTTAAGGATATAATAGTAATAACTCCTCTACCCTGAGTGTCCACATCAAAAAATTGGGAGCCTTTACTCCATTCCTATGATGCAGGCTATTTCCAATATGGTAGCTCTATAAATACAATAAATATAGATGCATAAATATAGTATAAAAAATGAAAAATAGAAGAAAATGCATGGCAGACATCGTTGATACTCCATTATTCTAACTCAAACTTTTTAACTCTCTAACTTTTGTTTACTCAGAGATGGATAAATCTAGTGGAAAGATGAACAAAAAAGAAATATGAAACTGGACAGATCATTGGGGAAATTATATTTGAAAGACATGACATCTTCATGTTATTTCTCAGCAAGCATACATTTTCTGTTTAACACAGCATTTAGCATTTTCCTTTAAACGTACTGAGCAACTCTCACATTTCTTATAGACATCTGTTGCCATATCGACCCAGTTTACAATTCAAGTGTTTCCTCTTGACCCAAGTGCCCAATGATCATGTTGTACTTTCATAGTGATACAATGAAATGTCTTGAATAGTACAGGCTGCTTCCTGGCATAATGGATGCAATCAGGAGGTTTGTGGTACAGCAATCTTTTGTATAGCTCCAGCTTCTGCCATTCTCTTAACAGTAGGTTACCTCTTGAGGAATAATCTTGAGCCCCTGAACATCATGCTCCTAGTTCCAAGTGCATGTCATTTCTTGTAGTTCTTTAAAACACAGTTGTTCCTATTGCCAGTTATATGACAACTGAGGCAAGAAGCAATAGTTTGGTAGTGTTTTACTTCCCTATTTCCACCTCAGAAAAAAGCTCAAGTTTGATTTTTGGTGCCCTGTTGACATGGATATTTCCGATTTTTGTTTATAATCATTTTTTATACATATTATATATATATATATATATATATATATATATATACATATAACACATACATACACATAATGTAATTTTCCTCTGATAACTATTAGCTGAATTACAGACATTTTGATATAATGTATCACAATTATCATTGTCTTTATTTTGTTCATTATTTCATGATTTTTTTCTCTGACTCATGTTTAAGATGTCATGAAGTTTCCATTTAAATTTGTTTCTTTTGTTTGTGTTCCATTCACTAGCTACTACTTTTATTGGGTCATGGTCTATAAATAATGTGTTTATTATTTCTGCTTTTTGTTTTTTTTTTTCATAATCTCTCTGCAACTTACAAAGTATATGGTTGACTTTTATACGGGTCCCATGTCATACTGAGATATATATGTATATTTTTTGACATCCCTCTGCAGTAAATGACATATGCCTTTCCGCTCTAAATATTCCCATACTTTGATAAGTTCTTTGTTTCATTTTTATTTTTTCTGTTAGATTTGTGTAGTTCCAAGAAAGACATGTTAATATCTCCCATTGCTAGGTTACCAACTATATCTTTCCCCAGTTAATATACTTTTTCCTTTTCGAATTTGGTTGTTATACCATTTGGTGCATATGTTGTTTGTATTGATATTGATTCATTGTCAACAGTTCCTTTAAGAATAATATAATTTCCTTGTTCATCCTATTGATAGTATGCATTTTTATCTTTGTCCCTGTTTTTAATTTTACTTAAATCTCTTCAATGTAACTTGACTCCCATAGGCTGTCTGGTCTGCCCCCTCCTATTTGCCTATATTTTCCCTTGTTTTAATGCTTTAAGGAAATTGTTGATTTCGCTTTCTTTTGTTTGTTTAGTTGTTTATTTCTCTTGATATCTTTTCCTTCTCATTTAAGTGTATCATTAACTCATCTCCTCCAACTTCTTATCTTTATTAGTTTTATTTTTATTAACGCATTCCCATGTTTTCTGGCCTTTATCTTCACTACTTCTCTTCCCTACCAGTCATGTTCTCTGATTTGTTGATTGTCTTCTTATTTATTCAGTCTTTAATCCTCCTGTGTTCTTAGTGGGGTTAAAGGTTCTGGAGTACCAGATTTGAGTTCCCTTTTCTGAACAATTTCTACGTTCTTGCTTTTATATGTCTTCTCCTAGATATTCTTTTTTTTCCCTCACCTTGTGCTTTATTCTAAAAAAGAAATTCAATTTGTGAGGGCAGCATTGTTGGACAGAAGTAGGGATGTGTGGTAGAAATTATCCTATCTCCTCAACCATTTCGAGATTTCTGCAAGGTTGCCTCAGATGTTTCCCTTTCATTGAGTATTTACATTTTAATTGATGATTAGGCTTATGTTTGTAAGGTGTGATATTTTGGATTGTAGCTTGAGCTCCTTTGCTTTTAAATTATATCGCTGTGATATAATCTTACATTAGAAAATTTTGTGAGAATGATAAATAAGAGAAAATATAAATCAACATCATTGATGACTACTGATTTAAAAATTATAAATAAAACTCTGGCCAATAAAAAAGACTTAAAGCAACTTAGCAAAAAAATAAATTCACTCTCATGAATTTGAATTCATATAAGTGATGCAAGGTGCTTCAATACTAAGAAAATCATTAATGCATTTAAACATTAAAGACAAAAACATTCAAAATAATGTGAAAAATCAGTAGGTTCAGAAAAAGTCATTGGCAAAGTATAATACTAAAAAAAAACATAGAAAATCCAGACACAGACAGATCTTTTTGTCAATATTGTCAATATTATCTTTTTGATAATGATATGATTTTTTAAATGATTAATAAAAACTTTGGATTTTATGTATAAAAATCAAAAGTTATTATCATATACAGTGAAGAAGCAGAAGCTTTTGCAATAAAAATATGTGTAAATCTTATTTGACATCATTCTAGAAATGCTATCAATAGCTTTATAAAAGAGAAAGAAGTTAAAGTTTTAAAGACAAGCAGAAAAGAGACAAGACCATCCTTTCATGCAAATGACAAGATGGTCTATTTGGAAAAATCCTAGAGAACAAGTAAAAAAACTATTTGAGATAATAGTTTTAGGAAAGTTGCAAATTATCAAAAAATAAAACCCACAGCAAAATGACATTTCCACACAGCAATAACGAAATCTGATTGTATTCTTTCCGAATTTGATATCAAAGAGTAGACATAAAAGTCCTATCTCTCCAGACTTTGAAAAGCTGGGAGACTGAGGGTATAGAACACGAAATGTATCATAAGACTTTTTCTGCGTTCAAGCTAGTTTTCTTCAACTATGTTTTGTTCCTCTCTTCTCTTCTTTGTTCTAAGGAATGATACATTGTGAAATGTAGATGGTGTAGATAGAAAAGATATCAATAAATCTTTACTTTAAAAATTTTACAAGAACAAGATCAACGCAACAAGTTTATATCCACTGATTGGGCTGTCTTTGGTAGAAATCTTTAACTGTGATGTACTTTCATGTGATCAATCACCTTCACAGACCATCTTCAGTCCTTCTGTAGCTGTAATGACTTAAATTCACATTTTTTATCATCTAGTAGAAAGCAAGCTGCTCGAGGCCAAGGTCTGAATCATTTTTGTATGTGTGTCCCCAAGCCCAAGCACAAAGTCTAACGCAGAGATTGTGCTTAGTAATGCTTATTGATTGATTGAAATAGAATTTTTCTTTTAATCTGGATCTGTGATTTTGTTGGTGTAGGATTTTATTCCTGATGTGGAAATTCTTTTCAGTAATGGAGATCAGAAAATGATCAGTTACTTAAAGTCTGGGATAGTTGGTTGGGGTCACTGATCGAATATGTGACTGGTCCATGGATACACAACTAATACATATAATAGGTACAACTTTAACCTAAGTTCCAATGCCAGTCTTCTATCTAATAGACTGCTTGAATGATTTATAAAATGAGTCACAAGAGAACTACATTAAAATGTAAACTCTTCCAGTGTAAGTACTGTTCAAAAGATCCATGAATTACCTGTGGTATTACCTCCACACTTTGGCACTCAGCATTCATGACTCCCTATAGGTAAAAAGAAAAATCCTAAAATTTCTTCAGATAAATTTCCCTAAAACTAGCTGAACTAGACACATAAGCTTTCATTATTTGAGCTAAACTCATACTTGTTTTTACTTTATTTATTTTGGTTTACAAAATTCAGTTGCACAAGTTTTTGAGTTCCAAATTTTCTCCACCTCCTACCCCTTTCCCCTCCTCAAGACTGCATGCAATCTGATATAGGCTCTACATACACATGCATATTAAACATATTTTCACATTAGATGTTGCAAAGAAGAATTATAACCAATGTAATGAACCACAAGAAAAAAGAAACAAAACAAAAGAGACAACAAATAATACACTTAGATCTGCATTCAGACTCCGTAATTCTTTTTCTGGATGTGGATAGCACTTTCTATCATGAGCCTTTTGGAGTTGTCTTAAAGTTGTCTTGCATTGTTGAGAAGAGTCAAGTCTATCAAAGTTGGTTATCTCACACTGTGGTACTGTGTACAATGTTCTCCTGGTTCTGCTCACTTCACTCAGCATCAGTTCATATAAGTCTTTCTAGGTTTTTCTGAAGTCTGCCTGGTCATGATTTCTTATAGCACAATAGTATTCCATTACATCTATATACCACAATTCATTCAGCCAGTCCCCATTTGATAAGCATCTCTTCAACTCCTAGTTCTTTGCCACCACCAAAAGAACTGCTATAAATATTTTTGTACATGTGGGTTCCTTTCCCATCTGTATGGTCTCTTTGGTATACAGCCCTATAAGTATAAACTCATATTTTATAGGAATATACATTTAGAGCTCCAATATCACAAAATCTAACCCACTCATTTTGCAGGTGAGGAAACTGAGGCCCTGAGTTACACAGGGTCACATACTTTCTAAGTAGCAGAATCTGAACATTAAGCCAGTTCCTTTAACTCAAAAATGAATGGTAAGTTGTGTCAGAGTTTATAAATCACTGGTATGGACTTTATGAACCCAGGGTCACATCCATAACAATATGAGAGTGAGCATTTCCTGGAAAAAATTCTCCTAGTTAACTTCAAAAAATTCACTTGAGAAAAGTTTTTTATTGTTGCAATTTCATAGGCATAATCCACTGTGAAGCAAGGCATGCCAGTTTCCTTTCTGCCCCTTTACTGCTTGTTGAATAACTTATCCCCAAAACTTTTCATTTACTCTTGAGACTATTTTGTCTCATGCAGGGTAACAGGCAGATGGAAAGAATGTGCAGGTGGACAGGATGGTCTGGCCTAAGGCAGGCTATGTACAGTGGAATAAGTGAGTTTGCAGTCACTTTCTCAGTGCTTTAAACAGAACAAACTCAGGGTGGGAGTTACAAAAAAATGGGTGGATTAACAGCCTTAAGGACTATGGAATGATTTTTGGAGGTCCTTAACAAAGGGTGCAGTTACAGGTAGAAAAAAGTAGGTCAACAGCAGGGAAGATAGCTGGCTGACTGGAATATATGACAGAATAAATAAGAAATTATTTTTGTCAAAACTTTATGGGACTTGATTCCAGGGTGTATGGTCTATGTTGGGCATTTTTCATAAATGTTTCATTCTTTCAGATCATAAAACCCCATTTGATAAATAACAAGTTTAGGAGATTATCCATGGGGAGCATCTGACTTGAAATTATGATTATGGTTCCATAGAAAATAATATGAGACATGGTAAACATTTTCTTAAAGTGCTTGTGGAACTTTTTATTTATTATCTTCGTAGATCTTAAAATTGAACTTTTGCAACAAAATCACCTAAGGTGGAAATAAAGCAGATAATTAATTTAAAATCATAAACCAGATTAGCAGATTAAAGTTTGGTAGATTAAAATGAATAAAATATTGACTTGAAGATTTTGGTTGTGCCTTTGCTAGGTTCTAAAGAACAGAAGGGGCTGAATTCAAAAACTTTACTCTATCTGGTCCCTATAAAAGTCTTCCTTCAATCTCTTATTCTAGTCTTCCCTCCCTTCACACCCCACATCAATTCTTCTCCATTATGCACAGAAGATGGAGAGGGTCATAGTAACATGGCAAACAAGGTTGGCAAAGATTAGGCATGGAGGGTGGGCCACAAAAATGCAATGGAAACTTCAGTCAAAATGTCTGATAAGCCAGGTTTAAAATGTAGAAATAATCTTTGACCTCTCCTCCCTCCCACATCAAATTTAAAGGGCTGTCATTTTTTTTCTATTTATCATTTACAATGCCTTTCATATCTATCCTCCCCTTTTTCTTCCACTCTATCATACCTATATCATACTCTATCATGCTGGCATTATTATAATTTTTTAACAATCTTCATTTCTATCCCTTCCAATTAATATCATATTTTAGGATCATAGGTTTAAAGCTGAATGAAACCTAAGACATCATTGATTCTATCTTCCTCATTTTTACTGTTTCACCAAAAGAGTTGAAGTAATTTGCCCAAGATCAAAGAAGGAATAAATGGCAGAGCCATATCAATCTTATAAAAACAATATTTTATTGCTGCTCATAAATCTTTAATTACTCAATGGAGAAGTAGGGAAAAAGGCAGTTAACAAACATCCACTAAGTACTTACTAAGTTTCAGGCATCCTGCTAAATGCTGGGGATGTAAAGAAAAGATTTTTTAAAAAGTCCCTTAGATTTGGAATCAGAGGAACAGAGTTTGAGTTCTACCTTTGTCACTCATTCTCTGTGTGACTCTTGGCAAGTCATTTCAGCTCTCTACCTTAGTTCCCTGATCTGTAAAATAAATTTGTTAAAAAAGTGGGAGCAGACAATTCTTGAATCTCTTCCATTTTCAAATCTATGAGAAAACATGGACACTGTTTACTGGGGAAAGTCTGACCACTTTAACCTAACATTGAAGACATCATAGTGTGGGCACAACCTGTCTTTCTAGCTTTGTCTCCCAGGACGCCATAACTGTTTAGGCTTCATTTACATATAACCTAAACTTCACTAAGTCCCAAGGTTCCTTTTTTCGCACTCTATCTGCTGTACCTTGCTTTCCTAATTGTACAATAAAACCTTATATGTAAGGGAATATGATTTATTTCATCTATCCAATAATTGTTTGAAACAATGCCCTTTATAAGAAGTTCCTAAATAAATGTATACCCAGTATTATTGAATGATTCATAAGGCTATTTATATTACTAAGTTCCAGCCCTTCACTAGCATACAACCAAAAAACTATCAATTGGAAACTGAACATTTCATTCTAAATGGTAATACAAAGGCTCTTCACTAAGAATAACTTACAAATGATATATGTGGAAGGGAATCAATGAAAATAAAAAGATGAAGGAAGGCAGCCTAGTTGTACCAGATCTCAAACTGTGTATAGCAAAGTGTTAATCATCAAAATAATCTGGTACTGGCTAAGAAATAGAGTGGTGGATCAGTGGAACAGATTAGACACATAACACACAGCAGTAAATGACCACAGCAATCTAATGTTTGATAAACTCAAAGATCCATATCTGAGGGGGCAAGAACTAACCAGCTGACAAAAACTCCTGGGAAAACTGGAAAGCTCTTTGGCAGAAACTAGGCATAGAGCAACATCTTACACTTGTAAATCAAGATATGGTCAAAATAGGTCCATATCATATGTAAATTAAGGGAGCATGGAAAAATTTACCTATTAGATCTATGAATAAGGGAAGAATTTTATGACCAAACAGAGAGCAATAGGATCATAACAGGCAAAATGTATAATTTTCATTAGGAAATTTAAAAGGATTTGCTCATACAAAACCAATGCAGCCAAAATGAGAAGGAAAGAAGGAAACTGGGGGAAACAGTTTTATAGCAAATTTCTCTGAAAAAGGCCTCAGTTCTCAAATATATAAGGAAACCATATTTATAAAAATAGGGACCATTCCTCAAGTTGTTAAAAGGTCAAAGGATATGAACAGGCAGTTTTCAGAAGAAGAAATCAAAGCTATCTACAGCCACATGAAAGAATTCTCTAAATCACTCTTAATTTGAGAAATGCAACATAAAACAGCTCTAAAGTACTACCTCATGCCTATCAGATTTATTAACATAAAAAAAGAAATGGATAAATACTAAAGGAAATGGGGGAAAAATAAGGACACTAATGGATTGTACTTTTGGTGGAGTCATAAAGTGGTCCAACAATCACTCTGGAGAAAACAGTTTGGAACTATGTCTAAAGGTCTAAAGAACTGTGCATACCCTTTGACCCAGCAATATAATTAGTAGGTTTGTATCCTAAAGATATTTTTAAAGGGGGGAGGACTTATTTGTACAAAATTATTCATAGCAGCTCTTTTTGTGGTGAGAAAGAAATGGAAACTGAGAGGATAGTCATCAATTAGGGAATGGCTGAACAAGTTGTGGTATATGATTGTGATGGAATACTATTGCACTATAAGAAATGATGAAGTGGTTGGTTTTAGAAAGATATGGAAAGGCTTACATGAAACAATGAAAAGTGAAGTGAGCAGATCCAAGAGAACACTGTATAAAGTAACAGCAATACTGTTCAAATAATAATTGTGAACAACCAAGTTATTTACTCAAATCCACTATGAAGGATTTATGAAGATGGATATACCTTCAAAGAAATAAATGATAAAAAAAAAAGAAGTCCATATAGTTTGACCTTACATAGATTTATAAATCTACATTAAATGATGGCCTTCTCTAGTGAGGAGTGGGGAAAGAGGGAGGAAGACACTCTGGAACTTAGAATGTAACAAAAAGAAAAAAAATAAATTTGAGAGGGATAGATTCAGAAAAACCTGAGAAGACTTAGGTGAGCTGATGATAAAGTGAAGTATGCAAAACCAGGATAACACTGTACATAGTAAGAGTGACAGTTTAATAGTGATCAACTGCAAAAACTTGACTGCTTTAATTAATACAATAAAGGACTCACAATGAAAAATGCTCTCTATCTCTAGAGAGAGTACTTATAAATTCTAGATACTGATAGAGACATTTAATTCACTTTATTTTTCTTGTCATTTTATTTCATGGGCATAATGGATATCATATTACTTGCCTTCTCAATTGTTGAGGGAGATCCTAGAAGGAAGGAAAGAATTCGGAACTAAAAATTTAAAAACAGAATGTCCAAAAAATTTAGATGTGTGCATCTATACAATTCATTATCTAGAGTGGCATTAGTTCATTTAAATAGGTTGTTATTCAGTTTCCTAAATTGTGTGTCACATATAACATCAAAATTAAGTGCATTTTTGTGTTACAACTCTAATTATATAAATATATACAGTCTCTTTGTCTATGATTGTTGAATTCTATTATTTTATAACCTTGATATAAAAATATGTAATGAGTAATGAAATCTATATATTGAAAAGTAAATAGATAATCTCAATTTGAGTCAGAATTGTTACTTGTCTCTTTCCTATCTGCCTGTTTACCTTATCCCAAGAGAGCTGTTGGAAAGACTTGCAACATTTCACATATTGCCCAATGATCAGTCATAACAGCTGGTGATACAGATATATAAAATGGGGTACATTCTTCTACTGGGAGTTTCTTCATGCAAATAGAATTAACATATGGTGCTAACAATTTTTCTGTGTCAGAAATGAGTAACACAACATGCCTAATCTTAAAATGTCTGGAATATGACAAGAATTATTTCAAGCCCATATTTACCTCAGAAAGAAGGTTCTGAAATGTGAGATTTTTTATTTGGAGACTGTAAAATCAAAGTCACTATAAGACTTGTTCAGATCAACCAGGATACCTATCACTCTCCCAGATAATAGAGCTTCCTTCATTCCCTTTGGCTACTTGCTCTGACATCAAAATAGAATATTTTGTGATTATCTATTTATTATATTTTATGATATTATGTCTACATGGTGTTTCAATAAAATGTTTTTGTAATGAAATTTATATTGTGTCCTTGAATATGTGACTTTGTCTTATCTTGGCTTCTATATTTTTTCATCAATAAAAGAAAAGAGGTGTACTTAATGACCTCTATGGTCCAGCTTCTGTTCTGTTTCCTTCCAATTCTATCTGCTGCACAGCTGTTAAAATAATATCGCAAACTATGTCTGATCACATGCTGCTTTGCTCAAGGACCTTCAGTAACTCCCTAAAGGATTAACTACAAAGTTCCCAGTTTGGCATTTAAAACCATTCACAGTTTGATTCCAGAAACCTTCTCCACCCTGGGATTGCCGAGGTGAATTACTGCTTGGGACAGCCATTTCAGGAAGTGATTGAACTATCCATTACTGTACTCTCAGCTCCATGACTGACTCTCTCCAGTTTTCTGCTTCCCTTTCCCTTCTCATACCCTGCTTTCCAACCTCCTTTCTGTGTTATCTTCCTCCATTGGATCAGCAGTTCATTGAAGGTAGGGACCAGATTTTCTTTTACTCACACTTGTATTCTCAGCTCTTAGTACACAGTTACTGGCCCTCAGTAAACACTTAATAAATGTCCCCCTTCCTTTATTTTTTCAGATTGATATTATCCTCACAAACTTGTCATTATACCAGACTGCCCACTTTTCTACACTGAGCTGGGTGCTCCATCTCCAGCCTTCATATCTTCTCAGACTACTCCCTGGGCCATCGCCAGTCATCTTGACTTCTGTCTTGCCACTGGCCTTACCTGAGGCTGATGACTTTATGCTACATTGCCTCACCTGAATCCAATTCACAGGCAAGTCAAGACATCACCGTATGAGATCTTGAGTCCTCTTAAAAAAAAATGACAAATAATAGCACCTGGTGGATGGAATGCAGTCCTTCTACACCTCAACACCTTGGAGAGTCTTTTGCCTTTTATAGGGCCTCATCAAGGCAGGAAGTTCCTGGTTGTTTTGGTGTTTATCTTTTTCCCTCAAACTATCATATAGATGTTTATCAGGGTACGTGCTTAAGTCCTACTCTCCTCCCTCTTGCAAACAATAGATTACTAATTTCTTGAGGACAGAGATTGTTTACTATTTTATATTTGTTTCTTTGGTGCCTAGCACAGTGCATTACACAAGACAAGCTATTTAGTAAATACGTGTTATATCGAATTGAATTGGTTCCTAGACATAATTTTCTGCGATTCCAAAAGGAAATTATGATGTTAGAGAATGCCCCTCAAATACAGGCTCATAGGAAAATAGACCTGGATAGGAAGTTGGTATTTCTACTGTGTCCATTTTTTCTTCCAAGTAAATTAATATACAGATAACATTTGCCTCAAATTTTTCCTGTAGTCTTGAAATTTTTCTGGACTGATATGTCAGTGTATCACTTTCAAATTCACTTTCATTCTTCGCATAGCAAATACATTGCTACTATTTCTATATTTTCATTTTTACTTCATTGTAATTATTGAATTATATGATATAGCATTAATAGCAACTAGTGACTTTATCATACAACTCAGAGTTACTGCATTTCTATGTATTTTTTCAATGATTTAACTAAATGATGCAGACATTTATTTGAAAAAAGTATTTATTTTAGAGAAAAGGAAAATAAGGAGCAGACTTAGTGTCTAAAATGACATCATCACAATGTGGTTTGTTCTTCTAGCAAAATAACTATCTAGTCATAAGTTGGGATCTTTCAAAATCTGCTTACTCTTAATTTGCCAGTTGGATTTGGCTTTTACTCTAATGGATTTGGGGGCAGTTGAGTGGTACATTGAATCTAGAATCAGAAAGACCAGAGTTCGAATTTGGCCTCAGATATCTACTAGCTGTGGGACCTTAGCAAGTCATTTAACCATTGTCTGCCTCATTTTCCTCATCTGTAAAATAGCAACTATCAGGATTGTTGTGAAGATAAAATGAGAAATTTGCAAAGTGCTTTGCAAATCTTAAAGTATTATATAAATAACAAACTATTATTGCTTATATAGTTTGACTTTTTAGGGACATAAGAGAGGCACTCTGTGTACTCTCAACTTATGCTCTTTCTTTATGTAAAGAGTATGTATGTATGTATATATATGTATATATGTACATACATACGTGTGTGTGTGTGTGTGTGTGTGTGTGTGTGTGTGTGTGTGTGTAATGGCAAGTAAAATAGGATCTTTTGCTGTTTTTGCTTTAGTATAATCAAGAAGTATAATGCCTCTATTTGAATGTGACTGGGAAGATTTGTAAGGAGGTCTATGCCTTTTGTCAATGAGGCACTGATTCTCAAGGGATATGATGCCCTCTGGCTCAAAAAGTGTATAAAGACTCTAAGGTTGAGGTTTTGCTTTGGGCCTTAGTTTTGGTAAAAAAAGGTTTGAGTGCCAAATGAAGACTCTGGGAAACCATTAAGAAGCCCCTCTGGATTTGAAAACCCAAATGTCGTGCTTCCCTCTCTGGTAATTATGGTCAGACAGCTGTCCCTATCTGTTGAATTATGGTCAGGCAGAGGAAGCCATGTCTGTTGATCACTTTGGGGCTTACTTTTTATAGAAGTGTTTGTCTTGACCAGATGAGCACTCTGGGAAGCCACTTAAGGAGCCCTCTGACTTTGAAAACCCAGGTGTTGGATGCTTCCCTCCTGTCTCATAACTATGGTCAGGCATTTGGGGTTCAACTATCTGTCAAATTCAGACAGAGAACGCCACGTCTGTTGACTTTTAATTTCTCTATATTTTCTTTGAAGTTTAGGGTGTTGACTCCCCTGAACTAGGTGAATGATATATGTGCTTGACTAAAGGATTGATACATGTGCTTGATTAAAATGATTGTTAACCCCTCAAAAACTGCCTTTCCTTTTATGAATGCAGATCTAAGAACCTGATAGCAGGCCCCCTTGTGTATGTTGGGGTACTTAAGATGACAATACACATATACATACATACATATATATAGCATAGACATATATAATGTACACCATATATCTTATATATGCACATACACATATAGCATATACTCTGTGTCTCCAAAAATATATCTATCAGATATACAGATATGTATCATATGTATTTCTATATATCATATGTATATATGATACATGTCTATTTATCAACATACCATAGTTTGGGGTATGTGTGTGTGTATACCCCTGTACAGGGTAGAGAGTTAGGCTAGATAGTCATTAAGGTCCCTTTCAATTATAAGAGCCTGGGATTCTATAAATATTCTCCAATTGGCTAACAAGAGCAAAACAACTGATCCAAAGATTCAGTTGAATAACTGTTCTCTCTGTGCAATAGGAAGCAATCAGTTTGAGGCAATTATTATAAGTATTGTTACATTTTATGTTATGTTAATGTAGTGCTAGAATGATGATTACTAAAGGAAAGGAGAGTCTGCACTGGTAGAACAAATACTCAGCTAAAATGTGGCAAGACCATTAAAACGGTCATTAGACACACACACACACACGCACACGTGTGTGTGGGAACATATGTGAGTGGGAGAAAAAAGAGATTTTTGATGAGAAGGTAAAGCAGTTTTATTATCAGCTTAAAGATAATTTTAATTATAATTTTCTTAGCTTGAATAATCTACTAGACTAATGGATTGTAGATCTGGTACATAGCAAACACCATCATTCTCCTTTCTTTGCTTAGTTGTGAATCCTCCCCTCCTTTTTTTTTTTTTTTTGGAAAACCAACAATAAAAAAGAAGACAAAATTGAGGAATAATTTTTTGATAAAGCAAACTTCCAACTTCTAAGTTTTGTGGAAGCTGAGATGGTTATACTTTATCACTGTAGCAAACAGTTGCAAATCTTAAGTGAACACATCCATTATTCATGATTCTAAGGTCATGAATGCCAGCTATAAAATATTGATCAGATGATGTAAATATTTAAAAGCCCTGGTGAGAAACACATTCTCTAAAAGCATTTCTGCAGCAGAGTGAATAAACACCAATTTGACAGAAATGGTTGACAATCAAGTAACACGGGAAATTATTCAAAGGCATGTACAATAAGGTTAAACATATGGCCACAGCGAGCACTCCCTTATGTTCATATCCCATACAAAGCTGTATTTTAAATTCAAAAGCCAATGTGCCCAAGTTGTGATGTACCCAGATCCATATTTGGTCATTCCAGACCCTCCATTTTTTCTTCATTTTTACATTGAATTTCATTAAATGCGTACACATTTGTGTATATTATATGTATATAATATATATAATATAATATATAATGGGTATATCATATATGGATATATACCTCCATGTATATGGGTACAGATATGAATATAGATGCATTCGTGAGTAAATTCTGCAAGAGAGGATTTTAAGCAGATTACAGGTGTTATATTTGCAGGAATTCAAAGGCATTATTGATAGTATTTAAAATATTCTCACCTGAAGTATAACAACATGATGACTATTAAGGCATGAGAATCATGTCCATTGAAAACTTGATTAAGGAGTGCATGCCCACTATCTTCCAAATGTAAGTGAGTACTGAGTAACAAGCATTCTCTCCTTTATGAAGACAAGTGCTTCTGGATTCCTGGACAGCTCCCAGCTATTGTGTTGGCCATGTCTGGAATTTCAGATATTCTGCATACTATCACCATGGTAATGTTGAAAGTGCTTTCAGACTAAGTAGCCGTGGACCTCAGGCCACTGACATTTCTTTTTTCTAGTAACTGGATAATACTCAGTCTTATGTTTCTAGATTTATGAAAAGAGATTTGGAGAATGTTATCTCTTTTGTGTCAGTATTACAGGAAACTGATTAGTTGGGAAAATGAAAGGAATAGGTAGTGAAGAAAACTCTAACCTAAGGAGTATCTAGTAAATCAACTCTCTTTATAAACGGTTAGATGAAGCTGCTTCTACCTGACAATCCCAAATAGTTTAGAAAGAAAAACATGCCAGGAACATGGGTGATGAAAACTGTAAATGCAAGTTTACTGTTTTGACATAGTAAAATGCATAGTTTTTGATCATAAAAACAAAGGAATCTTGACAGTTTTCCAATTCATTCAGAGAGAACTTGGTGCCATACCATGTAATCTGAGAGTTGCAAGGGGGTCCAGAGGTCATCTGAGCAGGAATCCTCTCTATAATATTCCTGGCAAGAATTCATCTGACTTGTGCTTGAAGACCTCCAGTGGTGAGTCATCCATCCCAGCCTGAGGTAGCCTAGTCCCTTTCTGCCAAGCTCTGATAAGTACTTTTCCTTATAGCAAACTGGAATATTGTTCTCAGCTACTTCTGTACACTTTTCCTACTTCTGTACTTTGGAACCAAGCAGAGCATTTTAAATGCATATGACCCTTATTTTTCAAGTATTCACTATCAGAACCCCAGTAATTATGAGGTTAGGGGAGGGAGAGAGAAATGTTCTGGACCTACTTTCATTTTCTTTCTCTGTGGGAGGAAAATCCATTAAAGTTTGTATGTAGATCAGCAGCAGCTCCATCATTTTTGTCTTAAAAGTCACCATCACCCAGCCCTCCAGAGTTCTCTGCACTCAAGACCCTGGACAGCTTGCACTAAAGCCTAACATGATACCTCCACAGAAGATACACATGGAGCACAAAACACAGGCTGCAAGTCCTCCTAGAAGACCAGAGTTCCTGAAATAGAATGCTCTACCATGAAGATGTCATACTTGGCTCTCTGGGTCTATCCTAAAATACACAATTCAGCTACAGGACTATTAGGAGCAATCCTAAACACCAGCCCATAATGTCTGATTTGTTCCACTTTTAGAGAGAGAGTGAGATTGAAAGAGTGGCTACTGCCATCCTTATTAGGGAACTAGGTAGCAGCTACCTTCTGGTCTTTATAGACTAACTTCCTCTCCTATCTGATTGTGCTAATAAAAGTAGGGATAGGTCATCTTTGATCTATTCTTAATAGAAAAAATGAAGGATCTAAGTATTTGTATAATGCCTACTGTGTGTCAGGTACTGTGCTTCGTAAATTACAAATATTAACTCATTTAATGCTCATACTAACCCTGGGAGGTAGGTGCTAACATTATCTCCATTTTACAGTTGAGGAAACTGAAGCAGACAGAGGTTGTGACTTGCTCAGAGCCACACTGCTAATAGGTAACTGAGGCTAGATTTGAACCCAGATAAGACTCTCAAACCAATACTCAATCCATTTTACCACTGGACTAAAAACTGAACTTGGAGTCATAAGCCCTACGTTGGAATACTGTTCCTGTCACTCACTAGCTATGTGACCCTGCAAAAATCATTTAATTTTTCCATGCCTCAGTGTCCTCATTTATAAAGTGAATCCACTACCAAAAATGAAGCTATCACTTTTTTTCTTGTGGGACAAAAACATTCAGGTTGGAAGCAAGGGGTGACTGCTGTGGTACATAAGGCAGTCAGATCATGGTCATCGGTGAAAAGGTGACCAAGCCCCCAGACTTGGCCCTCATGGTGGCACTAAAAGAGGAGTGTCATGATACTCACATGATCACATCACCATAGATTTAGAGCAAAAAGGCACCTTAGAAGCGATCTAGTCAAATCTCCCCATTTGTAAAAAAGAAAATTATAAGTCAGAGAAGTTAAGGGATTTCACCAAGGTCACATACTAGAAAGTGATGATAGGGGCTGAATTTAAATTCAGTTTTTCTGATGCTAAATCCAGTTTTCTTCATACTGTATCACTGAGACAGAAGCCTGGAGTTGGTAACTTACAAGCCACTCTACTATAAAGAAGGGATTGTGGAGGACTGCGAGGCAAAATCCAGGCATGATGGTCAGTGGAACATCCCTCAGAGGAGGAAGTGCAGCCCAGATAGAAACTGGCACCCTGGGTAAACGTACCCTAAGTCAAATACCAAGTACAGCTTGGTTTGCTTCCTACATCACAGAGGAGAATGGGATGAAAGTGCTTTGTAAAAGTTAGTGTCAAATAGATGTGAATTGTAGCTGTTGTTACCATGGAGTTAAATTAAGTCAGTAAGCATTTATTAAGTAAAGGGGGAGGCACTGGGAATACAAGCACAGATAAAAATAAAGACAGTCTTGGTCTTCATGGAGTTTATATTCTAATGGGTTAGGGCTACATATAAAAGGAAGCTAAAGGGAAGGGGGGAAGGGAGGAGATAAAGACACTTGGTGGAAAGGCATTGTAGAAAAAGTCCTAGGGAGTCAAGAGAACCATCTGGAGGGGACTTGAAGACATGGCTGGCCTGGGCCTCCTCCTTAACATGGAGGTTCTGGGAGAAACTAGACAGTCAGAACCAGCAGATACAGTTCTTCCAATCTGTGAAGACCTGAAAATCAGTGAGATTCCAGGGTGAAGAGGTTTGTGGGGTAGAACAGAGAAAGACAGCAGAGTGGTCAGGAGGGGAATGAAAAGCCCTGGAGAGTCTTGAACTCCTTTTATTTTCATGCACTGTATGAAATAGTGTGAAGAAAACACACATGCCCTACTTTAATGCAAAGATGTATCCCATGGGAAGTTTGTCTAAAATATTTTCTTTTATACATGAATGTTTATGTTGTGTGACCATGTGTCCCGAGGTGAAGAATGTGACGGAGGATGGTGACAATCCCCTGAGTGATGTCAATCACTGTTACTTGACTTGCATGCCTGAAAGGTTCTCTTTTATTCACATGAGTTTTGGTGGCTAGAAACCACACTGCTTTAATAACATGTTGAAATACGGGATTATCACTGATGCTCTCAAGTCTTATATCTGATGATCAGTTGAAATGAAATTCCAAGTTGACAGATTTATAGAAAACAGTTAACAAGGGGAGTAAGACTTTTTGTCCTCTGCAGATTTTACTTAGGGTTACAGGTCATAGATACAGGGCTACAAATTCAGGGGTCATGTAGTTCAACCACTTCATTTATTACATAGCAGTAGCTTAAGTTAGCCTTTGTTGAGAAGTCATTTTTCAGTCATGTCTGAAATCTTCATGACGTCATTTGATATTTTCTCAACAAAGATAATGGAGTAGTTTGCCATTTACTTCATCAACTTAATTTATAGATGAAGAAACTGAGGCAAACAGGGTCAAGTGACTTGCTCAAAGTCACCCAACTAGTAAGTGTTTGAATTAGGAAAAAGGAGTCTTTCTTACTCCAGGCGCAGTGATTTATCCACTGCACCAGTTAGTTGCCCTAGCTTAAGGCTTAGAGAAATTAAATGACCTGCCCAAGGTCATATAGGTAACAACTGGCAGAAACAGTGTACAAACCAGATGCTTTGATTGCAAATCCTGCATACTTTCCATCATACCATGCTTTGGGATAATTACTTTTTATGATGTAGCCAAACATTATCTATTTGATTGCCTGAGTCTAGACTCAGAAATCTTTAGGTTTTTTTCCCCTTGACTATTATGCCCAACAAATCAAAGTCTTCAAAGGTGATCACTACAAGGTGATTCTCCTCTAGTAATTCATGGTGGGTGGGGAGGGGAAAGAAGTTGAGCAAGACACAATAGATACAATTCATGAACACAAAACTGGAAACTGTGATCCCTAGTCCACTCTTTTATGCTAACAATGGAAACGAACAGGAACCATAATAAATGGCTTGGCTCCTTCTCATTATAGAGATGGTTGCTTCAGAGATATCGATTCCATACCGTCACTTGAGATTAAACAGCAAATAATGTCTAATACATTAAAGTCATGCCTTTTGATGTCGTTAAGTTGCAGGTGGCAGCCTCAAATCAATAGGCTGCACTTGCAAATGAAATTTTTATAATGGACCTGGATAGACTATCTGATGTGAGGTACAAACACAAAGTGCTATAATGTAGTCTGATATCTCTTTTTCCTACCCACCACTACCCACCATTCATATCTTCTAGATCTCAGGAATCAGCGATAATTCACATAAAATTCATTAATATAATATCCGTTCTAAAAATAAAGATCCTCTTTGCTTGAGGGAAAAAATAAAAATTTCATTGGGTCCCAAGCAATTTTCTGGTCCCTATGGAGATGAATGGTATTATGTATGACCCCCTTAGATCATATATCACAAAATTTTATCCAAGCTTTGTTCAAAATACTGGAAGTAGATGCAAACTTCATCAAATCTAAAGTTGATTAGAAAGTAATTTAAAAATATAAATGACATAGTAACACCTAGCATTTATATAGCACTTTCAGGCTTACTAAACACTTTATATATGCTGTCTTACTGATCTTTATAAAACAATTCTGTGAAGCTATTACTATTTTTTTTTACAGATGAGAAAACAGGCTGAGAGAGGTTAAGTGATTTGCTTAGAGATAGGATGAAAGCAAGTGTCTGAAATTTAAGACTTTATGGTTCCAAATCAAGTACTTTATATATTATATCTAGTACAAAGTGTATACACTCTCTGGTAAATGGTCAGAAGAAGGGCATCTCTGCTGAGGACTCAATTAGATTAGAACCTCTGAAGTCATTTAGGAATAGAAATACAGAATGACTACTGAAAATGATGCAGAATGCAACTTTGCTAAACTCAAAGGAAGTCCTAATCCAAAACTCTGGACAGGGATGGGAGGTTGGGGGAAGAGATGAATATTTTAAGAGACTGTATTTTTCTTTCATTCATTCAGTGAAGCAGTGCTTACAGAGGGCCTTCAAGACCCTAGGCAGGGTGCTAGGTGCTCAGTGCTTTCAGAGGCACCAAGAATCTCAAACTCATGATCCCCTTGTGGGATCCCCAGCTAGAAAGATGACATGGCCCCACATCACCACCCAACAAGGCAGATTAAGGTCAGTGGCATGTAGGTTAGTGGTTAGAGGGTTAGTGGGAGGGACCTATGCAAATTTTCTAAACATTAGAATAGAAGAACACAGCAAGGGGAGTACCCTGAAAGGTACTTCAGATGAATTATCACACCCATCTTTTGCAGAAACTATTCCTTTGCCAGCATCCCTTCCCATATCCCTTCCCGCCGCATCAATATCCTTTCCTGGCAATTTATATGACAGGGACTGTGCTTTTCTTCCTAAGCAGTCCATGGACCCTTAACAGGCTGTTTGAAAAAAAAATGTCCCTTCAGTACAGACTAAGATAGTGTGACAATACAATAGGCTCTCCTTCCAGCAATAAACCATATGATGCTCTCATTAGTGAGTCCCTGAAAAGTCTCACTATGCTACAATTTCACTCTTCCACTTGAAAGTGTATATAATAAAAAACTCCACAGACACTTTAAAGGGTCAAAATGTATTTATTCTAAAAGGAGGAAAAGTCATTTCAAAAATATGATCAAATTTTATTCATCTGCGTCTTTAGATTCTATCATTACCCCTGTGTGGATGTCATGAGGGCTCATTTGTCAGCCTCAGGCACTCTTCCTCCACTAAAATACATGCAGTGTTCTACTAGACATTTCGAACTGGTGAATTCAGGCAGTGAAAGTAGAGCTTCCCAGCCTCTGTGACACAAGATGAACAACTTTGTCATAGGAGGTAACATCACAGGCCCTCTGATGTCCATGTCCAATGCAAGGAGCTCTGGTATAGGCTGTATCTAATCTCTTTCTCTATCTCTCTGTCTCTTCTATCTCTGTCTGTCTCTTTGCCTTTCTGTCTTTGTCTCTCTCTGTGTTTGTGTGTGTGTGTGTGTGTGTGTGTGTGTTTCTATCTTTCTCTGTCTCTGTCTGTCGCAGTCCCACTCTTGGTACTCATACCAAATTGGATATCTTATCAGCTACCTTCAGATCATCTTTCTAGGCTAAATTTACACACTCTATGTTCCCAGTTTACTTGTTATTTCCCAAATTTAATATGCGATCTCCTAGATCTGCACCTCTGTTTCATCTGTCCCTCATGCCTGGAATTCTCCTGCTCACTCATATTTCGGCTTCCTCAAAGGTGCAAATACATTGTTGTTTTTATTTATAGGTTTCTATGTTGTAGCCCAAAAAGAATGCAAATTCCTTGAGGGCAGGAACTGTTTCTCATATGATCTTTGTATTTCCATCTACATAATAGATGCTTCCATGTTCTGAGTTGAATAAAATTAAACATTTCAACTCATCCTCTGTTCCAGACTTTCTTAATCTAGGGTCCCTGAATATAAATATATTTAAAATATACATATAACTATCAATATAATTAGTTTCCTTTGTAATCCCATGCATTTTATCTCATACACTAAAAAAAAATACAAAAAAGATACGTATTCTGACAAGGGTTCATAGACTACCAGAGGGGTATATTAATCACAAAAAAAATGTAAGAACCCATGTTTCATTTCTATCACCACTGCCCTAGTCCAGGCCCTCATCATTCCTCATTTTGAGTATACCAGTCTTCTCCTTACCACACCTCCAGGCTCTCTTGTCCTTTCTTTACTTTACCTCCTCTAATACTGTTATATCATCTCTCCAGTCGGTTGCATTTGACCACACAAGCTTTGTCTTACATGATAGCTTGATTACATGTATAATACCACTACCCCTGTGCTTCAGAACTCTAAAGCAGGGTTTCCTGGTGCTTTTCACTTCCTTTGGAGCCCCATATGACCTATAATATTACTTTCTCTACTCATCTCAAGCATATGACAAATGGTCAGAATTTTCCAAACCAGATGCATTAGAACTCTTTAGCAGTTGGGCAGTGAGTGATTCAAGGAAGCAGCTGAAGAAGTAGAGGGGGAAAGAAAGTAATTCTCATCGTTCTGAGAATTTTAAAAAAGGATTAATGAAACTTCTTAATTAACAGTCAACTATGAGCTAATAAATCTTTTGTAATTGAAATTCTCTTACTATCACTTTATCCTAAATAGCTCCCTCCTCAACTCATGTACATTTAGCAGTACCGCAGATTTATTTGCCACCATTTGAAAGAACTCCTAAAATCCTTCTATCCTTTTGGAATCTAAAGTAACTCAGTCTGAATACAGAAACCATGCAACTAGTCTCTTCCAATTCCTACAATTCTGTATTTATCCTTTTTGTCTCTGTTCCTAAGGTATCTTTGCTTTGTGAATTTATTCGTGTCTGTGGTTGACATTTTTATTTTACTTTGTCTACTTTTCCCATGTATTTTCTATATTAAAAGTCTATGATAGATTTTAAGTTCTTAGAGATTGATTTTGTGGTCAAATTTGGCCAACTCTTGCTATAATTATATGCTTTATGATTATTTTCATGACTTTGATGAATTTTTTTTAAAAAAAGTTTCTTTTAAAAATTCTTGTATACAATTTTGTATTATTATGATATTTTTTAGTTTCAATTAATAGACATCTATTCATTCTCTTCCCATCCCCTACCTCTTGGGAGGGGCAAAGAAAAACAATTGTTTTTGTTTTGTTACTATTCATATTTGTTACTATTCATATTTAAGTAATATGAATAGTAGAGGAAAACAAATATCCTCATTGACTATACTTAAAAAAAAATCTTTCTTCACCCTGAATCCATCACCTGAGACAATATGATTCATCATTATTCCCCTAGAATCAAAGTTAGTCATTGCATTTATCATAATTCTTAAAAAATTAAAAATTCTTTTTCTTTAGGTTGTTAGTTGTTGTATACATTGTTCTCCTGGTTTTGCTTATTTATTTTTCATCAGTTTATAAAATTCTTCAAAATCATTTATTTTTATAATATGATAATTATAAATTGACTTTCTGGTTTAGCTTCCTTCACTCTGCATCACTTGTTATGTGGCTTTCCTCCAAAATCAACTATTTCCTTTCTTCTTACAACACAATAGCATGTGATGATTTATTTAGAAACAGAACTATTGTTTCCATGAGCAAATGGTTAACTTTTTAAACTATAATTATTTAGGGTCCATCTATGAAACTGGTTATGAATGCAACTAAAAATGAAACAAGGATATTGGTCATTACATTAAAAGTATGCATTTATTTAGGTCATTTGGATTGTTTCCCCCTCCTTTACCACCTCAGAATTCTGCTTGTTTTAATCAATCAGGAAAGGCAGATTGAACTTTAAAGTCTCTTCTTTTTCTCTAAATAGCAGACTTCCACTTTGTGCCTGAAGTCCTCAGGATCTCCATCAGACTTCTTGCCTAAACAAGAACTGGTTTGTATAGGTGCTTGAGAAAAAAATTAAACATCTTCTGGCTGAGGAGTTTTTTGTAGAAGCCACTAGCATAGGACAGTTTACTAAAATTCTATATTCAAGAATAAAAGATGAAAAGGCTGTGAGACCTGATTTCTTTGCAGTTATAAAAGGGTTGGGGGTCAGATTTCTCTCAGAACCTATGCTTGCAACTGTCATTCTGTTTCCATGTGATAGACTCAACTCACTTGGATGAAGCACTTTGACTACATTCTACCTATTCTTCTTAATCTAAAATAATAAAATGCTGCCAATTAGAATTAAGGTCCATCCCAGGAATAATATTTGGTCACCCTCAGTCTTTTGAGATCCCTTTAAATGGGTAGGTAGTGGTAATCATTTAATATCATTTTTGGACTTTAATAAGGGCCAAAGTCAAAGTCCTAAATAAATCTGACTGCTTTACTTTGCTCTAAAAATGCCCTTCCTGTGTCAGCAACTTCTTATGATAGGATTCCTACAACCAGAGTGGTGGGATTCTTCCTATGTTGGTATCACAGAGACATATGCTATATATGGGAAATCCAGACATTCTGGGATTGTAATTTCCAACTGACTCTACCTTGTCAATTGTCTTAACCTCACCATGTTTACAACTTACTAAGAAAATTCCTTTCTCATGGTATAAACACATATTGAAAGTATAAATCTGAAGGTAAAAGACATCCTGGGGTTGTCCTAAAAACAGATTTAGACTTGGTCATTCTTGTATCAGTCAGTCAGAATTTAGGTTTTGGCTCCTTGTACAAGTTCACTAGTTTAGATTAGCTCAAAGGGAATAAACAATATGCATTAACATATCACTCAGCCTATTTACTTCCGTTAACCAAATTTCCAGGTAGACAGGAATAATTTCTAATTAGCTATCAGTTTCATGTAAATAATATTCCAACATTCTTGAAAGTAGTTTGAAATTAAGTACATTAAACATGTCTTCTTGCAATCCTATGTGATTAATGTACCTAATAAACCCCTTGGGGCAAAGATAGTTCAAAGATAAAACTTTCACCTAGTTCAATGATTGACTGAAATCCAGAATTAGTAGGATTTTCATTGAATCAATTAAAACCATCTATTAAATATGTACTCTCCACTAAATCCTCCTCTAATACCTCATCATAGCATGGAAGTGATCTTGGCTTCTTAAAATTATGCCAACACAGTACACGTTCTGGCAGTTTCTGTCATGATGAAAACATATCAAATGTAGTCATTACAACAATCTGCTTTCTAAAAACAAACCTAGTGATGCACAGAAAGGTTTACCATCAGTAGGTCTGATATAACAAGTAGGCTGGCTACTTAGTGATGAATCCTTTGATGATATAATTCACTGAACAAATAAAAACAGAAAATAACTCTCAGCACTGTGTCTTGCCCTTCCATTTCTGTAGTAATGGTGTCAGAGAAGATGCTACAAATCAAAAGTTTAATAATATTTGTAAACATTAGCTTAATGGCAGTTACTCTGTAAATGAGATCTTTACCCAATTAGTAATTCATTGATATACTATCGGAAGATTTGAAATACATCCATATCAAGATTTTAACAATAAATGAAATGAGGAGACAAAAAGAAGCCAGAGTCACAAGACAGAGTGCCTCACAGGAACTCTTAGAGGGACAACCAAAGGTGGTGGTAGAAATGATTTTATCATATACCAAAGGTAAAAAGAAGTATCATTTCATGGGATATTTTGTCATCACATCTTGCAGTGTTCATGATGAACAGGAAGAATGCTATGTGAGCAAGAATACCATAAAGCTAGTTGAAGGTTATGTGACAACATCTGTTGCAGAGGAAAGTAGAAAAAAATGTAGATAGAAATTGACATATTCCTCCAGGAAGTTCGGTAATAAACATTTTTTAAGCCTTTATTATGTGCCAGGCACTATGGTAAGCAACAAGGTTACAGATACAGAGATAGTCCCTGCCCGCAAGGAGCTTACATTCTAAAATGGAAAGGCAACACAAAAGAGTTGAAAATGTAGGAAGGTGAAAAATGCGCCTATGTAAGGACACAGTGACAAAGTCCAAACAGTCAGAAGAAGAGTCAGAAGGAAATGAAATACGACTTCACTGGTACTATGCACAAAAAAGAAGGCCCCAGAAAGAAGTTACCCTAGAAGAAGTAGGCCAGCATGCATAGACATCTTCCAAAATGTGAAATCCATAGGCCCTCCTAACCAAAAGAACACATACTTTGACTTTGTTGGACTTATAAAGGGGGAAACAAAGAAAAATATTACAATTTGAGAAATGAAATATTCCACACCTTTTATTCAAAAGCTTCATCTCTGTAATGTATCATAAATATTTTCTTTCAGAGATAGAAGGTATTAGATTTGGCATTAGCAACACTACAGAAGCAACATGCAATTGACTGAATTATAATGGGTAATTGTGGGTTACCGATGTGGCTATCATGCTACAATCAGCTGTTTATCTGCATTGAGACAGTTATCTAGTTAGAAAAAGTCAAAATCCACATCACACTCGAAGAAAGGATAAAAATGGAAGAAAGATTTTGAACAATTACAACTACTTAAAATAGACCAATTAAAATGAGTCACTGATACCAAAAACTGAGAAATTAAAGAAGGCTGAGGGTGTTATAATTTTATTTTTTAAAAAGTTGACACATAAAAGTCACCAACAGCAAAGAAAATAATAGAATTGTAAATCTCCAGAGTCAGCAAACATTTGATCTTCTTGCCACATGAAGAGAGATAGTTGCCTAGAGCAGCACTTCTGAAGAACAGAAATTCATTTGCAAAATGATAATGAAGAGGATGATTGAAATTTTGGGGCAGCATTGCCTTTTAAAATAATGAAAACCAACCAAAAATGCTAGGAAATATCATTCATACCTGTGGCTAGGGTAAGCAAGACTTTTTTTGTGATTGGGAAAAATCTTTCACATAATTTTTAGTAGACTGTAATTCTTTTAAGAGTTCTTTATCTCCTTTGACTGCTTATCTGATGGTGAATGCCTTTCTTTTTCTATACAGGTGTTGTTTCTTATACATTTTAGATAATAGATTGTATTCAGAGATGTTTGATTTAAAGATTATTTTCCCAATGACAGCTTCCCTTCTTTTCTTAGCTGTACTAATTGGTTCTTGCAGAAGTTTTACACCTTTATATGGTCAAACTACATATTTTATCATTTTATGATCATTAATATCTTTGGTTAATCAAGTATCTTCTAGGATTTTCTAGAATCTTAACTATACAAGGTACTATAAAGGTAATTTAAGGTTAATGGTAGGTGGGGATTAGAGTTAAACATCTTCCCAGCCCATTAATAGGCCTCAATACCTTCTGTTAATTTCTATTGAGGCCCTGGGTCAGGGAGTCCTGTCCTCCAACTCCAAAAAGTGTATAAATACTCTGATGTGAGATTTAGTTTTGGGGCTAAGTTTTTGGAGGACAGTTTGTTTGGCCAGATGTGACTCTAGGAAGCCACTAAGGAGCCCCTTGCTTTGAAAACCCCGATGCTGGTGCTTCTCTCTCTGGTAACTATGTATGTATTTCTGTGATGTATGTATTGCTTATGGTCAGACATTTGGAAGCCCTATCTGTTGGTGTTATTTTTCCTCTGTATTTTCTTTGAAGTTCAGGGTCATGACTTTTTCCCCTGAATTAAGTGAATGATACATGTGCTCGATCAAAGTAGATTGTTGACCCCTCAAAAGTTGCTTTCCTTTTAGAAAAGCAGATCTAAGAACCTGTACAGCAGGTTTTCCTGTGTATGTTGGGGTCCTTGCTGTTACAGGTATAAAGGTAAATATAGAGATGAATTAATTTTAGTTGCATAAAATTTTAAAACCTTTTGCATGAACAAAACTAGAGAAAATGAAACTAACTTAAAAATAGTAGAAAATATCTACATCAAATATTATTGATGAAAATTAGAGTTCTTAGATAGAGAATTGATACAAACATATATGAATAAGAACCATTCCTCAATAGATAAGTGGACAAAAATTGAACAATTTTTGAAGAGAAAACTCTCAACAACCATAAGAAAACATGATCTAAATCAGTAATAATAAAAGAAATACAAATTTAAACATATATGATTTCTTCACTTCATATTTAAAAATTAGCAATCACCCCTTCCTTCATCAAAATGATTAATGTTGGAAGATTTATACAAAAACATACATAATCAATTAATTGTTGGTAGAGTTATGAATCAGTCTATTTTGGAAAATATTTTTTAATTATGTGACAAAATCAATTAACCATACACTGTGTACTAAACTGTTTGTATTCTTTGACCCAATCATTCAACTCCTGGGTATATATCCATATGAAGGAAGCTATAGACAGAAAGAAAAATTGTGTTTGTGCATATACACATATACATTTACTCTTATAGTAATTCCATAGTACCAAAAAAATTGGAAACAAAATAAATATCCATCATTTGGGGAATGACTGAAACAATAATAGTGTCTAAAATAATTGAATATTATTGTAGACCAAGGAATTATGAATTTGGGGAATCCAAAGACACACGAGGTTTGTATTAATTGAAAAGTGACAGAAACAAAATCAAATAAAAATGTATGCAACATCACATTCTTATAAATTAAAAGAACATTAAAAGGAAGCTAAATTCTAAAACATTGTAACAAACAATCTTGGTCCCAGAGAACTGACAGTGAAACATACCTCTCTTGTACCTGTAGAGAAATGGAGAACCAAAGAGAGTTAATGCTACATGGATTGCTATATTTTGTCACTCAATATATTTTTGCTAACCTTTTTCTTCAATATATGGGAGGGTTCAAATTTCAGATAGGAAGTGAATAATACGTATGTGTGTGTTTATGTATGTACACATATATATATAATACATAAAGTAAAATGAATAACTGATTTTTAAAGCATAAAAGCAATTAATAAAGCACAAAAGAAATTTTTTAGAAGACAAAATAATTGAAGGTGCACTTTCATGCTGAAGGAGATACAAGGAGAGAAAGGGAAAGAGAGAGACAGAGACAGAAAGAGACAGAGAAATAAAAAATTAAATGGATGAACAATGCCTTGGCCTGAACTTGGAATGCCCCTCCACTGAGTTAGTACATTTGGGATATACTATAAATAGTCAATGTGTTTGCCCCACAAGAGAAAAATATTAGGAGAGGGGCTGAATTGCATTGGGGAAGTTTTGTATTGCAAAGACATCTTCTCAACACAAGTCCTCCCAGTGATTCTGTGTGGTTGTGAATACTGGAACATCACAATTTCTGAGGAATCAAAGCAGCAGTGAACCAAAAATAATTTCAGATACACAATGGGGAAGTGAATAGAATGTAGCCTAATTTAACTAAGATTTGTGAATAAGAAGCAGCATAAAATATATTAGAAAGATATGACTGGAAAATATAGTGGGATAGTCATGTAGAGAGAATAAATAAAAACAAATAGGAAATGATTATGTTCCTCTGGTATCCAAGAAATGTAAAAAGTCAGTCAACTAGCATTTATTAATTACTTACTATTTTCCAAGCATTGTGGAAAGCACTGAAAACGTAAATACAAATAAAAAGACAGTCCCTACTCTCAAGGAGCTTACGTGCTAATGGAGGAAGATAATACATAAAAGGAAGCTAAAAAGTGAAGAAGGGAAGGACAGTAAGGCACTTGTGGCAGGGACATAGTAGAAGAAGTTGTAAATACTGCCTGGAAAGAATGAGACATGTCTGGGTACCCTCCATAAATGGAAATTCAGGGAGGAGTTGTCCAAACGGAGGAAAAGACCACAAGAATGTAGGGACCTTCCAAGTATTTTTTTTTTTAATTAATTAATTTATTTTTAGTTTTCAACAGACACTTCCACAAGGTTTTGAGCTCCAAATTTTCTTTGCATCTCTAACTTCTGCCCAAGACAGCATGCAGTCTGATTATCCCTTCCCTCAATCTGTCCTCCTTTCTATCATACCAATCCCTTCTCTTATTCCTATCCCCTCAATATTTTTGTAGGGCAAGATAGATTTCTATACACCATTGTCTGTATATCTTATTTACCGTTTGCATGTAAATATAATTTTTAACATTTCTTTTTAAAACTTTGAGTTCCAACTACTCTCTCTTCCTCTCTCCCCACCTATTCCCAATGAGAAGACTAGCAATTCAATGCAGCTTATATGTAGTTATGCAAAACACTTCCATAACAGTCATAATGTGAAAGAATAACTATATTTCCCTCCATCCTATCCTGCTTTCCACTTATTCTGTTCTCTCTTTTGACCCTATTCCTCCTCAAAAATGTTTACTTCTATTATGACCTCTTCCCATTTGCTCCTTTCTATCATCCCCCTCACCCCACTTACCCCTCCTCCCTACCTCCCTGTAGTGTAAGAGAGATTTTCATGCCAAACCATGTGTGCATGTTATTTCCTCCTTAAGCCAAATATGATGAGAGTAAGGTTCAATCTTTCCCTTTAACCCCCCTCCATTTTTCTTGCCTCTTTTATGTGAGATAATTTGTCCCATTCTATTTCTCCCTTTCTCCTTCCACTATATTCCTCTCTTGCCGGTTCCTTTTATTTATTTAGAGATCATGCCTACCTATTCAATTCACCCTGTGCTCTCTGTCTATACGGATATAATTCCTACAGTTACCCTAATACTGAGAAAAGTCTTAAAAGTTACAAACTCTTTCCATGTAGGAAAGTAAACAGTTCAACTTTAGTAAACCCCTTATAATTTCTCTTTCCTGTTTACCTTTTCATGCTTCTCCTGATTCTTGTGTTTGAAAATCGAATTTTCTTTTTCAGTTCTGGTCATCTCAAAAAGAATGCTTGCAAGTCCTCTATTTCATTGAAAAACCATTTTTTCTCCAGAAGTATTATACTCAGTTTTTCTGGGTAGGTGATTCTTGGTTTTAATTCTAGCTCCTTTGAACTCTGGAATATATTTCAAGCCCTGTGATCCCCTAATGTAGAAGCTGCTAGATCTTGTGTTATCTTGATTGTATTTCCACCATACTAGAATTATTTCTTTCTGGGTGCTTGCAATATTTTCTCCTTGACCTGGGAACTCTGGAATTTAGCTACAATATTCCTAGGAGGTTTCCTTTTGGGATTTCTTTTAGGAGACAATCAGGGGATTCTTTTATCTATTTTACTCTCTGGTTCTACCATATAAGGGTAGTTTTCCTTGATAATTTCTTGAAAGATGATGTTTAGACTCTTTTTTTTTTTTTGATCATGGCTTTCAAGCAATCCAATAATTTTTAAATTGTCTCTCCTGGATCTATTTTTCAGGTCAATTGTTTTTTCCAATGAGATATTTCACATTGTCTGCTATTTTTTCATTCCTTTGGCTTTGTTTTATAATTTCTTGATTTTTCATAAAGTCATTAGCTTCTATCTGCTCCATTCTAATCTTTAAGGAATTATTTTCTTCATTGAGCTTTGGGACTTCCTTTTCCATATGGCATTCTTCTCCTCATTGGCTTTTTGGATCTCCCTTGCCTTTTGGGTTAGTCTGTTTTTTTTCTTCACCATTTTATTGCGTCTCCTTTAACAACAATTGACTCATTTTTCATAATTCTCTTTCATCCCTCTCATTTCTCTTCTCATGTTTTCTCTACTTCTCTTACTTGATTTTCAAAATCTTTTTTGAGCTCTTCCATGGCCTGAAACTAATTCATATTTTTCTTGGAGGCTTTGGATGGAGGAGCTTTGACTTTCTTGTCTTCTTTGTATAATTTGGTCTCTCTTGTCACCAAAGTAAGATTCTTTTTCTAGTTTTTGCACATTTTCCCAGTTACTTATTTGACTTTTGAGCTCTTTGTTAAGTTGGTTCTCTGCTTCCTGTGGGGGTGAGGAATGAACTGTCAGTCATTTGATCCCCCCACAATCTGTGATCCCAGAGCTCCAGAAACCATCACTGTTGCTGCTGCTCCTACCCACTGCTGCTACTGCCACTGGGAACACTTCCTCCATGTGCTCCTCCACCCCCTCAACCACCCTGGGGTTGAGGCCTAACCACTCTACTCTCTCACAAAGGTCCACAGATTTTTTTCCACTAACCTTCCAATTTTTCCTTGGCATCTTGGAGTCATAAAGTTTGGAAACTACCACTGGTGCCCAAGATTCAGTCCCCTCAAGGCCTGCTGAGGTCCTGTCATGGCCCACATTGGACTGAGTTCTGCTCCCAGTGTAGTACCATAGATACTTCTCAGCAACCCTCCAGGCTGTCTTGGGCTGGAGATTTGCTTCCCTCCATCATCCCAATTCTCTAGAATTTGTTTAGAGTCATTTTTACAGGTATTTGGCTGGGTTAGGGGGGAGACAGCTAGCAAGGCTATTACTCTACCATCTTGACTCTGCCCCCCTTCCAGGTGTTAAATGAAGCCTGGAGCAAAATTTTATGATGAAGAGTTGGGGCCTGGTAAAAGAAGGGCCTCCACGAACTTGAGTAAATCTTCTGGAGAAGATCTACATACAAACATGAACAACAATTATTCAGGATCAAAAGGCATGAAGAGGTCATACTCTGCACCTGAAGAAGGGTAATACTATGGGTAATACTATGAAATATTGAAGTCCTAGGTTTACCTCATTATGCTGGATGCTGAAGACACAAACAAAAGTTCCAATCCTTCAATCCAAGGCAATAGAATCTAATTAATTTGCTATGTTTTACATAAAGAAGCTATAGTTCTAACTTGGATGCTTATATGATACATTCTGATTTTAAACATTTTGTGTAAGAGATGACTGCGATATAGTCAAGTAGCTCAGCAGCAGAAGTGAGTACTGTGTCTTTCCCCCCTACCTCTGAGGTAAAGTTTTCTTTTACAATCTATTAAAAATGAAGCAAGATTCCAAGGCTTCAAGCCTCAGGTACATTAGGTTACACAATTGTGGGAGGATAAGGAGACTAACATCTATTTGCATATAGTCAAAGTGTTCTTTATAACATGTGCATTAAAACAATCCACAAGATATCTATTTGGAACAGTGTGTTAATAGTTAGTTATTGTATATATTTAAAAGCACCAAAAGGACATTTCTTTTAAAATAATACAATTCAGACAATTTGCTAATTTAAAACAATTCAAAAATCATTTAAGTTCCTATTTTGTGTAGAATATTGTGTTAGTTGTTGGAGAGATTGGGAAAGATATTAGATAAGTTATGGCACTTGAGTCATATTCTAAAGGATGTTAGACATGCTTTTAGTCAGAGATGAGGAGGGAGTGCATTCCAGACACAGAGGACCACTTGTACAAAGACACAAAAAAGAGAGATGAAATGCTACACAGTCTAGTTTGACTGTAGTAAAGAGTGTTGGAAGGAAGGTAACATAAAATAGAAGTGTAAAGGTAGATGGAAGGGCTTTATATTCCAGTCCTTGTTTGGTGTTCTGACTCTTCCTGACCCTGTTGTTACTTTGTCGTTGTGTTTTGTTTGTTTGTATGTTTGTTTTGTTTTGTTTGTCTGGCAAAGACATGGAAGTCGTTTGCATTTCCTTCTGCAACTCATTTTATTGATGAGGAAACCAAGGCAAATAGGGTTAAGTGATTTGCCCAGGGTCACAGCTAGTAAGTGTCTGAGGCCAGATTTGAACCCAGGAAAATGAGTCTTCCTAACTTCAGGACTGCCTTCTATCTACTGCATCTCCTAACAGCCAAAATTCCAGTCCTAGAATTTGTATCTCAGAGGTAATTGGAAGCTACTGACTCCCTTCCCCCCATTTAGCCAAATCATAATACTATGGCAGGCAGCTGGTTTAAGCAGAGGTTCCCAAACTTATTTGGCCTATTGCCCCCTTTTCAAAAAAAATTACTCAGTTCCCTCCAAATCTACTTTCTTTAACCCTGTAACTTTCTTTTGAAATTTGCATCATTTCAAAAATATATATATATTTCAAAAAAGTGATGCATCTTAAATATAATAATTTTATTGAAAATTTGTGGGGTTTTTCCTGCATTGAAGTTTTGATGATTGAATATTGCATCATGTAACCATATCATATGGCAACCAAGTCATTAAGCTCACATATCCCTGCCAAAGCATGCTGTACTTCCCTACAGCATGGGACATGTTTGCCTGCCAACAGTTACTTGTTAAGACCTGTTGATGGGCTTGACCATTGATTGGTTACAGCTTGCATTTTGTATGTTTATTTGGAAAATAATGTAATTACTATGGCTTTAACTCTGTTACTCAACAGAAGAAGCATGTATGAATGGTTTTTTAAAAATTTTCTTATTTTCTCTTTTCCTTATGTTTCCACTGCTCCCCTTTTTTTATTCAATGCCCTTGATTGGACCCAAGGCTACTACAGCCCCTCCCCATCTTTCCAGAGCTCCCCAAGGGGTGATTTCACTGACTTTGGCAACCTCTGTAAGATTTATTTCCTCCCCATTCTCCTTACGACCATTTCATAAATGTTTTCCTTTTCCACCTCCCTCCATTTGTTTCCCCTGTGTATCTTCTTTCTTAAAGTTACTCAAAGGCATTTCATAAAGTCTACAGAGGTACCAAAGGAGTAAAGAATTAGTGTGATTCAGGGGGAATAGACGGGTGGGTGAAGTATTGAACAGTAGGTTTGCCTACTTGACTGTGTCTCAGATTCCTAGCCATTTTACCTAACATACCTTATTGACCAGTGGTGATATGTGGTGTCTATCTACCTACTTCTGCAAACAAGGAGATCTAATTATCTTTGCAATTCGGAAGTTTTAGAAATAATGGATTTCCTGATTAAGTGTACAGATTGAAGGAGAGCAATAAATTAAAAAAAAAAATTTGTAGGGTTGATTAAATGGAGGAGCCTAATATGGCTTCTTCATGTGTAAATTCCCAATCCATGGTACTCTCTAACATTCTAGACCTTTCACACTACTGCATATACTTTCTCTTGAGGTGTATCCCATTTTGCACAGAGGTTGATTTTTTTTAATTACAAAGCATGAGGGGAATGTTCATTCTGCTGTGTACATATTTGAATCTAAACTGATGTAAACATTAGTAATTGTACCAGACAATGGTATGTAAAGCACTTGGATGAACCTATTAATTCAATAAGTGTTTAAAAAATTGGAAATTTCTTCAACTTTTACAATAGTTTTAAAGCAATTTTAATTGTGTGTATTTTTAATAGCCTTTTGGTTCCCTATGTTCTATAAAACTCATTATCTCTGAAATGATTTAGATTCCCTGACATATTTATGGACCAAAAAGGGATTATCCAGGTCAAGCTATGTTTGATGATGCCAAATACTTGTTCTATAATCGTGTATGTGCATATATATGGCTCATAGATCAGAAAAGCATTTTGCTGTCTGCCTCTGCCATTATGTAAAATGATCCATAGTCTAGGGTATCTGAGAGATTATTTTTCTTTTAAATGTGGACTATTCCTTCAGCATCACATATTCATTACTGAAATGTATATCTCTTGTGTACACAGCTGGAAAGTGGCCCAAAAGCTTCTCTTGCTAGGGTAGGATACGTGTTTATGTTACCACTGCTAGAACTGAGCCAGCAGCTCAGAGAAACTGATGGGACACCATCTGTTTCCTAGCCCATAAACGCTTTACAGAGAGAAGGATAGAGAGTTGCTAAATGTTCTCTTCTTATCATCCACAAATGAAGTGATAGGAAAAGTTTGCTGGAAAGCTGTCACTGATACTGCAACTTTATTTATCACTTATGATGTTTTCTCCATTCACTGCATTATTTATATACCCCTAAAGAAATCATAATATGGTTACCAAAGCACCTTAGACAATAAAACCTCATTAGTTTGGACACCTCTAGTTCAGGATTCATGATAATTCCAGCACAACTGAAGAAAAACTTACTTTCTCTCTGAAGAAAGTGTATTGAAATAGCATGTCAAGAATCACAATTCCAAGTGTTTTACCGGAGAAGCATCTATTTGTCTGCAAACAATGCGTTATTTACAAATGAGTCTTATCTGTTTATAAAAACAGGTTTGACAGGATGGACACAGGGAAAATACATACATCCACTGTATTTACTAGTAACAAAAGGATATTTGTTTAAAAGTATGTGTACAATTCAGACATTTTATTAACTTGGCACACTTTCCTCCCAGTTATTCAAGATTACTGATATATATGACTTTAAATGGATAGTTGACTTTAGGTATTTTGGATTGGACCTTTTTTTCCCCAATGAAGAAAGGAGGTTAGGGGAAACCAAAATGATGTCCAAGAACTTCCTAGGACACTGTAGGATCAAAAATAAAAATACATGGGCTCAGGAAAATCACAGGGCACTGTTAGCATTGTATAAGAAAAAAGGCAGGTGGGCTTGGATTCAGGATCACACAATCATAGATCAAGAAATATGAGAAGCCATCTCACCCAACCCCTTCATTTTACAGATGTCATAGTAAAGTTAAGTGATTGTTCCAAGCGAACACAGGGATACCTGGGTTCAACTCTCATCTCCAACACTTACTGGGTATCCAAAGAAGTCACTACCCTTTCTCATTTCAGTTTTCTCATCTGTAAAATTTGGAAAACTTTGTACATTGCACATACTTTGTAAAACTTTAAGGTCTAAGTAAATATGAGCTGTTACTCTAACTGCTTCATGATGCTCCACAATATGACCACAGATTCTCTAACATTCCTTCTTCGGCCTTTCAGATAGTTTGATGCTTCTCTAGCATGGAATGTTTATCTAATCCAGGGATTGGGTAAACCATTACCAGAGAACCAAATCTTGCCCAATAAATAGCCTGCCTGTTTTTGTATAGATAGGAGTTAAGGATGTTTTTTTACATTTTTAAATATAACAGTTTGCTCAGTCCAATCTAATCTAATGCAAGCATACCTTGGGGATATTGCAGATTCAGTTCCTGACCACCTCAACAAAGCTAGTGTCACAATAAATCAAGTCACACAAAATTTGTGGTTTCCCAATGCATATAAAAGTTATGTTTACATTATAGTGTAGTATATTAAGTTTTCAGTAGTACTGTCGAAAATGTACATACCTTAATTTATAAAGAGTATTATATTGCTAAAATAAAAAACTTACCATCATCCAAACCTACAGCAAGTGGTAATCATTTTTTGCTGACAAAAGGTCTTACCTGAATGTTGATGCCTGCTGACTGAGCAGTGTGGGGGTTGTTGAAGAATGGGGTGGCTGTGGCAATTTCTTAATAAGACAACAACCAAGTTTGACTTTTCTTTTTTTTTTTTATTCATTCATTTATTTATTTATTTATTCATTCATTCGCTCATTTATTTTTTTTATTCATTTATTTATTTATTCATTCATTCGCTCATTTAATGTTCTACAATCACTTCCTTAAAATTAAGATTTTATCCCCCCCACACCTTCCCCTTGCTATCCTCCCTCCCCATGACAGCATACAATTCTGTATAGGTTCTACATATACTTTCCTATTGAGCACATTTTCACTATAGTCA
>CM053769.1:615345225-615368473 GCA_028658325.1 Potorous gilbertii | reverse complement strand
GTCTGGTTATTCCTCCCAGAGGACTGGGAGGCCGGTGGCGCCCCGAAGACTCATCATGATTGGGATTGGTGAGTAGGAGAGCAACCTAGCTCCAGGACCGGGGACCCTGTCAGAATAGCTGGAAGGGATCCACAGGGTCACGTCGCAGTACCTCAGTAAAAAAAAAAAAAAGTTAGCATAAGCAATAATAAAAATAGAGCTTGATGAAAAGAATAAAAAGAAAAATCAAACAAGAATATTTTTTAAAAATATTAAATGCATATTATTGTGGTTCAAAGAATATTTTCCTATATAAGATGTGTGTATGTGCATCCTTCCTTGCCAAAGACCATTCCATCAGAGAAATGATGATGTGACTTTCACTTGACTTTGTTTTTGAGTGAGAGAGGGCTGTCCTATATAAGATAACAAATAGGAGTAGCACTAGAACACAAAACCCAAGGTCTCATTGATCATATCTGACAGTCACTAATCCCCATCCCAGGGCAGGGTCATCTGTATGAAGGGTGGCTAAGATGTTATAAGTCTCATACATGCAAGTGTCCTAGGATCTAAGATTATGCCACGATTTGTTCTCTACTTAGATCTACTCAGTGTTCCCTGCCTCACACAAGACAAAACCTCCCCTTCCCTAGTAGCCCCCTCAAGGGGATGATGCCAAATTTTAAAAGCTTTTGCATATTCTGCTCCTGCTACCCTAATAATCAGAAGCTTACAAATGAAGTTGTCATTGCAATATTCCTCAATACAAGCTGACTGAGACTGACACAGTAGATGGAAAAGTCAGTGAGTACTGGTTGCAACAGACTTACTATCAGATTTGTTTCACAGTAACTGCGGACTATGGAAAGGGGAAAAAGTGGGGGAGTATATATTCTATAAGAGCTTTAATGGTGGCTGCTATGGTGATGGACTTGAGTAATAATACAGTGTCATATCCTAAATAAGTATTAACCTCAGTAATGGTAAATCTCTTTCAGTAAGTTGAACGAAAAGGATGAATAAAAACAATTTTACAGTCAGAGGTTGGTCAAAAAGCATATGGGCTCATGCTTATACTAATCTTTCAAAGGTGGACATTCAGAAAGAAGACAAGATAATGGAGTGTGAGCTTTGCAACTTTGCTGTAGTTCCCCTCAAGTCTCTTCCATAAACACCTAAAAATCTCTCCAAATCAAATGTTGAAAGTCAAGAAAACATCAGAGTGAATCATTTTTCCCAGTCTAGGGCAACTTAGGAAAGTAGTTAGAGAAATCTGTAGACATTGGGATGGGGACTAGCCAGGATGTTCTCCTGTACAGCAGAAGCAGCAGGGGTGGGGAGGAGGTCAGTGCTCAGAGAAATAAAAGGACTAACACCTGAGCAGAAAGATTCCAGAAGACCCCTCAACTAATATGGGCAGAAGGATCAGGTACAATCTGGATGTCTGTTACCCATTATCCAGTTCTAGGCACAGTTCTAGGGTGGAAAAGTCATGAGGGAGCAGTGGCTCTAGAAAGGGAGGATAGTAAACAGACAATCCCACCATTTTGGAAGTACTAAAACCTTAGAGGCCCTCAGCCTAAGTTGTGAAAGAAGCTGAAAGATAAAATACAGAAGCTCAGGCCAGTCATCCTTCCCATCCCCCATCCCACCAAGGTCAGCAGAAGCCAATTCTGATATAAAGTTCAGAGTTATGAATTAGGCTGGGAAATGAGCAAACAAACATAAAAGAAAATAAAAATAAAGACCTGACAATAAAGCACTACACCAAGTTCAGTCTTCAAAGTCAGAAGAAGATAATGCCTTGGAAATATCTGTAACTGAAACATCAAAGGAAAAATGCAGTTTGCACATAAACCCAACATAAATTTCCAGAAGAGTTAAAAAAATTAAAAAAGACGAAAAGATTTTAAAACTCAAATAAGAGTGGAAGAGGAAAAACAACTGGAGAGAACTATGCAAGAAAATAATTTCTAAAAAAAGAATTAACGGCTATGTGAAAGGCACAAAAATATCGAAGAAAATAACTCCTTAAAAATCAAAATTGGTCAAAAGTTGAAAGAAGTACAAATTTTCATTGAGGAAAATAACTTCTTTAAACTGGTCAAGGCCAAGTGGAAGCTAATGACAACAAAAGACTTCAAGAAATTATAAAACACAGTCAAAAGACTGAAAAAAATCTGGAAAATAGGTCAACAAAAGATAGTTACACAGAATCATTGAACTGCCTGAAAGCCATGAACAACAACAACAACCGCCACTACCACAAAAAGCCTAGAAATTATAATTTAAAGAAGCATTTTTAAAAACTACCCAGGAATCACAGAACCAGAGTGCAAAGAAGAAATTGAAAGTATCATCATATCATCCCCTGGGGGAAAAATTCCCTGAAAGAAATCCTTAAGTGAAAACTCATAGGAATACTATATGCAAAACCAGAGGTCCCAGGTGAAAGAGAATATTGCAAGCATCCAGAAAGAAATAATTTGAATACTGTGGAGCTACAGTAAGGATCAAATAAACCTTACTGCCTATCACTATAAAGGAGTGAAGGGCTTAGAATGTTACAACCTGGTAAGTTAAAGGACTAAGGTTACAACCAAAAATGACCTATCCAGCAAAAATGAAAAATTCTGAGGAAAAAAATGAATATTTAATGAAATGGAGGACCTTCAAACATTCCTAATGATAAGACCAGAGCATAAAAGAAAATTTGACATTCAAACGTAAGACTCAAGAGAAGCATTAAAAAGGTAAATATAAGTGAAAAATCAAAATTAAATTGTTTATATTTCTATATAAGGAGATACATGTAACCTCTAAGAATGCTATCATCACTAGGGCAGTTAAAGGGAGATCACTTAGTGGGCACAGATGTAAGTCTATTATGTTGGAATGATCCCAAAAGAAATACAGAAAGGAGAGAAAAAGAGATGTACTGGAAGAGAAAAGTAGAATGGGGAAAATTATCTTACATGAATGAGGTATGCAATGAAGAATTTATACAATGGAAGGGAGAAAGGGCAGAGTGGGGAATGCTTGAATCTCACTTATGTAAACTGGTTCATAGAGGGTAGTATGCACAGAGTTGGATACAGACCTTCACCATAACCAAAAAGGATCATGGAAGGGAAAGGGCTAAGAGAAGCAGTGGAGTGAGGATGAGAGGTAGGTTATATAAAATCAGGCATTGCTCAGAAAAAAAATAGACTCTTGAGGAGGTGAAAGGGTAAAAAAGAGAAGGATAAATAGAAGAGAATGGGATGTAGAGATAGATAATTGGTGATCACAACAGTAAACTGAAATAGGATAAAATCACCGATAACATGGAAGAAAATATCAGAATGGATATATCCAATATATACTGTACTTAAGAAACACATCTGAAACCAAAAGGTAAAATCAGCATTAAAATAAGGGGCTTGAGTGGAATTTATTATATTTCATTAAGATTAAAAACAAAAGAGGAAAGGGTAACTAACATGATCTCAGACAAAGCACAAACAAAAAAGACCAAATTAAAACAGAGAATCAGGGAAACTACATTTTGCTAAAAGACAACATAGTTAATAAAGTAATATCAAATGGCATAGCATTCAGATTCTTGAAGATGAAATTAAATGACCATGTGAGAAATAATGAACATGAAATAAAAGCAATTATTAAGAAACTTTTGCCAATTATATGGCAATAAACTGACAATCAATAAAATTGATGAATGTTTACAAAAATATAAATTACCCATAATAAAAGACAAAATAGAATACTTAAATTGCTTTAAGAAGCTATTGAAATATAAAAAAGATTTACTTGATCTCTTTGATTTAGATAAAAAAGAACACAATGGATTTACAAGATAATTCCACCAACCATTTAAAAAACTTCTAATACTATATAACTAATACTATGCTAAACAAACTAATACTATATAATCTAATACTATAAAACTATTTGAAAAATAAAGAATTCCTATCAAACTCCTTCAATGACACAAATGTGGTTTTAAAACCTCAACTAAGCAGAGTGAAAACTTTTTTTCTTGTCTTATTGTTATAGTTCAATACTGAATAATACTGGGGATAATGAACATCTTGCCTCACTCCTGATTTTTTGCAATATCTAGTTTATCCCCATTAGGGATAATGCCTGTTCTCAGTTTTAGAGCTTATTATTTTAAGAAAAGCTACATTTCCTGTTATGCTTTATAGCATTTTAATAAGAATGGGTGTTACATTTTGCCAAAAACTTTTCTGTATCTATTGATAGAATCATATGGGTTTTGTTATTTTTGTTATTGATATGGTCCATTATGCTTATAATTTTTCTAATATTGAAACAGCCTTACATTGCTGCATTCCTAATATTAAAACAGTATAGTTGTAATGTATTATCTTGGTCATATACTGCAATCTCTTTGCTAGCATTCTGCATAAAATTCTTTCATCAAAATTCATTAGGAAAATGAGTCTCCAACCACTGTGGAGAAGAATTTAGAACTATTCCCCAAAAGCTATTAAACTTGACTGTGGATCAATAGAATAGGTTAGGTATAAAACATTCAGTAAGTTACTGTTGTAATCTAATATTTGAGAAACCCAAATATCCATGCTTGTGGATCAAGAAGTCACAAAAATTAAGGGAAAACTGGAAAGTGATTTAGTTGAAATTAGGCATAGACCAACATTTTACATCATATACCATATAAATGGGTACATAACTTAGACCTAAAGGGTCATATCCTAGGTAGATTAGCATGGAAAATTTTACCTGTCAGATCTATGAGTAAGGTTAGAGAGCATAACTAAATAAGAGGTAAAGAGAATCATAGGAAATAAAATAGATTATGTTGATTGCATGAAATCAAAAAGGATTTGCACAAACAAAATCAACACAATCAAAATTAGAAAGAAAGCAGGAAATTAGGGGGAAAGCATTTACAACAAGTTTCTCTGATAAAGACCTCATTTCTCAGATATATAGAGCTATGGGTCAAATATGTAAAACTATGTCCTTTTCCAACGGATAAATGGTCAAAGGATATAAACAAGCAGCTTTCAGAAGAATAAATCAAAGTGTATCAATAGTCACATGAAAACATGATCTAAATCACTAATAATGAAAGAATTGCAAATTAAAGTTACTCTCAGGTACCACCTCACACCTATCAGATTGGCTAATATGACATAAAAGGAAAATGACAAATGCTGCAGGGGATATGGAAAAACAAGTTCATTAATATACTGTTGGTAGAGTTATGAACTGTTCTCATCATCCTAGAAAACACTTGGAAATATGTCCAAAGGGTCATAAAAACTAGTCATACCATTTGACTCAGGAATATCCTCACTAGGCCTATATTTAAATGAAAAAGGGGGAAAGAACCTATATGTACAATTATTTTGAGATTGCAAAGAATTGGAAATTAAGGGGATGCCCATCAGTAGGGAAATGGCTGAACACATTGTGATATATGAGTGTGATGGAATACAACTGTTCTTTAAGAAATGACAGAGGAGATGGTTTCAGAAAAAAAAACAACTACATGAACTAATGCAAAGGAACATGAGCTGCACCAGGTGAACAAGTCATACAAGAAGAATGTCAAACCTAGAAAATAAATGACCTAAGAGTCACAGAAGTTATGCAACCGCTGCTAACTCTGAAAGAACAAAAAAAGAGTTCACACAGGTTATCACAACCATTGTTAACTCTGAAAAATGAAATAAAACCAGAGCTAACAAAAGTTATAAGCAAATAGTATTCTTTATTTCATTGGTGGAGGCAAACTAGACATGTATGCCAGGTTATCCTCCGAGATCTATTACAGTGAGATTAAGCCTTAATACATACAGTAGTGACTAAACAAAGAAAGGTGCAGTGGGCTGTACCCATGGCAATGAGGGGGTAACAGCAACAATGAAACACGTTTGTTTCATAGCAGGGCTTCATGACTGAAACATGGCTTCTTCAGGTGCTTGTCCAAGCTCAGGGACTACCTGGAATTGGCTTGAACCAGTTCTTTGATTTAACTGCAGTAGATGTCATCTAGAAGGTGAGCACAAAGGATTGTTGCTACTTGCTTGCTGGGCCTTAGGTCTGGAAAATGGGGTATCTCCTAATAGGAAAAAGAAAGGAGTGACAAGAACTGACTGCTCTTGGCGTGAGGACCTTGACAGCAAAAATATTGTAAGGTTAATCAACTGTGAAAGACTTACTAACTGATCAGTATCATGGTCCACTACAATTCCAAAGGCGTTGACAATTTTCATCCACCTCCAGACAGAACTATTGGGCTCAGAGTGCAGATTGAAGCATGTGTGTTTTTCCTCTTCTTCTTTTCTTTCCTTTTGGAACATAGATAATGCAGAAATAGTTTACATAACTTCATGTTTGTAAAAATTATTGTGTTTCTTGCCTTCTCAATGGGTAGGTTAGGAGTGGAGGGAGGATGAGAAGTTGTAACTGAAAATAAAATAATGGTTTTAAAAAGAAAGAAGATAGACACATCTCTGTCCATCTAAAAATTAAAAAATAAAAATGAAAACAACTGTGGATGTTCCAAGTGACAAGGAGCATCACTGAGTGGAAAAAAGTTAATTCATTCTCTGTTAAAAGAGATCATATAAAGTCCCGCATTCATCTTAAGTTATCATCATGGCTTCTATGTCCAGACTGATGATGGAACAAGTTCTAAACTATGCTCTTTTTGTGAAAGCATCAACTTTATCATTCAGCTAAGCAGAGGGTATCAAGTATCTCTGATGAGGGCTACTACGCTCCACAAACAACTGAACAGCTTTATATGGCAGGAAGCATTGGCAACATCCTCCATTTGTCCCGACACAAAATAGAAGAAGCTCTGATAGAAATCTATTCATATTCTCTCCAAACTTCTGAGAGTACAGTGAAACTCATAGCCACTTTTTTGAGGAATCTGTATGGGTGAAGATCTTACCTACCTTACTTTTCAAGCTTCTCTCAAATGCCAGCCAAATGACTGAGAGAAAGGCTTACTGGGAGGACTTGCCAGGACCTTTATCCCTCTGGGTGTTCTCCACTAATGGTTTAATAAGCACTTAAACCCAGCTACACACTTGCTAAAAATTCCCTCTGGAATGAAAACTACTTGGCAGCAAGTATCAAACCATGTCTCATATATTTGGAAGCTTCAACCCATCTTTGCAAGCCACCATGTCTTGGGATATGTGACCCCTCACTCTTCCTTATTATATTGCTGTAAATCAGCCTAAGCCATAGGAGAGGCTTATCCTTTGGACTAAGATGGCTACTTCCAAGAGTGTGTTAAATCTAATTAAAATGACTTGATAAACTTGAAACGATAAATTGTGGTATGGACTTTTGGGATTATTATTCTGTGTTTAGGTGGGATGGCTAATATTATTTCCTTGATACCAGATACATCAATATAATTTTATTAATTCCCTCATAGTCTTGTGATCAGTTGCTTTCTTTGCAACTTGATGATTCAGTTACCCTCTGGTCACCTAACAGAGAAGGAAGACTTCTTCCTATTATTCTCAGAATGTTGATTTTTGTTAGTAGTCATATTTTTCCAGTCAGCCCCTAGAGCTGGCCAGATATCTTAATCCAAGTTCACAACTTGGTCTGCCTGGAAATGTCTGGTAGTATGATAGGGGAGGTCCATATCTGACGTGATTTTGGTGGACTTCTGCACAAAAGGTGGGATCTAATTGCCCCGGCACTGACCAAATGTATCTCTTTTATAATTTTTACACCTTCTCTTGTTAACCCCTATTTGATGACCTGTTACAAAGGAAATTAATTTTTATAGAGGTAGGTCTATAGGACTCCCCATCTTGACAACCCAATAAGAGTGTCTATTTGAGGTTTCTGATTTATTTGTTCATTTGTTAATTCATTTATTCCATTAGATATTGGGTCTCCCTATCTCATAAAGTCTAGATGTGCATCTGTCACTCATGAATCAGACATAGTACTGAATGGCACAAACGCTTTGAGCTGCTCTGTTTCTGATCTGGGATCGTGTATTGCCAAGGCAATATTCACAGCACTGGTGGTGACTATAAATAAGTCAGTGTAATTCTCAATCGCAAAGTATAACAGACTCTCCATATAGAAGGCAGAAGAAAAACATTTATTTAGACACCAGAAAGCCAAATCCCAAAACCATAAAGTCAAATCCATCATAGTAGTCAGGAAGTCAATATACATTAATACCGCAGGGGACAAAGTCATTCCTAAGCCTCCCCACCCCCTCCTGGAGGTGTGTTCCCACAAGCAAACACTCATGAGCCTACCTGTCTGCTTGCCTGTGCCCTCACTCTCTTTGCCCTAACTCACTTCCACTCAGTTCTGATCCACCCTTCCCGTTCCACTCATTTAGCAAGGTCCTCCCACCACATGTGACCTAGGCTTCCATATGATTTAAGCAGGTATCATGGGTCTATTAATGAGTAGGAAAGATCTTCCCATTTAAATTACCATTAAAGATGATTCCCTTTTTATTAGGCACCAGAAGTCCTAGCTCTCATGGGCTCATCAATAGGATGACAGATTTGGCTAACTCACCCAATTGGCTTCAGCTCTACTGTAGCTCAGAACTCCTGAACTCAAGTTATCCAGCTTCAGCCTCCCCATTAGCACGAACTAGAGGGGTATGCCAACATGCTGGCCCCCAACTGATTTAACTGGCTTTGAAATAAAATAAATCTTCAGTGAGCTTGCCAAGTCATTAGAAAAAAAATGTAGCTAGGAGAATTGTTCAAAGATTCATTAGGCTGATGATTAAAGTTCTCCTCTTACTTACTGTGTTCTTTGGAAATGAAAGCCTATGTACCTTTCCGCTTCCCTGCATAGGAACAGCATAAGCCCAAGGCCTTCTTACCGCTGGTGGTGGTTCTCTATTCTTATCCTCCCTTTCTCTTCTTTTATATTCCTAATTTCAGAGGGATTTAATACATTCTTCAACATGATCTCCAGGTCAGAGGCTGTCTTATAGCTGTAGCCTATTGATAACCTGCACACATTGTGAATTAGAAATCAATAAACATGTATTAAGCTCCTCCTATGTTCCAGGAACAATGCTAAATTCTGGAATTTCCTTTTTCATTTTAATTATTACTCAGTTCATTAACTGTCCCTCTATCCTTAAGGCACAATCCCTAAAAAATCAAAATTACATCCATAGCTACTAACAATTTGTGAGTACAAAAAAAGATATTTTAATATTGCATCTGATACTGAATATCTAAAACTGGATACCTGTAAACAACTCAAACCCCACATGTCCAAAATTTAATTTTTTGTCTTTGCCCTGAAATTCTTCCCTCTTCCTAACTTCCTTATTAAAGTCAAGTACAACACTATTTCCTCAGTCACCCAAGCTTGTTACTGTGGTGCTTTTCTTGACTTCTAACTCTTTCTCACCTAACTCCATTTTCAAATTCTGCTGATTTTCCTTTAATAATATTTTTTGGTATTTCTATCCTCTGACACTGATTCCAAAATGGTATAGATTCTCATTATGTCACATCTGACCTTTGGTAACAATCTTCTGTCCTTAAGTCTCTCCCATTCATGTCCACTTTTCACTTAGCAACCAATTTTGTAAAGCACAGGTCTGACTGTGTCACCTTCCACTCAATAAACTCTAGTTGTTACCCTATTACTTTCAAAATGAAATATGAAATCTTCTGTTTGGCTTCTAAATCCCTTCATAACCAGTTTATTTCCCACCTTCCCAGTTTTCACATACCTACTCCACTCTACCTACTCTTGGAAGTAATGACACTGGCCTCCTTGATTTTCCTCACTTAAGATACTTGATCTCCCACTTCATGCATTTTCACCCATATTCCTGGAATGTTCTCTCTTTTCACCTCTGTCTCCTGGGATTTCTTCAAGTCCTAGCTAAATCCTACCCTCTACAGGAAGACTTCTTAATTCTGGAGTCTCCTCTGGTGATTGTTTCCTATTTTTCTTGTATATATCTTGTTGGTACATATGGGTTTTCATCTTGCCTCTCTAATTGAACTGTAAATTCCTTGAAGGCAGGGATTGTCTTTTACCTTTCCTTATTGCTATTGTACTTAACATACTGGCTGGTAGGTATTTAAATATCTATTTACTGACTTGACTTGATGCATTTAATGTTAATTAGATCTTTCCCACCCATTAATAGGCCTGAAGGACCTATTGTTAATTTTCTAAGGAGATGCTGGTTCTCAAGGGGTTGTGATGCCCTCTAGCTCTGAAAAGTGTATAAATACTCTGAGATGAGGTTTCACTCTGGGGATCACTCATTGGAAGTGTTTGGCCAGAAGAGACTGGGCAGCCACTAAGGAGCCCCCAGCCTCACCCTTCTGTGGCCCCCTACACCCTCCAGCTTTGAAAACACAGATGTTGGTGCTTCTCTTTCTGGTAACTATGTATGTATGGTTAGACAGCTGGATCTGTCTGTTGATCTGTGATGCGTGTGTTGCTTACAGTCAGACAGTTTGAAGTCCTGTCTGTTATTTCTTTGTATTTTCTCTGAAGTTCAGGGTGCTGACTTTTTCCCCTGAACTAAATAAATTACATATATGCTTGATTAAAGTGATTGTTGACCCGTCCAAAAGTTGCCTTTCCCTTTAGAAAAGTAGATCAAAGAACCTTCTGTGTATGTCAGGTGGTTGCCTTTACACTTGATTGTATAGTTTTTCCAAAATGTTAATAAAAACCAAGAGATAATAGATTTCAGATATTTTAACTTTTCATGTCAAGCTTCCTAAATATTCACTGGGTTAATTATATGCGTGTGTGTGTGTGTGTATGTGTGCACATGTGGGGTCATTATAACAATGACTCCCAAATTTCACTAGAAAAGTAACCATCACATGGTCCCAGAGTTCCATCTCTGACCATCCATTCATCCCAAGTTCCCTTCTTTCTGTCACCTTTCCCCTACTTCAGCCATAAAAACCATGAAATCAGAGTGACCCAGACCTGCCAGTTACTATCAGCTGTTTTGGGTGAGGCCAAACTCAGCTCAGTCTAATGAATGATTCAGGTTTTGCACTAGAGCACAATGAAATACTTGTGGATCACAAAATGTGATAAAACTAACTTTACACCCCCCAAAAAGTAAACATTTACTTAGTTTGCTGACAGACACCTTTTCTGCCTTCCCATTCACCAAGACAGCAAAGCAAGGTCACAAAAGTGTCATCGAGTTTAGGAATAACTCTGTCAAACCACCTCTACACCTACAGATGAATCAAATCTCGAGACTACCTTCCTTGCCTCCTTAAAGGAAGCCATCCTAGCCTATCTAAAAATAAATACCGTTTGTACAGTTCTCTAATCTGTTATCTGTAGCTGCCAAATAGTATTTCTAAATGAAATACTGACCATGTTCTGACCATATCATACTCCTTGATAAAGTCAATAGCTCCCTATTACCTTCAGGATAAAATACTAACTTCTCTCTTTGGCACTTAAAGTATTTCACAGATTAGCACCAGCTCGTATTTCCAGGTCGATTACACAGGTCTCCCCATTATGCATCCTGTGTTCCTCATACACTGTTTTACTTACTACTCTCTGTTCATAATATTCCATTTCCAAACTCTTGGAATTTGTACTGGATGTTCCCCCTGCCAGGGATGCCTTCCCTCCTCACCTCCACTTACTGGGATCTTTCTAAGTGGAGCTCAAGTGAATCCTCTTTCAAGAAATATTTCTTGACACTTTAAATTGGTTCTCTTTTACTTCTCACCCCCAATCACTATTTATAAACTCTCAAAGAACTTTCACCAGGTTCATAAGTAAGTAAATATGTACATGTAGGCATATGATGTACATATATATGCTTTGTTTGTATACATATCTGTTACATATATGTATGCAAACATATTTTCCCTACGTTTACTTATATGTAAACATGAGAAATACTCACTGAATGTAAATTTCTTGAAAGCTGGGGTTCCTTCCCTTTTGTAATGGTATATATTCAGTGCCTAGCACAGTACCAGGTAAACAGTAGATACTTAAACACTTATTGATTTATTGATTGAGATTAATACACAGTGATTTTTAAGTATTTGAGAAAATGTAAGTGTATCAGTATAAAATGTTTGCAGCTAAAAAGAAGCAATGTTGGTGGTCTGATTGGAGAAAGTGCTCATTGTATTTTATATAATATTCAAGGCTAATCCCCATATTGGAAACATGGTTCAATGTTGCCGTTATGGTGAATTTATTAGGCATGTGAACCCTGGGCATTTCCTCATAATAGCACTGATATAGCTTTATAGCTCCATTATAAGTGCCGTGTCTTTTCGTTCAGTAAAATTCACTTGAGCCTGGCTGATTTAAAAGCTGAAAACAATGAGGATAACTTTCACTCTTCCTAAAAGTAGACATGATAAATGGTGATTGTTCCATGCACCATATAATAACCATTTGAACATGGTCCAAACCGTAAAAACAGCACTTGAATAACTATTAAAAGCCTGCTATCCTATTTTAATTAGAATATTCTCTTCTTTATAAAGGAATTTTTTAACATCTAGAAATGATTAGCACAGAGAGCAAGCTACTAACAAATTTCAGTGAGTTATGTTGACCTAAATGCAATTGCTACTGAAAGAAATGGTAATAAGATGCAATTATCTAGGTTCTCTTAGGAGAAGGCAATGTACATGCAGAAAAGGTAGAAAATGCCTCATAACCTCCAAGCATCATCAGAGTACTGCTATACAGACCATAGTATGTAAAGTCAGCCCGCAGTTCTCAAGGAAGCCCAATGAGAAGTCAGGACTGGATCTATATTGTAGGAAGGTAGCAGATATTATCAATAACCCCAGTGAGTTCATTAGACTCTATACATTGCATGTTTGCCTGTTAACAGTCTATCAAATATTGAGAGTCTGACCCTTTGACATGGTGTCTCTTTTAATCCATTAAATGTAGTGGTTAAGTAGCTTGGTTTGGAAGGAGGAAAAACGAAGAAAGTGAAATGAGAATACTGCAGCCAAACAATATAGAAATGCAGAACCTACTTCACTGGTGCATTTCCCCACATGTCTGTTCTCTTGGGGAAGTCCTATGTGCTTCACTATTCTTTAATCTGTATGTCTTAGAAACAGGATGCACAGAAGGGATGGGAAGTATTGATTCTATGTCATAAGGTAAATAATAGATATATCCTTCATAGACTTTCTCTATTTTTTTTAGAAATTCCTGTGTTAGAGTTCAAGGGATCCATTGCAATTGTTTTTTATGGGACGATGAGAAAGTCAACAAAGAGCCAATCAGAGCTAAGGTGTGCATCTCTCAGCAATTTTAAAGTGAGCTCATTTCCATTTCATTACATACTAGAATAGAGGGGTGCAGAACCTATGGCCTTGAGGTCACATGTGGCCTTCTAAGTCCTCAAGTGCTGTCCTTTGAATCCAAACTTCACAGAAGAAATTCCCTTAATGAAAGGATTTGTTCTGTAGAACTTGGACTCAGTCAAAAGGCTGCACCCAAGGACCGAGAAGGCCACAGGTTTCCCACCCCTGTACCTAGCTATTTTGAATCAGTACAGCAAGACTGTTGACTTGGTCCTTGTGTAGATGGTACCTTCAACTAGAAATTGTAGGAGCATTGTTCAACAGGTGAAACTTAGAGCATTGTGGAATCAGTCCCTCTGTCAATGGGCATTTATTTTGCATTTACAATAGAGGTCTTGTGGTTTGTAAAGGGAGTTTCCTTTCTGCAGAACGATGTCAGGTCCTCTTACATTCAAAGAAGAGTCAAAATGTCAACTATCCATCACTGACACCCTGAAGAGCTTCTAAATTAATTTATTACAGTATACAGAACCTAGTAAAACAGACTTTTGGCATAAATTATATTTAATGTTAACACCTACAAAATATTTCTCCAATTGAAGTATATTTCCTTTCCATGGAATCCTATAGGTAATGGGGGCGGCTAGGTGGTACAGAGGATAGATCACCAGTGCAGGAATCAGGAAGACTTGAGTTCAAATCTCACCTCAGACACTTAACATTCACTAGCTGTGTGACCTTGGGCAAGTCACTCAACCCCAATTGCCTCATCCTGGTTCATCTCCAGTCATCCTGATGAATATTTGGTCACTGGATCCAGATGGCTCTGGAGGATAAGTGAGGCTGGTGACCTGCACAGCCCTCCCTCACTCAGAACAAAGTCGAGGGCAAGTCATGTCATTATTTCTCTGATGGCATCATCTTCTTTGGCAACAAAGGAAGAACACACACATAGGTAAAGGAAATGCTGTATTGAGGTCATGAGGGGAAGTCATTAATTCTAGTTCTGTCACTTAACCTCTCTGAAACCTTATTTTCCATAATTCCCTATCTACTTTATTGTGAATATCAAATGAAATAATATATGCAGATACCTTGAAAAAAGGCAGAATACTTTATAAATGTGAGATGATATTATCAATCTTTATCTTCCTTTCAACTCTAATGCTGAATTCCTTCACAGAACACACGAAAGGGATGGTCAGTGATAATTCTTTTTCATGAAAGCAGAGGCAGCTTGTGATACCATCTAAGGCCTTTCTATTTTCTCTTGAATGTGTCTGGGCCAGGGGTCCAAACCAAAATTTTCCATGTTGACAGTGGTGCATAGAGTTCACTAAGCAAGTTCTAAGGTATAAATGGTCTCTTAAAGATCCTATGGCTATGGGAAAGGACCTCCTAATAGGTTAAGCACCTTCTTTCTGTCCATATGACTGATTATACTAGAACCATCCAAAAGGGACTCTTTTCATAAATGAAAAAATATAGCTGAAAAAGTGTAGGCTATCATATGGAAGGGGAATTTTTTTTTTTTACCACCAAATAATACTGTGTTGTGCTATGGGACTACGCCAAAGATACTCTTCATCTGCAACATTCCCTCTGTAACATGTTTATGGTCATTTTGAGAAAGGATAATAGTGGCCATGGTGGAAGTGAGAAGCAAAAAATGTTTTTGGTTAACATTACAAAATGATCAAGCCTGACAATGCATGGGCATGGAGATGGATATCTCATACCACTGTGATCTATCCCTGTGGCCTTCTCCCCCTAGAAGATGTCTCTGCTTCTGTGGTCTGTTTTCTCTGTTGGCTCACTTCCTCCCACACACTCTTTCTTAAGGAAGTGCCCAGGTCAGCCTTGTTCACTCCTTTACTCCAGGGCTCCACTCGCTCTCTGGACTTCTCCATCACACCCTCTGGTGGACACTTTCTTTCCATACCTTTCCAATCTCCCCCACCCGCCCCTCGTATTTCAGCTTCATTTTAGGGGCTGTCTTCCATTATCAGGATGTTAATAAGTTCCTTGAAGACAGGGAATGTTTTTCATTTTTTTCCTTTTTTGGCTTATATTTGCATTCTCAGAGCTTTGCACAGTGCCTGTCACATTGTAAGTGCTTAATAAATGCTTGTTGACATGATTGGTCTTTTAAAAAAATGTAAACTTTAAAGGTATAACTTTATTCAAACTTCTCCCTTACCTGAAAATTCAGAAAACCTTTTCAGTTTTACCTTTTTTGGATTACAGAAAAAGCATCATTTTAATGGACCCTGCCAGCCTTGCCTGATAGGTAGGTGAGTAAGTGTAGAGTTTATGCAGGTACTTAAAATTTTAGGTAGCTACCTGATAGGGAGGTGTAGAATTTAAGAGCTAGTGCATCTTTTAACAATGTGAAATGTTAACTATTTTTTGCCTTCATTGCCCATATCGATCAGAGTCCTAGGGCCACATACCATGTACTTAACTGTGGAAAACAATGTGACCAGAGGAGACGAAAGTGGGGAACTAGAGTCCCCCAGACAGAGTCAAGGTGTAAGAGCTAGGGGACAGGGAAGCTCCTAGGAAGAAGGAAGATGGCCTACCTGACCCCAATGAGAACTGAGCTCCACCAAACACAAGTGCAACCAGAGTCAGTGAGGTCATATCAAAAGAAAAACACAAACAAGGACAGAGAGGGCAGGTGTAGCCACCAAACATCCCTAGAAATTAATGAGGAGGGAAAGATGGAATGGGCTTGAGCACAGTCCTTGCGAGCATACAAAATGTGATCAACTAATGCAATTGCTGCTTGGATTTCAGAACAGGTATTTTTAACCCCTATGAAATCTGTGATCAATAGCATGCCTTCTCTCCCCTCCTGGCATTTGCACTGGCCGTGCCCCGTGACTGGAATGTTCTTCCTCCTTAACTCCATCTCCAGGCTCCCCGATCTCAAAATCTGACCTGACATCCAACCTTTAGGAAGTCTTTCCTGATTTCCTTATTCTAATGCCTTCCTTCTTGCTTATTTCCAGTTTATCTTGTGTATAGCTTATTTGCACATTATTGTTTGCCTGTTTTCTTTCCTGTTAGACTGTGAGATCCTTGACAACATGGATAGTGTTTTGCCTTTCTTTATACACCCATCACTTAGCACAGTGCCTGGCACACTGTGGACTCTGAGTAAATGTTTATTGACTGGCTTGTTTGTTTACCCCTTAAGGAAAAGGAGATTTTCATTGGGGATGCTTGTAAAAAAATGCTAATGGCATGATTTGGCCCCCTTTCCTGGCTGGCTGCCTTTGAGCAGAGTGTTTTAAGCTGACAAAGGACACAGGCCTTTACCTGCTCACCTGGGCTGATGCCAAGTGGCCTGAGAATGCACAGTCCTGTTCTTGATAATGTTTCTCATGTCTCTTCCTCCTTGTTCTTATGTGAAACTGTATCAAATGAGGCTGTGATCTTGTAATATTCAAAAGGAGAGAGAAAGCTGCCAGAAATTCAGGAGCTAGAGTCCACGCCAGATTTGGGGGACAGCTGAGACCCGTGAGGGTTGAAATCCCAATCATCCAAGAGGAAGCAATTGGAGTTCATACCCTGATCATATTTGAAAGCGAACTTGGTAGAGGCAAATACTTTGAAGAAATTGTTTTAAAGTTGAGCTTACTTTACCCAGAAATTAAGGTGGTACTGGGACAGTGTGCCCTTGGTATTTGAAGAGAAAAATGTTTCCAATGTTCATGTCTTCTCAGTAAATAGTACTTTGAAAAAGCAACTCGGTGCTCTTTGGTCTAATGAAATGCGTGCTTAGCCCTGATGACTGAGGTTAGGGATGAACTTGAGCTATGATTAGAGAGTCACCAACCTAAACCCAGAGGGATGGATGCAGAGAGCCTTCAGTGCAAGGAGGAATTGGGACAAAGACTTCTCAGGCTAAAAAGACTACATAAAGAAAGCTTCTCCCAACTGGGGAGGGCATTACATGGATCTTAGTAACCATATCAGGCAGGGAGAATTGCTAGATCTTTAGAGTGCTTATGGCACACCTGCCATATATTTCATACAGAATCTGGCACACTGTTGTTGAGTCATTCAGTTATGTCTGACTCTTTGGGACCCTGTATGGGGTTTTCTTGGCAAAAATACTGAACTTGTTTGCCATTACCTTCTCCAGTAGATTGAAGCAAACAGAGGTTAAGTGACTTGCCTCAGGGTCACTGACTAGTAGGTGTCTGAGGCCCAGTCTGAACTTAGGTCTTCCTACAGCAGGCCCAGTGCTCTGCCCAGAGCCACCTACCTGTCTCCAACATGGCACATAGTAATGTTGATCATTCACAAATTTAGGCATGAGAGGCTCTTGCTCTTGTGGTCCAAGGAAGATATGCCATACAAGGCTACTATTCGTCAACTTCTTGACTATATTGCTTCTCTAGTATAGGGCTGGGTTTGAATCCTCATGACTCATTCTAGATTCAGGCTCTGGATACCTGTGACCTTCAAGTAGGAGAGACTGAGCCTTGGTTGGTCAGGAAATCCAAGTCTAGCCTAGTGTAACTGAATGAGCAATTGCACTAAAATCAAAGAACCTGTGTTCAAATTCTACCTCTCACACTTATTACTTGTGTTATGTATTAGTTTAAACCAGCACTACAGTAGATGTGCTCTCATTTTAACTAGAGTTTCATTCACTGTGTGGGACATGGCAAGGAGGCTCTCCAAGGATTTTTTTCAAGTGAAACCGGAAAGATTAGGGAAGACCCAATAAATTTGACTCAAGAGCCAAGAAGTTGCACTGAAAACCCAAGAAAAGAATTCCACACTTCTAATCTCATTTCCTTTTTATATGCTGTTCAGAATTTGCTCCTGTCACTAGGAAGTCAGAAAGAAAATCTGATATCTCATTCCCTTAACATTCAAATCCTAATGACAAATTGCAGCAAGTTGGGTACTTGGCCATGGGATAGTGTGCAATCACTGTCAGGGATCAAACTTTGCTTTTCCCTCCCTCGTCTAATAAAGGAAATTCATTCAGTTTCCATTTAAATGTGTTAGCTGGTAAACATGTTTATGCACAAAATTTGGTTATTTGTGATGGGCCTTGGAGTAATCAGTTCTAATTGGCAATGTTCTACTGTGTACATTATGTTGATTTTCATCACTGCATATTACAAGATCCAGCCCTGACTCTGATGGTGCCATGAGGTCAGAGCAGCAGACTTCAAAGCAGCTAAGTTAAAGTTTGACACTAACTAATTGAAGAATTAGAACAAACTCACTCTCCTTCTGTCTTTCTCACTTCATATATAAATTTCCAAAAATGAAAGAGTGTTGATGTAAAAGACAGGAAAAGCAGCTGTATGCTCTGGGACACTTGATTATGTGAATTCTTTCTTCAAGGGCAACAGCAGATAGAATTATGATAAGACCTCCACCAGAACCATATCCCCTGGTGCTCATTTTGTTTATGATAATGCATTTATTTGACAGAACCAGATGCTGCAGATGGACAGGCAACTGAAAATGTACTTAAAAAACCAAGTCATGCATCTGTATTTAGTGAAGTGCTTTTTAATTTCTTTTAGGAGGGGAGGAGAGGGGGCACGGGTTGGGATAAGAAGGTAATTAATTACTTTAGCAGAGTTAAAAAAATTACATTTGGAGTCAGGACAAGACCTATATTCAAAACCTTCTTCAGACAGATACTACTAGCTGGGTAATCCTGAGTGAATTGCATAACTTCTCTAAGCTTTAATACCCTCATCTGTAAAATGGAGATAAAGAAGTATCGACTTCACAGCCTAGTTTTGAGGAGCAATTGAGATAGTATACATAAATTACTTTAATAGACTGTTTTATATATAAATATTATTGTTGGCTATATGGCTATGTGCAATTCATTTAAAGTCTCAGAACCTTAATTTTCTCCAATTTCTTGAAATAATTTCCATCAGAGTCTGGCATAAATTTTTAATACATTCTTGTTTAATTATTTCAAATGTGTAAAATGAGGATGATTTTACACTGCCCACCTTCCATGAGGAAAGGTAAGGAATTTTTAAACTGACTGCCTTGCCTTAATTAAAATAGCCATCAGTCAGATGATAACACCTGTACTAATCAATCAATCAACCAAGAGAATTAAACTAAGGATAAAACATCTTCAATCAATTTGGAAGGACAATCATTGGATGAAATGAAATGATGTTGCATAGGAAGTGTATTGAGATTGGTTGAGGATACACAGTCATGCACATGAGACTGGTACTGTCAGCTTGGATCCTGGAGGGGGAGCAGGTCTAGCTTAGCCCCTGAGAAGGAACTACTTAGGAGGGAGAAGAGAATATCCCCTTCTCCCTTCAACAGAGAATGATCTATGAACTTCAGAAGGTTAGATAATTCTGGACTTCCCACAGGCATTCTGGCAGTGTCCCCTGGAATAGTGATGACTGATGGCAGTGTCTGAAAGGCAGCTTCAGGTCTCTACATGGAGCCCAGTAGAGAGCTACACCACAACGAAGACCTGCAAAGGGTTCCAGCAAATGAAGAAAAAACCTTCACTAGCTCTGGGTTAATCTTTTTTGCCAGATCAAAGACTAAGCCTCCATCATTTTTCTCAGGACTCTGAATGTACTTGTGGGAGACTGTGCTTCAGGCATTTGGGGGGAATGTTTTACACCAACTGCTCTTACCATTTTGCCTTCATAAATGTCCTGAACAAAAAGCAAATTGAATCTAGATAACTAAATAACATCAACTGATAATCAATTAGGAAACTTACCCACATGGGTATGCTTTTCCCCTCAGGAACTTAACTTAGCTTTTCAGGATTATCCTTAGAACTCTGGGGAGAGAAAGTCATCTGATGTCCAGCAACTCAGGCTGCCTGCCCCAAGAGAGAGGTGGGAAGGAGCCCATGAGTATGTACTACACAAGACAATTGTGAGAAAACTGCTTTGGGAATCTTAAGCATTCAAAAAACATGAGTGTTGTGCAGAGGTGGGGAACCTGCAGCCTGGAGACCATATGTGGCCTTCTAGGTTCTCAAGTGTGAATCCTGAGGACTGCTGCTGTGAATGATTTCAAGGGTCTAATCGCATAGTATAATAAACTCTCTATTCAGCAATAAACTAAATATTGTTCAGTAAGCATAACATTCATAACAACATCCTTAAGTAAAACATATCACTCAAGATATACACACACACACATCATAATAATAGCAACATCTTTAATCAATACCAAGTATCCAAGTAAAGTCCTTTTTCAAAATACCACATCGCCCACCCTCTAGGTCACAGTAAGAAAAATCTTCTTAATCAATACACAGTGTCCAAGTCCTCTTTCATCTTGACTTGAGGCTGACTTCCAAACCCTGAGGCTCCTCCTCCATGGACCCACCACTCCCAGCTCTTGCCTGGGTTCACACACAGGTAGCTCTCTGCTCCTTGTCTCAATTCATGGGGGCTGTTCCACTCCAAACTCCAAACTCTTCTTTGTTTCTAGGCAAACAAAGCTTAACAGGGCTATAACAATATTTATACAAATTACCACTGTCATCACCTCAATCTACTCATAAAGACCAAAAGACAGGGCTTCTGTCTGAGAAATTAACACAGACCAACAGGCGGGACTTCGACATTACAAACAGTCTTTTTGTTAGACCTCCCCTAGACAGCCCACAGTCACTTCTCTCTCAGCTCTGCTTCTGACTGCTCTCTCTACTGTTTCTAATCAAAGACTCTTCATTGATTCAATCAAAAGCAAGACTCAGTGATAGGCACTTGATTGGCTAGAACACAAACAGCAAAAGATCCTACTTTGCTTGCCAGTACGTCAATCGAGGGCCTTTTGAATTCAAAATTCACAGAAGTTTGTTCTGTGAAGTTTGGATTCAGTCAAAGGGCAGCATTGGAAGGCCTATGAATGCTTGTCTAAATACTCTGTAAGATGATGACACCAAGCAGACTTTAGCCAGGCATTCACTCAGAAAGATGAAAGTCTTCAAACCAGAAAGAACGAATACCCAATTATACTGACCAATTTTCATTAGAGTGGGAGGATTATTTACAGTGCCTTATTATTAAACTCCTGTTCATACTTCCTCCCAGAGAACCTTCAAGTGATTGCTCCAATGGGAAAACAGCAGGTTCTTGAGGTCTGGCATTAGAATTCAAACTTTCAAACTCCCAATCCAGAATTAGTTTTCTGAGCACTTTACAAAAGAGGTTACAAACACAATGAATAATATTCTTATATTTGTAAGTTTTAGACATTCAATTTTGCATTTTTTTCTATTTTATTTCAAAATGTTAAATTATTTGTCATTTTAAAACTTTTTTAAAGTACAGATTGATTTAATTTTCCATTTACTCTATATTTTATGTTGCTACTCAAGTGATGGAGCCATCATCATTTATTTTGTTTTCCCCTTCCTCTCCATTTCCCATGCTAAGCATTTTACTTGCCCATCTCAGAATCATTCCTATATGTATCAATGAACACAAAGATTAAGTTTGTTAGATCACTTAAGTTTCCTGTAAATTTTTCCCTACAGTCTTAACAAACTACTTTTGAAATGGTTTGTGATTTTCTTTGCAGATCATTAACATTTAGGAGGAATATGTTGTGTGGTAGTCTCCCTGAACTGAATTTCAAAAAGATTAACCTGACTCCTAAAATGTTCAACCCTGACTTTCATTGGAAGTATTTAAGAAATCAATGTATGCATTAAACACCGAATAAGGTAGGCTGTAATTGCCACCATGTCCCATGGCAGATGACATTTGGTAGGCAGCTGAAATAGAAGGGTGGCAATAAAAGAAAATTAAGACATTATGGACACTTCCTTCTTTTCCTCTCTCCCCTCCTCCTCCTATCTCACATCATATTCCATATGAGATTACTGTGAAACGTGAATCAGGTTTATGTAGCTGAAAAATAATTATCTAGACAGATTACATGTAAGCACACTTGACATCTTAAATCACTTCAATATTATACGTCTCCACTGAACGTTTCAGATTACATTGTGCATAAAGAGGTACTAAATATCAAAATGGTATGACATTCTAACTTGCAGCTTTGGGAAGATGGAAAACTTATGAGTCATAGAAAGCTATTTTCTCCAAAATAGTTGGACGATTCTTAATCAGGAATGCTATGACTATTGATTTAGTAGCTATATATCTAGGGCAAGTCACCCAACATTTCTGTGCCTCATTTGCCCTGTGTATAAAATGTGTGACAATGAACCAGATGACTCCTGAGGTCCCTTCTGGCTCTAAATCTATGATCTCATGATCTTTTGACTAGGCTTTTAGTTTTAATGAGAGAAAGCATGCAATCACAGAACTATAATTAGTTATAGTTAATATACTACTTCTAAACCAGAGAAAACAAGACCTAGTCAAGTGACATCATCTAGTGAATGCCAGTAAGCAAGTGTTTCTGAACACCCTTCTCACTCCATTTTCAAATTATTATTTGTATACTTAATCTGTTTACATGAACTTCCCTCTTATGACAGGAACTCATTCATTTTTGTCTGAAACCTGACACAAAGTCTGCAATGCAACATTTAATAAATAAGTCTTTTATGACATTGGATTTTATATATATATATATATACATATATATGTATATATATATATATATATATATATATACATATATATGTATATATATATATACACATATATATATGTGTATATATATATATATACATATATATATATACACATATATATATGTCATACTCAGTGTGGTAATACAGTACACTCTTCACAAGAACTTCCTGAATAGGAAAAGGGAGAATGGACTGGTACCATCTTTAGTATTTTCCCATGAATTTACACCTTTGAGATTACAGAGGGAGAAAGAAGAAAAAAACAAGTTCCTTCACCTGAATATTTTTTTTTATTTATTTTATTTATTTATAAATGTTCTACAATCACTTCCTTAAAATTAAT
>CM053769.1:615281876-615345125 GCA_028658325.1 Potorous gilbertii | reverse complement strand
CACCTTCCCCCCCTACCCCCCTCCCTCCCCATGACAGCATACAATTCTGTATAGGTTCGACATATACTTTCCTATTGAGCATATTTTCACTATAGTGACGTTATGTAGTCACATTGACATAAGTGGAAGAAATCATATAACAAATCAAAACATAATACACTAAAACCCACAGACACACAAACATGATCTGCTACATTCTACAAATGACTTCCATATTTCTTTCTCTGAGTGTGCCTACCTTTGTTTAGGGATATTCTTCTCATAGAGAGCACTACCATAATCTCCCAGCTCTGAAATCTCCAAAGTAGATATGTTTGCAGTACCTTGAGGAGTAAATCAAACAGGTGAACACAAAGAGCTGTGATTGCATGATCATCTCAGTGGCCACAGATGGATCAGGCAGAAGTCAATGTGGGTGTTAGAGAGAACTAAAGCAACCCCATTTTGTATGTGGTTCCTCCATCTTGTTCCCAGTCCTGTTTGAGTTGCAGCCTCTGCCCTGCTTGCAACCTTTCTCTCTGCTAAAACAAGACTTATCTGGAACCCACCTATGAGTGGGTATGAGAAATAGCTAAGCCAAGGAAAAGGTTTTCCTGTTACACATCCCCAATCCTAGCCACCAAGCCCCCACAAACAAGCCTAGCTTAATCAAGCCCCATCACCAATCTACCTCCTGCCTAACTGGAGCCTATAGAATCTTCACCCTTTTGTTCCTTCTGGGAGTCTCTGGTAGGACTCCCTTGCTGGTGAACTCAATAAACCCTGTGTTGCTTCCAAAATTTTCTGGTTCTGGGATCAGTTTGTTTGGGTACCAACACTTTTATCCACATCAACTTATTCTGCACTCTTTGAAGGGATGCCACAGTTTTTTTTTCCTGCAGTTGAGATAGAGCTATTTTCTTCTTTATGAAAAGGTAAGTTTGATCGAAGAGAAGAACTACAGAAAAGTAGCACCTAGTTTCTTTTTCCCTTTCCTATTTCACACCATCCTGAATGTGAATTGACTTATCCTAGCACCAAATGTTCTGAAAGATAATTTACTGAAAAGCAAAAATTCAATATTTCATCAGAAATGATTAGAGCATTTTAGCTTGATATTCAGAATACTTTAGAAACAAAATACCATCATGAAATGGTATTTTTAAGAAAATAAAATTTCAGCAATTGTGAACATATGTAATCTAAGGCTGCAGTTATATGCCCACACAAATCTGTTTGCAACTCCTCTCTGTTAAGCAGTGTTCTATGGGGAAAGGAAATAGACAGTACAGAGTATGTCTTAAGAAGGCAGAATTGTGACCAATGAGTAAAAGTTACAGGGAGGCCAATTTCTGGAATAATTAGTGCTGCCTAAAAATAAAAAGGACTGACTTGTCAAGTAATAAAATATCTGTGAGTGAACACTTCTAAGTTAATTTGGAGTGATTTTGTGTGAGAGATGTTGTAGGAAGATTTCCTCCACAGAATAGGAGATTTGACTATGGAGACAGTTATGATGTATCAGAAAGAGCACTGGAGTTGGTCACAAGATTTGGAGTCAAATTCTAGCTCTGTTTCTTAAATCCTGTATGACCTTTAGCAAATAAATGAATAGGTTGGATTAGATGATCTCCAATATGCCTTCATCACTGTGACCTTATATATCTTTTCCAATTTTTGGTCATATTGTTGTTTTCTGTGGAAGCCTGGTATTCTACTTGATATGAACTGAAGAGAAGATGTTGTGGCCGCTGCGACCCAGGCAAAAGCAGCAGAGAAGAGTCTGTGGAAGTCTACTGTGATGGCTCAAATTTACACAGTGGCCAGTCTTGGAGGAGAGGAAACCTAATGAATTCAAAACATTCTTAGGAACTCGCAAAAGATTTTCTCTCAAGGTAGGAGTTCATAAGTTTCCATCAGCAGCAGGTCAGAAATAGCATAGACCAGATTAGAACATGTGTGAGATACAGGAGCTGGGATTTCAGTGTGTCTAGAGGCAGCTGACATTCACAGTATCTCTTACCCCCAGTCAGTCTGTGAGCCCTGGACTGCTTGTCCCTTCAGATCCTTACAGAGATTCAATTAAGCAGAGCTCTGACCTTCATCATGTTAAATTTAGATAAGTTAACTATAACCTGTGATCCAACCAGCTCTGGACTCTCTTGTGCCTGGGTTGAAATCACAGAGTAATATCTCTATGGCTGACTTGGGCTCTACCCATTTAGAAAACTGAGAATTTCTAAAGTTAATTCAGGTTTAGATTTCAGTTGTTCAGTATATTGACAGGTACAGGAAAGGAATAGCACTGAAACAGTAAGCATGTAATTGGATTAGGACTGAATAGGAAACATTAAAAATCGATCACCAATCAATCGCATACCTGAGGACCACAATCTCATTTCCAGTCCTACCCTCCAACTCTTCATGCTAGTTAGAAACACTTCCAAACTCCTTATTCCAACAGGGTACATATGGATTTCACCGCAGAAGTTGGGTTTAGCTCAATTCAGGCACCAGTCCACCTCTTCCTGGTTTGGCTCTCAGCTTGGCACTCTATTCTGTTGTGGTGACAACCTTTCATTAATCCTCTGTTTTGCTACTGTCTTTCATTAACACTTGGATAAAATCAACTTATACTAAGGACACATACAACCTTCTAGAAACTGGAGTGATTGTTCTCCTTATAATTGTTCATTCTCTGGAGCTAAGCCTTCTGGGAAATGCAACCCTTCCTCCCATCTGCCTTGACTGTGTTATCCTGCCTACAACATCTTGGAAAATGTAGTCTTCTCCCTCTACGCTCTAGTGCTTTATAACCAATTAGTTAAAGGTTACTCAGTAATTCTTTCCAAAATAACTATTAGGAAAAATTTAGTCATGCATTTTTTTCTCCTAAGATATTTTTAAAGTTTGTATCTACCTAATTCAAAAGAAAGTAGGTATTTCTTTAAACCAACCAGTTGCATAATTTAATCAATATAATAATTTCAAAAAATCAATCCCCATGTATTTTTACTTTGACTTACTGGTTTAACTGTCTACAGTGATCAAATAATTCAAAATTAATGAATAGGTGCTATCTGACTTTGTGCTTTATAGATACAGTCTCATTCTTGGTATAAGTTTGTATTATGTAGTTAGTGAAGCCAGAAGGACACAGTTCTAATTCTGGTTCTGCCTCAAACTTACCACATGACCTTGGGTTACTAACTTGACTTCATTTAGATCTCATTTATAAAATGATAGCATTGGACCAGATAATTTCTCAAGTTCTTTTCATTTCTAATTTCTATACAGTAAGTAAAATGGAGTCAGAGGGAAGATGGGTGATGGTATTTGTGGATTCATTCATTTCTTGCTCCCATCAATGTTGCTACAGCACAATGAGGAACAATTAAATCTTTTAAGTCTGATTTCTATAATCCTGATTTATAGTGATGTTTTTAAAAACAAGGCAAAAAGAAATTAAGAAGATTGGAAATGACAATATTCATAACAACATAAGTAATTGTTGTTTATGGTGTGAGTGATCAATGGAAATCTTAAGAGTGAGTTGGCATCTTTTTTAATGAGATGGCTAACATTACAGTAACGTTCATTTTTTTAAAAAAGAAAATTAGTTTGGTGAATAAAAGGCAGACAAACTACTAAAATTATTATTTCACTTTTCAAATATTTATTGTTGGCTTTGAGTCCCAAGAGATGTTTTCCTATTTCCTTAGCTCCCATGGTAATAATGTCACTTATAACTTCAAAGTAAAATAGGAACAGACAAGGTATTCCTGGGCTCTGAATTCCATGATCTCTGAATATTATATTACTTCCAAGAACTACCAAGACCTCTGAGGGAAATCAAATAATATTTTATTTATGAGTCTGTCACTTTCAATAAAAAACAATAGCTAATGGGATGGATCTGTTTAAATCTCCTTTCTCTTTGGGGATTAGATAGATGGGCATTCATGTGAACCATTCTCCATGCGAACTTGATAATGGATTCCATTTTCTAGTCAGGAAAGTGAATATTGTATCTGAAACAATATATATGTGAGTTTTATACCTTTCTCTTGTGGGAATATCAAGTAGGTATTGAGAACAATATTCCTAGGAGTCTTCCTTTTGGGATTTCTTTCAGAAGGTGATCGATGGATTCTTTCTATTTCTATTTTCCCTCTGGTTCTAGAATATCGGTGCAGTTTTCCTTGAAAATTTCTTGATAGATGATATGTAGGCTCTTTTTTTGATCATGGCTTTCAGGTAGTCCAGTAATTTCTATGTGATTTCTCCTGGATCCATTTTCCAGGTCACTTGTTTTTCCAGTGAGATATTTCACATTGTCTTCTATTTTTTCTTTCTTTTGGTTTTGTTTTATAATTTCTTGATTTCTCATAAAGTCATTGGCTTCCATCTGCTCCATTCAAACTTTTAAAGAACTATTTTCTTCGGTGAGTTTTTAAACCTCCTTTTCCATTTGGTCAATTCTGTTTTTTAAAGCATTCTTCTCCTCATTGACTTTTTGGACCTCTTTTGCCATTTGGGTTAGTCTAATTTTAAAGCTATTCTTTTCTTCACCATTTTGAGAGGTTTTCTTTAACAAGTTGTTGACTTGTATTTCATGATTTTCTTGCATCACTCTATTTCTCTTCCCAACTTTTTCTCCACTTCTCTTACCTGATTTTCAAAATCCTTTTTGAGCTCTTTCATGGCCTGAGACCAATTCAGATTTTTTCTTGGAGGCTTTGGATGCAGGATCTTTGCCTTTGTTTTCTTCTTCTGGTTCTATGTTTTTATCTTCCTTGTCACCAATGATGTAATACCTCTTCACTGAGAAAGTAATAATCTACAGTTTTTTTCTTTTTCCACCATTTGCTCATTTTCCCATCCAATTACTTGGCTTTTGAGCTCTGTGTTAAGTGAGGAGCTCCAGTAGCAGCCTCTGCTTCAGCAAGGGCTGCTGCCACCCTGGGACTAGGGCCAGGGCTGAGAGTGGGGCTGGAACTGGGGCTGGGGCCAGACCATACTCCCCTCTCAGCCAGATGAGAGACCCATCCCACTGACCTTTGAAGCTGTCTGGTGCTTCTGGGTTGAGAAGTCCGGAAACTACAGCCACCCCTAGCAATTCAGTGCCCTAAGGCCTACAGCCCTATCTACTCTGGCATAGCCCAGGCTGAACTATGCTCTGCTCCAAGCCAAGTACAATAGACCCTTCCTGTCAATTTTCCAGATTGTCTTGGGCTGGAAATTTTCTTCAGTCTCTTACTGTGTGGCTTTTGCTACACTTGAAATTTTTAGTCATTTTTAAAGGCTTTTTGAGGGATTTGGAGGGAGAGCTCTAGAAAGTCCTTGCTTCTATTCTGCCATCTTGGTTCTGCCCATCCAGTATGGAAGTGATCAATTTTAATAACATTCTCACACTCTTAAAGTTTCTTTAAGGTTTAAGGGCTTATTTAGGTAGAACAACGAACTAGTGGGTAGAAAACATCAATTTAATCATGAAAGAATTTTTCTTGCTTAAGTTGCATTGGTTCTAACTGCTTAACCACAAGCATCTTGTGAGGAGGAATCATGTATTGTTTTTAATATTTGTATCCCCAATAGTGATTGGCCTGTGACAATTACCCTGTAGTAAATATCAAATGAAAAGATATTTGTAAAGCACTTAGTGCATTGCCTACATCAGGGTAGGCCCTTAATAAATGATTCTTTCCCCACTAAACCTGCTGGCCCTAAAGTTGAGTGAATATAGCAGACTAATCCTGGCTTCCTTCAGTTACGAGGTGCACCCCTGGGTAGGATTTAGGGCACAGAGGTAAGGAACCTGCTGTTTCTGTGAAGTTTGGATTCAGTCAAAGGGCTGCACTTTGTACAAGTGAGTTTTTATTGCCACCCCTCACAAGGTAATGGTAAATTGAAGCTCCTCATTACTACTATCCTATTATGCCTTTGTTTCAGGACTGTAATAGTTTTGTTTTTTTCCCCAAGGTCTCATCTATTTTCTCTCTATATTCAGGTAATCTGAATAGATTCTGATGAGCAAAATAACTAATGTATCACCCTCCTTTGAACTTTACTGAAATGCTCTCTACCATGTTTCACCCCTCTGTTCCTGGCCCATAGTAAGCCTTTAAGATGTTAGTGACTGACTGACTATATACATCACAAGAAGAAATACTATATTGTCCTCAGTGAAGTATTATGTCTATACAGAATGAAATTGAACTTGGCCACAATCCTGAAGTCCTTTCTAATAAACCAGGAACTTATTGTCAAGGGAACTCTAGATATCCAGCAGGGAGAATTAAGCCTATTTTAACTAGAAGCTGGGGAAGGAATCTGAGGAAACAGTATATGCAGATTCCATCTTTTTATTGCTGACTAAACAAGAGCAAACTATCCCTAAAACCTTCCCTTTAAACCATTAGTCTGGATATTTAATGTATTCTAGGATTGGAATTCAGAGTTTTTACTGATGCCTTGAGGACAGTTTACAGTACATTTCAAATGAATACCAAAGAATTTAATGTATTGGGGTTTGGTAGCAAGGAACAATTATAAGGAAATAGGTAAGTTAAATTTAGGCAATGTAATTAATATACAGGAATAAAATGAAAATAGCAAACTTGAAGGAAATAAAAAAACTTGTTTGAGTGTCTAGGGAAAAGTTAACATAGTTAAGTGCAGAAGGAAAAATCCCTGAGTTAACACTATGTTGAAAGTAAAAATTTCAAATCACCCAAGGACACAAAATTTTCTTACTTCCTAAAGGATACCAATATCTCTGACCTGAGACAAATTCATGTAGATTAGGGGTAAATTCTCAGACAGCCACTGGCCCTAATCTGATGAGCTCAGAATAGTCTTGCATATCTACCCCAGGGATACAGACTGGTGAATGGGACCTCTTGCCAGGGATTTATTTCTCCTTACTCACAGCAATATAAGGAAAATCCACACCTTTTTTGTGCTCACCTTTAACTTGTGACCCAGAGGGAGATACTGGAAAAAGTGGCCAATCAGGTCAGCCCATCTCAGAAATCCATGTTTACTATTTGTTAGGTCAAAGTGCCTTAAATAGGGTCAGGAGCTGTTGGTCCCAGCCCATTCACTCATGCAGTTTCTCTCTTTGACATGTACCATTTCCTTTTTTCAGTATTTTCTTGGAATAGATCCATTTCTTGTGGTATTTTGGTGGGAGTAGCTTTAAGGAAGAAGGAGCATCAATTAAAAGGTGGAAGAGACCCAAGAGGTTTTCTGGTCCAATTCCCTCATTTCATAGAAGAGAAAACTGAGTTTCAGTGAGAGGAAATGATTTGTCTAAATCTGTTCAGTGCCAAACTAAGAATTTACATTGCACTCTGACATTCTGACTCTGAAGTTCATGATTCCTTGTACTATATTGTTTTATCTTTCAGTTTAATTCATTTAATTAGGGAAAGACTCTATCCCTGGAATCAAAATACCTGATTTTAAATCCTGGCTATAATACTGAAGGTCTAGCCTCACACAATTCACTTTATTTCAGAAGGGACTGTTCTTGGGAAGATAATGTTTTCTAAACCTCAAAGCACCAAATTAATGTGATATACTGTTAAAAATAAAAAAGAGATTAAAATATTTCAACTATTTGCCTAGTAGGCAGTTGAGAAGGATGTGCTTTATAAAAGGCCTTATAGATTATTTGGTCATGTGATCCACAATCTGGCAGGAGAATCTCTTTCCAAATTGCTCTCTCCAAGGACAAGCTGTGACAACCAAATCTATAATAATTAAACTTGATTAAGATAAGAAGACTGAAATACTCCATAACATAAAAGCTTCATGGATAAAATTAAAGAATTGAACTATTTAATTCTCTCACTCTCTCTAAGCCAAGTGCAGTTTATTCTTTCCCTGGCTGGAACCCCAACAGCAATGACTTAATCTGAATCTTGTATGACCCAGAAGCATGGGAAAGTATTGCTTTTTGCTGAACCACATGAAATAAAACTCATGAGAACACACAGATGATGTAGAAGACCACAAATACTTAGATAGAAACAATCTATAGGGAGGAATAATTTTGTTAAGAACCTAGCTGGAGTTAGTTTTCTCTCTACCAAGTTTATTCTGAACAGAGACTCAGCTATGTCCTCCCATTCCAAAAGTTAAGAAGGATGAGAATATCTGGTCTGGGGATCTAAGAAAAAGTCCTCCTGAAATGGCAGAAGGAGCTAAAGAATGAAGAAATCCAGAGATAAGCTATCAGATCTAAAAGAAAAGGATTAAAATATAGACATTCTGGGTTACAGCCTAAAGTCCACTCAAAAAAATAGAAAGATTCATAAAATCACAAAATAAATTTTAAAAAAAGTTTTGTTTGTTTCACATGTGCATTGCCAAGGCAGTATTCACAGGACCGATGGTGACTATGAATATGGCGGCACAGTTCTGGATCACAAAGTATATCAGACTCTCCATAGAGAAGGCAGATGAAAAGTAAAGCCAAATCCCAACACCAGAAAGCCAAATCCATCATAACAACAAAGAAGTCAATACGTATTATCATTGCAGGGGACACCTCCATTCCTAAGCCTTCCCATCTTGCTGGGGCCCTCCCACAAACATTCACAGTCCAAGCAGTCTGCTTCCTCTCTCTCTACCCAATCTAAATGCTCTCTGACCAGCTTCCTCTCAGCTCTGCCTCTTCAAGCTCTACCATTCAGCGAACTCCTCCCATCACATGTGACTTAGGCTTCCTTGTGATTTAAGTAGGTCACTTGGGTCTATTAATGAATGAGAAAGATCTTCAAATTAAGAAAAAAATATGTTAACAATACAACATATTACAACACATTTAACAGAAAGGCAATGTTTCATAGAATGAATCCAGGTTCAAGTAATGCCTTTGACAGATGTGTGTTGTGTGATTTTAGGTCATTTGACCATTCAGTGCCTCAGGCAACTAAGACAAAGCAGGTGGCATGATGTGTTAACAGAGTGGGTTTCCTCATTCAGAGATCCCCATACTAATGATATAACTGTAAATACACACACAGATGTGTATACACGTGTATTTACACATCTGTATGTATGTGTATACATACATATACACATACATACCTATATCTATCTATCTATAACCATAGAGTAAAATTAAAGTATTTTAAATATAAAAGGACTCTCCAGATGATGTGGAAAGCAATAAACTCTTGAATAGTTCAAAAGAGAAATAAAACTTATAATAGGAGGTATTTAGAATGAAATCAAAGCTCTCAAAGCAGAAATGAGAAAAAAAAAGGTTACCCAATCTCTCAATATGGACCCTAAAAAGGGGAAAAATTTATAGTTAAAACATATTGAAACAGAAGATTTGAATAGAAGAGAAACAAAATAGAAGAGCTTTAAAAGAACATAAATCACTATACAAGTTAAAGCTACTGATTTTCAAGATGGTATGCATAGATATAGCATTAAAATATTTCTTTGCTTCTTAAATCAGTGCTGTGTTCTAGGAAACAGTAAAATAAAACTTTTTATAACTTTGTAATACAGACAAGGAAATAATAATAATTTAACAAATCTATAGTTCACCATCAGAGGAAGAATTCCATGCTTTGAAGCATTCTAGAGCCCTTTAACCACAATAGAACATTAATTTGATTCTTTCAGCTACCAGAAAAAGAAAAAAACAACCCAAGAAGAGAAAATGATAGAACAATATATTCCAAAAAACAAAGGAGATCATTGTGTAATGAAAAATACCTACAGAGTTGATTCCAGTCATCACTGGAAAAACAAATGGACTTTGAACATGAAAGGCATCTATCCCATTCTTGTAAAATAAAATATAGGTGAGAAGAGCCTACAGTATGGAAACACTGCAAATAAGAAAAAAATTAAAGTATAACTGTCAAGGCAATGGAATCAATTCTGTTATGTTTCAAGGATTTTCCCTAAGGAAAAACAATTAGATTAACTAGTGGAAAAAATAAGAAAGAGGAATCAGTTAGGAAGGTTATTGATATAGAAATAGGATATAATGACCTGAGAAGCAGTGAGTTAATCATGGTAGGAAGAGGTCTTAGAACCATACTTTAGGACTAAAGACACAGAGAGATTCCCAATACACATACGTCACAGTCTCCTCTGCAAACTGAAATATTTCTAGAAAAGAAGAAAAGGTAGAAAAAGTCCTCACAATTATCAAAACAACAAATAAATGCAAACCAGAAGAAATCTAAATTATCAATAGCCTTATAAAAATGCTCAGTCACTAATAATTAGGAAAATGTAAACTGAAGCCCCTGAGGTTCTATTTCATACTTATCTGATTGGCAGAGATGACAAAAAAGGAAAATCACAAATATTGGAGTGACTATGGGAAAACATAGACTTTAATGATGGTTTATAAACTGGTCCAGACATCCTGGGATGCAATTTGGAATTATGTCCCAGGAATCCCTAAACTTTGCATATACTTTTGACTCAGCAATACCAGTACTGCATCTATACCTCAAAAAGATTAAAAAAAAAAAAAGAAAAGAAAAAATACCCCAGTGTGTGAAATATTTACAGCATCTCTTTTTATGATGGCAAAGATCTATAAGCTTAAGGGGGCAGATCAGTTGAGGTATGGCTGAACAAATTAAGGCATATGAATATAATAGAGTATTGTATTGTAATGCTGCAAAAAATACTGAATAAGTTATCTTGTCTATTATAGATACTCAAATTAGCTATAAAGGACATATGGAGAAAGACAGCATCTGCATCCAGAGAAAGAACTGATAAATATATGTATGTATAAAATAACTTACACACGTATGTGTATGTATGTGTGTGTATGTGTGTGTATGTGTGTGTGTGTCCAATCAATAGTAACCATCTCTAGGGTGGGAGGAGAGAAAAAAAGGAAAAAAATTAAATTTAGATGATAATTTTGTTGTATATTTGAAAGGCAAAGTTGTGCATAGTAGATTTGAAGTTTCATGTACAATCATCTTTTTTTTTGTTGTATCATGCTATGGAAATGCTTGTTTTATCCCATATTTAAAATGAAACAAATAAGACAACAGCAAAGAAATGATGAAAGGATGTTTTCAGAGAAACCTAGAAAGATTTTATCAATTGATGTAGAGTGAAGAAACCAAAACCCAAACAATTTATAAAATAACTACACTGTAAAAACAAAGAATATGGATGAGCACAATGACCACCCATAGTTTCAGAGGACTGATGATGACAATATGCTACCCACCTCTTGCTGGAGAGGTGATACAAGCAGGGTGCGAAATGAGATCTATTTTTTGGACATGGCCAATATGGAAATTTTGTTTAATTATGCATAATTGTTACAAAAGTTTTATGCTATTTTAGTGGGGGAGGGGGAAAAGGTGGGAGGGATAGAAAATAGATATTTTTAATTGATAAAAACATTTTAAATGATGTGTATTTGGAATACACACACACACACACACACACACACACACACACACACACACACACACACTTCAGGAGTCCATTAAAGAAGCTCTATGGTTCCCTAGTAGCCTAGGTTCATGGGTAGGAAACTGATGATCTATACCACATAATTTATTACCTAACACCCTATTATTTTTTGATTTTGTTTGGTATCCAAGAAAAAGTAAACTCCTTGGGAATAAAAAATGTTTCATAATTCTTCTGTACCCTCAGTGCCAAAAACATTTTACTTGCTCAATAAATACATATTTGATTGCTAACTGTAATGTGGAATGTTGGGATATGGAATCACAGTAGAGGAACACATCAGAGTGAAGCACAGGGAAACAGGAAAAATGAACTTGTCCTTGCATTCAAGGAACTTACATGCTACTAGGAAAATATTAATGCAATACAGATAAAGCAATTCAAAGTAATTTCAAGGAGGGAAATCAGTAGCATCTGGGAGAGAGGAATTAGAAAAGACCTCTAGGTGGAAGAGAATATTGTTTTTCATGTAGCTACGAAGCTGTAAATTATTTTCTTACCCGTATTTTAACAGAACTGCTTTTCTTTATAATCTTATGTCTTTTGTTTTATGCATTTAAAAACATTATGCTGAAAAGATGGCCAAAAAAGTCCACAATGGCTATGAACATGTCCAAAAATACTAGAGATCCCATAAAAGAAGGAAATAGGGTCAGGATCACATCAAAGAGGATACAGGTGGGAAGCCAGAAACATACACATTTCTGTTCACAAACATGCACAGACTCACAAGCATATACATTCATGCATCCTTTAAACCAGCTGGGGCTGCTCATTTTTTCTCTCCATACAAATTCAACTAAGAAGTTAGCTGGGTTTCCTGGTTATTTTTCTTCATTCTATGGGAAACACTGACTGAGTCTCTTGTGACTAGAGCACAGGTTTAATGAATTCATTATTCCTCCCTCCTCAAATGAATTGAACAGCATTAGTACCTTTTACATTGTTAACCTGAAAAGAACTGAGTTTGTGATATTCACAGGGCTAAGAACTGGAAGGAAAGGTAGGAATGGTTACTATCCATTTTGTTTTACAAATGAAGAAACCTAAGTCCAATGAGTTTGTGACCCAAGTTACCAAGTTACAAGTTGATCTTGTAAATACTGATCCGGAATTTGAACCCACAACTTCTGATTCAAAATACAGTGTTCTTTTTACTTTACTGTACTGCTTTTTGACTGACTGATGGGTAGAAAAATAGATCTTTAAAACTGGAACTTGTATTGGTAACTTAGAGCACTATGCTTTCTTTGGTTGGTAAGAACATACTTTAAAACAAGAGAGATAGACAAGGAAAAAAAAGGATTTTAGTCAGGATTTCTCAAAACAAAACAAAACAAAAAAACATAAAACTATTTCCTGTACTGTACATCACAAAGTAGACAGTCAGTGAGGTATATGACGATTCACGATAAACCAAACATTTTTCTCACTGCCTATCTTTTTTCTTTTTTTAACATTACCATAATTTAAATTTCATTCTTGAAATTAAGCAACTTATTTACAAAAATCTAGTCTCCTCATCCATTCTATGAGTCAAATCATTACCTCTGAGCAGAAAATTGGTAACAGTTGCATTTTTAAGATGAGGGAAGGTAGAAAAGCACTTATATAGCATCTAGGTTGGTGCTAATACGATCTGCATTTTACAGCTGAGAAAATTGAGGAAAATAGAGGTGAAGTGACTTACTAGTAAGTGTCTGAGACTGGATTTGAATTAAGTGTTTCTGACTCCAGGCCCAGCACTGTTACATATTGTGTTTCACAATGGCTTCCTTCTATATAAGGGCAAAGCTGTTTTAGCTTTATTTAGCATATAAACATTTCAGTACACAAAGTTCTCTCCTTCTCTAGTCTACTCCAAGAAAGGCCGTAATAACATTGTTTAGGGGAAAGATATATTATTTTTCAGGAATACATAAACCAGAGGGAGAAACACTGTGGAGAGAATTTGCATGAATACACACAGGGACACAAATTGAAGCAATATCTACATGGGCACATACTACAGGGCACTTAAACAGAAAGATGAAATAGAGGATGAGCTCTGGAAACAGATGGCGGAGTTGGTATGGTGGCAAGATATAGGGAGAGACTCTTTAATTATACAGATGTTTAAAAGACCGGGAAATAAAACAATAACATGATTTCTTGTTTTTCCTTAATGAGAAATTTTTCCTTTCAAAGTTGGTGGAAGTAATAGAGGGAACAGCATTCCATATCTGATAATCAACCAAGAATTGGTTTGGGGGGCAGAAAGTAACAGAATATAATAGAGAAATCACTGCCCTCATCTTGGAACTAGTAAACTAGAAAGAAAAGGAAATGGGGACATAGTGGTACACTCTAGATTCTTAGAGCATAAATTAAAGTGATAATATAAAGAACTGTTAAAATTTAATCAATTAAAATGTCTACAGGGATTTTTTTTAAATGCCTATATCCCAAGAGGAATGGAAGGACATCATGAATGAAATTCTTAAGAGAAAAGGAAAACAGTTCCAGTGAGGAAGAAAATTTATCCAAAGATACTAATATGATTCAACAGAAAACTCAACCAGTTTTCTAGTTCTAGATTCCACTGAGTGTAAGAGTTCAATTCTTTCTTGACTCTGAAGAACTATGAAATATAAAAGAGGGAAAAGATCCCTTGCTATCTGGGTGAGGTGGGAATGACAATGTTTAATTTTAAACCCCTTGAGGGCAGGACCAATGCATTACTTTTCTGTTATATATTATATTGTACATGTATATTTTAAATTGGGAGAATCCTTTTGGGTCATTCAAACCCTAATAAGATGTTAACTAGCTTGGAAAAAATCCACTAGCAAAGCAAACAAATAATGCACATATTATAGAGCTTGAGAATTAATAGTAAAGCACTGGGAACCTTCCTTGGATGATTCAAAAGAGTAATGTTACAGGTTATAGACAGGGGCTTCCTCATTTCATTCAATATAAAAACATATTCCTTGTGGTTTTCAATAGTTCTACATACTTTTCCTTTTCTGTAGATAAAATCTAGTTATTTGTCAATTAATGGGTTTGCCTACAAATAAGAAGATCTATTCTTATCCCTGAAAAAAAAATAGATCTTCTTTTGTCTTGTATCATTCAAAATCTATGCTTTAACTAATCTAATTGACCACCATGTTATAGGTGGTGTGCTAAGCACTGAGGATATATAAAATATGGATGAAGTAAATACAAAGCAAATTTACCCAGAAGAGTACAACTGCTGGTAGGCTTAATGACAAACTTTGAAATTTTTTGATGGAAGTTTGAGATTCCAAACAGGTGGAGATGAGGAGAGAGTCTTTTTCACTTTCTAAAAACTGCCTCAAGGCTCATGACTTTCCATATCCCTACATGACCCACTTCAGGGTTGTAGTCATGGCAGGATTCTTCACTGTTCTTTAAAGCCCGTGTCAAATGCCACTTCCTCTAGGGAATCTTGGCTGCTCTCTCTTGGGTTTATAGTGCACTTCCTCCCATGAGACTTTACATCATTTACTTTACTCTAGTTACTTGAGTGTACCTGAGTTTAACCTTATATTACAGCTATGTTTTTGTACATCATATCCTCCAACTAGTTTGAAACCTCCAGAAGGTTACGGCTACAAATTTAGCTGATATCTATATAATATTTTAAGGTTTATAAAATATTTTAAATATATTATCTCAGTTGATCCTCAGAACACATCTATGAGGTTGACAGTGAAATTATTAGTTACAGACAGAGAAACTGAGGCATCCAGGGTTCAGGTCACTTATCTTATTGCAGACCACTAGTAAATTTCAGGCTCATATCTTCTGATTCTTAGGTCCAATCATTTTTACACTCTTCTACAATAGCCTCCCTGATGCTTGTCTCCTCCAGAGCTTTGCATGCATGTGTGCTCTGCACACAACAGTCATTTAATAAGTATGGACAAGAGGGAGAGGATGGAAGATGGGAAGGGGTCATGACTTAATGAATTATAGGGGACTGAGCCTTTGCTTGGACCTCTTGAGGGCATCTGCCTTCAGAGATTTTTGGACTTAAATTCCTGGGAAGAAAAACAGGAAATTTCTGGGCAGCACAATCCAGGAATCCAGCCTTCAAGCCCAAGGAGATTTTTTGTTTAACAAGCCCCAAAGAAGGAAGTGGTATGTTGGGTGGGTCATGCAAACTAATATAAGTCCTTACGTAATACATCAATTTTAAACAACTACAAGTTCTGATGAAGGCTGATTTATAATCCATGTGCCTAGTACTGAGAAACAAGATGGCTTAGTGGATATGCCTTCTTAAAGTTAGGAAGACCTGAGTTTAAATCACTCAATAAGGCACCCACTAGTTCTGCAGTTTGGGATCTCAGTTTTCTCATGAGTAAAATGAAAGTGATGCTAATGCTTTGTAGTATGTACCTTCCTCATGGAGTTGTTGTAAAGCTCAAATGGGATTTCATATATATGTATACGTGTATATGTATATGTGCATACATGTGTGTGTATATGAGGGTGTATAAAACTTTAAAAAGCTTATTGTGCTCTATAAATGTCATTGCTATTTGTTTGAAGGACATTGATGCTTATTCACTTCTGATATCATTCACATGATTACTGAAACAATTACCACTATTCTGACTGATTAGGCAGTTTACTGGTTGGATGAATTTTTTTTAGAATTTATGTTCAGGCGTAGGCTCCTCTATGGAGCTCTATCTTTCCTTCTTCCTCTCCCATCATGATGACTAATTACAGGGAAGCAATGAAATTTAAAGAGAAGGGAATAACTATACTTTTAATGATTATGCTTAATCAGAGAGGTATTTAAGGATTACATATGTTTATTTTATTTTATTTCCTATTACTTTAGAAGGAAATGTTAAATAAATAATATGATAAATCTTTAATTCATAAAAATGGAAATGACTTTTACCTAAGGGAGGCAATGAAAACATTGTAAGCCTGTGTCACTATCTTTATGTCTTTAGTAATCTTGTAAATATTAAAAAAAACCCAGCAGTTTAAAAATTAAAACCCTTATCTACTTCTCAATAATCAAAATTATCTGGGGCCACTAGAATGATTTCTTCTTGAAATATGGGGACTACAGTCATTTATAGAAATGGACATTTAAGTTTAATCTGGGAAACAACTGATATTACACTCCTAGTCTTGAGAATATTATATATACATACATATATACATATATGTGCATAAACACACAAATGTGTGTATATGTGTGTGTGTGTTGTGTGTATACACATATATCCTCCCTCTTCTCTCCCCCAACTCAGTATGGTGCTATGAAAGCAAAATAGATATTTGCCCTGTAACTATTCGTTGACTGAACAGCAAAAGCATTAAGTACCTGCTGACATTTTAGTCCAATGAAAGAAACTAGATAGAAAATATCTGATCTATCCCTTATTATTAATGCTATCACCAAAGGGAAATAGTAGGAGAATGCCTTCTATAATGCTTTTGCTTACTCTAAAGATCCAGTCACTCAAAATATCATAACTTTTATTAAATTTGGTAATTTTTTTTCATAGTACCTACAGTCTGCTCTCTGGACATTTTCATGCAATTCCTTCTGGCTCCAAGTCCCATCCCAACCAGGTACTTTACCTCCTGGAAAACTGAATTTCTGCTTTGTGAGAACTCTCCATATCTATCACTCCCAGACCCAAAATGCTGCTCTTCAGACATCTTCATGTCATACTGTAGTATGTGTCTCACCTCTACCCCTTCCATTTCTAGCTCTGAAAACAGTAATCATTCCTGGATGTTTTTTCAGTTACGTCTGACTATTTATGACCCCATTTTGGGGTTTTCTTGGCAAAGATACTGGAGTCATTTGCCAATTTCTTCTCCAGCTCATTGGGCAGATATGGAACTAAGGCAAACAGGGTTAAATGACTTGCCCAGGGTCACACAGCTATTAAGTGTCTGAGGTCAGTTTGGGACTCAGGAAGATGAGTCTTCCTGACTCCAGGTCCTATACTCTAGCTATTTATGGTAATAACAAAGAAATTAATTGCCCTATGGCTTTTTTCATCATCTCTGTGACTTCCCAGACTCTCTGCCAGGCTACATGTTGCTTTCTCCTATTATCACGTAAGTTCTTTAAGTGTAGGGACTAGATATTTTTTTCTTTTGTATTTGAATGTCTAGTACTTAGCACAGTGTTTGGCACACTGTAATCACTTAATAAATTTTTTTTTCATTAATTCAATTTTTCATTGGGATACCACCAAACAATGGATATAAAAGTATCACATAAGCCAACATATCTAATTTGACCATTGGGTCCCAAATAACCTTGAAAAGGAATGTATACTACAATAAGATCAGACGCAGAATCTCATTTCCTTGAATTTGTGGCAAAATGTCTTCCTTCCATTCTCCTCCACTAGGATTTTTTTAGCAGTAAAAAGGTAAAAGTTGGCAGTCATTTTGAGTTGGATGATTCAATGTTTTATACTATAAACTTGATTTTTATTAGTATTTTACCCACTATTTACAGTTTACCATTATGAGCTTTAAAAAACAACATACATTTCACTTCTTAAGGTAATTTAAAACAATTATTTCAGAATTTCCAAAACATTCTTTTTTCTTAGAAAATAAATTTTCTTTATTTTTGCATATAAAATATTTTTGAGAAGAAAACGTATTTTATTACAATTTTTTGAAAGTCACATTGCTCACACAGTTTTGATTGTATTTTAAGGCTTCTTTTTCTGCTAATTCATATTTTTTTATCTCTAATTTTCTTCTGTTATGAGCACTGAATTCTATAGTAACCCTACATTTTCATCACTCATCAAAGCAGTGTTAATCTGAAATGTAGTAACAGTGTAATATAATTTGCCACTGGTGGTCTATTTTATAGATTCTGGTAAAGGAACAACATGAGATTCTGTAAAGTTCCCCTGCACTCTCTCTTGGCATTAAATTTTAAATGACTGTTGCTATCATAAGATACATTGCTCCAGGGCCATAAAACTGGTCATAAACCTTTGTTGTCTCTGGGGCATATTAGAGCTAACATCCTGAATTCCCATCATCTCACTGATTTGCTGCTCGTCATTATGACCTGACAAATTGATGTAACCGGAATAACAGGCCAAAATGATGTGCTATACAATTTATACTACAAGGTTCCCTGATTTCATCCCTGTAAGTTCTGCTTCTTACCCTCAGTCTTCATGAGTTCTGTTTTCCAGAAAAAAGTCATCATTTCGTGGCTGTTCTTATAGTGATGAATCTCTACAAAGCCAAGTTGATCTTAGATAACGGATATAACATTCTTCCCAACACTTACACTTGAAATGTTTGAACTTGAGGTGACCTGACAAAGTTTGTGTTCCTCTTGCATAGCCTTTGTGAATCATGGTCAACCTTCATGCCACGATAAAGCACAATGGTAGGAATTTAATGGCCAACATAACATAAAAAAAAATATTAGAGTTAAAGGTTTAGTATTAGAGGTCATCTAATATAACTTTTTCATTTTATAGTCAAAAGTACAGGAGAAAGGTCTTTCTGAATTTATGACATGGTAGAATAATCAGTTTTGCAAAGTTAAAAGGCTATAAGGACCATTCATCTTATGTTGCCTTCCCCGTTAGATTTGTGATTTTCTTGAAAGCAAAGACCATCTTTTGCCCCCCTGTTTTTATTTTTGGTATCCTCAGAGCTTACCATAGTGTTTGGCACATTATAGTCACTTAATAAATGTTACTGACTGATTCTAGCATTATCAGTAAGTATTTCTATAGCTCCTTCTTGAAAAATTCTGATAAGAAGGAATCTACTCTTCTATGGCAGCTGATTTCTCTTAAGGATGACTAATCACCAGGAAACTATTTATCAAATCAAATCGTAGCCTTCTCAGCAACTTCTACCCATATTCTTAGTTCAGTTTTTGGGGGCCAATGAAAAAAATAATAATCTTTTTTCCATATAATTTCCCTTTAAATGTTTTGAACAACAAACTCAAAAAGGCTGTTTACTACCATAAAGAGGAATTGTGGTGTATAGTTCCATAAAATGAGGCATGCTTGGTGTGGTGAATCTCTACAACTCTTTCCTAGTCTAAATCCATCAATCTTACCTTTGATTTAAAAGTTATTTTTATTTTTGTCCTTATTGTCATCCTGGCACTAACACCAAAATTTTTCTCATTTCCATGGACAAGGTGAAGAACTACTGTCACTTAGAGGGCCCACTAAGAAAATAAAGAAAAATTCTACTATTCAGGGTAAGAGTCGGTTTGAATTTTGATGCAAAGAATTATAAATGCATTATTTTGTAAATTGTAAATATAAATGAATTATTACTATATTACAGTATTTGAGGTTTTGACAGTTCAATGTATTGACATATTAAAATAATTTACTGGTTTATATGTAATGATAATTATATAAATATTACATACAGATTCAATCCCTGAATACAAGCAACACGCTGAAAATGAATTCCTGAAAGACTAGGATTGTATGGATGTATACACACACATATGCACACACATACATATAGATAAACATCCATGTACATAGCGGAGGAGAAAGGAGGCAGAGAGAAGAGAAAACAGAAAGAGAGAGAGAGAGCGATGAAAATAGTGCTGATTAATACTGTAATCAAGTTTTATAAAAGCCAGCTATAGGGCAAAGGGGATAGGGTCTATATTTATGTCAACACAATCATTAAGAATCTTCTCTGTGCCAGGTACTGTGTGAGGAACAGAGGACACTAAGAAAATAATAAAGCAATCTCCGGTTGCAAAGGTCTTACATGCTATCCAAAAGTCTCAGTGCTCTTTATAACAACTTTAAAATTCAGAAAGATTTTGGGGGCTTCCCGTATAGTGACTTGTATTTCATAGGGAAATAACTGATATTGATTAGCATTAGCTTATACAGAAAAGCTAGTGCAAATGCTTATTTGCATTGTATAATTTCTTAATATAAAATTCATTGATGTTACCAGAATTTTGATGCAGGCTTATAACATATGAGGCTGTCTGATATAGTTACTATAATCTAATAGGAAGAACCCCAGACTTAGGGTCAAAGGATCAGAGCTTGCGTGTGGTTTTGTCATTCGCTATCTGCATGACTTTGGCAAGTCACCTAATCTCTTTGAAATTCAGCCCCCTTATCTGTCAAGTGAGCATAATTATGCATCCCCTGGGGTATTATGAGGAAAGTCATTTGTAAACAGTACAATGCTACCTACCTGGGACTTGTTTGGATATTTCACGCATAGTCAATTTACTCTGTGGGTGTTTTTGCACCAATTCATTTCACCACACTACCAAGTGATAGACAGATTGAAGCATTCATACCTTATCACAGAAATCAGAATTCATTGTGTGCCAATCTTTTCTTTCCTCCTGGAGACTTCATACTGATGATGCATTTGAATGGGTAGCTAATCAAACTAGAGCACTGCAATTCAGAACCCTTTAACTCAATAGTGACACCAGTTGTAACAATAGTAGAGATTGCAAGTGTATACCCACACAGTTGTCTTGACACAATCTCTTTAAACTTTAATTTCTTCACCTGCAAAATGTGAAAATAATATTGTAGTACCTATTTCCCTTGAAATGTTGAGACAGGATGCTTATGGAAGTCACCAGAGTCATATTTAGCTATCATGTAACATGGAGAAAATTCATTTGCAGGGATGGTGATGGTATAGTGAAAGTTTACAGGTTGGTACAGTTACCCACAAAGTCCAGCCTCCAGCCCCATGTGTAGGTGGGAGAAGTGGGACCTAGGAGAAGGACATCATGGTAACTAGACTCTGGTGAGGAATCAGACATGGGGAGGTAGAGACTGCACTGACACAAGGGCAAAGCATGCCTCCTGAATATGCTGACACCCTGGTACAAAGCCATATTTACTTTGCACTAGTTACATCTCTGGATGTAACCATTATGATATGAAGATGGAATAGGAAAAGCTTGTGATGAGTCCAGGGATACATCTTAAATGAAAGTGGCATTACTGTCAAAAATGGTGGAAAACATCACATAAATATAAAATTTGGAAGATACTTCTCACTTTTTAGTTAAATTTTCTGTTTAGGATTTTCTATTTAAAAAGAGTTGAGTTGGGTTTCTATGTATGTATATATGCAGGAAGATTTCTTTTAATGGGCATGCTACAAATCACAGATTTCCATTTGCCTATTCAGGCTCACTGTGTTTTTATGTGAGGCTTTATAGACGAGGCTGAAGCTCTTGCCATATTTGCAGACACACTACAGTGGGTAAATCTGATCTCTGACAGGATCTCTCTAGAGACTTCAAGACATTTTAATATGAAATGAAGAGTGAGATAATTTCCATGGTGAACCCAATTTGCCTTTGTGTCCTTACCAAAGCGTGTAAAAATATTCATTCATGGTAGATTAATGGTCTTATTTGTTTTATTGTGCAGGAAAAAATGAGATAAATAATAGGCAATATTTCAGGCAGCTGATACACAATTCAATTAGTTCCAGCATGAATGTTTCAGTGATCTCTTACTGAATTCAGTATGTGGACCCAAACTATCTACTACCCAACAAAAGAATGAATTTCTTTTTTAGTTTTAATTTGAGGTCTCAAAAATGTCATAGCATTATCCCTATTAATATTCCTTCCTTTTAAGAGCGAAAGAATTCGATGTAATAACAAGCTCTTCTGCCAACTGCAATGCGCATTAGCATTACTGCTGCTGGTGTGCGGTATGACTCAAGTGACAGAAATTCATGTTCCTGAGCTTGCCAGCCTCTGACATGGATAAGATTCTCATAGTGATTGTCAGATTTCCCCTGTAGGCTAAAACTTATGCAGTGCCACCAAGCTGCCATGGCAGTGACTTTCCTCATGTTGCAAGTAGCAAAAACATCAGTGGCAAGATAGAGGTTGCTGGGCAGAGCGGGGAGGGATGAGAAGCAGAAACATGTCGGTGGAGATGTCTGTCAGCTATGACTTCCTTTTCTTAGAAGGCCAAGTGATTTTAAGGCTTAAAATAGCAAATTCTTGGAATAGAATTCAGAACATATATGATTTGAGAATTTAGAGCCTGGAAGATACTTGGGAGATCTTTAAATCTTCTCCCCTATCTTCACTCCTCAGCTCCCATTTGTACAGATTAAGAAACAATCCTACAGAGGTGAAGTGACTATCCCAGGTCATGCACAGAGTAACTTACTGAGTCAAGTTTTGAACCAAGACTTTCTAACTCCAAAAATTCTACCTTAGAAAAGTGTTCCATTTCTTGCATCATGTATTCTGTTCTATTCAATTGTCAAGTTTTGTCAAATCTGCCCTCCCAAACATCCCTCATATACATCCCTTTATACTCATGTGACCCCCTTGACTGGATAATTTCAATAGCTTTCCAATTGGTGTCTTAACCTCAAGGCTCCCCTTTCTCCAGTCCATCCTAGTCACATATGCCAAAGTGATGTTCCTAAAGCACAGATCTGATGATGTCACTCACCTTCAGTGAGATACTATTGCCCTTAGGATCAAATGCAAATTCTGTTGGCATTTAGGGTACTTCATAACCTGACTCCAACCTAGCTTTCTAGGCTTATGCGATATTTCATACACTCTACAATCTGATCAAATATCACCTTCTTGCTGTTTACATATAACATCCTATCTTCTATCTGTTGGCTTTTGAGTAGACTCTCTCCAGGGCTCAAATTAATTTTCTCCTTCTCTCTGACTCTTAGAATTCCTACTTTCCTTCAAAGCTCAGTTCAAATAGCACTTTCTCATTGAGGCCTTTTCTCAATAAACCCCCCTTTGCCTTCCCACTACCTCCTTCTGAAATTAAGCTTGTGTTTCATATATATATATACGTGTGTGTGTGTGTGTGTGTGTGTGTGTATTTATATGTATGTATATATACTTATATATATTTTTCACATAGGAGTATTCTTCCCATCACTGTGGGGGGGAGGGAGGTGTTGTAGGTATAGGAAGTTGGAGGCAAGGGCGGAATACCCAATGAATTCGTTTCTGCCTTGTGTTCAGAACACTCCATCTCAGCTGCTTGGTTGATCCATTGCTAAACTGAGTCAAGCAACTCATTCCTAGGAGTGGATTCTTTCCCAGGTAGCTCTTCTGATCTCTTGAATTCTCTTCCAAAACCTTTCCTAGTCCCCCCTAAATCTTAGTGCCTTCCTTCTGAGATTAACTCCAATTTCATACACACATACATACATACGTATGCATACATACTATATATACATATGTATATGTACACATATATGTGTGTTTATATACATGTGTATATACACACAATTATACAATATGTAAATATACACATATATTTATACATATACATGTGGGTTTTTATAAGAGAGAGAGAGATCATTAGAACATAGTTGTTTGCATGTTGTCTCCCCCATTAGATTGTAAACTCCTTTAGAACAAGAACTGTCTTTTTTTTAACTTTTTTTGTATCTTCAGAGTTTAGCATAGTACCTGACACCCAGCAGAAGCTTAATAAATTTTAATTGACTTATCACAAAGTACTGGATCAAACAAAAGAAGACAAAAACAGGAAACATTGTCATCTAAGACACAGGCCTGCCTAGATGTCCAAGCAGCTCACAACCTCAAGAGGAGACTGAGTATGGAGAGGTCACTTTTCTCCTGTTTTCCCCCGAGCCTGCCAAACCTGTAACAGATGCATTACATCTGGTGCCCAGGAGGAAGGAGAGATCTCTTTTTCTAATGGATTCTCAGTTTTATTTCCACTGTCCTTTAAAAGGCCTACCATCTTCATGCTTTAAAATGATAGGAAATAGTCACAGAATACTTCTGAAGTGATAGACAGAGCCTTCTATTTCTGGCTCCCCAGGCATCCATGTGAGTTGCCAGGCAGAGGAAAATGTGAATACTTGAGGGATCAGGCTCTTATTGACCACTTTCCCATTACACTGACATCTTATTTTCCTCAATAGAATGTAAGTTCATTGACAGCAGGGGCTACTTCATTTTTGCCCTTAAATACCCAGTATTATCACATAGTAAGAATTAAATAAATGCTTGTTTTTTGATGGATAGTTCACTTGATAAGTATTTGAAATATCCACACAGTAATTTTAACTTTCTTGAAACCCTTTCACGTCCATTTTCTCCCTTACTTCATGAGGTATACAGCTTAAAATATAAACTGAAATATAGAGAAATTAAGTGATTTCCACAAATTCATATTGTAAGTCAGCAATGGAAGTCTCAAATTTGGCTCCTACTCTACTGGTGCTTAAGTGGAAAGACCTGTAGTTTGATATCACTATTTTAACTTCTTAAAGGCAACATATTCCCTGGAACTGTTCCCCAGCATTGTTCAACGAGTGCCAGCTCTTGAGCTATCTGAAAGGGTTGTCATTAAATCCTCCCCTCTAAGGATCTTAACAAAATTGATCTTAATGCTTTTTGATTTAAAAAAAAATGCAGCTCTTTTAGGTGACACATGGAGGGATTACTTTGAAATAAAATATTATTAGAATATCATGACCCCAAAGAGATGGTTCATACCAAGCTAAGGTCCTTTCTAAAGATACATACGACAGTGTCCAGATACTGTCTCACAGTTTCAAAGAATAAAAACAACAGCAACAAAAACTATACAAATAAAATCACTTGCATGAAAATCTGTAGAGGAGGAAGGATGTGACTAGGACCTGCCTATATTTTCTGTTTTACAGACAAGAAAGTGGAGAAATAGGGCAGCTAACCTTTATGTTCACAAGCAATTACCAACAGAACCAGGAATTGGGAAAGAGCCCAGATTTTCCGACTTCTGGATCAGAGTTTCACGGATTAAACAAACCCCACTGTCCTTCTGTTATGAGTTGTCTGTGAACCATGAATATTCATGAGATGGCATTTTTCATCCAAGCTGAAACTTTCTATATTCCCAGCAAAATTTTTCCCTTTGACTCAACTGAACTTCAAGAAAAGTGATACATGCTTTAAGGGTTTCAAAGCTTAAATAGCTTTTGAAGGGATGGAGGCAAATGTGGAAGGGGCAGCTTTGAATTCCTGTTTACATAACTTAAGGCACCTGTCGTGGGGAAGGCATAAATATTATTAACACTGGACAACCTTGCACACCCCTGCTAAGCCATTTAATACATAGGGATTTAATGAGCAACACGACCAAGTTCTGCTAATTAGTCCTGCACCCATGGAATATGGCTTCTTTATTATCTCCAAGCCTTTAACTTCCAATTATTTACAGAACATTTAGTGTAGGGCAGAAAGACCATGAAGGCTCAGGACCTTCAAGCCCCCTGATGAGGAGTCTTCCCAGCGGGGGGAGCCTGAAACAGGCCTTCACAGAGCAAACTGCCCTGTTATTCCTTCCAATATCCCTGTATAACATAGAACTTAATTATTTCCCAGTGATGAGGACAGGGAAATAGCTGTCATGAATTGCTGGTTCTCTGTTTTTGTTTCTCATAATGGCCAAGCTCCTCATTATTACATTTTTTCCCCATTTGCTGACAAGTGCTTTATTTTTTTTAATGCTGTATCAAAAAATTATAATGGAAGATTTAAGAGCTGATGTTTGACAAGAAAATTGTGGCTAAATGGATAGAAAGCTGACTTTAGAGCCAAGAAGTTCTGGGTGCTACATCCTGTCTCTGATGCATTCTAGCCGTATGATATACCTGAAACATGCAGCCAATATCTCAGTGCTCCTAGTTCTCTTTGAGACCTTAAATTACAAAGGAGCTGCTGATCTTCATGAGTGGCAGGAGTTTCTGCAACTGGGAATTAGCCCCACTAATGAAATGACAGGTCGGCACCAAAGCAAACACACAAAGAAACAAAATTGTTATGCAGCCATTTTTCTGCAACAACTTGGGAGGTTTAGGGGAGGTTTTATATTTGTGTGCCTGGGTATGCCCAGCAATTAATTCTAAGGTAAAATTGTGTATGTGTGCGTATGAAAGGCTCTATCTTTAAAGGTCATTAGTCAGGTATTATGAAGACCTTTACTCTGTTTTATGTTCTCTCACACTAAATTCTCCTTCATTCTTATTAACTACCTTTCTAATCAAAATCTAATACTAAGAAAAAAAGATCCAGTTTGGGGTGTGGTAGGATACAGCTTCATTTCATAGTAGGTTACAGGGGCTTGGAGGCATTGAATATACTAGTGTTTTGGCAACCATACACACTGGAGAAACCAAATATGCAGCCAGACATCTTTGGGTTGGGCAAGGGGGAGAGAGATTTGCTTTTTCATACCACCCACCAATACAGTAATGGGAATCTTAAAAACAAACACACACACACACACACACACACACACACACACACACAGCTGTGTGTTTACATTAGAGTACCAAGAAGGAAAAAAAGAAACAAAGGAACTGAAATGTTTCTCTTTAGATCCAGGAAATTAGTGTCATTGTTTCTTAATCAACAACGATACAATACATTCATAACATAAAAAGAAAAAAAAATACAATCTTATCCTGGAAAAGTTCAGTCAAGTCACTAAAAGCTCAAATCTGACTGTGTCAGAGAAACCCACTGGCTTTTTGATAATGACTAGCCGAACAATCACACTCCTTCAAACGCACTGATGGTTCCTGGGGTTTAGATCAGAAGAAGGCCTTTAAAAAACTGGGATGAGCTGACTATACAAGCCATTTATTAGTTATCTCCTGCTGAACAAAGGAGTTCCTTTCCTCAGCTTGGTGCTTTCATTTCCTTCTGTACTTTCTATAGGGAGACAAAATGGAGAGATGTACACTTTATCTGGGAAATGAGAATTGGCTGTGTTGTGGTCTACACAGTTCCCTTCTGCCTGCTTAGTGTAAAAAAAAAATCCTTGAAGAAGCAGCCTTAGCCCTAAGTGTGTGTGCAGTTGTGTACGTATGACTGTTTTTGATGGGTGTGTGTGTTTGTGTGTGTGCCATGCCTAATGTTTAACAGTAAGTCCATACAGAGCAATTATGTCTAATGTTTAAAGGAGAAATAAGTACCAGCAACATCTATTTAAGGTATCTGTATCAGTAAACACCCCTATATACACAGGGGGGGCCTATAACAGGGTCTTGGACCATTATTTATAAAAGGAAAGGCAGCTTTTGAGAGGTCAAAAATCACTTTAATTAGTTCAACCAAATGCTTCTAGACACGCCTTTTTATCTTTCACATTTCCAAAGCTACCAAGCCTCCTTGTCTTCTCAACAGAGAAAATACAGAGAAATAAAAACCAACGGACAGGCTTCCAACTGTCTAACCATTATATACATACATATATAGCAACCAGAGAGGAAGGCACAGAGGAAGGCACCAATTCAAAACTGGGGGCTACTTAGCTGCTTCCCAGAGTCTCATCTGGCACACAAACCTTTGTCCAAAACTAAGCCCCAAAGCAAAACCTCCCCTCAGAGTACATATAGTCTTTTCAGAGTCAGGGGGCGTAACCCCTCATGACCCAGTGCCTCATTGGCAACCAGCAAAAGGTATGGATGGGCCTTCACAGAAAACAAGTCTCCCCTAATCAAGCCTCCCTCAATATCCCCACCTATGGTTGGTCAATGGGCAGCGAAGATTTTTTTCACTCTCATTACAGTACTGAATAACTATAAATCCAAAACTGATTTGAACACGAGATGGAATAATTCATTCATTCATTCATTCATTAAGACAATATAAAATAAGAACTATGCTAAAGGCAAGGGACTATAAGGGACTGTAAGGAATAGAAAGGTAAATTAGACATGGTCACTAACATTGAAAGATTACAACTTCAAGCAGAACTTGGTATAATAGAAAACTGCTGTACTTGGGATTGAGGAGTTCGCTTTGTTTGAACTGTGCCTCCAACATTTAGTAGTCATGAGATTAGAGATAATCTATTTAATGCCTTGGAATCTCACTTTCCTCATCTGTAAAATGGGAATAATGATACCTTTGCTACCTTTCACACAAAGTTTTTGAGGGATTTCAATTTTTTAACTTTTAAAGTGCTATATAAATGTTATTATTTATAATGTAAATTTTTAGGCACTCACCAATCTGGTTTCTTGAGGTCAAGATTGCATACTGGCAATAAGGAGTCAAATAAAGGTGAAATAAATAGCTATTTATTTTGGCCTGCCAGGGCAGATTGCAAGATGGATGACAATCTGCCCCAAGCATAACAAAAAAAGTCTCCTTGCATGCAGGTTTTTAGAGCAGTATGCATAGCATAAATAATATTTCAAGTAACGCTGAATGAAACAAAGACGAGAAAGATGGCTATTCATAAAACACTAGTAGTTATATAAAAAGAATGGTACACTTTTTGGAATACGCACACACACACATACACACACATTCTTACCTATAGGAATTAGATAAGGAGTTTATGTCTGTATATAGCTAGTCTCACATAAATCTGTCCGATGAACGAGCCAGGGAAAACTTTCCCAGGACTCTGGAATTCTCCACCTTCAGTAACTAAATTTTCTGATTCCCATAAGAGGAGACTGCTGCCACAGGACAGTGTGCCTAGGGTTCATGGGGGGAGGTGTCAGAGGGGGAGGAGGGTTTCCTGTCTACTTTCCCTACATACTATAATTATTAGCTATGACTAGAAACATGGTAATATGGTCAGCAAAGATGAGAAGTCAGGTTTGGCCATACATGGTGATAGAAAAGGCAGTTCCCTATGCAATATGATTGAAGACACCCCAAAAGATCTGCACATTCAAGAGCTCCTGCTGCACCTGACTGGCTACGGGACTTGAAATTTCATCATTAAAAATTCATTCTGTTATAAATAGGGTCCCTCCCCATCTCCTTCCCCATCAAGAGCAAGGCTCTGCCTGGCTGATAACAAAACTGAAGTCCAGAATTAAAGAACAATCTTTAATTATGTTCCTGGCAAGAAGAAGGCTTATTCCCTACTATGAGTGAGGTATTCCCCTTAAAACAAAAAATAATACTTTTTGTGAAATCAGAAAACGTTTATTAATTTTAAATTTCATTCTTTCTGAATGAACAGGTAGCCCATAGGGGAGTGCTACAATTGTTCAGACCAATGCAAGCCTTTTTGTACTGTTCCAAATTTGAATCTCCCACCTCGACACCTATTAGGTAAGTAAGTAGCACCTCACTTCATGTCCTCCTCTCTGATTAGCATGTGTTCGTCTTTTGTTGCCTAAGAAATGATGACATGACTTGCACTTGACTTTGTTTTGAGTGAGGGAGGGCTGAGTGGTGCAGTGGATAGAGCACTAGTGCAGGAGTCGGGAGGACCTGAGTTGAAATCTCCCCTCAGACTCCCCAACTGCCTCATCCTGGGTCATCTCCAGTCATCCTGATGAGTATCTGGTCACTGGATTCAGATGTCTCTGGAGGAGAAGTAAGGCTGGTGACCTGCACAGCCCTCCCTCATTCAAAAACAAAGTCAAGTGCAAGTCACATCAAGTCATGTCCTCTCTGATAGACTTCCTTCAAACAGACTGTCAATTCTACACACAAGTTTCTGACCTTTTACCTTACCATACTAGGTCACAACTCTCATTAACTGCTATCACTTAAAGGTAGATGGAGTTTTAACCATGTGGAAAGAGAATTCCTTCTTTTTGTTTCCCACAATTCTTTTGGATTAAAACTTTGCCTTCCTCTTCTGAATTGTATATAAGCCCAAAGAGCAATAACAAACTAAATGTTATTAATTATTAACAATTTTAAACAATTAAGTGGTGTTGAGTCACTGGAAGTAGAATATTGAAATATGAGAGGAAATAGTTTATAGTTTTGATTTCAGAGAAAGCTTAGAGAGAAAGATGGGTTTAGATGCAGCTAGGTGGTAAAACGGATAGAGTACTGAACCTGGTAAGAAAGTGCTGAGTTCAAAGCCTTCCTCAAACATGACCTATGTGACACTGAGTGAGTCACTTAACCTTTATCTGCCTAGCTTGTAATTTGTGAATTTGAGAAAATCAAACACCTATCTCATAAGGGTTTTCTGAGAATCAAATGTGATGATAGTATTTGTAAAATGCTTTGTAAGCCTTAAAGTGCTGGATAAATGCTAGCTATCATCTGGGGGACTTGCAAGTTGAGCACTAAGAACTGGACATGAGGGCAGGGATTCATTTAAGTGCGTGAGGTATTCAGGAAGGTATCACCAGGATATAGTAAGATACTAAAAGAAAAGCTAAGTACTTATATTTTTATAGAACTTCAAAGTTTACAAAAGACTTTCCCCCAATAACCCTATGAAGTGGTAAGCATTGAGAATAGTATTATCCCCCCTCTACAGGTGAAGAAATTGAAACTCAGAGATATGAGGAAGGATTACACTGCTAGTAATCATCGGGAGAAAAGATTTAAACCCAACTAATCCCTGAAAGGAAATCCAGTGCCCTTTGGGTGCTTCCTCAACAGCTTTTGCCAGGAAATACTAACTGTTCCAATCACATCACAGGGAAGGAAGGGTGGAAGGATTTGTTTGCCTGGGAGCTCTGATCTTATTGGGGAAACCAGGTTGTTCTCAAAACCCAATTATCAGTCTATGCAGGTAAAAGAAAGAGCTATGTGAAATTTGAATAATTCAACTAATTTTCATTTAGATACTACTATGAATTGCCAATCTCCTAGACCAGGGATTGGAGACCGGTGGCCTTGAGGCATGTGATCCTGTAGGTCCTTAAGTGTGGCCCTTTGACTGAATCCAAACTTCACAGAACAAACCCCCTTAACAAAAGATATGGCCTTGACACTGCAGATTCCCCACCCCTGCACTTGGGCATTGGTACTTTCTCCACTGGTGCAGATTAGTGCCTTGTGAAGTCATCATTCTCATCCAAAATGTCTCCAGAGAAGCTCCACCCAGTACCCTGGAGGATTTCTGGTTTCCTTGTTTTGGGTATTCTACAGCTGTCTCTGGAGTACTGCCAGATGACATCTGCTTTCTTTCTCATATGATCCCAAATAGGTCATTTAGTTCGATGTAAAATGATAGAGTTAAATTCAATATCCTTTACGAGTCTTTCTAGCTCTAAATCTATTTAACTGAAAATCAAGGTGCAATAAGCAGAGAACCATTACTGTGTGGTGACTATTTCTTAATGGACTAACGATGTCCAAGACTCAAGCCCAGGACTGTGAATTACCCTATGCAAATGGCTTTTTCTCTCTCTCTAGTGTTTCTTTGCCATGTCCTTTTAAATGTGTATACCCACTCTTCACCAAAGATAGTGAATGTCCTGGTGGAAGAGTTGGATCTAGGTTTATATGTGAGTTGTGATGTGTTTTATTATTTATGCATGTTTTACTATATAACTTTTATGTCATTTATTCCTTTACTTTATCATTAAACAAATTGTTATATTTAAGATTTGAAAGTGTCAGGATTATGAGTAGCTGGATGTGTAAATATCACATATAAGGGTATTTTACATTGTAGGGGCTGGTTGTGTGAATGGGAAACACATACAAGAGAGCCTAAAGGGCTGGAGGATGGAGATGGAGTATTTATCCTCTTGACTGTATCACCTAAGTGCCTTAGATACTGCTAACACCCAGTTAATACTTATTGAGATAAAGAATGAATATCTAACACCTTCAAACATAGATTTTGTAACAATTCCAAATCTTTCTCATTAATGCTTTTCCCACTTTTCATCATCCTTTATGCTTTAAAATTTTCTATGTATATTAATTATCTTAATAATTTCAGATGTTACTATAAAGTATTGAAAGCAAAACATACAATAAAACAGTTAATCCTTGAAGGTTTTATTAGAAACTTTTAGAAAGTACTTTTGGTAAAATGAGCTGGGGAAACAGCATGGTAGAGAGAAATGGGTTCAGGACCAGAAAACCTGGATTTGCCTTAGCATTTACTAGTTGTGTGTCACCAGTTGTCTCTCTGAGACTCAGTTTGTTAGCTGTAAGATGGAGTTGAGAATAATACTCGTCACGTGCCTTTGATCCTGAGGTTGTTCCTCAAGATATTAGTTCTTTCTTGTGGGGTTCTCAGGGAAGGCTCAAAGTGACTGAAGCAGATGCTGTGGAGTGCTTAGAGTTTGGTCGGATGTCAGCGATGCCATGGTCATCCACTATATCCTGGGCCATTGCCAGTTATCTTGACTTTTGTCTCCCCACTGGACTTCAGTGACTCTGGAAGAGAAAGTGAGGCTGAAGATTTTGTGAAGCTCACTTAAGTCTAATTCATGAGCAAGTCAAAACATTACCTGTGATGTCATTTATTCTCTTTGAAAACTAAGAATGAATAACAAATTCTTACTTGTAGCAATGGCCTTCAACCTCGATGTATGTGTGTTGGAGATCCATTCATGATATCTGTCTCTTCAAATGGAAAATTCAGATCTTAGTGAAAAGCTACTAGTGATAGCCCAGATCTATAAAGTACATTATGGTAACAGTATGTTTTATTTATGATGACATTGTTATTACCATTTTATAGCTTGAAAAAACTGAGTTTCAGAGAGATTAAATATCTAAAATCAATCAGCTGACGAAACATTAGAACTGGTATCCAAGCAAAAGTCTTCCAGCTCTAAGATTCAGAGTTCTTTCTGTTACAATACTCCACATACTTCTCCATACCCATTAGCGAATATTTCATCACAATAATAAACGGTTCAACCAATATAGCTTCCTACATTGAATTGAGGTGCTATATACATGATCTAGATGTTTAGTTCTTCCTTATAACCACTTGACTTCACTTTGCTTAGATGTAAATGAATCATAAAAATCTTACGCACCCACCCATATTTAATGTTTAATGTTGATGAACCTATTGCTGACTTCTGGTAACATTCTTCCATTAATTTTTTAAAGATATAAAAGCATTTTCTCCATAATGGTTTAATATAGGGAAATATATAGAGAGATATAGATATAGATATATATGTATGTGTGTGTATATGTATACGCTCAGAATCACATATATATATATATATATATATATATATATGTGCACATATTGCAATATCTGTATATCCAAAATACTACACAAATAATTAAGAACACCCATTGCAATACAAATGATATATCCTCCCAGATTTGACATTTGAATCTCCAAAGATAAAATGTGGATTTCTAGCAGAGCTGCAGCCTACCCAGACTAGCTCTGAATAAGAGCAAACATGTTTTCATATGGTTCCTATAAACATTGTTTGGGGTTTTCAGTGTGTTAGGGAAAATGTTACATGAGTCATGCCACCCCACAGCATTCTCAACATATATAAAACTTTGTTGTTTAGTCATTTCAGATTATTCATGACCCCCTTGGGGATTTCTTGGCAAAGATACTGGAGTGGCTTGCCAATTCCTTTACCAGCTCATTTTACAAATGAGGAAACTGAGGCAAACAGGGTTAAATGACCTGTCCAGTGTCATACAGCTAGTAAGTGCCTGAGGCTAGATTTGAACTCAGTAAGATGAGTCTTCTTGATCTCAGGCCTGGCTCTATATCCACTGCATTGCCTAGCTGCCCCATATAATACCACTGTGATATAACTGTTAAACCAATTTTTATACACATATGTATTTGAAAATGACTGTAAATCTCTTTGCTTAAATGCATATAAATGAATATTTTATGTTATTCAATCCATACCTTTACATTAATGGATCTGTGATCTCACTTCTTCCACTAGATGTGCCCTTCACACTTCCCTGTTTTCGAGGATGTGTCCATATCTTTCCATACCTTCTCCACAGAAGGTCTACTTCTGCTGGAGGCCTTCTTTTGTTTCTTTTAATATATCAGTACCAGGATTCAATTATCCTTCTGATAAAAAGATTATAAGGTCATGAAGGAAATTTAGAGGTTATCTCTGCCCATGCCTCTCATTTCACAGATGAGGGAACTGAATCACCTGATCAAGATTTCCCTGGATAATTAAGTGGCAGAGCTGGGATTTGGAACTTATTGCTCTGACTGAATATCCAGTATTCCTTTAATTATACAACAGGCCTCCCTTATCTTATGTCTCTCTTTAATCTGTGGGATCAGGCCTCCCTTATTGTGCCTCTTAAGGACCTCAGGTTATGTCAAGGATATGTTTAGGTGGATAAAGGAAAAGGAGAGGGAGGAAAAAACTGTCATGTATGTATTATGCTGCTTGACTTCTGAGGTCTCTTTATAATACTAGAATTCTATGATTTGGGGTATGTCCTTATTCATGGTTTTCACTAATGTTAGATATAGCCAGATAGCAAGCCTTTATTGATTGCTTTGTCAATTTCTGAAGTGTAAATGCTCATAATGAAAATTTTAAAATGGGCACTTACCACGTTCAAACTGGTTGTAGTACACCCCTGGATAAAGCCAATATATATGTAAAAAATTTAAATTTAAAAAGCATTGTAAATATATAATTAATTTCATCAACAGCCCTGTGAAGTTAGGGGTAGCTAGGTGGTGCAGTGGAGTCAGTGTAAGGGCAAGAAAAGTAAGATCTTTTGCTGTTTTAGTTTTAGTATAAAGTGCCTCCCATTGAATGTTAATGAGGCACTGGTTCTCAAGGGTTGTGATGCCCTTTGGCTCTAAAAAATGTATAAAGATTCTGAGATGAGGTTTTATTTTGGGGGCTTAATTTTTGGAAGAAGGTTTTTGTGCTAGATGAGACGCTGGGAAGCTGCTAAGCAACACCCAGCTTTGAAAACCCAGATGCTGGTACTTCCTTCTCTGGTAAGTATAAGAGGAGATCAAAGAACCTGTGATAGCAGGCCCCCCTGTGTATGTCAGGGTGCTTACTGTTACAATCAGGAAGACTTGAGTTCAAATGTGGCCACAGGCACTTGATAGCTGTGTGAACCCAGGCAAGTCACTTAAAACTGTTTGCCTCAATTCCTCATCTGTAAAATGAAATGAAGAAGGAAATGGTAAACCACTCCAGTGCCTTTGCCAAATAAACCCTAAGTGAAGTCACAGAGTCAGACATGATCGAAATGAGTGAACAACAATCTGTGAAGTTGTTATTAAAACCCCAGTGTTACAGAGAAAGAGATGGAAGGTTAGAGAAGAAAAACAACTTTCCCTTATTTATCTCCCAATAGGTTACATAGCTAAGAAGTATCAGAGGCCAAATTAAAACCTGGGGCTGGTTTGAAAGCCTCCTTTCCACTATCACATATTGCCCTCATGGAACTAAGTTCACTTAGGAGAAGTAGAACTCAATTCTGAGACACTCACTCCCAAAATGGCCACTCTCGTAGACCCAATAGATGATAAAAGGGGAATCTGAGTGGGAAGAACAACCTACGCTGATTTTTAAATTATTGAAATATAGTCGGCACCAGAGGGGTTCTGCTTGGAGAAAAATGAATGAGCTTCCACTTTGTGGAAACTTTGTGGTTTCTGCTTCAGCAGTTCAGGCATTATTTTTTTTTTACTCATTTCATGGCTTCCTGATTCTTAACTGTCTTCCAGATAGATGAAATTGCTGAATTAAGTAATTTTCAGGTGAATATTACCCTTCCTCGGGTAAGGCACCTCTATTAAAACAATGCAAATGTGAATCACAAAGTTTGCAAAGCTCTTTTCCATCTAGCTTCTGGAGCGACACCTTCAGTTAAACCTTCAGTGTGGAGGTGGGGGAACAAGTTCAAGATTGTTGAGGTCAGGGAACTATAATGCTGAGGTTTGTGGTGCTTGGACCCCAAACTACCAACACCCCAGGTCCTGCCCAAATGAATTTGACCCAAGCCTTCTTACACCCAAGGTAAAACAAAATGGATTAAAGATTCTCCATATTGAGTTTACTCCTAAGAAGCCTCGCCATTTATGAGGCTTATATTAATTAACAAGCAGGCCAAATTGAATCTGAGCTAGATTGAGTCTAAACTAGATAGAATCTGAGAACTTTCATGGAGGTGAAGATGGAATTTATATACAGAAAACCTGTGGGAGGGATCTGGGGTAGCCTAGTAGTCTTGATGGGACTCCGGGTGATTGATCAAGGATGGGAAATAATGGAGGAAATGGGGAGGTATCAAACACAGAAGGGTTAGGGTGGAAAGCAGGCAGGTATAATCCAGAGGCAACATACAATGCAGGGCCAGGCTAGGTTAAGGGTAAAAGATTTGGGTGTTTAAAGTCATATCAAGTGGGAAGATTCACAGAGAGTTCCAGGAGGTTCCCAGAGTCTGTACCCCATCAGGATTACTTTTATTAGTTGTTAACTAAGTTATTGTTGATGTGATGCTTGGGTGCATGTGCTGGGACCCCAGTTCTAAAATCATATTTCTCTTAAAAATCACATTTCTCTCTAACCTCAAAACACTATCTCAGGCAATCTCCCTCCAGCTCAAGGACAGCCTGCCCCAGCAGGAACTGTCATCTCCCTTCCTGCCATAGTGGCCAGCTGCACCTATAGAATTCATCACATAGGGCCAACTGCATACTGACTAAACTAGCCGTGCACTGGGTCATAGCGACATTTACTACTCACTGACCAATCATTTGTATCCTAGACTTGGACATACCTGTACTCCCTTACATTAATCTTGTCTAACAAGACATTGACGAGAGAAGCCTGATTTTTTCTGGTCAACCTTGCATGTGGTTGACTTAGTAAAGTTTCAGGTCTAAAACCACACCTCCAGGTAGCCCCGCCTTGGACTATTTCCCAATAAATTTTGGGTAAAATACCTGCACAGTACATACCATAAGTGCATGTTGCTCTAAGAACTGACCACTCCTTAACCGCTTCCTAATCACACCCCAAAACACCTAGTTAGCATATTTGGCACACATCTTACTATAGAATACTCTATATAAACTTGCTCTATAACCCTTAAATTGCAGGTTATCTAAGAACTCTGGCCTGCTAAAAAGGGAAACAATAATAAACTTTTTTGTCTACTTAAGATTGCTTGAGTCCAGTGAGTTCTTTCCAGACTAGGTTGACAGATATCTCAAGTGGTTCCTCCACTTTTCGTGACCCTCACCATATTTTTGGTGACTCCACTGGGACATAGTCTGAGGTCTCAAGCCTTCTCCAACTCAAGGTGAGCTTTTTTTTTTTTTAATTCCTTAAGCTTCCTAAGCTTTCCCCTCTCCTTGACCTACAGTTGAGGTTTACCCCTTAAGCACCTAGGATGGCTTACTGGGGTTTAGACAGAGTCATCAACAGACTCTGGCTCTATCCCCTGAAACAAGGGATGCCTTGTGGGGTTCAGTGTACTTTCTTTCTCTTGGGACACCTCCAGATGATTAACTGTAAATGCTATTGGTGCCCTTTCCCCTTTTTATCTATCCCCCTGAAGATTACAGACAGAAAAGATGGGCCAACCTTCTATACCTGGAGATTGGCCTCTAGGATGTCTCTTGAACAACTAGAAAAGCATGGTCTTCAAGTCCTCAATAAAAAGTGTCTTGTGTTCTTTTGCAACACTGCCTTGGCCTCAATACATTCTGGAGGACCAGGAGAAATGACCTGATAGTGGAACCCTAAATTATAACACCATTTTACAGCCAGATCTCTTTTGCCGCAGGGAAGGGAAATATACAAAAGTTCCTTAGATCCAGGCTTTTATGCCTCTGTCCCAGAATCCAGAACTTCAGAAGTAATGTAGGATGCTCCTAGTTAAATTTACTCCAGCAAAGGGGAATCAGAAAGAACTTGACATACTTGATGATCCCTCCTTTCAGGCCCCCGAGCTTTGACTCCTGGAGCACCTACACAATCTCACACCACCCCCGCTTGCCACTCCATTGGCCCCTTACTCCTCTTCCTCACTGTCCACGCATATGAGGAAGCTAAAAGACTCCTGCAACAAATTCCCTGCCCCCTTACCCACCAGCGCCCATTGGTCCCCTAAACCTTTACTTTCAGGGCATTCACCACTGCTGGCACTCCCAAGCTACATTTCCCAGCAGCCCCTGATATTACCAGAGCTGCCTGCTCATCGGTCTTCTGGGCATCTGCAGCTGGATTCCATTCCCCAGAATCCCTCACTCATTAGTCCCTCTCTTACTGGGTGTGGGGGGGGAACTCCTTACTTTATACCATCCCAAGCTCCTGACTTCTCTGTTCCCTCCAAACTATTCCCGTTATGGGAAGTAGCAAATTCCACCAGAGGAACGATTTAGGTGCATGTTACCTTTTCAATAGCTAATCTCACCCAGGTTAACAAAAAACTGGCCATCACTCAGAAAACCCTACTAAGTTTGCAGAGGGTTTTAGAGCAATCTGCCTCCAATTTGAATTATCGTGGGGAGACATGAATATCATTCTTTCCACCTGTTCCACTACTGAGGAGAAAAAGAGAATCTGGGGTCTAGCCCGGAGATTTGGGGATAATCTGACCATATCTACACCCACCAGGTACCCTCTGGGAGCCACAGAAGTCCCAGTTGTGGATCCTGGATGGAATTATCAAAAGGAGGCAGACAGGAAAAAGGACCGTATGTTATGATACCTAATAGAAGGAATGAAAATGGGATCTAAAATGGCTGTGAATTATGATTGTTTCAGGGATATTACTCAGTGGGCTGATGAAAACCCAGCCCTCTTCCTAGGATGACTAGTGGAAACCTTAAAGCAATTCACTAACCTGGAACCCAATTACCCTGAGGGATCAGCTATTGTGGGCATGTATTTTATTGACATTAAGACATTAGGCTTAAACTTAGAAAATTGGCCATGAGACCCCAAACACCTCAGAACCAGTTATTAGAGACAGCTTTTGGAGTCTTTAATAACAGAGACTTGACTTTGGCAGAGGAAAAGGCCCATAGAGTTAGAGCTAGAAACCAAGAACAGGCCCAGCCCCAAGCTCAGTTTTCAGTCACTATCATAACCCACAAGCCCAGCAGTGCTCCTGATACCTCATATAATGGGGTGACCTGCCTCTGATGCCAACAGAAGTGTCATTGGTCCTGTGAGTGCCCATCTACAACTCCTAACTGGAGGAAGCCTCCAGGGCCGTGCCCAACCTGCAAACTTGATGGACATTGGATACACTTCCTTTAGAATGGGAACAGGACCAGATTATGACTCTTCAAACTCTGAAATCCAAATTGATCTCCTCCCCAGCACTAGCGTTGCCTAATTTAGAAAAGCCTTTTACTTTGTATATTGATGAGAGAAAAGGTCAGGCTCTAGGAGTTTTAACTCAATCCCTGGGTATAAGGGGACTAGGAACTCGTAGGACCAAATCTAAGGTGCCTGGAACTAATGGCATCTGAGGCAAGACTGCCACCCTTGTTTTTCTTCTAGAGTTTGGGGAAAGTGGGTAATCATGAGCTAGACACAAGGAGAATGTGGAGCAGGGGTTGGAGGAGTATATTTGACCTTCAAAAGGGTTAGCTGAAGGGTATAATTCACAAGGCTATTATGTTATAAATAATGCTGCTTCACTGCTAATAAATGGAGTTGCTATACATCCTGTCTCCTGCTTCATTCATTGCATCCTGAGAACAGCATAGGGTCTTGCTGGCCAAGACCCCTGACCCAAAGAGGAAGTTCACATTCTGGCACCCAATGTGGGGTGAGAGAATCCCCGCCCTGTACCTTGTGAGGCTCCTCGTCATCAGATGAGGAAGGACAGATCTGGAGGATATGAAAACTTTCGTGCAGATCATAAATAAGATCATTAAGAAGCAAGGATGCTCAGTACTGCTCAAAAAAATTAGTTTCACTTTAGCAATAGGCTAGAGCCCTGGCATTTTAAAGAGACAGGTGAAGTAATTCATGTGGTGAAAGGCATGAAGGACCCGGAGGAAGGGACTATAAATCTTGTAAAGTGGGAAATAGTAGGCAATCAAATAAGTGTGTATTATAGAGAGGTCAGACCAAGTACTTCTCCTGTTACAATATTTTCAATTTGAGAATGTACGTAAAATATGTCTTCAGAAACCCAAAAAAGCCACAACAACAATAAAGGTAGATGCAGCCTCTAATACAAAAGGGAAGGAAGACTTGATGGAGAGTGTTAAACAAAAATTTAAAATAGAGTATCCTCCTCCCACTGCTCCTCCATTATACAAGTCTAGATGATAAGTTTGTGAAAAAATCCAGGAGTCTGAAGGGATTGTACAAAAAGTCCTTGGTAAGCCACAGGAAGAGGAGAAGGAATACTTTTGGAAATGAGGCTAACATTGGTATTAATAGAAACCCCACATCCCTATAAGCCAGGAGTGGCTATAAGAGAACATACCCCCCTGGATTTTATATTCTCAAAGAAATTAATCAATTATGTACCAGAGAGTCTTTACATTAAGTCACTTCTAGACAGCATTTCTCAGACAGCCCTATACCCCACTTATTGGTGCAATATAGCTAAACCACTCTTGAAGGACAAGATTACTTAGTTGGAAATCAGAATTGTATGAAAGATGTTTGGAACACAGTGATAGCAAGTAAGCCAAAGTCATAATTAGTTCAGAGAATTTCTGACAATTTTTTTCTTTCAGTTTTTGGATTTTTTTTTATTGTCTGTATATGTGTTCTGTCTTTACAAGTTCTGTGTGCATGTGTTTGTGAGTTATTGTAGCTGGATCCATTGTAGCTGGAATTTGGAACATTATCTCTTTCCATTCCCCTCGTCCCTGCTGTCTGATGGCTGCAGCATCAGGGAGGAGAATGAAGGAGAGAAAGAGAGAAACTAATCTTATATTATTTAGTTTATATGACTGCTAAATGCAGTTTTACATAATAAATACAAGGAAATAATATATGAAGCTTTAAAGGGGCTTTAATCAAAGCCCACTAGGAGAACAACATGGGTGTGAAGTTTTAGGAAAGCATAAAGATTTTGGAAATTATTGGAAAGTTATTGGTAAAATTCTCTCTCTTTCTACCTTCTAACCCTGGCAAGGTTGTGAAGGTGAAGAGAAAGACAAGAAGAAATCAAGAAATTTTTCTCCTTATATCAGAAAGGCAGATTGACTAGCATTTTATTTATCTCATGCCTCTCCTAAAAGAGAAAAGTTTCTCTTTTAGGTAGTTATTCTGGTCATATTTTAAGTGAAACATGTCTCTCCTAATTGGATGTGTAAGACATGTCACAATTTGTTGTATTATTTGACACTAAGGCACATTTGGAAGATGCATAAATCTGAAAATAAAAAAGACACCTCGGAGATAAAGATTTGAACACTCAGGTGAAAAGGAGGGGACTAGGCACCACTGGAATTTGTTCCAGAGTTTCCCTCACTTCCACTTGCAGTTTCACAACTTTTTCTTTCAAAAACGTTTTTAAGGAGTGGACACAGATGTGAAATTTTCTTGAGTAAAAGTTAGAACCATTAAGATTTTTATTTTACTCTGTAATCCAGAAATGGTGTTAGAGAAAGCGATTTGTAATCTGAATTTTGTTGAAAGTAAAAGATGTTGGAAAAATTGTGTAAAGCCAGTTATGTTATTTAAAATTTTATCAGTCCTACTAACCTTATCTTATTGTATTTTATTGTATTTGCCATTTAGAAAACCAGGTATTTCCACCTTTGCCTGTTAAAGAAGTTACAGCTAAAATGATTTGGCTATCATTTATTAAAGTTGTAATAAGATTGTTAATTAACTATTTGAAGATACTGCTTTAATGCTAAAACCTAACATTGTCAATGGCTCATTGTGTGTGGGAAGAAAGAAACTGAGTAAAAATTTTATTTAGATTGATTCTGTCCATTCAGAACAGTCCTCCTGTATGTTTAGGGGTTGGCAGGCATTGGAACTGTGCCAATTCCTTTTATTTTGTAAAACTGTCAAGGCCCCTTTCATGTGGACAAGGTCATCAGTCCGAAGAAAGAAATTTGTTTGGCTTATATAATTCATAAAAAATGAATGGGACTTGCTTAAAAGTTGTAATAGATAGAAAGGATTTTTAACAATTGACTTTTATATCAGGACAAGTTTTAAATTTGAGAAGGAAAGATGTTAAATGGAACATTGTGTTCCATTGTGTATGTGAGTCCTGGTAAATCTTTATTGCTTATTGGAACTCCATGGGAATACAAATAACTGGAATTTGGGTATAGTTGCTTGCATTAAATCAGTATCTGAGAGAACTACTACAAATTATTTGGAGGAAATGTGATCCTGCACTGTTAATAGGTGAAGTTTGTACCTGGAAAGAAAATACAAAGGGGATAGTTCTAGACTCAATCTAGGATGGGATCCTCCTGGTCAGTTTCCCCATTGTGTTCTTTTAAAAAGAAATGTTTCCCACCTGATTATTCCTGAGTCTGACTATAAAACAGATACTGCATGATTGGAAAATTTCACTCCTATCTGAATTCAAACAGAGTCAAAGATGTTTTATCCTGTCATATTTGCTATATCACATGTCCCTACTTTTTTCTTCTACAGCAAATTTCTATGATCAATAGCAAGTGACCAGCAAAAAAAAAATGTGAGCCCTTTTGTGTAATCTTAGTGGGAAAAAGATTATTTTTATCTGAAATTAAAACACGTTCATAAATTTACGTAAACTACTTAAGACTTAGCTTAAGATGTCCTCATTGTTTAAAAGGATTTTAAAAGCATTGGTATTTTTCTGTAATCCATCTCTTAACATTACCAATGTGAGATTACATTGCACATTTTTGACTAAAGCATTTTGTAATATTTAGGAATTCTGCAATAATTAAGAACTTGGTTTGTTCTAATACTTTGAGAATTCATGTTACTTAAGGACATTTTTATACCAACTAAATTTTTATGCATTTTAATTTTAAAAGATTAATTTTTGCTTCAAAGTGAAAAGAGAACTATCATTTTAAAAGGTTTCAACTAATTTTCTTTATAAAAGTTTAGGGACTCTCTTAACATCAGGATAAATTTTCAACTGTTTTAAAAGTAAAAGAAATATTTTTAGATGAAATGTTTTTCAAAGAAAAGGAGGGTAAAGCCTACTAAATTTTCATTTTCAAAATAATATATTGCTAAATTAATATATAATGATGTATAAAGCAGAAAAGATCTTGTTGTTTTAAACTGAATTTGGGGTCATTCCATGGCCTAAACAAAAGTTAAACTTAGTGTTTGAACTTGTTGATTACATAATTTCTAAAAGTTTTTCTTCCAGAATGAATATTATACAGAAAAAGATAAACAAGCCTGTGAAACATCAATGAAAATCTATTTAGTTGTGAGATTCAAGTTAGAAATCTCTTTTGCTTAAGACAATATAGCTATGCTAGTGAACATTAATAACTTGTGAGCTATCTTTTTTATAGTAGAAATATAAAGGAAAGTGAAGCAGTTTGAATAATGCCTTCAAGAGATTTGGAAAGATAAGTCAAGGTTTGACTGAAAATATGGAAAGGATATAAGAAGCCTGGGGACAAGCGGGAGTCATCGAAGCCCCTCCAATCCCCATGACAGTTGTTCTGGGTACTTTTGTACCAGTCTCAGAGTAAGTATATCAAGAAAATGTGGGGAAGTGTCCAGCCTAATTGCCATGGGCTGCCGGGTCCTCTTACCTATTTCAGCTCTTTGGTGGCCAACCAGATAAACGTAATGAGAGCAGAGACCTCCAGAGTCAAACAGAAGTGTAAGCTTTATTCCAGATACCAGCTACATGTCAGCATGCACGATGAGTTCTCCCTGTGAAGCCCCGTTCTCCTTCTGGAGGAAATAGGAACCCAATCCCCAGGCTTTCCTGTCCCCATTTAAGCTGTCCCAGCTGCATAGTTCACTCATGGACACCATGCATGCTCTTAGCCCCTTAGCCAATTAACAACAGGTGTACTCAGACCATGGACCAATCTCAAGGGTGGGATGCTCTCCCAAGCAAGTTTCCACTGAAAAGAGGTGGAAAAACAAGATAGCTCATGTTTCACTCCTCAATTCCCAGCTGTTCCCTGGGGGGCCTCGTGAGAGCTCAGCGGTTTAGAAGCCCTCACCTTTACCTGACCTGAGACTGTTCACATGAAAACCAAGTTTACACCCCAACAGGGAAGTATTTTCAGAAGACATAAAAATGATGTAACTACCATGTTTAACCTTTTCTGATCATTTTTTGGCCTTTGTTTGCTTAATCTCCTTGCCAGATTTGTCTCCTCCAGGTTCAGTGTCTTCCACTTTAAAGATGACCATTCTGGCTTTACATGACCCACTATCCATGACCCATCACCTTCTGGACTTGGCATCACACTAGCTACAGACCTCTCCAATGTCGGGACCCTGTAAGGCAGGGACAGCTCTACGTCCACTCTCATCAGGAAGCAATTGCAGAAACCGAGAACCTTCATCCCCTACCCAAAAAGATTTAGGTTTCATCTATTTAAAAAGTGGGGAATGATGAGGTGTTTGGGTGCATATACTTGGGCCCTAATGCTAAAATCACATTTAAAAATCATATTTCTCTCTAGTCTCAAAATACTATTTCAGGCAGTTTCTCCCTCAAGGGCACAGTCTGCTCTAGCAACACCCATTATCTCCCTTCCTCCCATAGTAGCCAGCTGCACCTAAAGAATTCAACTGCCAGCTGTGTACCGAACTGACTACATACTGGTCATAATGACATTTACTATTCACTGACCAATTTTGTCACCCCATTACTGTACCTATCATACATGGATATCGTTGCCCAAACTTCATTTACTGTGATACTAATGGACAGACATTGAACATTTCACGATATGTATTACAATCCTGACACAATATTACTATGAAGGATAGGAATGATTCCAAGAAGCAAGGATTTCCAACACAGCACTGGACAACGATCAATGGAAAAAAACGCCAGAGGTGTGGAAGATTTTTGTGACAATTGGAGGATCCACGTCCTATATTGAAAAGAACAGGACAAATGGGGTATTAGCTAACCACATTTATACAGCTCGAGTATGTTTGGAGGGCAATATGTGTTTATGTGGGGATGAAAGGAAGATGTTACTATTGTAAAAAGTGTTAACGGTACCTTACAAGGGACTAAGGACATTTATAATATCACCTGCTTTGGGTGCAAGGTTTCAGGGTGTATAAATTATAAAGCCTCTGGTGCAGTGTTCATTTTAGCACGACCAAAATATGTACTTATGCCAGTAAAGGCAAAGGGTTGGGATAGATCCAGAGCAGATCACATTTTCTGGGAATTAGAGCAGAAGATAGAGATTGGGGTGGGACCAAGGATTTAAAGATGTATTAGTTATATAATTTTAGGAATATCTTTGCTGATCTCATTGATTATGTCCTCATTGTCATTGGCTATGTCAGTATCCACAGTACAGAATGAAAGGGTCCAAGCTAACTTCATGGAAGAGTTGGCATGAAATGTGTCTTTAGGGTTTCAGGAACAAAGAAAAATTGATTTGGACTTTTATACAGTGATAAAGGAATTAAGTAAGGGCTGCTATTGCAGCAATTGGTGATGAGGTGGATAGGTTGGAATTTCTTCAACGATTGGTATGTGATTATCACTGGACCTTCCTATATGTGTCTAAAAAACCTGTATAATGAGTCAGATTATGATTGGGAAAGGATCAAAAACCATTTTCATGGGGATATTGATAATCAGAATTTGACCCTAGAAACTGAGGATTTATATGTTTGCTCGAGCTATGTATAATGCAGCAGATCAAGGTTTAACTCATGATACAGCTGCACAAAATATTATAGATTTATTCAAGCACTTATCCATTCCATCTATTTTCAGTTATATAGCTCATGCTGAATTGCTTTTATGGTAAGAGCAAAGAGATGTATTTCATGTATAGTTATTGGAGTAACTATGTTGATAAGACTTATAGTATCTTCCCGTTCCCTGGCCATGTCTGTCTCTACCATTAAGAATGAAGTAGTTCAAGTAGAAGTGTTACATCAGTTAATGCTTAATGGCTTTGTAAACAATATCAAATTGATAAAGAATTCTATGAAGCTATTGCTCAGTTATGGGATGCCCTATTAGCTGTGGGAGAGGAGACTGATGTGATACAGTTTCAGATGAGCTTGCAATGTGACTATTGATGGTCCACAATACGTGTTACTAAGAAAGAGTGTACCTCCATGCAATGGGATTGGAAAAGGATCCGAAACCATTTGAATGGAGCCCTCTCCACAAACCTTACTCTAATTATTGATGATTTGTTTCATCTAGCTAATGAAATTAATGGTACTGCTAAAATTGATTTGATGCCTGATAAGACAGCTCAAGATATTATTGATTTCTTTAAAAAGCTTAATTCCACCTCTAGCTGTAACACTCTTGTTGATCTTTTACATATATCTATTTTACCTGGAATATTGACATATAATCTTACTGATCCATGGGGCATTCATACAAACAGACCCCATCTGTGCCCCCTAAGGATATCCTTTCCCTTGTGAAATGAGAGGGCCAGGTGGTGAGAATTACAGGGAGGAGGTAAAGCAAAATGCCACTACCTGGCAGGCCCTCAGGCCTGCTGTTCTGGCCACTCGGTGTCTAACACCTTGTAAGGATTTTGGGGTGTGCTCCCTTGGATTTTTAGCACCTCCCTGACCATTTTTAACAGTACTCACCCCAGCACCCCTTCCTTGAAATGATCAAAGTGTGAGTTCTGGGACAATATTCTCTGCTACCTTCAGAAGGGAGCAGAGTAACCCATGCCTTGGTATGAGCGCATTCTTTCAAACCTAACAGAGACCATTCATCACTTGGCAACTTGGGACAGCTTACAGTCCCCAGGAAATCCAGGAGTCCCTGGATTCCCTAGCAAACATGGTCCTGGATAATCTCATAGCTTTAGACTACTTGCTTGCCTTCTGAAGAGGTGTCTGTTTCTTAGCCAATACTTCCTGTTGTATGGACATTAATAGCTCTCGACAGGTAGAACTTCCTACTGAAAGTATACTGGAGAAAGTTAATTAGATGCAAGGAATTCATGAAAACCTTAGTGCACCAGGTTCCTCCTCTTCCTGGGGATCCTGGCTTCTTTCTGTATTAGCTCCTGTTCTTATCTTGCTCCTAATAATATTTCTCTTACTTCTTTTTGGCCCTTGTCTGCTTAATCTCCTTGCCAGATGTGTTTCTTCTAAGCTCAGTGCTCTCTACTTGCAGATGACTGCCATGGCTGGCTACCAACCTCTGTCCAAGACCATGATCCATGACCCCCTGGACCTGGCATCAGCAAAGTTCCAAGTGCTGTCTACGGACTCCATCCCTTGAATGTGGGGACCCTGAGAGGCAGGGATGGCTCTCTATCCACTCTCAGCAGTTTGACTTAGTGACATTTCAGGTCTAAAACCACACCACCAACAGTTTGACGCCCTCCTTGGACTATTTCCCAATGAATTTTGGGTAAAATACCTACGCAGTAGATACCATAAGTGCATGTTCCTCTAAGAACTGACCACTCCTTAACCACTCTCTAATCACACCCCAAAACACCTAGTTAGCATATTTGGCACACATCTTACTATAGAATACTCTATACAAACTTTATCTATAACTCTTAAATTGCAGGTTCCCTAAAAACTCTTGCCTGCTGAAAACGCTAATGATAATGAGAAACTTTTTTGGAGAGATAAAACTCTTTTCCTCTTCCAAATGTCCTTATTTCTGTCAAATCCATCTCTATCATTCTATTTCCCCAGGACCTTAACTTATCACATACTCTTTTCTCTCACAGATACAATCGTTTGCAAATTTTGCCATTTCTAACCACATGTCTCTCACATCCAACCCTTTGTCTCCATTCACACAGATGCAATTTTAGTTCAAGGTCTCATACCAACCTGACTAGATTATTGCAAAAATCTCCTAATGGGATCCCCTTCCCCAAATCTCTCACCACTCCAGTCCTTTATATGCATTATTTATACACTTGCTTCCAAATTAATTTTACTCTTGGTCTTCCCTACTCAAACTACTCTAGAAACATCTCTAAAATAAAATATAAACTTCTCTGTTTAGTTTTTTAAATAGTCATACAACCTAGTCCCAGAAGGATAGAAAGATAGTCATCTTTCTAGCCTCACTGGACATTTCATGCTCCTGAATTCTGAGAACCAATGAAACTGGTCTTCCCTCTTATCGTTGCTCATGATATCCATCGTCCTCTGGGCCTTCTACTAGCTATCTCTCATTACTGGAATGTACTCCCTTTTTACCTCTAACTCATTATATCTCTTTTTTCCTCTAAGATGCAACACTGATGGGGTATGGGCCCAAGCTGGGACCTTTGCCCCTTACCCCAAAAGATTTTAGGTCCCATTTGTCTAGATCCTGGAAAACCCTTCCTTGAACTCTCTTTGAATCTTCCTACTTGATCCGGCATTTGCCTGAGGCTATAATCCCCTCAACTAACCTTTCATTGTTGCTCAATCCAATTTTTTGTTACCCTTAACCTGTCCTAGCCCTCTATTCTCTGTTATCCTGGGACTGCTTTCTGCTGCTTCCCACCCTGGATCCTATCAAAACACCATTCTCTTAGTTCCTGACTTATGACCTGTAGTCACCATAGATTCTCTCTAGACTGCTCTTCCAATCACCCCAGACTACTTGGTCAACCCTAGCTCCTTCCCATAGTCTTTCTGTACATACGATCCAATTCAATCTGGCACTCTTGCATTAGTAATACAAATTCTCGGATTAATATAGCCAATGCCGAGATTCCTTAAGAGTCTGGCCAATATGGTGGATGTTTAATAAACCTTATTTTTCTTTGGCTGAAAGAAGACTTGGGTCAAATTTGTTCAAGCAGGATCCACATGTTACTATTTTGGGGTCCCCAGAATCCCTAAACTTCAAAAGCATCTTCTGCTTTTCTTGATTAAAACTACCTACTAATGTCCTCCATTCCACTGATGTTACTTTATTTTTAATGACTGCATGACAAATTTAGGTCAATTTTATGTATATATATATATACATATATAATACACATTATATATGTTAACATATGTATGTATTAACTTTGTGTTAATACTATAGATTTTTTATATATTCTTATCTCTCTTATTAGAATGTAAAATTCTTTCAAGCAGATATAGTTCATTCATTGTATCTGCATCCCCAACAGCCTGGCACAGAGCCTGGAACATAGTAGATGCTCAATAAATGTTTCTTGATGGATTATTTATTGATTCAGTGCCTGCTTTCCAGGCTTTTGGAAGAGCCATCTTGGATCATCTTGGCCAATTTCTTTATTTTACAGAAAAGGGAACTGAGAAGCAAAAAGTTTAAGTACCTTTCCTGATGATGGGTAAGGGCCATGGGAAATCCTTTCACCCCAGCACCCCCAATGTTCTTGAACTTTCCCACAAGATCAAGTTCTCTGGCATTCAGCTGAGGCTTAGATCCATGCCAGTAGTCCTTTCAGCTGGCATTTCACTGTGGCCTATGCCCAGACCTCCAAATCTCTGTAACCTCTAACTTCCAACTTCCATTTAACTATCCTGTCTGTTGTTTCTGAAATATAAAGGAGAGTAAGTATGTTTTAAGTGTCTCTTATTTATTTTTATTCAGTTTTATTTTCAGGTCCCAAATCTCTCTTCTCACTTCCCCATTTTGTCCCCACTGAGAAACCATGAAAGACAAAACATACTACAAACATGTATAGTCAAGAAAAACAATGTCCTGTTTGGAAATTGGAAATTGGAAGGAAGGAAGAAAGGAAAAAAAAGGAGGAGTTTAACATATATTTTGAATTTATTACTTCTCTTTCTGGAGTTGAGGGGCATGTTTCAATTTGAGTCCTCCGGAATTTGATCATTGTGTTATTCAGAATTCCTAATATTTTCAAAGTTGTCTATTTTTACAATATTGTTGCTCTACAAAGCATTTTCCTGTTTTGACTCACATCACTTTTCATAATTTGTCTTAACATAAACATCTTCCCAGGTTTTTCTGAAAGCATACCTTTCATTGTTTCTTATAACACAATAGTATCACGTTACATTCATATAACAGGGTCAGCCATTCCCCTACTGATGGGCACCCCATTAGTTACTAATGCTTTGCCATCATAAAAAGTCTGCTTAATTGTTTTTATACATACATGTCATTATAAATTCTACCCATAGTGTATCAACATACTTTTTTTTTCTCACAACCACTCTAGCATTTGTCATTTTCTTTTTCTGTTGTCTTTGCCAATCTGATGGGTATGAAGTACCTCAGAGTAATTTTAATTTGGATTTTTCTAATTATTAGTGATGTAGAACATTTTAAAATATGGCTATAGATTTTTTTCCTCTGAAAACTGTTAATTCTAACCCATGATCATTTATCACTTGGGGAGTGGCTCTTATACATTTGAATCAGTTCCTTAACTATCTTAGAAATGAGTTACTTATCAAGGAAACTTGTAAAGATTCCCTCTCATTTACCTTTTTCTTCTATTCTTATATGTAATCAAAATTATCCATTTTACTTCCTGTGATCTTCTCTATTTTTTGTATGATCACGAGCTCTTCATACACCTATTGATGTCAGGTAATTTCTTCCATGCTCCTCTAATTTGTTTACAATATTATCCTTTATATTTAGACCACGTATTTGGCTGATTTTGGTATACAATGTACAATATTGATCTATTCCTAGTTTCTGCTGAACTGTTTTCCAGTTTTACCAATAATTTTTGTTTAATAGTCAGTTCTTATCAAAATAACTAGGAATTTGGGATTTATCCCCCACTAGGCTATTGTATTCATTTGCTTCAGTATATTTTGCACCTAATCTATTCCACTGATAAATGTCTCTATTTCTAACCCATCACCAAATTGTATTGCCTTTTGATAGAGTTTAATATCTGGTACTGTTAGACCCCATTACTTCCCATTTTTCTTCTTTAGTTTCCTTAATATTCTTGGTATTTTGTTCCCACAGATGAATGTTATCTTATTTTTTTTAGTTCTATATAGCAATCTCAGAATAATAAATTACTTTAGATAGTGCTGTTATTTTTATTTTATTGGATTACTCTATCCATAAACAATATTCCTCCAACTATTTAGATCTGTCTAAACAAAAAGTGCTTGTTGTTGTGTTTATATAGTTTTTGTGGTTCTTGGCAGGTAGATTTCCAAATATTGTGTAATGTCTACAGTTATTTTGAACTAAATTTCTATCTTCCTGCTTGATTTTTTTCTTATATACCAGAAATGCTCATATGTTTTGTTGATTTATTTCATATACTACAACATTTCCAAAGTTGTTAATTATTTAAATTAGTTTTAATTGACACTAGGGTTCTCCAAGTAAACCATCATATAATCTGCAAAATGTTTTGTGGATAGAGCATAGGACTTGGAGTCAGTAAGATCTGATTTTAATCCTCTCTCATAAGTAGATGTGTGATCCTGGACAAGTCACTTAAACTCTGTCAGTCTTAGCTTCTTCCCCGTACAAAACAAGGACAACAATAGCACCTACCTGGCAGGTAGGAGCAAATGAATTAATATCTGTAAAGCATTTTGTTTCCTCTTTATCTTTGCTAAGCTTCTCAATTTTCTTATCTTACTGCTATCATTATCATAGCTACACACACATACACACACACACACACATACATATATATGTACATATTGAATGGTGATAACAAATACCCTTGCTTTACCCCAGATCTTCATGTAAAGCTCTCTAGTTTATTCCTATTACAGATAAAGCTGGGTCTTGATTTTAGTTAGATACTACTTTTATTAAAGAAAGCTCAGTGTTCCTCTGTGTTCCAGTGATTTTAATAGGAAGTATTCTTTTTTGTCAAATAATTTTTTTCTATTCTATTGATACAATCATGTGATATTTGTTTGGGTTTTGTTTTTGTTGTTGTCTTTCCAATATTAATGATCCAGATTCTCAACTTTGTTTCTCTCTTGCCAATGTCACACATTTAAAATGTAACTAAGGTTATAGATATAATCTATGGATTTAAAATTCAGTGAAGTGAAATGAACCAGTAGTGTGAAGCTTAATGAAAAAATGGTGAACTTGGACTCATTGAAACTGAATTAGAATTCCAGATATGCCACTTACTACTTGAGTAAGCATAGTCAAGTCACTTATTCTCAATGAGCCTCAATACCTTCATTTATACAATAAAGGGGTTGTATTAGATGACATAAGTTTCTAGCTCTAAATTCATTATTTTCTGATTCTATGGTTAAACAGGGAGTGAACCACAGAATTTTTCCTTATAAACTAATTGGACTTATGAGTCATACGTCAAAGTGTAAAAATGCTACTTAGTACCAAATTGTTTGTCTTATGTACTTTACAACAGGTAAAATCAGGCAATACTTCGGTAATATTAACTACATGAGTTATATTTCTTTGGGAAACAATTTTACATACATTTCTGGAGACCTTAAAAAAAATGAATTCTTGTCAACCCACAGTGTTAAGTGGTTGTTTAAAAGGTAGTTAAGGATGGTAAAAGTACGAAGTTTCTCCCATGTCTTAAAAAAAAAAAAGGCTTTTACTTTGAAATCAAATTTAGGTAAATGGCGGAAAAAGTCCAATACAAACGCCTCCTCACTGTAATTTTCATACATTTAGATTTATGCTTTTTTTTCCTTTTTCACTATTTATTCATTTTCTAAAGGAAACTCATTTAGACACTAATGACCCTGGATTACACTTATTAAATTTGATCTTCCTAAGCTTTTAAAAAAGGTTTTATTGAGAGTTATGCTAGCAAAAAAGGAAATGAGGGGAATTTTTTTATATCTCTTTATGGGAATACACAATACTGCTGATCATTTGATATTTTAACATTATTTAGAATAATTAATTCCTCATAATTTCATTGTCACTGTTTGCATAAAACTTCATGTGTTCATTCTTCATATAAAGAAACATCAACTTTATATTCTTATTGACAGTGAAAGTAGGAATTCTCATTGTTTAAAACTCTGAAAACAAAAAATCTCTCATGAGTATTCTCCTGCTAAACCTTACTAGAGGCATTTAGTGTCTTTAAATATTTATATTTTTATCTCCAAAAGTTTTCCTTTTCTATCACTACCACTGAATTTGAACATTTGTTTCTAGCTACCATCTCACCTCAACATAACCAGTATAATAAACAGTGTCTCTGTCTTTAAGCCTCATAATAGAAGAAAAGTGCCTCTAAAATCACTCATAGTCTTTGATAAAAAGTTCCATATAGATTTGTACATGTTCTTAAAAGATTTGTATGGTTTTTCTTTGAATTTTCCATTTCTAAAAGGATGAAATATAAAATGTGTTGGAGAAAAAGAAAGCAATCACAATTGGTAGTATAAAATTTAGGATCATGGAGGGAAAAGCCATTCATCTGAACATTTGCTTTAAATTTTTCTTTTTAAGAACCAACTATTAACCAGCAATGTTAATGAGAGTTGCTTGATTAAGAGAAGCTTGTTTTATAGGAAGACTTACACCTTTTGTTAATTGCTAATGAGGCACTGAGTCATGACGGTCATGATGCCCTCTAGTTCTGAAAACTGCATATGTACTCTGAGGTGAGATTTTGTTTTGGGGGCTTACTCTTTGGGAAAAAGTTCATGTGACAGATGAGACTCTGGAAACCCAGAGTTGGTGCTTCTTTCTCTGATAACTATGTATGTATGTATTGATCAGAGAGTTGGATGTGTCTGTTGATCTATGATATATGTATTACTTATGGTCAGAAAGTTGGAAGCCCTGTCTGGTGGTCTCTTTTTCTCTACTTGTATTTTCTCTGTTGGTATATATGATTAAAGAAGACGGTTGACCCCTCGAAAGTCACTTTCCTTTTAGTAAAGCAGGTCAAATAACCTGTGAGAGCAGGTCATCCTGATGTGTCAGGATGCTTGCTGCTACATAATCCTAACAACTTCTCTTTCAAACTCCCATAAACTCACCTTTACTAAGGCAAGGGGATTATTCTCCTATATCCACAAATACTTTCATGTCAATCAAAGCATCATTCTTGGTGTCAGTCACTGTGTAGTATATCTGGACCCATATTTTCTCATAAGGAAGACACCAGAACTACTACTTAGCCCCAAAGTTTGCCAGATTTTAACCAGGAAATAGTTTGGTAGAGGAATTGAAAACAAGCAGATGAATGTAGATAAGACATATAGGTTTCTAAACAAATGGCTTTCATGAAATACTAAAACTTATCCAGAAAAAAACAAAACAGTAACAAAAATCACAAATTGAATGAATGAATTACTCCTGAGAGTAATGTCACAGAAACAGAGAGTCTGAAGAGGAGTCACCATCGAGCAAAAAGAACAGATGAATGGGGCAGATTAGTATAAAACCAACAAGCCAAGGTTAGGACTAGAAACATGGATGATATAGAAACTGAGGTCAAAGTCAACATCTGGAATTTGGGACTGCTTCCAGTAGGTCTTGTACCAAAAGAGATTCCCTCACAAATGCAGAGCAGACCTATCCTTGGCAGCCTAGAGCAGTGGGATGGCACATCTCCATCTTTGGAGCCTAGTATCATAGATTTAAAGGATCCAACAACTAGGCATTGTTCTTCCTCAACTTGGCTCTTTTTCCATTCCTAGTTCATTTGTGTCTCTGAGGGCAATGATCATAATTTAGATTAATTTTGGACCTAATCAACTGAAGGTTAATGTAAACCGATAAACCACTACCTAAGTCATAGTATGGGCTTGAAAATCAGTAAACAAAATAGGCAATGGAGAGATGATTACCCTCTGGTAGCCAACAAAGATAATGAAACCTTTTAAGAAGACGATCTTGTATGTATATTTGAGAGAAAAGTCAGGCTTTTACACAAGTAGACAATTATCTGATAATCATTTCTGGTTTTGTACTCAGCTAACTACATGCCCTCAATAATTAATATAGCGATAGGATGTTTTTATGTAGGTTTAGGGAAGATATCAAGTAAAACACACAACCTAAGGGTTCCATGTAGAAGGCTAAAGTCCCTAGTGACATATCTTTTAAAGAAAACTTTAGTTTGATAATCTTTGGGAATAATAGTGTTTCTCAAAAGAATCGACAAATCAATAATGAATAAAGCAATAGATATTTTATTATGGCATGTTTTAAGATTCACCCAATGGAAGATATAGGACTCAAAATCAGCAAAAATTTACCAAGTGCTTAGTATTTGTCAGGCTCTGATCCAGGTAACTAGGTATACAAAGACAAAATATATGAAACCATCTCCTTTTGGAGCAGAAGCACGGCAGGCAGATGGGACAATGAGAGGAGAGGGGTTTATGGGGAAACATTACATCAGGTGCTTGCTTATAGAAGGATTAGATACAACTAGATTTCAGTCACTTGTGGTGTGGGATATGGGCCATAACATCAAAAGGGATGGGGGGGTTACTGAGGGTCCAGTGGAGAGGCTGAGTTTTGATTTGATATACACGGTTTCCATTGAACTCTGCCAATCTTTCCCATGATGATGCGGGGCCCCCAGGGTCCTTCATATTCCCCACATCAAGCATTCAGTGTGTACAGAAGTTTGCAAAATGAAGGGACATATTCACAGCAGTTATATTGCAATGATTCACAGACAGGTCAACATGTGCTAGGTTTTTCAGACTACCACACTTTCTTGTTAACTGTAATCAACATATTACAAACCATCTTATTCACCAACCATGTTTAGAATGCTCCTCTTTGCTTCACTCTGCTGCCTTATGTTAGCCTCTAATGACTTTCTTTTTATATATGATTCTGTTCTCCATAGGCTACACAGAAGTCAAAAGTCTTTGCAAATGACTTTACATATATGGTGCTACCTTCCCTTCTCTACTAAAACTCTCTTTTTTTATGACTAAGCCATAAAAGATTTTAACTTGCTGTTCTACCTCTTGTTTCTTCTCTGAACTGGAAAACAAAAAGAGAAGGAATATAGGTATGTTTCTGCAGTTGAAACTATGAACCCTGTGATTAAGTTTCCCCAATCTGTTGTTTGTTCTTGGTTTTGAGGGGGCTTGACTTGCACATTGGACTGGATTTAAGTAAGGTAGAAGCACACAAAGTTATCTGCCTCATTCTCTCTTCTTGACTCACTGAAGTCCAGTGGCAGAACAAAAATCAAGATGATGGGTGATGACATGGGATGCAAGGAATGACCTTGGTGTCTTCGATGTCTGACCAAGTTCTGAGCTCTCCAAAGCACCTGCTTCCACTTTCATGGCACATTGGAACATTTTTATTTCATTCACCCATTCCACTGGTGGAAGTCTTCACATGCTTGGGGTGTACATCCCCCTAACTCACCAATGGACTTGAGGCCTATCAGTTACCCTCAAACTTGTTTAGTCTGTCTGGTGAGAAGGTTTTATTCAGTCATGGCCACGCTTCTTAGAGTCATAGGAGAGAGTCGGGAGAAAAGGGGACATCAAAGGTAGATAAACAGTCCTGAGATAGGTGCTAGTCCTCCCTGAATACCCTACATACCTCTTTCCCAGTCACTGAGCTCACTTTTCTAGAAGAGGAAAGAAAATCAGTTGGTCAGTCAATAAGCATTTATTATGCTCTCATTAATGTCAATCATATAGTCTGCCAAGTGCTAAGGGTGAAGAAAAAGGTAACCTACCCTGTCCTCAAGGAGGTCACATTCTAATGGGCTCACAGGGTGGCTCATCTGAATTAATGAAAAATCTGAGTTGTAGTTGATTCTAAGACTGAAATATTCAGCGTTGATGGGCAGAACCTATCAGGGTATTTCTAAGCCACTCAAGATTCTTATATACTTCAATAAGGCTTTGACAATAAACCCTAAGCTCTGGATCTATTCTTTGTCTTCTCTAACTGTATTCAGTTCCCTCCCAACCTGCTATCATTTTAGAAAATGACACTTAAGTAAATACCTTAAAACTTAACATTTAATTGTTCTTTAATTAAACCAGTTTAGAATTCAGTCTCCCAAAGTGAACTGTAAGATCTTTGAAAGTCAAGACCATTTATTTATTAAATAAATAATCACTTTCTTTGTACATAGTAATATATTACACTTTGTTCTACAACTTGCATTCACCATGATTTACATAGTACTCAGCATTCAAGCAATATGAACTCAAAACATTTTGTTTTGAATGGTTCGATGAAAGAACTAATTCACCAAGATACTCAAAACACTGACTTCTAAAAAAAAATAGATTTTTATTAATATGTTTGTAAATTAATGATTTTTACACACTCCTAGATTTCCCTCTTATTACCAAATGAATGCTAGAGTGATAGTACCAGTTTGAATGGGTCTGGAAAGTCAGTTTGATTTTTGCGTGAGCGTTTACATCTCAGAAACCAGCAAATGGGCTTGTTCTGTTGACTGTCTAGACCTAAGACACAGATGAAGAAAATGTTAAGGCAGGTTAAATTTAAAAGTATGTCTTACTTTTAAAGAGAGGCAGCTATGGAACATTTACCAACACATCCTGGCCTTTAACCTAACCAAAGATCTATGCTTTATAGTAAAGTTTTCTTTCTTTTTTTTTTAACAAAAGAAAAAGAAAAGAAATTAAGTTTAGCAAATCTTGTAGTCACGTGAAAAAAAGATACTACATGATTCCATAACTGTAGGCTTTTCATCTCTGCAAAGTGGGGAATTGTATTTTCTTGTATCTTTTCTTTGGGGCCAACTTTTGTCTTTTAATTTACAATGTTCACTTTTGATCGTTTTGTAAAAATATTCTTCCTATTTACATAGTTATAGTCATTGTGCATTTTGTTTTTCTGACTCTGTTTACTTCACTGTGTACCAGTTCCCATGAGTCTTTCCATGTTTCTCGAGTTTGCTACTTTTTTTATAATAATCATCCATTCCTTTATTACAATGTATTTAGCCATTCCCCAGTGATCATCTATTTTGCATCTAGTTCTTTACTATCATAGAAGGTGCTGCTATAAATATTTTGATGTATATGGAATCTCTCTATGTTAGCATCCACTATATGTTAATGATTGATGAAAATTTCATGTATTAACCTGCCATGTGTTTGTACTTTAACAGCAGTTTTCTAAAGATGCAATGGTTTAATTCATTTCAGTTCAATTTGCTGTGAAGGATGCAAAAGAATGACAAAACACAGTTTTTACTATCAATCTCTAGTGGCAGGGTAATTTTAGGCACTGTGGAAAGTCATTTGAGGAGATTTGGGGACAAAGGACCTTCAGAATGCTAAAAACACATTATGGAGATAACTAAATGTGAATGGAAAAGCTTGACTGATTGATTTAATTTTAAAAGTCATAAAAATACTGCAGGTATAGAAATGACCATGGTGATTAGAGTTTGCAGATTAATACATACATACATACATACATGAATATATACATATATGCATGTATATATGTACCTTATCTATCTAAAATACCAATACGATTATAGCAGTAAGAGTTGGAAGGAACTTCTCCCACTCTCCCAACCAAATCCCCTTGTTAGGAGATATAAAATATGTTTTTACTCACCTATGAAACCCCAGAAAGAGGCTTAGGTCAGATCTTTCCCCTCAGAAGCCTTTCAATTCAATCTGTACTGAATGGGAATTTTCTCTTCAACATGTTTTCAGTTTTATCCTACGCTTCATGACAACACTTGGCTTTTTCTTGGCAAAGATACTGGAGTGGTTTGCCATTTCCTTCTCCAGCTCATTTAACAGATGTGGAATTGAGGCAAATAGGGTTAGGTGACTTGTCCAGGGTCACAGCTAGTTCAGATATGAACTCAAGAAGATGAGTCTTCCTCATTCCAAGCCTAGTGCTCTATCCACTGTGCCACCTACTTGCCCATATATATGCTACAACATACAGCAGCATCAGTAGGAGGTCCTTTGACCTCTCATTAAAGATCTGCAATGACAAGGAACTGACTCATCACCTAGGCAAACCATCGTACTTAAAACAAATAAACAATGATGACAGCAAAGCTTAACCACATTGTTCTGGAAACAAATTGTGTTAATTTCAGGAAATCTAATCTGTCCAGCACTATAAACTGAATTAGAATGCTAACAGCAGATAAAAGGAGGGCTATTTTACCCAAAAGTAATGGTGCACTATTTTTCAAATGCACCACTGTATGGTAATCAGACCACAGGGTATTTGGACCCAGTGAGTAAACAGAACAAGAATATACATAAGAGGTGGTAGAAATTCCTTCGATGTCAGGCACTACAGTCAAGGATTCATTAGTCATTCCTTTCTGTCTACTTGTTTCTCATCTCTTCTCTGGGGCATGGGCCTTCTTCAGCCAGAAAACACCATTCTACTGTTTAATTTACAAACACACACACACACATACGCATGTGTGCAATACACATATGTGTGTGCATATATGTATATATGCATACATGTATACAGACATATGTGACAGGATAATCATGCTAAGCTGGAAAGAACCTCAGAGAACAATTAGTTGAGTCCCTCATAGAAAACACATATGTGTATGTATGTATATACACACACATACACACAAATACATATCTATCATAGGATTAGAGAGCTAAACTAGAAAGAACCTCAGAGATCAATTAGTTAAACACCCCATTTAACAAGGAAGGGCATTGAGGTCCAGTGAGATTAGCTAAATTACCCATGTCCATAGAGCTAGAAAACATCAGAGGCATCATTTAAACCCAAATCCTTTGACTCCAAGGTCAGCGCTCTGTGGTGCCTTTCAAGCAAATAGATTTTTCTGTAACAGAAAGACTGGGCCCTCACTGGCCAGTCTCACCTTTACACTCACCAAAGCTACATGTCCCCACCAATAAACAATACTAATATAAAAATTTTAATACAATCCCAAACCACAAAAATATTACTGGATAATTCTACTCATTACTGTATTTGGCAGATAACAGAAAGTATTATTAGCAGAAGCAAGAATTCAAAGTCATTGCCCAGACTGAAATCTCTGTCCACTTTCCTTGACTTAGGTCATTGGCTTGAGCAACTTTCCCACACTGTAGGCAGGTGGTGATTTGACCAGTTTTATTAGTCAGTTAACAAGCATTTATTCAGCACTTATACATGCCAGTACCGTGCTAAGTGCTGAGAATACAGAGAAAGGCAAAAAACCTATTTCCTGTCCTCAGGAAACTCATATTCTAAGGAGTGGACCATGTAAGACATACACAGAGTAGATCAAAGATAACTCAAGAGTGGAAATCATCTAGGGGGAAAGGAAAAAGTTTCCTACCAGAGATGAAATTTGAATTAGGATTTGAAGGTAACTCAGCAAGTAGGAAGGAAAACCTTCCGGGCTGGGGAAGAAACTGGATGAAGGTACGAAGTTAAGATGTAATGTGGGAAGATGTCAGGGGTCCGGGGGTCGGCATAGGCCGCCTGAGCGGATAGGAGCCGCCCTAGGGGTCGATACCCGCCCAGGGAGAACTGCCACGTTGGCAGAGACCAGTCTGCCTAGCGAGGTGGCTTCTCCTGATTGGGTGCTGGGAGGGCTCCAATAGGATGTCGGCTTCGCCCTCGGGGCGGACCTGTGTGGCTACCCGGGACTCACTCCCTATATAAGACAACGCCCTTCGCTGCTCAGGGGGAATCCTCCATACCAGCCGTAATAAAGTACCTGTACTCCTAAGACTTGCCTGATTATTGCCTACTCCTTTCCCCCGGAGTAGGTCCGGAGACGTCCGAAGCCGTGCCCACGGAGGTGTAGACTCACCCAAAGGTCGCGGGCTTCGCCCCGCCCGCGACAGCTGGCGCCCGAACAGGGACCGAGGCCCCCGCCGGGTGAGGTGAGTATAGCCTACCCTGCAGGTCAGGAGTAGATGAATCAGGCAACCTAGAGAGTCAGGGCTATCTAGAGGAAATGGGCTCGCAGTTAGCGAAAAAATTTGAACCGGAAGATAAAGGAGTACTTGCCTGTCAGATTTACAAACTTTGCCGATAGGCAGGAGTGAAGGTACACCTTAAGACATGTAGAGAATGGGTGGAAAAAATCTGTGTTGTTTCCCCGTGGATTTGCCACGCAGGAGTAGACCCTACAAAATGGCGTGTAGTGGGACAACAGATGGCCTCCTACCAAAAGGAGGATCCCGGGTACTTGGAGGACCGGGACTTTGTTATTTACGCCACTATAGGCGCTGCACTCCAACCAGTGCCTCCCCCTCTTCAAGAGGCAGCTTCCACCCAGGTCGGGGAGTCCCTTTGTGGGTGTGACGAGGAGGAAGGCTGGCCGCCAGCCCCTTCCGAGGAACCGACCCCTCCCCGCCTTTACCCATGGGACGCCCTGAAAGAGGCACAACAGCCAAACCCCGAAAGACATCTAGGGGCGAAACCAAAAATGAAAGCAGACCAAAGGTCTTGCTGTTCAGATAAATTCCCCGCTTGGAAAGTCCCCTCAGAAACTTCCTCTTCTGGAAAATCCCAGCAGGAAGCCACACCCAGAGGAGCCCGACTAGGGCTCTCGAAATTGAAAGCCTCACTGCTGGCCGCGGCTGAGGCAGGGGAAGACGTAGACCTTGAGGAGTGGCTCGGGGCGTATCCTGTTTTCCAGCAGGCTCAGCAAGATGGCACCATGGCCCGTATACACCGGCCCGTGCCATACAAGTTCTTAAAGGACTTGAAGGAGGCGGTAAGCAAATACGGGCCAGGATCGGCTTATGTGAAAAAGATTTTAGGATCATCAGTAGCCATAGCAGCCTGGCTGCCAGGGGATTGGGAGGAGATTATGCAGGCTGCTATGGATGCCCCTCAGTTTGTAGCCTGGAAAGGCTATTGGAATAGGGCAGCAAAGAATTGGGCAGAGGAACACACTCCACAAGCCGTGGAACAAACTATTAATCAATTAACTGGCTTTGGGGATTTCCACACCACAGAGGCCCAGCTTGGGCTGCCAGAAGATATCATACGGGCCACCCAGATGGTGGCCATGCGAGCTTTAGACACCTTGGCCGCCCGCTCCCAAATTCCCCTCATTAAATTAAAACAGCGGCCCGGGGAATCAGCTCTCCAATTTATGACCCGAGTGCAAGAGGCTGTATGGCCGCGCTACGGTAAGGGCGGGCCCTCCAACCAGCTTATCATCCAGCTGTTTAAGGAGGGGCTAACCACCTCCCGAGGCCTTCTATCCACTCTTCCCGCAGATCCAACTATTGATGAAGTGGTGGATAAATGTTTAGACGAGGGCCCTTCCACCGACCCCAAATTAGTAGCCAGCCTCACTGCCGTGTTCCAGGCAGCCTCTATAGCAGGACCGACTAAAAGAGGTCCTTGTTTTAAATGTGGAAAGACTGGGCATTTCCAAGCCGAGTGCCGCCTCTCAACACCAAAAAAGGTCCGCTGCTTTATTTGCGGCTGACCTGGCCACGTAGCAAAGCACTGCCGGAAAGCCCAAGGTTCTCGCTTTCAGGGAAACGGAGCTCGGGGCCCTCAACGCGGGGGAGGAGCCTCGGTGCCGCCACCCCGCGAGATTTTCAACAGAAAGTAGAAGTCTTTCCATCCCTCTCACAAGAGATAGGCCCCTGGACCACGACCACTGTTAAGATACCTCCGAAAGATTTTCCTAGGCTGGTAACTGGCTCCGACACCGCCAGGGAGGTCATAGTACATACTCAGTTATTGGTTCCTGGGGCATCAGCTATCTCCTTAACCAACCCTCATGCCTACTCAGTACCACTCGTACCTGACAGCCCAGTAGCAGTAGCCATTTCCCTTCCTTGGATCGACCCAGACTGGAAAAGGCCAGAGACACATCCAGCCCTTGTGGCATGGACACAACAGCTCTCCAATGGTCGACCCATGCTGACCCTTAAAGTAGAAGGAAAAGCTCTCGCTGGCCTAGTTGACACTGGAGCAGACGTCTCCGTTATCACCCAAAAAGATTGGGACCCTAGATGGGAGACCACAAAGGACACCCAGGGTGTTGCGGGAGTGGGAGGAACCGCACCAGCAGCCCGAGCTGCCCGCCTCCT